>CM066331.1:176559892-177759892 GCA_033807585.1 Hydrophis major
GCGAAATCGCAAAGGCCTCCCAAGTTCCGGAGGTCTGCAACAAAATCAGTGACACTTTCTCCTTTCTGCTGGTTCCGTTGGTAGAACTCGTGTCATCTTACGAGCATTGGAATGGTGGGTGCGTAGTGGGCCCTTAGCAGCGGTTCGAGGACATCCCAATCCATGGCCTTCACTTCGGCCAGTTTCGCTAATGCCTTGGCCATCTTAAAAACCGTTGGGCCGCAGTGCATCAGGAACACCACCCGTTTCTTTCCGGCTGTTGCATCCTTCAGATTATTTGTTTCTAAAAACATCTGGAAACGATCCATGTAAGACTCCCAGTCTTCTTGAGCTGGATCGAATGGAGCGGGTGGTATTGCGCCGCCAGACATGGTTCCGCCGTTGTGTGCTTCCGTCACGTGCTTAGTTGGCCCTGATGTCATCCAATCCCATCCTCGTCGCCAGTGTTATGTCTGGAGCATGGGTGCGAAAGATGGAGACGAGCCAACAGAAACATGAACTTCAAACTCTTTATTTACATAATGTGACAGCTCAGCTCAAAGGCTGTTCAAGCCTTACTTATATAGGCAACTCATTAACTACTTAACCAATAGCGAACCTGGAGCACTAGCTCCTTTTAACCAATAGGAATGGTCTGTTAGTGGCCAATCGGATGCTTCTAAACGGGCCAATCCGATCGGGCCATCAACAGCCAATCAGAAGTGCAGGGCCAGAATCCTGCACTAGACTTCAAGCTGAACAATAACTTTATTGGTATTATGCATTCACAACAAAATCCATGTCAAATATTAATCTAATAATGTTCATCTGCTCCCAAAAGGCGCTACATGCTCATTTGATTTCTTAGTTGATGACACCTGGCTCAGAAAGAGATATCATTGTCCTTACGCATGTTTTTAGTGCCTCGGTAAGTGTTTCTATTTTAAAACAGGTAGCTCCTATTAAACTTGCCACCTCCTGATAATTGAACAGGTGATATCTGGATAAATATTGATTCCTGAGGGGTGCAAAGATAGTAGATTGTAGCAGAAGGGTTGCCTGTGCCATTATTTCCTTTGCAGGTTAGCAAGTTGGCCACTTGATGGCAAACTTACATCACAACCCTCTTTGGAATTGTGTTAACAATTGTTCTGACTGAATTCTGAGCTATAAGTCATTCTCATCCTTTCCCTCCCCACTTGTATTTTTCTCATTCACAAACATCCTTTATATTAAAAGATGATCCATACATGTAACTTTCTCTTTCCAATTTGCAAGTAACTGGTATATAGCCTGGTATTTTACAGCAGGGATCCCCAATCCTTGGGCCATGACCCACTACTGTGCTGTTACCAGTTCAGAAGTGGGCCATGGAAGCACCAGGCTATGTGAGCCAGAGGTGGTATTCAGCAGATTCTGACCAGTTCTGGAGAACTGGTAGCGGAAATTTTGAGTAGTTTGGAGAACCGGCAAATTCCACCTGTGACTGGAGATTTTACAGTATCCTTTCTCTGCCACGCCCACCAAGCCAGGCCCACAGAACCGGTAGTAAAAAAAAATTGAATCCCACTACTGATGAGGTGGCACGCACCCACACACACAGCGGCCCACTGCTTGCATGAGCCAGTTCTACTCCCCTCCCCACTGGGCCACCAAGCCATAAAAGTTGCTGTAAATGCACTAAAGTGTATAATATAAGAGTTCTGACTTAGAAACACATGCTGTTCTTGGTCCACAAGAGTTGCATACATTGACAAAGTGGTAGGGGGTGAAAATGTTTGACCCTTTGGAAAGGTTGGTGGCCTTGGGGAATTACTTTTTATTCTTCTACCCAGAAAATGCAAAACAGCATGCTAATAGCTATGCTGACTGGAGAATTCTGGGAGTTGAAGTCCACAAGTCTTAAAGTTGCCAAGTTTTGAGACCTTTGTTAATAATGTTGAATTTTGGCAATGCAAAGGACTGGATGAAATCAGTTTTTGCCATCGGGATACATGCTAGTTTGCTTAGAAAGCTTTATAGCAAACAATTATATTTGAAATGCCACGTGAGCCCGGAACAATTATTAAAGTTTTTTTGGTAGAAATAAAATAAATATGAGCTCAATTTCTTTATTACTACTTTAAATATAGAACAATTGAAAAAAATAATTAATTGCTGATTGCAAATTTATAACAAGAATTGTTAAAAAAAAATAAAATTTACATGTTTTGATAATTCAAGAGAAAATATGTGGTTACTAAGTTTCATACTGAAATGTGAAATGCCATAAGGATTCAAACATCAGAACACTTAATCATGAGTACATAAATACTGTAAATACATTGATTATTGTTTGAACAACTCAAATAACAATAAGAAAATCTCCATTTTCAGTTTTGTTTTCTTATTTTCAAGTCCTGAGTTTCTGTGGCAAATGTCTTGGTATTTTTCGGTATTAGTTAATATATTTACTTGGATCAGTTAAGTGTTTTAGAAATGTAGAAAAGTGCATTCTGCTTCTGGTATACAGTATATTCTGCAGTAGAATTAGGTCTTCTACAAATTGTTTACACAAAAGTTTTCAAGAAATAATGAAGTTGTTTTGACTGGAAATATTGTGAAAGTGCTTGTAATTTAAGCACAAGTTATGAAATGCCATAAGGATTCAAATATCAGTACACTGTTTCTGACTACAAATATGACTACAAATAATTAGTAGACTATGACTTAGTGATGTTAGATTTCACCATAAAATTGGAGGCTCATAAAATTGGAGGCAGAAGTTTCAATATCCTGTGCTATGCTCATGATACTACTATGATAACCAAAAATGCAAAAGGAAAATACTAACAGGGCTTTGATGAGACATATGGACTGCTTCTGAAAATGGGAACTAGGTGATACTTTCAGGGAGCAGAACTCTGGAACTTGACTCTGTGGTAATTTCATCCCCTACAATGGCCTCAGAACAGAGAAAAATGAGATAAGACCCAAGCAAAAATAATATATATGTTAAGTTTTTAAATTAAAATTTTGATCATGAGAATTTCTGTTCCACAGAAAGTATTAATTTCAGTGGTAATGTAGGTCTCTCTCTGCATCTTTACTTTCTTTCAAGCTTGCTGCCAGCTGCCATGGAAACAGGGGGGCGGGAAGCACTGGTATTTGGGAGAGGAAGCGTGCAGGAAGTGGAAACAGAATTTCTGTGAAGCAACGAGGTTTGGACTCAGAGAGGACAGCTTGGGTTATTTAGCATTTCCAAGGCCAATCAAATTGGTGTTGGAATGCACAAAGGGGGAGAGATGCACTTGAATCAGAGACTTCCCCAAAACATCTTCTTGGCCAATGATTTAACTGGCTTCTGGGGTGGATGGGGAATTCTGGGATTTGTTTCAATGTGTTTTTTTGCACACGTTTTGCTTTAGATCTTGCCTGAATCTTGCTGCATTCATTTCCTTCCTAGTAAAAGGACCTTTCTCTAAATGTATGAATGTATTTAATTGCATAATCCCCTTTCTTGTGGTCTGAAGTCTTTGCTTATCTTTATGGTCCAGTGAAACGCCAGCAAAAATATTATAAACAGGTACTTCCCATGGCTCTTGTTTGAATTAGGAAGTGTACATAATGGGAAGTGTTATCGATGCAAAGCAGATAGAGTAACAAAGCATCCTCTGTTGCCCTTCTACCTCCAACATATTGGTTCTTAAAGAGAATAAAGGAGTAAAACAAAGCTGGCTATGGTAGTGGGATGGGGGTAGTATTTCTAGGAAACAGAAAACTATATTTGGGCCTATAATAAATGAAAGGGTAAAATTAAGGACATGTGCATTGTTGCTTGGTTTATAGAGACAAACAGGTAAATCTGGAATCAGGATTGCACAACTAGATGATGAAAACCTAGAATAATATCACAGGAAAAGAGAAAAATGTTTGGAAGATATTAATAAAGTCTCATTTTAAAAATGCTACATGAATTTAAGGTACAATAAAGCTGAGTGTCACATGCCTAGATCAAAGAGAAGAACTGACAAAAGAACAGCAGCAATGTTTCAACCCCCTTCTTCCAAATTTTACTCATATTGAAAAATTGCTTAATACTGATAGTCCTCTATATAAAACCACAATCGGGACCAGAAAATTCATTGTTAAGCAATGTGGTTGTTAAGCAAGGCATCACATGACCACACCCAATTTTACAACCATTTTTCCCATGGTGGTTAAGTGAATCACTGAGATGATTAAGTGAACACAATTATGTGATTGTGACTCCAACTTTCCCAGTCAACTTCCTCCATTAAGTTTGCTTCTTGGAAGCCAGCTAGGAGGGTCACAGATGGTGATCACATGATCACATGCAAGACACTGCAACGTTCTTAAATGTGAGCTGGTTGTCAAGTGCCCGGATCACAATCACATAACCATGGGGACATTGAAAGATCGTAAGTGTAAGTATTGGGTGATAAGTCATGTTTTTCAAGGCTGTCATAACTTCAAACAGTTGCTAAATGAATGGCTGTAAGTCGAGGACCACCTGTATAGACTACCTTAGCCTGCTGTCATATCTTGATGGTATTCTGAACGTGTCTTTGTCTGATGGGAAAGGAAGTATAATTGAATTCAAAGCTCACTAAAGACTCTGCAATTAACCCCCCAGCCCTAAATAAATAAATAAAAAAGCTATGAAAGGCTAGAAAAGAAATTATATCCAAAAATTAATTGTAAATTCACTTTTCCAAGCAGATGCCCTTTCAATTCTCAGTGTTGAAGTGGCGATACAGGTAGGTGTTGAAAGTAGGAAATCACTTTCGTGCCAATGGCAATGATATCATTTCATGCTTTGTGGGAGAATGCAATGGCACAACACTCTTGTATTTGCACTTTTCATCGATCACAACAACCTAATTGTGACATTGGGCTAAGAGCAAGTCAACTTGGTCAAAGTCATCCTATGATTTTGGGATAAATGTTTCAAAGCTGAGTTTCTTCAGTTCTAGTCTAACAGTTTAGCCCTGTCCCAAACTACCTCTCAGTGGAATGTGGAAACTTTAATTCTGCTGATTTAGCTTAAAATCACACCTGTCAATGGTGGGATTCAAATAATTTAACAACCGGTTCTCTGCCCTAATGATTCCTTCCAACAATCAGTTCACCAAACTGCTCAGAAAGTTAACAACTGGTTCTCCTGAACTGGTGTGAACTGGCTGAATCCCACCAATGACACCTGTGTTTTTAGCTATCATTCTGTTGACTCAGCTTATGTATTGAAATCCAGCATTTTTCATTGGTACTATTGCTAAGCCAAGTATCCCCTACTACCAGGGGTGGGATTCAACTGGTGTTACCACTGGTTCGGTGATTATGTTTTGCGTGCACTTGTGTGCTCTGTGCGTATGAGCACCAGACTCGTGCTGCGCTGCATGTAATACACTTAAAGCTGTGCCACTCGGACTGCTGATATGCACTGTGTGCAGGTGTGCAGCATTTGAAAAAACACCTTTTTACTGCTTTTTCAACCTCAGCCGTGCCACGCAAAGCAGCTGAGTTTGAAAAATCAGGAAATAAACTTCAGATAACAGCCCAGGTAGGCAGGTGGGCCAAACAGCAGCAGACACAGAACCAGTTCTGTGTCTGCTGCTCTTCAGTTCTATAGAGCCGGCCAGAACTGGTAGCATACCACCCCTGCCTAGTACTTACATATAAGTATTTGACTTTTCCCTATGCAAAGAACTGCATTTATTCATATTACATGGATTCTGTTACTTTTAAATTGCTTCTCTAATCAATCAACAGAATTCTGAATTTTATTATTGCCATCTAGCTATCTTATCTGATTTCTTTAATACAAGCTGATTATTGAAGATACCAAAATGGGGAGAGGAAGTGAACAAAGCCAAAATAACTCTTATTTTGACTCAGTTTTCTCTAGGAAGAACATATATACTCTTTCCAGCAGATGTGCAAAAACTGAAGTAGCAAGATGCCACCTCAAGTTGTAGAAATATAACCGGTAAATTCTGATTGATCCAGAATAAATTCAGATCTTCATGTCAGATAGGCTGTGTGTATAGAAGAAATATGATGATGGTTTTTTCTGAAGCTCACTCTGTTTCTCAGTCCAAGAAATTCTGGAGAATCAGGTTTGGGATTCTACCAGTTCGCACCTATTTGCTAGAACCCGTTGTTAACATTCTAAGCAGTTTGGAGAACCAGTTGTTAGAAGAAATTACTGGCCTAATCCTGTAAGGAAGAGAAACATGTTGGTGTTGCATACAGCAACTGCCTCTCCATTAACCCTTATTACATTTTTGGTAGGACTAGACTTCCTGTCTCAGGAACATCTCTGGAGTTTTCCCCCCCTCATTTGTTGGTACTTTGCTTGTGTGGAGTGACCATTCAAAGTTACAATGGCACTGAAAAAAGTGACTTATGACCATTTTTCACACTTATGACTGTTGCAGCATCCCCACAGTCATGAGAGGCCAGGCGAGGAGATGTGTGCCTCGATGTGAATGATATTGAGTTGGCCATGCCTAGCCAATAACATGACCACCAAGCCATGTCCACCCAATCACATAACCACCAAGCCACGCCCACCATCTAAGCCACAACCACAGAATCGGTTGTTAAAAATTTGAAGAACCAGCTAAGAAGAGGAGGGCAAGCATACTTATTTTCAAGAAAGGAAGAAAGGAGGACCCTGGGAGTGACAAATAAACCAAATTGCTTTCCTGTGATAAAAATTCCTTTTATTTTCCATACTCTAAGCATCACTTTATAGACAGCGGCCATGAATTTTATAAGACAATATTTCCCCACTAAGTGATTTCATAGGCCCCAGGTAAGTTATGCTCCCATTCTCTCATTTATTCTTGAAGTATACAAGTCCTGATCAAAGTTCTTATTTCTGTATTTCAATCTTCAGTCCCACTGGGTTTAATTCAAAACTACATCTCCCGTTGTTTCTTTCATCCCCAGAATGTGTTTCTCTGAGTCTTTTTGATGGAGAATTACCTCCTCTGACCCCTTCCCTTGAACAGCTGCCATCATAGTATCTGTATTTTAGAATGGTTATATGGTTATATAGTTCAAATATATCTCATAAACTTCATGTCACGTATTGGTGTGATGATATAAAAAGGCATGGATGTGAGATATAGTACATGGCATGCATGCAAAACAGGCAATTCAGGCACCAGGTTTTGTTCCAATTAATTTCCACTTATAAAGCAAATGGAATAATGACAGAATGAAGAGACTTCTAAAAAGACTCAAGAAGGATGGTTCCCAAAGCACCAGATAAATCTCAGAACATGAAACAGTTCACAAAGCCAGAGATGGTTCTATATGAAGTGAATCAGGTAATAGCACTTAAGAACCAAGATGGCTCTGGCCAATTCTTCTCAGAACTTGTAAAGGTGGATAAGAATTGTAATCCTTCACATATATCACCAGAATAAGATACTGTGCACAATTTCGGTTCTTCTCACTTTGACTTTGACTTGGGTGAGGAGACATGTATGGGTGTGTATTTATGAATAAAGATTTTAGTTCAGAAATGAGTTGTGGAACTGCATTTGTTTTCACATTTCACATTTCTCTAGAAAAAGAACAATTTTAACCAGAAAAATAAGAGCTGAAATTGTTGTAAAGACCCTTTTTTATGATTATCTATATGGGAATAGTGCTGCCTTTATTTGCTCTAATAAATCATCATCTCTTACAAGCTGAAATGTAGCCATTTGCTTTTTCATTCCTTTTTCTTCCATCAATGCTATACATTTGCACTTGTCACAGATAATATAGCATAATGTTTTCAGGCAAAGATGCCTGAAGCATTGCAGGTCACAATGGCAGAATCACATCTATCCATCTTCACTTCTGTTTCTTAAAGCATCACTAACAGGAATCATTTATTTCCCCTTGTTCCCTTCTCAAGCTTTCAGAGTAGCCATTGACTGTAAGGCTCTTCCTCATAGCTGAGTTAATAGGAGTGAGTTACTCCTTGATCCAGCAGAAAACTCAAGTTCTCTTTCCCTGCTTTTCCTGGTATCGACTGTAAAAGAAATAGGGGAAATAAGAAATTGGGTCCTTCTCCTGCTTCTCTTGCCGGGATTTTCCCTTCCTTGCAAGAATAAAATTGCCAGAGCCACTTATCTTCAGCTGCAGGCTACTCACAAGGGTCTCTGCTGCCTCCAAGACTGGTGCAGGAATTAAGATGCAGGAGAAATGGCTGTATTGTCATAGAACAGGGATCACCAACCTTTTGGACCTCAGGAACCACCTAACTCATAATTTTAAATCCTGCGAACCACTAATATGAATCCAGCATGCCGCTCACTGAAGTGCCTGGATTCCCACTGACAGGATGGGGTCTTTCAGGTACTTAGCTTGGCTGCCTGTTTCTGCAAACTTAAACACTCCAAGAGTCATTTGGACTCGTTTCCCACAGAAAACAAAACACCGGGATCTCTCCTCTCTCTCTCTCTTTTTCCCTCCTCCCTCTATCTTTCTCCCTTTCTCTCCCTCTCTCTTTCCCTCTCTCTCCCTTTCTCCCTCTTTCTCTTTCCCCCATTCTCCCGTATCTCTCTTTCTCCCTTTCTCTTTCTCTCTCTCTCTCTCCCTCCCCTCTTCTGTCCCCAAGGGTGGGATGGGGGGAAAGGAACCTCTGAACTGGTGCTGCATGGTGAGAATCTGATGTCTGGAGGCCGACCAGCCACATGCCGAAGACCAGATGACTGGCGGGGAGGTGGGGCAACAGGGGTGATACAGGGGGTGGCGGTGGATGGACTCATACGCATGTGAGATTGCAGCATCGGAGCCCTTCCCGGTGTACACTGACATGAGAGAGGGTGGGGGTAAAGGAACCTCGGAACTGGTGTTACCTCCTGCCTCCATGTATCAAGGTTGAGCAGCTGCCAGCGATGCCCTCAGATGAAGATGTTGCGAGGGGAAGGCTCAACCCCTTCCCCTCCAGAGTTTCTCTTCTTCCTCGTAAGGGGGAGGCTCAACCCCCTTCCCTTTGGAGCTTCTCTTTCTCTTCCCCAGAAGTGCTCACATGCAAAGTGCTCACCGCCCCTCTGGCACCCGACAAGCCTCCTCCTTCCCACTGGGCATGTGAGCACTTCTGGTGAGGAGGAAGAGGGGGCCGAGCCTCCCACTCACAATGTTATGTCTGGGCGGTGGGTCCCAAGGAGAGACGAGACTCAAGGTAGTGAGAACAGCTCTTTATTAAGAACCAGATACTGAGACAAAATTCCTAGCTGCGGCAGCTCTTTTTATAGAGCTGGCTGCGGGTAGGCAGCCTATGACATGCTTTTGAGCTTGCCGTGCTTGGTTTTACCCAATCGTGGCAGCCCATATACGAACCAATCAGGATTGCTTTAATTGTCCAATCACAGCCCGGCTTTTCCAGACCAATGGGAATGCAGGCCTACAAGCCTGCTAGTATGGAACACCCCTCCCCTCTTGGTTCCATCCAAGGGGCAGGATAACATGGTCACTCAAGTAGGCGGGTCTTCGTACCTGCCTACTAGACTTGCACAGTTCACAATGTCTCTGTTCACCATCGGGTTCGGACGGGTTCCACATCATTCTCAAGCTACTAGATGGAACTGCCTGGAAGGGTGAGCCGGTCCTATAGCTGCGACTCCCACCTGGTGATTCCGGGTCGGTTGAGTCATTTGCTCTGCTGCTCCCGCCTGGGTTTTCTGGGCTGGTAGAGCTTGTCCGGCTGCTGCTTCCAGGCAAAGTACCCATCTGCCACGACTCCCTTCTGGCTGGTAAGTATTGTTGGTTTTTATTTAATGTTTGTGGGGAGTGTTCTGCTTGCACGGGTGTTTGTTCTTTTTCTGAACTTGAGGTCCCCCCCCCAATTTCTTGGTTAGAGTCTATGAGGGGGGAAGTGGCCAGCCTGGACCTTAGCTGGTCAATATGACATTTCCACGACCTCCCATCGGTGTTCTCGAGCCGGTAGGAGCGGGGGCCTGTGATTTGGGTGATTTTTGCAGGGATCCAAAGTGGGTCTCCTGTAAAGTTTTTGGCAAAAACAGTGTCTCCTACCTTGAAGGTGCGGTGCTTGCTGCTGGAACCAAAGGGTTTTTCTGGAGTGTAAGCAGGGTGCAAGCGGTCCAGAGGTGACCTGAGTCTTCTGCCCATTAGCAGTTCTGCTGGGCTCTTGTTGGTAGTGGTGTTTGGTGTGATGTGTTGTAGGAGGAGCATCTTGGTGACTTTCTTGTGGATGTTGCCATGTTCCATTTTTTGTAGAGTTTTTTTTGTAAATTGAACATGCGTTCAGCTCTACCATTCGCTGCCGGGTGAGCTGGCGATGTCAATGCATGTCGGATGCCACAGTCTGCCAAGTATTGTTCGAAAGCCAAGGCAGTAAATTGTGGGCCATTGTCAGATACTATAACATCTGGCAGACCATGTGTAACAAAAAGTCTATTTAATTTCTTGATGACAGCTTCCGTGGTGGTTGTCTTCATTTTGCTCACCTCAAGCCAATTCAAATAAGCGTCAACTGTGATTAAGAAGGTATGCCCCTTGGTCGGCCCTGCGAAGTCAATATGGATGCACGACCAAGGGCCTCTGGGTGTCTCCCATTCTAATGGTGGGAGCGAGTCTCTTGGCATCTATTACAAGCGGCGACCCAGGTTTCAATTTGTTTGTCCATGCCTGGCCACCAAGCATAGCTCCTGGCCAGGGCTTTCATGCGTACAAAACCAGGATGCCCGTCATGCAGCAAGTCTAAAACTTTTTTCTGTAGTGTCTCTGGTATTACTACCCGGTCTCCCCACAACACGCAACCTCTTTGCGAAAAAAGTTCAATTTGCCGGTTTTTAAACAATTTAAAAAGTTTATTTGGCTCGGTTTCTGGCCATCCCCTCTCCAGCCAGCTGAGGACTCGCGCCAAGCATTTGTCCTTTTCAGTTTTGTGTGTGATATCTTGCGCGGTTACTGGTGGCATGGGTATCGTTTCAATTTGCAAAACTGGTAATGTGGGTGCTGGGTCATCTTGCAAGTCTGGCAAGGGGGAGCAGCTTAAGGCATTGGCATGCGAGATAGTCTTGCCCGGGCAATGTATCAATTTGTAATTATAAGCGGCAAGAAATTCAAACCATCTTGTTATTCTAGGTGACAGGATGTGTGGAGTGGGTTTGTCATCCGCCAATATGCCAAGTAGGGGCTTATGGTCTGTAATAATCGAAAATGTCCTACCATAAATGTATTCGTGGAATCTCTTTACTGCGGAAACGATGGCGAGGGCTTCTTTGTCCAGCTGGCTATAGTTCCTGTCTGGCTTGGACAAGGTTCTGGAAAAGAATGCAACGGGGGCTTCTGTTCCATTTGGCAAAACCTGGCTTAGGATGGCACCAACCGCAAAAGGCGATGCGTCGCAAGTAACAGTCAGTGGTAGTGTTTCATTATATTGAATGAGGACTGCGTCTGAAGTCAAAAGATTTTTTGTTTGTTGAAAAGCATGCTCTTTTCGCCATCCCCATATCCAGGAAGCCTTTTTATCAAGGAGTCTATGCAGGGTTCCACGACAGTCGGATTCTGGGGTAGGAAAATATTATAGAAATTAATGAGTCCGAGGAAGGCTTGGAGGTCCGTTTTGTTTTTTGGTCTGGGGGCATTTTTGATGGATTTCATTTTTTTGTCAGTGGGGTGAATTCCTTGTTTGTCAAGGAGGTATCCAAGAAATTCAACTCTTTCAGTACATAATTGGCACTTTTCCTTTTTCACCTTGAGGCCAGCGCCTTCAAATTTCTGTAGGACCGACCTCAGTTATTTTTCCAATTGTTTTTTTGTAGGGGCTGCTACTAAAACGTCATCGAAATAGGGCACGACTCCTTTAATTCCCTGCAGCAATCTCTCCATTAGGCTTTGAAAAATCCCCGGTGTGATGCTGACCCCAAATTGGAGCTGGTTACATTTGAACGCCCCTCTATGTGTAACTATTGTTTGGGCTTTGGTGGTTTCAGCATTGACCGGTAATTGTTGATAGGCTTGTGCCAGGCTGAGCTTTGCAAAGATTCTGCCACCCCCTAGTGAGTGTAGGAGATGTTGGACTATCGGCACCGGGTAGGCGCTCTGCTGCAATGTATGGTTGAGGGTGGCGTTGTAGTCTCCACAAATTCTCAGGGAGCCATCTGGTTTGATGGGGGTGACAATTGGGGTTTCCCAACGGGCATGATCAATGGGTTCTAGCACGCCTTGCACTATTAGTTTGTCTAATTGTTCGTCTATTTTAGGCTTGAGTGCAAAAGGCACTCGGTGCAGTTTGAGATGGATGGGAGTGATGTCAGGGCTAAGATTAAAGGAGATAGGGGACCCCTTGTACTTGCCTAGATTTTCACTGAAGACGTCTTGAAAGTCCTGAACGAACGTTGCCTCCCAGTCTTCGTCTTCTGTGTGGTTGATGCCTGCCATCTCGATCCCCAACGGTGCGAACCACTGCAACCCGAGTAGGCTGGGTCGGTCTTTATCAATGATTGTGAGTGGTAGGATGGTGGTGTGGTTTTTGAAGGAAACTTTAAAATGTCCAGTGCCAGCGACCGGAATGCGGTTACCTTGATAGTCTCTCAATATTAGTTTCTGGTCACTTAGCTCTTGGTGGCGGATGCTGGGAATTAGTCGTTTTATGGTCCTCCAGGAGACCACAGAGAGGGAAGAGCCAGAGTCTACCTCCATGGTGCAGGGTTGATTCTCGATGGTGACCTCTACACGTATCTTTCGTGCGTCTATTGATGAAGTGTGGCCGATGATGACTATTTGGTGTGTTTCTTCTCTTCTGGATACATTGATGAATTTCCTGGGTCAGCTGTCCCAGTTCCATCAGCTGTCATTTTGGCGGTCCTGGTTTATGGTGGGGGTGCCATAGATCTTTCTTGGGCTGTTTCCCCATCATCAGGGGCTGGAATTTCATTTGTTGTGGCATACTTTGGCAATATGCCCTCGTTTTTCGCAAAAACAGCAAACAGCATCCAGGAATTTGCATTCAGAATGCGGGTGATTTCCTCCGCAGCCGGCAACTCAACTTGGTAACTCAACTTACAACCGCGCCGGTCTCATCGCTCGCGTTCCGACTGAAGTCTGTGAATTTCTTCCTCTTCACTGTCAGAAGGGGATTCGATGTCATCGTGGTGGGTGGATGCTGCGTGTTTTTCTGATGTGGTTGCCGTCTCGCTGGTGGGTTGGCAGTCGGTTCCGTTTGAATGCCGCATTCGTGCTGCTGACTTAAAGGTGGCCTCGGCTGCGGTGGCTTCGGCTTTGGCGTCAGCGAGGGAGATGTCCCCTTTAGCCATCAGTCTGCTTTGGAGAGTTGGGTGTTTTAGGCCGAGGACAACTCGGTCACGCATGGCCTCGTCTAGATTGGTGAATCCGCACAAGCCTCAGGTCCCTCAGGTCGGCTACGAACTCTCCGATGCTCTCGCCCTCGCCCTCGCGCTGATCCCTCTGGTAAAAGTCATGCTGACGGATGAGAGTCGGCACCGCCGGGGCGTAGTGGTTCCGGAGGATGGGAGCTAGGGTATCCCAATCCATTGTCTTGACATCTGCGGGCTTCGTGAGTGCCTTGGCCATTTTAAAAACGGCAGGTCCGCATGTGTTAGAAAGACCGCTCGCTTCTTGCTGCCGGTGGCATCCTTCAGGTTGTTTGATTCCAAGAACATTTGGAAACGATCAATGTAGGACTCCCAGTCCTCACTGGCCGGATTGAATGGTGCGGGTGACATGGCACTACTGGCCATTTTGCTGGTCGTCTATGCGCTATCCGCCATGTGCTAGTCAGCTCTGTTGTCTCAGCATCCCATCCTTGTTGCCAGTGTTATGTCTGGGTGGTGGGTCCCAAGGAGAGACGAGACTCGAGGTAGTGACAACAGCTCTTTATTAAGGAACCAGATACTGAGACAAAATTCCTAGCCATGGCAGCTCTTTTTATAGAGCTGGCTGTGGCTAGACAGCCTATGACATACTTTTGAGCTTACCGCACTTGGTTTTACCCAATTACGGCAGCCCATATACAAATCAATCAGGATTGCTTTAATTGTCCAATCACGTCCCAGCTTTTCCGGACCAATGGGAATGCAGGCCTATAAGCCTGCTAGTATGGAACCCGCAACATCTTCACCTGAGGGCATCACTGGCAGCCATTTCCCATGGCTCAGGAGGTTTAAGCTCTTCCCACTGCTGCTTGGCCTCATCGACGGGCTGAGGCAGGAGGCAGAATCCACGACACGGGTTTGCTAGGGAGACGGCAGGATTGCCCCACCTCCCCACAGCCATCTGGTCTTCAGGACGCTGTGGCCCACCAAAATTTTCTCAAGAACCACCATTGGGCTGCAGCCCACCGGTTGGCAACCACTGTCATAGAGGGAGCACTGGTAAATTGGTGGAGCATCAAGATTATATGGTTCTATAATGATCTGAAAGCCCACTGGATGATTATTGGATTCTGTTAGGAGACAGGCAACTATGTCATACAAAGAACAGCTTCCACAGATAGCACTTCTGTGATGATATGAATCTTCCAGGAGGAAGTGGATAATTCCTGCCTCTCATTTTCTATTTTTCACTTGGACATTACAGAAACATTTCCAGACCACAATTTGTGGTTTTCATGGCAATAGGTAGGCGTTGCACATCTCTTTAAAGTAGGCTTGGCCTGGAACTTGATATTAAGTAGAGGAGAGATGGACTGCCATTCAAACAAATGAATTGGGTTGTTGGAGAGGAAGAATGGGTCTTCACAGACTAGAGGAGTTCTTATTTTCTTCCCAATTTAAAAGATACAGGCCACTCTTTCGAAGACAACAAAGTCCATCTTTTGGACAGAGAGGATCACTGGTTTGAAAGAGGGGTTAAAGAAGCCATCGATGTCAAAACTGAACAGGCCTCTCTCAACAGAGGGGGAGGGATGCAGCATCATCTATCTCCAATCTACAACACAGTCCTTTCAACAGTTCCAAGATGGCTCCACACCAATTTGCACCCCTCAGGTGACCCTGATGACACAGACAAACTTCCAGGTGACCTTAATGACCTGCTAAAAGAATGCAAATGACCAGCTGTCAGCAAGGAGTATAAATCCTTCCATTGCCCACCATCCAGTCATAATTGAAGAAATTTTTTGGATTAAATCAAAAGGTCCAGTTGTCTCAAAAAAAGCACCTTTGGGTTTCTCCCTAATTGTTTTACCTTGCTCTTATATAAGCCCCTCCTCCCCAACATCTGAGTTTTCCCATCTCTACCAGTACAAAAAGAAAGGAAAATACACATTACATGCATACCTCCTGGCCTTACTCATGATTCTTTTCACAGCTAAGATTGATATATTTTCTTTTTTTTCTCTATGAAATTGCATTGACCTAGTTTTGTAGGTTTTACAGAACATTTATTTATACTTTTATTATATAACGTTACATTCTGGAGGAGAGATTTCAAATGTCTACTATAGAATGGTTAGAAAGTGTTGTGGACTAAGCCAACGCATCAGTAACAACCCTAAATAGCTTTACTTTGCAGCAGGCTCGTAATCCTGCACTTCTCATTGGCCCGCGAATAGCGAGTCGTGATTGGTCGTTTCTGGCCAGTCTGATTGGCTGTTAATGGGCCTCTCTGATTGGACGCTTGTGAGAGTGGTAAACTCAAATCATTGGTTGTTTTGACAGCAGCCAGCTCTATAAAAGAGCTGCTGCCACCCAAGTATTTGCTCTGTTCTTATTTCACAATAAAGAATTGAAGTCACCGTTCGATGTCTTGTCTCCGTTCCTTGCACCCATGCTCAGGACATAACAGAAAGCATCTCCCAAGATTGCTGCTCAGGGGTTTTAAACTTCTTCACTTAAAGCTGTAGAATGAGCAGGGCCTATCTTGCAGACAATGAAGCCCCAGATTTTTTGCTCCTTTTTTTGCATTTACATTGGATTCCAATTCAGTTTCCTGGAATTTGTCCTCCTCCAGCCAACATGTTTTTGGTACCCCAATCTTGTAAGTTTTGCAAAACATTTTATTTTGTTTGAAATGAGGATATTCCTGAGAACTGCACTATTCAAGCTAAGAAGAAAGCAGATGTTCAGACTGGTAATATGAAGAGGAACATTCTACTTCATTAAGAACAATATTAAAAAGAAATGGAGATGCTTTCTGAGTATCCACATTAAGTACCACTTAAGAATAAAAGATTAATTTCAAATAATTATACTTTTTAAAAACTATTCTTGTTTTTTTTATTTCTTGACTGGATTATGGCTGTAATGAACTGAAATTGAAACAAATACATTGCATTTCCCCAGTGTAATACATTTAATTACACTATACTGCATCGTAATGCACTGCACTACTCTGCATTACAGTGTAAAATGCAATATTGTGCTATATTTCACTTGAATAGACTACATTATAATATTTGAATACTGGTATACACAAAAGGGAATAATAGTTATAGATTAAATGGATATTTAATATTAGCTCCTTTCTCCAAATAGAAGAGGCTATAGGCATTAGAAAACAGGAATTCAGCAAGGCAAACGTATCATATTTTCACAAATGAAGGCAAATATACTGTACGTGTTGCGGGATCCAATCTGAGTTGGTCACTGAGACCAGTTTTTGGTCTTCTGAGCTTTCAAACTCATGTTGGAGCCCAACCTCAGGGAGTCTCTCTGTGGTGGGCTCCAGTACAAGTCCAAAAGTTCAGAAAATTAAACCACTGGTCCCAGGGACTGATGCAGATTGGATCCTGTAATAGATTTAACTTTGGGGGGAAAAAAGAATATTTATGACTGGCTGAACTAAAAAAGTGAGCAGGTACCCCTTTTCTAGCATTTCTATTCAGGAAACACAGAGTGCCTAAATATGCCTAAATATCCTCTATTTCTAATAGGGACATTGTTGTTCCAATGTTCCCAGTGCAATGCATTAGGGATGTGAACAGTTTTATAATAGGTGCTATACATCTCTTGTTACTTATAGTCTTGTTAACTAACACTGGTGTTCTTTGACAGATGTATTTGAAATACTTATTTTGAAGGATAAGCAGTTGTACTGATAATCCTATTGTAAGAGATAAATAAATTGCTGTGATTTGTCTACAGTCAGTTTGTTAAGCAAGCAACAGGATCTAGCTTGGAATGTATTTGGTTGCCCTTGATTGTGAAGTAACGTGAAAAGAGTATATTTCTGGGCTAGCTACTCAGAGGAGAATCATCTTTGAACAACACAACTGTGAAAAACCTGAAGACCTTTAAGAAAAATCTTAAAACCTTTTGATTTGATTGAAAGATACAAGAAGCCCTTTTCTGGTTGTGTTTAATTCTGCTTCTTAAATGCTTCCTTTATCCAGTATTATGAAAGGTCACCAGTTGATTGATGATAAGAGTCTAAGAAAATATTCTACAAATGAACAAAAATCAATTTGCCAGCTCAACCCAAGAGCTTCTTTTAGAAGTAAACTCTAGCAAATCACCATCTTTCAATCACAAGCTCTTTGCTAATTAGTTGACACTTAGCAAAGAAGGTTTTGCAGGTTTAGACTGAATCATCTCATCTTCCCAGGAAGGGAAGTTAGTCAAGGAGGAGCATCCTGCTGGACTAGCCCAAGGGATCTTTTGGTTCAGCCCTTCTAAACTGGTATCTTCCTATTGTCTTGGGATTGACATTCTAGAAGGACAATTCTGGGAACTGACATATCAACACAATTACAGGTAGTCCTCAACTTATGACCACATTTGAGCCCAAAATTTATGTTGCTAAGTGAAACATTTGTTAAGTGAGTTCCTCTCCCATTTTACAACTTTTCTTGCCACCGCTGTTAAGTGAATTATTGCAATTGTTAAATTAGTTACATGGTTGTTAAGTAAACCTGGCTTCCCCATTGACTTTACTTGTCAGAAGGTTGCAAAAGTTAATAACATGACCCCAGGACACTGCAAACATCATAAATATGAGCCAGTTGCCAAGCATCTAAATGTTGGTCGTGTGACTATAGGGATGCTGCAATGGCCATAAGTGTGAAAAATGGTCATAAATCATTTTTTTCAGTGCCATTGTAACATTGAACAGTCACTAAATGATTGTTGAGGACTACCGTTATAGTTCACAAGTTTGGAAAGGCTAGTTTAATATTCAATATTATAGTATTGTTTATAATATTGATATTATTAATATCAATATTCAATATTCTTTTTCTGATAAAAGACCACAGTTTATGGGCATGACAACTGTTACTTGCTGTTTTCTAATAGAATACAGTTATATTAATATGCCTTTAACCATTTAAATTGATCATCCCCAAAGCAGATGGTTCTATTGCTCCATCTATCTAAAATAAATGTACTTGGGAAATGACTCTGATGTCCAAAATGTTAAGAAAAGAAGTACATTTTTAAAAAACTCCTCTAAGCATAAAAGTTGCATTTGGAGCCATCCAGGAAGCAGTAATAATATTTTATACAGTATGAGAAACATTTAAAATCTCTCTGCGATCTGTGCTGGAATCTCTGCTGTTTTAGTTATTCAGTTTCACCTTTTAAGTTGCATTACTGAAATAAATGAACTTTTGCATGATATTCTAATTTTTACAGTTTCACCTGTATAAATGTATATAAAAGGGGGTGTGATGGATTAAAGACACTGAGCTTGTCAGCTGGAAAATGACAGCTAGGGTTCAAGACCTGCCAATCTAGCTGTACGAAAGCATACAAATACAAGTAGATAGATAGGAGGGAAGGTAACAGCATTCTGTGCTCTTCATGTATAATCATGCTGGCCACATGACCACAGAAATGTCTTCGGACAATGCTGGCTTCCTTGGCTAAGAAATGTAGATGAGCACCACTCCCTTGAGTGGGACAAAACTGGTCATGACTATGATGAAAGCTAAAATTTTCAGAGGATAAGAATCTCTTGAATTACATACCTGGCACATGGAAGTTTAACAACTGGGAATTTAAATGAATTCTCTGTGCCCTTTCTATAGCTAAAAGACTGATATTGCAACATTGGAAAGATATATATATGGCCCCATTTTCTCAATAGATTGAAGACTTCATTTCATTTGCTATTTATGAGCAGATTGTTTACAGACATAGACTTTGAATGAAGATCTCAGAACCACTGAACTATATCTTTCAAAGATCCTGGAGCACCGGGGAACTGTCAGAGAACTGTAAAAGAGTTGATGTAGTTTCCATCTTCAAAAAAGGAAAAAAAAAAATAGATCCAGGAAACTACAGACCTATCAGCCTGAGCTCAATACCAGGGAAAATTCTGGAAAAGATAATCAAGCAACGAATCAGTGAACACCTAGAAGCAAACAAAGTAATAACCAAAAGACAACAAGGGTTTGTTAAAAACAGATTATGCCAGACTAATCTTATTGCATTCTTTGACAAAGTAACAAAATCAGTTGACCAGAGGAATGCTGTTGATATAATTTACTTGGACTTCAGTAAGGCATTTGATAACCTATTACTAGATAAAGTAGAAAAATGTGGGTTAGACAGCATCACCACCAGATGGATTCGTAACTGGCTGACCAACTGCAATCAATGTGTAGTCCTCAATGGAACTGCATCTACATCTATCCCAAGACTCTGTTTTAGGACCAGTATTCTTCAACATCTTCATTAATGACTTGGACAAGGGGATAGATGGGGAACTCATCAAATTTGCAGATGACACCAAGCTGGCAGGAATAGCCAACACTTCAGAAGATAGGCTTAAGATATAGAAGGATCTTGACAGACTTGAACATTGGGTGCTATCTAATAAAATGAAATTCCATGGTGAAAAAAGTAAGGTTCTACATTTAGGCAAGAAAAATCAAATGCGTAGGTACAGTATATGTGGTACCTTGCTCAATAGTAGTAACTGAGAAGGATCTCGGAGTTGTAGTGGACAACCATTTAAATATAAGCCAGCAGTGTGCAGCAACTGCCAACACAGTCCTAGGCTGCATAAACAGAGGGATAGAATCAAGATCATGGGAAGTGTTAATACCACTTTATAATGCCTTGGTAAGACCACATTTGGAATACCGCATTCAGTTTTCGTTGTAAAAAAGATGTTGAGTGCAGAGAAGAGCAACAAGGATGATTAGGGGACTGGAGGCTAAAACATATGAAGAACAATTGAAGGAACTGGGTATGTTTAGTTAATGAAAAGAAGGACTAGGGGAGAAATGATAGCAGTGTTCCAATATCTCAGGGTCTGCCACAAAGAAGAGGGAGTCAAGATATTCTCTAGAGCACCTGAGGGCAGGACAAGAAACAAAAGGGTAGATACTAATCAAGGAGAGAAACAACTTAGAACTAAGAAGAAATTTCCTGACAGTTAGAACAATTAATCAGTGGAACAACTTGCCTCCAGAAGTTGTAAATGCTCCAACACTGTAAGTTTTAAAAAAGATATTGGATAACCATTTGTCTGAAGTATAGGGTTTCCAACTCTGTTATTCTATTCTATTCTATTCTATTCTAAATATAATGAAATTTGGAATTCATTTATAGAAAACAGAGTTGGCTCAAAAAATATGATAGTTGTACAGTATAAGTGTGTGTGTTTCATTATATAATTATATATAGAATTGTAACTGTTTACTGTGGCAAATATTCATTTTAATCACAGAATTGCTTCCCAACAGTTAAGTCTCCTCTCCTAACATAACTTTTTAATGTTATTTCAAGTTCTAAAATAATCATTTTGAAATAATATACAATTCACATTTGTTGTATTAACACCCAAGTGTTTTCCTTCTCTGGGCTACAGAATTCATTCAAAAAATGGAAAGGTCCATTTAAAGCAGATACACCAGAAATATATTATTTTGCAAGGAAAATCCATTATGGATGCTAATTAACTTGCTGAAACAGTGCTAGAAAACTTCATTGTTTTTTTTTAAGTATAATTAAATGGTAAATTTTATTTTATTTTATTTAAAAATGAAGACAAATTAAGCCCCAATCCATGCACCAAAAATTCTTTCAACTGGAGAACTGCTGTCAATTTGCATTCTGTAATTTAGGTTATAAGTAAAATTTGCATTTAAATAATATGAGCATGACTTCAAGAAGACAAGTTACTCATATTATTTATGTCAGAAAGTTTAAGGCAAATTAATAACCATATGAAAAAAACCTCAAGCAGATGTTGAGACCATTCTGTTTTTCGGCGCACTCACTCATTTTTTCTGCTAAGGCACTTAAATCTTCTAATGCTATCTTTGAAAAATATAGTAATATACAAGCATCTGGAATTTCAGACTTCTGCTATATCACTCCCCAAGTACACCAGAAAGTACACCAGAATTCAGCAAGGCTGTGCAATACAAATCAGTGTGCAAGAATCAAGCATCCAGTGCCATAAATCAGAACTACTTGGATAATTAGCAAATTAAAGATCCATTTGATCCAGCCTTCTGTTTATAATTGTAATGAGAAGCAACTTTGATGTTTACAAGCAGGACATTACAAGCCTTCTCATCTTTGTATCCAAGAGTCATTCTTTTTCTCAACTAAAAATTCCATTTATTTTTGCTTGATCTAGCTTTTCCAGCCTGGAGTGAAAACTGGAGTGAACTGTTTCATGCTTCCCTAAACCATGTATCTGCTATCTAGGATGATGCTCCTATTTCTATTATAAGCACTGCAATATCCAATAGAAAGCCTGTCAGCCACAAGCATACTTTTAAATAAAACAAGTGATTGTATAACCTCATATTTTGTTTCTTTTAATATTTTTGACAGCAAAATTATTAATCTTTTCAACTAATCTATACTTATGATAGAGGCAATTATACCCTCAGAAATGTAAAAACTTTTTTTTAAAAAAATGGGATATCTAATTGCAGTTCTGAAATCCATATTTAGGTAAGTAATTGCATAATTATGCAGATGCTGACAAGCCTTAGCAAAAGACACTGGGTATTTCATGGCTTGAAATTCATGCACCTATGTAATATTCTGTTGTTCTGCTGCAATGGCATTAAGAATATGCATTCTTAATTCCAAGAAGCATGGCCAAAAATAAACCAAGATGGTGTTGGTCCTCAGAATCCCACTAAAGAATAAAGCAAAGAGATAGATTCATATTCCAAGGGTGTTCCAGGAACAATCCAATGGCCATTAGGTACAGGAATAGGGATAGAAAGTGACCTAACAGATTTTTATTGTTGGCCCTGTGTTCCTTGAGCATTAGTATTGCTTTGGTCTCAACCTCTGAATCAAATTAGGAAGATCAGCTTTTGGTAGATTTGGACTATTGGCTCCACACCTGAACTACGGTACTTGAAGTTGGTCACTGTCCCAGAGAATCTGAGTCTGGATAGCCTCAAAAACCTTTATTATCTGGAAGGCGGAGCTTCGTTTCGGCGACACAGCTGCGATCTCGGGGCTCTGAGATCGCAGCCGATATTTTCTCCCCTGGTCGGTCCTAACGGACCTAAACCGTCCCGTAGAGACGGTGATTGTGAAGGGCACTGTTCCAGGATCCCAGAGATATCGCAAAATCTCTGGTTTGATCCGGAAGAAGCCCTTTCGCTGGCGGCGGAGAGGCAGCCTCCATAGCTGCTGAAGTCGGGACAGCTCCGGAAAGAAAGTGATTGGAGTGAAAGTGTGTCGGCTGGGTGAGAAAAATTCTTTTGTGTTGTAAATTCGCTGAGGTTGGAAAGTTCATCCGGGATAAAGAAGAAAGCTGTGAGATATTTTTTTTGACTGAAATTGTTTTGAGCGGCGTTTTTTAAAGTGATGTCAAATTGAGGTTTGGGGTTTTTTTTCTTTTCTTTATACTTTTTGGGAAAGATTTTACTGTGACTTTGTAGGTAACCGGATTGAATTTTCTCTTATATATATTTTTATGCTCCCTTTGATTTTTTAACTTTCTTTAGAATAGAGGCTCCCTTTGGCTATTTTTTCTTTTTTTTTTTGTATATATTATTCCTTTTTTCCGGCTGGGGGGGAGGAAGAGCATTAAGAAACTTTGTAACACTGCCAACTAGAGGCTTGAAAGTATTTTATTTGAATGGGAGAGAATTGTAAAAAGACCTCTTCTCAAGGACATTTTAACGTGATAAGATAGAGGGAGAGCACAGCAAAATATTATTGCAGGTGCTTTCCTCGACTGTTATCAAGAACACTTGAGGTTTGGCTTTGAAGCTGCTGGAGAAGAGAGTCATAACAAGAGCCTTGGATAAATAAATAAAGTGCAGTGTGCTTTCTTATACCCCACACGCTAGCCTTTTTTTTTTTAAAAAAAAAAATTCAATTCCAGTGATATTTTTATTTTTGTTTGTTATTTTTTTTAAAGGGAAAGCCTCAGGGTTTTTTTTCTTCTTCTTTATTTTTCTTTTCTTTTTTATTGGGACTTTTTTGCTTTTCCTATCTATGTTCTTGGACCACTTTGTTGTTGTTTCTTTTTATTATTATTATTATTATTGAGACTTTTCAACTGGATTAAGGTGTGAAGAATCTGGGAACTTTTTTTTTTTGTTTTTTTTTTTTTTGCTCTTAATCAATATTACTATTCTTGGATTTGTTTTTCTTCTTTCTATTTTTTTTTCTTTTTTTATGGTGGACTATTTCGTAATTGGATTAGGGTCTAGAAGAACCTGAAGATCTTTCTTCTTCCTTTTTTGCTGTTTCTTCCTTGGTTTCGTGTTTTTGACTATCGGAGTTTTCCATTTTGGATTATAATTGGCTGCTTTACTAGTTGGATTAAAAGTTATGAAGAATTTGAAGCCTTGGAAGCATTGAAATGAGCAGGAAACCAATATCAACTGGCATTTCTGCTTCTACCTCTGCTTCCCCACCAGCTGGAGGACAACGCTTAATCCAGACAATGTTGAAGCAAGATAAGGAACAAGAAAGAGTAACTTTACAGACAATTATGCAAGGAATCCAAGATCTCAAGATAAAATCAGACATCATTGAACAAAGAACAGAAAATATTGAACAAAGAATAGAGAAGACTGATGAAAAAGTGGAAGACATCAAACAAATGATGGTTAAGTATGAGGAGAGATTTCAAAAAATTGAGAAAGAGGGAAAACAAAGAGAGAAGAAGATTGGAAATATTGATAGTAGATTAACAGCGGTTGAACAAGAAAAAGGTGGGATGCTGAGGTGGGAGATGGAAAGGTCAGAATTTTACCTTAGATTTCAAAATATAGAAGAGGAAAAAGGAGAAAACTTGGCAGCGCTAATGATAGAAATTTTGGCAGATGCGTTGGAAATTACAGAGGAAAAGATGATGGATGGAATAGATGAGATATATCGAGTTTATACAAGATATGCGATGAGGAATAAATTACCCAAGGAAGTCCATATTAGATTTACCAAAAAATCCATTAAAACACAAATATTACAAGTGGTAAGAGAGAAAACATTGAAATACAAAGGTAAAGAGATTGTGGTTTTAAAACAAATACCCAGAAGAGTGAGAGAGATGAGAAGAGAATATCGATTTCTGACCAAAATGCTACTGGAAAACGAAGTGAATTATAGATGGCTGATTCCAGAAGGATTAATGTTTACGTGGCAAGAACAGAGACATAGAATTGATTCAATTGAAAAAGCAGAACTTTTCCATGCAGAATCTTTTGGAAGAAGAAGAGAGGAGGCAGAGAAAGAGGTCTCATTAATTGAGTTTCAAGAGGAACAACTGGAGACTGAAAAAGAGAAAGGAGCTGTAAGTGGGCAGGTGGACAATAAAGAACAGCGTGAAGTGAGATCCACGAGAGCTGTTAGACCTAAATATAAAGCATAATCATGGAAGAAAGAAAACTGATTACAATGAATATAAATGGACTTAACTCAGCTGTTAAAAGAAGGAAAACTTTTCATAAATTAATGAAATTAAAATTTGATGTAATTTGTCTACAAGAAGTTCATATTAAAAAACAACATGAACAATTGTTAGTACAGCTAAAATTGGGGAAAATATTTACTTCTTTGACTCAATGTAAGAAAAGAGGAGTGGTTCTATACATTAAAGAGGCTATCCCAGCAAAATTGATTTACACAGATGAAGATGGAAGAATATTAATGGTAGAAATAATGGACAATAATATAAAAATACTCTTGATTGCAATTTATGCTCCGAATGATAAACAAGAAGAGTTTTATAAAAAGCTACATGTGAAAATAATTGGACTGGACTATGTTAATATAATTATGATGGGAGATTTTAATGGAATTGTGGACAATAAATTGGATTATATAGCAACAACAACAAAGCAAAATAGAAAGACTCTCCCAAGGTCTTTTTTTAAAATGACAGATGAATTAACTTTAAAAGATATTTGGAGAGAAAGAAATGTTAAAGCTAAACAATATACTTTTTACTCAAATAGACATTTATCATGGTCCAGATTAGATATGATTTGGATCTCAACAGAATTAATATCCAATATTCAAGAAACAAATATTGAAACAAGTACTTGGGCAGATCATAGCCCAATGACAATTAAATGGAAGGGACAAAAAAAAAGATCGAGATGGACATTAAATAATACTATTTTAAAGGAGAAAGATTTTATACAATGGATGGAGAAGGAATTGGCTTTTTTCTTCAGAGAAAATAAAAAAGAAGATACTTCAACGCAAAATGTGTGGGATACAATGAAGGCATATGCCAGAGGTTTGATAATAGATTATACAAGAAAAAAGAATATTAGGAAAAGGCAAGCTTTTAAGGCCTTGGAAGATGAGTACAAAATTCTTGAAAAAGAATTACAGAAAATGCCACAGAAAAAGGATATTAAATTGAAGCTGGATGTAATTAAACATAAAATGGAATTAATAGAGAAAGAAGAACTGGCACAGAAAATCAGAAACTCTAAACAGAATTATTTTGAAGATGCAAATAAACCAGGTAGATGGCTAGCATATAAATTGAGAAAAGAGAAGGAATCAAGAAAAATATTGACGTTAATAGATGAACAAGGCCAAGTTTGTTATGGGAATAAGGAGAAAAAAGAAATTATTCGAGATTTTTATGGGCAACTATATAAACAAGAGAATATTGATGAGGAAAAAGTCAAACAGTATTTACAGGAAGCTAATTTACCAAAGATACCTAAAGAGACTGAAGAAATGCTAGAAAGCAATATAACAATGATGGAATTAAATGAAGCATTTAAGAGACAAAATAATGGGAAAGCACCGGGTCCAGATGGGCTTCCAGCAGAATTCTATAAAACATTTAAAGAATCATTGAGCATCCAATTGTTAGAAGTTATGAATGAAGTTATGTTAAAAAAGATGATACCTAAAACATGGTCAGAGGCTTACATTACACTTATACCGAAGGAAGAGACTGACCCACTGCAAATTAAGAATTATAGACCTATTTCTTTATTGAACGCAGACTATAAAATCTTTGCTTCAATTTTAGCAGAAAGACTTAAAAAATATCTAAATAATTTTATTCACCCAGATCAAAATGGATTTCTGCCAAAGAGACAAATTAGAGATAATATGAGAGTAATCTTGGACACTTTGGAATACTATGAGGCTCATCCTGAAAAGCAAATGGCTTTGATATTCCTAGATGCTCAAAAAGCATTTGACAACGTGAACTGGAGATTTATGTTATTATTATTGGAAAAACCTTTATTATCTGATGAAAACTCTTGCGAGTAGAGGCATGGCGTTTCTTTATATTCTTTAACATATGATAGAAATTGAGGAAAGAGGGATTTATATTGAGATTCTCCATCCCTCGTTCATTAGAAGAGAGAAATGAATATCTTCAACCATACTAAGTACATACATAATCCCCCACCCCAAATCTTCAGAGTATATTTTTAATTTATTTTTGTTAAAATTGAGATTTCATTAAAAAATTGCACAAACTTGTATCAAACATGCAGCATAATTATAGGCATTAGAAACCACAAATGATTGTACATGATGTGGCAAAAATAGGAAGGGGATATCTATGAAAAAAATAGCAGAAGATGAAGTTTCTTATATAAAACATTAACAGTAATAACTTCATTCCCATGATCAACCTTCCAAACCTGGCCTCATCCTCCCATTGTGCTGAGAAGCTGCAGTGCCACCATACCTGGAGAAGGTGCCAAGCTGAGGAAGGCTGATCTAGATAAGTTCCACAAGTGATGAAAACAAAGTCCAGAGTTACAGCAATTGCTTTTGAGACATCAATAACCTGCTCAATTACATTACGCAAGCAATTATCAGACCCATGGAAGAATCAGAGTTATAACAGAATATTTGCTACACATCCAGAAAAACTTCAGGTTTTTTTTTGACATATTCAGGTCAGATTGAAAACCTGTCTGGATTTTGGAATGCAGTTATATAGTTTAGTAGTCAGACTATTAAAAAAAAACTTATTTATACATAGTAATTTCCCAATAATGAAAATATCAATAGCAACATAGGAACTGCTTTTTTATTTTTCTTTCCTGCTCTTTTATCATCTGGAAGACACCAAGAAACATTTTTGGACTTGGCATTTCATACCCTGCCAAGTTATCAATACTTTGGATGATTTGCGTTTTTAGGTCAGTTGTCAAGAATTTTCTTTATTGTGATAGCATTGGTATTCAATTTTCCTTTTTTATGAGAGGAGAATCAGAAAGTAAGCTATAAATCATCAAATGTGTTGGCTGGGAAATAGCAATATTTGCCTTGTTGAGACCAGTTATTCTGCATGCTATGCTATACAGGTACTAGTTGTGCTACCTTTAGGTATGGTTTATTGTGGGACTTTTGGACAAATGTCAAAAGCCCTACCACTTATCCAGTATATCTTTTTTTAAAAATCACTTTTTGGGGGCTCAGTAGAGTTCCAAATAAATAATTTTCTATTTTCTGTTCATTTATTTCTGCCTTTCCAAATGTAATTAGGAGAGACGTAGCTACATTTTTTTAGTGTTGACTCCTAGTGACTGCCTAGACAAGCCCTTACACTCTGCATCATGATAAAAAGTTGTCTTTCAGGAACAAGAATATGTTTCTTTCTCTAGAGTGAACATACCTCCATTATAAATACTTTAAAAGGATATACTTTATTCCTTTGCAATCAATATATTCCCATAGAATCTAATGCCCATCCTTCCCAAGACTACTACACTTGGAGATGGTAACTATTGTCAGGATTATAGTAAGTCCTGTTCAGACATGTATGGAGATTCTCAGTCACCCATGTCATGGTTGTCCCAAAGGTGCTTTTTCAAGAGGCAACTGGACTTTCTTTTTTTCTTTGAAGATGTATTGCTTCTCATCCTAGAAGCTTTCTCAGCTTCTTAAATGAGAAATGAAACATCTTCAAAGAAAAATCAGAAAGTACAGTTGCCTCTTGAAAAAGCACCTTTGGAAGTCCTGTTCAGGTTAGTACAGACCAAGTTGAACAGAAAATGACTATTTTAAGTTTGAAGAACCCTGGTTTAGGATTGTGAACTGCCCAGTCAATTGCTGTTATTAACAGCCATCTGTCACAGGCATTTCATGGGATGAATGAGGATATGTGTATCTTGACGTCATCAGATGTCATGATGCAAGAATAAGGTTGTGTGATTATGCCATTATGGTTGGTTACAGATATTGACATCACTGCTAATAACAACATGAACCAGGGGAAAATAAATTACTAGACTAGAGTTTAGTTTGGCTGTGTTTTAAAGTCTGGGTTAATAAGAACTGACAGAAAAGAGATAATTTGATTTATTTGAATTAATTTGATTTATTTGAATTAATATTTGGTCTTCCCAGAATTCAATAATTGGTCTGTTCATTTGTTGTGGTGCAATAAAAAACTATTTCTTATGGCTCACTTAATGCAGTTTAAAAATATTCTTCTTTGTAGAAGATACTTTATTCTTCCTATTCTGTGGAGGAGAAAAATCATCTCAAGAAATATAATTTATGCCTTATGAAATTAATGGCAAATACAAAAGAATTTTATGAATGTATGTTCATTAAAAAGAAAAAGAAATGCTGAATGGATCTCAAAAGCAAGCCGTCTTAGTTTTCTTGTTTTCACTTTCATAGATTTCCATGGCACTTGTGGATATTTTCCTAGAGTTCTTTCCAGCTTTTTTAATTGGTCACTTTTTTCAACAGCCAAACTTCATTGCGCCGCCCATAGGGTTTCATGGGGGGATCGTAACCATTGCAAAAATAGAAGTCTTTGTGGAAGGATGCCTCATTTCCTAAAGCAGAGGTTAGCTTGGCTGCATAATTCACATAGTCTGCTTCTTTGGCATAGCCTCCAAACAGCCTATTGGGGGGGGGAGGGGGGGGAGAACAACAACAATAATAAAAAATAGCCCACAGTTCAAATCATGTGTGAATGAATTCCAGGGAGATGGATGAAAATGAAAATGAATGTATCAGGGATTTGTATTTGACAGGAAAAAGAGTGAATGATTGAAAGTTATATGTACAGGTGAAACTTGAAAAATTAGAATATCATGCAAAAGTTCATTTATTTCAGTAATGCAACTTAAAAGGTGAACCTAATATATGAGATAGACTTATTACATGCAAAGCAAGATAGTTCAAGCTGTGATTTGTCATAATTGTGATGATTATGGCTTATAGCTCATGAAAACACCAAATCCACAATCTCAGAAAATTAGAATATTTTGAAAAGGTTCAATGTTCTAGGCTCAGAGTGTCCCACTCTAATCAGCTAATTAAGCCACAACACCTGCAAAGGATTCCTGAGCCTTTAAATGGTCTCTCAGTCTGGTTCAGTAGGAATTACAATCATGGGAAAGACTGCTGACCTGACAGATGAGCAGAAAATCATCACTGACACCCTCCATAAGGAGGGAAAGCCTCAAAAGGTAATTGCAAAAGAAATTGGATGTTCCCAAACTGCTGTATCAAAGCATATTAATAGAAAGTTATGTGGAAGGGAAAAAGGTGGAAGAAAAAGGTGCACAGGCAGCAGGGATGACCGCAGCCTGAAGAGCATTGTCAGGAAAAGGTCATTCAAAAGTGTTGGGGACTTTCACAAGGAATGGACTGAGGCTGGAGTCAGTGAATCAAGAGCCACCACACACAGACGGATCCTGGACGTGGGCTTCAAATGTCATATTCCTCTTGTCAAGCCGCTCCTGAACAACAAACAATGTCAGAAGCGTCTTACCTGGGCTAAAGAAAAACAGAACTGATCTGTTGCTCAGTAGTCCAAAGTTCTCTTTTCTGATGAGAGCAACTTTTGCATCTCATTTGGAAACCAAGGACCCAGAATCTGGAGGAAGAATGGAGAGGCACACACTGCAAGATGCTTGAAGTCCAGTGTGAGGTTTCCATAGTCTGTGTTGATTTGGGCAGCCATGTTATCTGCTGGTGTTGGTCCACTGTGCTTCATTAAGTCCAGGGTCAAGACAGCCATCTACCAGGAGATTTTGGAGCACTTCATGCTTCTTTCCGGAAATGAGCTTTATGGGGAGGCTGACTTCATTTTCTAGCAGGACTTGGCATCTGTCCACACTGCCAAAAACACCAAAACCTGGTTCAATGATTGTGGGATTACTGTGCTTGTTTGGCCAGAAAACTTGCCTGAACTGAACCCCATAGAGAATCTATGGGGCATTGCCAAGAGAAAGATGAGAGGCATGAGACCAAACAATGCAGAAGAGCTGAAGGCTGCTAATGAAGCATCCTGGTCTTCCATAACACCTCAGCAGTGCCACAGGGTGATAGCTTCCATGCCACGCTGCATTGAGGCAGTAATTGCTGCAAAAGGGGCCCAAACCAAGTACCGAGTACATATGCATGCTTACACTTTTCAGAGGTCCGATACTGTTCTATGTACAATCCTTGTTTTATTGATTGCACGTAATATTCTAATTTTCTGTGATTGTAGATTTGGGGTTTTCATGAGCTGTAAGCCATAATCATCACAATTTTGACTCATCGCAGCTTGAACTATCTTGCTTTGCATGTAATGAGTCTATCTCATATATTAGTTTCACCTTTTAAGTTGCATTACTGAAATAAATGAACTTTTGCATGATATTCTAATTTTTCTAGTTTCACCTGTAAATAATAAAAAAATAGAGCATGCATATTAATTTGTGTACTTTGTAAATTTAGTACTTTAGTACTTAAGTAGCTTATCCATTCTCAAGACCTTTGTCTGGGTTAAATTTATATTTACTGATAAAGAAATAAAGGTCAATAGCTTTGTTTGGGTTGTTTCAGAGTTATTTCATTTCACTTCTTGGCTCCACAAAATCTTAAATTGCCCAAGTTCAAGAACCAATTTGATACACCTAATACTGGGTTTTAATTTTGTTGAATTGTCAGTGTATATAATACCTTACAGAATTATATTAGCAAAATTAAATTTTAAAATGGAACCTCTTGCTTCAATTAACTTAAAAGCTAACTATTCAATAGGGTAGTTATAATTTCCATTTGACCCTTGCATCCATAAGAATCATGCCTTGATGCACAGATATTTTCTTTTAAATATATGGAAGCTGTTGTGAAATTCAAACTATATTTTTGGGTTGTGCTAGTAGAAAAAATGCTTTGTACCACTGCATGATGAAATAAGCACTCAAGATAACTCACTGATCCAAAGTTAACTATGATTATAATTTGCCGAATATTAAAAATTAACAGAGATAATAAAATCCAAAGTATTCCTAGAAAGCTTTGTGCTCTCCAGTTCAATCCTCAGTCTCTGTAGCCAAGGTGAATAGCTTTGTTAGAGAAGGTGATAAGATTTCAGGTTGAATACATCTGGGAAGTACCAATTTAAGGAAAGTGAATGGCAGCCATGGACAAACCTATAAGTCCTTCACTCAAACTTATTTAAAGAAACTTACGTAGAATAAACAACCATTTCTTCCCTTTTCTCAACCCGGATGCTCTCATCACTTGGTGAAGGAGGGTTGTCCTGGAACTGGCTTGGAATTCGTAGCAGAACTTTCACCTTGTCCTGCAATGATCCGTCCTCTGCAGGAAAGACTGTGCTACATACTGGAGCCATCATCCCCATGCCAGCTCCTGAGAATAGATGAATAATTGGTTTTTTATTAAGAAACAAATTTATGTTCACCTCTAAATAGGCTTGTAAGTGTTGCAAATATACAGTTAAGCAACTGAGTTATAAAGAGAGTTGTGAGAAGGAAACCTCACCTTGATTATTGCTTCCTCCAACATATTTAAGAAGTTTCAGCACTGCTTCACGTAAAGCCTCGTCAAAGGGCTTTCCAGAGAGTTCAACACTGGCAAACATTCCACCTTCGTATGTCCTTTCCTCATAGGCTACATCATCCTAGTATCCCAAGAGATTAAAAAAAAAAAAGACTAATTGATACATTGCTATAAATATTCATACAAAAAAGGCAGTTTATTGCAAGAAGTAATGTATAAGTTGTCTACTCACCCAAGAACTAGAAAGCTCTTTAAGAGAGATAATGAATCATCTATACATAGGTTTCCTATTCAAAGAGTGGTTTTGAAAAATAAATCCCATTTAACCTTTAACCCAATTCTAACCATAACACCATTCTACATGTGATATTCTACAATTATTGAATAGTCAGATAGCCTGATTCCCATCTCCTGTCCAAGGCTGTTGCAACCAACTGTCCAATGGACGATATAAAGTGCTACAATAATTGCAGTATATTTATACAACCTATAAGAAAATTAAAGAGTGATACAAGTACATGCAATAAATAAATGCTAATGTTCAGCAAACAGAAAAACTTCTTCACAACAGAATATCCACCAAGAAGTAGAGAACTGGCTTCAATCACTTTAAGATTGAACTTGGGAAATAAGTGTTGGAAACCATGTACATGCAGGGATATTCAGAAGTTGGCAAAATATATCTTCTGTTTAAAAAGAAAATCTGCAGCAGTACACCTATCTATATTACAAGCCAATGAGATGGGGCTTGCTTACTTGCTCCAATATACTTAATTGGGGGTGGGGGGAGGAAATAAAAGAAATGGGATAGATGTAGAACTGAGTAGCTGAGATAAGGCCATAGCTGGCAGGCTGGCATGCAGAAAAAGAATGGCCCATTACCTGCATGCTTGAGTTTCCTTGTGTGCGTATGTATGTACAGGTCTCCTTTATAAAATGTTTTATTATTTCAATTACACTTTTTATTCACTCTGATATTGTCTGTGAAATAAAGTGCTTGAAATCTTAGCTAGATCATTCCGTTGTGCTCTTCCACATAGCTCAGGAAAGGTTACTGATATGGTAGAGCACAAACTTTGCCAGGAGAATAACTCACACTCATACAGGCAAGTTGTAGCTTCCCTTCTCCCAATTCCACCAGGTAGGCAATACCAAAACCTCAAATGCTTTTTTTTTTTTGTAAATTTTTTTTGAGTTTTCACAAAAAGAAAAAAAAATACAAATAAAACATCTTTTTTGAAAGCAGCGTGATCCCGGGTTACATTTCTTCATACAGACACAAATTCAAGTTAATGCTCATTTTTATATTCTATTCCATATCTTATTACTATTTTACATTTTCTGCATAGCTTTTCCCCTCTTTTAATTTTCTCAATTTTATTTTAATTATCTCATCTCAATTCAAATCATTATATTTGTATTTTTTGTCTGTCCTGTTTCAATTATCTATTATCTTTTCTCATTAAACAAAATTTCTCCTGTAGTTACTGATTGGAGTATGACGCCTTTATATCTTTTAAGTTTATCCATTTAACTCTTATTTAGGCTTCAATATATACCCTAAAGTTATAACATTCAATATAATACATAACTTCCATTCGGATTCTGCTTGGTACATTCTTAAAATACACACTATATTCTTAAAAAAAGAAAAAATTATAAATATATGTAATTAAAACAACACATTCCATTCCAATTCAATTCTATCATTAATATTAATATTCATTAAAGTTTTAACTTCTTTAACATTACTTTTCAATTAAATATCATACTTCTATGGGAACAATTATAAACTTTCCATAATTATTTTCCCCCCTTCACTTATATTTTATAAAACATTAACTAATTAAAATGTTCCCGTTCCTTCCTAATTCAATTTTCTCATTTATTTTATTTCACTTATTTTATTCACAAACATTTTACTAAATTACACTATTTTATCCCTCATTTTAATCATACATTGTTTCCAATTTTCTAAAGTTAGTTATATTACTAATATATCAATACAATCTTATGTATCTTGACAGAATCCCTTTTTCAGTTAGATTTTCACCCATTATCTCTAAATAGGTCCTGTTTCTCTATATCTTGCTCTGGTCCTTTGTAACTTCTTTTCCTTTCCTTCTTCCCTCTCTTGTTTTCTCTCCCCTTTTTACCCCCTTGTCTCTCTACCTCTATTTCTCTCTTCTGTATTCCCCTTTTCTGTTGCTTTCCAGTATTATACTTATTTTTCGAATTATTTTTCTTTTCTTTGATTGTTTTTTTTAAGTCTTAAATTCTCCATTCTCTTTCCCCCCTTTCCTTTTTCTTCCTCTTTCCCCCCTTTCCTTTTTCTTCCTCAGATAAAATTACTTGTTCATTAAAGATGGCTTCTTCTTTGTCCCAGTCTTCTTGTTTTGCAGAGGTTTCTTGTTGTTTCTCATAGTTCCAATCTCCATTTCTAAGAATTGAAAAACAAAGCCAAAAGAACCCTTCCCTTCTTGTGCATCTTCTTTGTACTTTTTAAGTTCCATTTTCAATTCATCCAGAAGTGGTGCCATTGTATAAATTTTTAAACAACCACCCGATTAATATAAGTCATTCAAATATAATAACCAAGAATCCAAAGATCACCAAATAATCCAACTACACGCAAGCTGTTTCTTTTTGCTCTTTTTTCTCACTTTCTCTTCTTGGGGTTACTGTTTAGTTACAAAGTTTCAGGTAAAATGTATCTTTTAGAAGTCTTGTTGAAGTTTTACTGTAGATTCTTTTAAATTCCAGGCAGTCTCCTCCCTCTTCCAGATCCTGCCCTTATTTTTTTCTCTCCCTTCTTTTCCCTTTTCACTTTCCTTCGCTGCTTCTGACTCTTCTTTGGAAGCGATGATATTTTTTTGTAAGTTTAAATTCCAGGGTACCTTAGTTGTTGCTTTCACAATTTAACCTGGTCAGCCAAAACTTTCACTTCTTATCTTCCTCCTATACATTCTTTTCCAGTCGAGTTCTTCTTTGTGGTGGCCATTTCTGACCACTGCTGCAACCGCCTTCGGGAAAGGGAGTAATGGCCAGCTGAGGAGGAGAGATGCGGCTCTCCTCAACCCTGCTGGCGGTCTCCCCCCTCTTCACCACCTCTATGGGGTGGCTTAGCCCCAAAACCAGCCGGCTCGGGGAGCTCCAGCAGTGAGCCCAGACCGAAACTGCGCATGATCGTGGATTTCTGTCTGTCGCCAAAGAAACTTCAAACCGGAAGCCTCCCAAAACCTCAAATGCTTGAAGTGGAAGGGAAATTATGACTAAGTTAACCCCACCCCCATTCCATCCTTTCTCCTCTGTTTGAAAAACCTTTGGCTTGGAAAGAAGGGGGAGAGAGTGAGATGGAGTTGAGAAAGGACCCCCCGGAGGAGACCAAGGAGGAGGAAGATGCTGGAAAGACATTAGCAAGATGGAGAATGGAAATAGCCAAATGGTTTCAGTGAATTAGTTTATAGGAGAAGCATAGAGAAAAACAATTCTCAAGCAGAGCTGCCGTAGGGGTGAGGCTGCGTTTTTCTGAGACCAGAGGTGATGGCAGCTGTGACATTACTCACATCTTTTCCAGGGCAATAGCAAAGGTAGATAAGGGAGTCATCAGGGCCCATGGTACAGCACAACTCTAGTGGTACCAAGTTTGCTCCCTCACATGTCCAGATTCAAACTATATACAGTCTATAACATTTTCCTGTCTGAAACCATGATGCATCTCTACTTATCACAAATGACTCTGGAAACTATACCCCAAAGGGACAGTGCCAGAAACCTCACAGCATTAGAAACCTCAGAAAACAGTGCCAAGAAAACTCAAGCCAGCCTTCCCCCTTAAAAAAAACAAGAATCACCAGCTCAGAGAAAAAACTCAGAGCAGCCTAACTGCTACAAAAGTAACAAAACCTGACCACAGAAATACTTAAGTAGAGCCATTAAAATAAGGGGGGTCACGTTAAAAATAAAGTCTCCAAGGTAAGCCAGAACTCTTTGTCTTGCCCCCTGACAAGATTAATTCCTAATATAGGAAAAGACAAAAATATTGAAACAGGATTAGTTTATCAGGGCAGGAAGGAAAAACTCAGAGCAATCACTAACCAGGACAAAGCCATTAAGCCATAATAGGAATTGCCCAAAGCCCCTTCATTACATTATCCAGCAAGATTCAACCAAGCCTGGGACTCAATACAACCTACAAAGTTAGGTTGTATGCACGGTCCCATGGGAGTTTGGCAACCAATCAGGATGCATTTCTTGCCCCATAAACAGGAAGCAAGCTCAAAGCCCAATAGAGGGTATAAATCTCCCTCCCTCCCTCCCTTAATCATGCACTCCATTTTGTCCAGACTTCAAATCCCGTGTGGTCCTGTCCACCTTAAACCATCCTTCCAAGCAGTCTCTATGTTTCCAGTGTCTTTCTTCTTACTTGGACCTGAACCCAGATGGACATTTCTTCCAACAACTTTACACAAAATATAATGCAATTTATTTATGGCTTATAACATATGTATCAGGCTTGGGACCTTCCAAACAGGGGTGGGATTGTACTAGTTCGGACCAGTTCTATAGAACTGGTTGTTACAATTCTGCGCAATTCGGAGAACCAGAAAATTGCACCACTGGCTGGCTTCTTCCCTCCCCTCCCACCCCGCCCAGGAGGCTTTCCAGAGGCCCAGTCATGGGTGGTATTCAGGGGGTTGGGGGAGGGAGAAGTGGCCTGAGAGAAGAGCTGAACCTTTCTTAGGATTGAAGCTTCTATTTTTCAGTGCAGACTCAGGCAGCAGATTGCAGAAAGGTAGATCTGGGAGTGAAACTGTGATTCTGCAAGCATCTCAATCTGCTTGCCTGCTTTGCCTGATTTTGGGTAAAAGTTGCTTTTTTTTTTAAATAAAAAATTCAATCTTTACACATATGTTTACAATATTTACATACAAACCACACCCAGCAAGTCACATGACAACCAAGCCACACCCACAAATAAGGCCATGTCCATAGAACCGGTTGTTAAGAAATTTGAATTCCACCCCTGCTTCCTAACCATGGTTTAAGGCCTACTGGAAGTATAAATTTGGTCATTCTAATTTGATCAATAGTCATTATAAGAGACCACAGCTTTGTATGAATTCAGTAGATAATGAGTTACTCAAATCAATCAAACTGACTCAGCAGAAGTCACTTTTCTTTGTTCCTGTGATATTTTATCATTATTAGTTTAAATCAAATCATTTTAGATTTTTCTTCTCCCACTTTTTTGCTCTTTTACTTTATATTAATTGTATTGGGTTTAAAATTATACATTTTAAAAGAAACACAATGAGAGACCTGCACCTGCATGCAGCCATAGAAGCTGATGGGCTGCAAGGCTTTAACCAATGAAGTTTTTCAGCAGTAGTTGAATTTTGGGCCATTCTTTTTTAACTATGTCATGGCTGAAAAAAATTATATTAAGCCTTAAGTAGGGGTGAAAGTTTCAGTCCTATCCCCGTTGTTGGAAGAAATATCCATCTGATTCAGTTCCAAGTGGGAAGAAAGACACTGGAAACATGGAGGCTTATTAAGGAAGATGGTTTATTGACGAACAGGACCACATGGGTTTGAAGTCTTAGGCAGCTGACCACATGGAGTTGAGCAGGTGGCTTTTATACCTTCTGTTGGGCTTTGAAGTTGAGCTTCCTATTCCTGTGCAAGTATATATATTCTATTGGCTGCTGTTAGACTCCCATGGGGCTAGTCAGGGGTCATGTTTGTCTGAATCAAGTTTGGTTGAAGCCTGGGGTTTTCGGTTCCGCATGGCTTCGGTGGCAACAGAAATTCGCGACTGTTCGTGATTCCTGCTGCGCTTGCCGCCGAGGTGCCCCTGATCCAAATGGGTCAGGGAGATATGGCTGCCCTGTAGAGGCAGCTGAAGAGAGAGGGGAGCCAGACAGGGGGTTGGGGGTGTCATAGACCCCCTCCTCGTCCATAAAAACCCCTTTTTCCCGAGGTGGTGGAGTGGCGGTCAGTAATGGCCGCCATGAAGAAGCCTGCAACCGGGTAAGATTGTGCTGGAGGAAGCAAGAAAAGTGAAAGTGCTGGCTGAGCCGGGTCAATCAACATCTCTTAAACTCTTTGGGACTGAATTGTTTGAATTGCTGGAGGATACATTGTATCCCTAAGAAGATCAGAAAGTGGCGGAGAAAGCTGTTAAAGGGAAACTTTTTTTTTCTTCACTCTCCCACCCCATAGAAACAGCAGATGAAGATTTGAAATTTATTTGGGCACTGAAGGTGAATTATTTTGAAAGTTAAAGCCAAGGGACAAAAGACTCTTTGGACATTGGACTTAATAATTTAAGAAATCAGAAAACCCTTATTGGAGGTATGGATTTCTGATCATTTTTTTAAAAAATGTTGTTGTAAGTGGGAAGGGAGAGGAAAAAAATTGGAGCAGAAGTGGAAAAAGGAGGAGATTGCCTAGAATCCTAAAGAAAGATATATGGTAATTGGACCTCTTTGATTAAACAGTAACCCCAGAAAGAGAAGTAGAAGAGGGGGAAAAAAAAGTATTAATTTTTGGAACTTCTTTTGAATTATTCTTGATTAAAAAATACTTGGGTGATTGTTTTGGGAAAAGTTTCTCTTTTCATGATGGCATCGCCTGTGGATGAACTAAAGACTGAATATCAAAAATATAAAAAGGAAGAACAAGTTGGAAAAGATACTTTGGGCACTCTATTTCAATTTTTAGAAATGGCGCTATGCACTTATGAAAAGTTGACTACGCAGCAGAATGACTGGGACAAAGAAGAAGAGGAAGAAGAAGCCATCTTTGATGAACAATGGGTTTTTTCCGGGGAGGAGGAGAAAGAGGATAAGAAAAAGGGGATTTTAAGGTTTGAAAAAACAACCAAAAAAGAGAAAAATGAGAGGAAAGGTGGATGCAAGGTTAGAAAGCAACGGAAAGGGAGTAAGAAAAGGGAGGAGGAGAGACAAAGGGGTAAAAAGGGCAAGGAGAAGAATAAGCAAGAGAGAAAGGGGGGGGGGGAAGGAGAAGCCTTAATGGTGGGAAGCAAGATCTAAAGAAAAAAAGCTTATTTAGAGACAATGGGTGAAGGATAAAAAAAGGGGGGGATTCTGGAAGGTACATAAGATTGTGTTTTTATATGTGTATCTAGAGTAGAATGCTTAAGATATAAATGAGTATTAATATATACGATTAGTTTTTTTTTAATGATATGGATAGTGCTTATATAGGATTTTTTTTAGTTATTGATGTGTTTTTACCTTTCTTATAAAATTTATCGTGCAATTTTAGAATGTACTAAACAGAATCCCAAGATAAATTGTTATATGAAGTAATCTTAAGTTAGGGCAATGAGTTAAAGGTGTCACTCCAATTAGTGTATAGAAGTATATTAAAAGAAAAAAGATGAATGGATAGCTGGAAATAGAACAGACAAAGAAGGATATTGAAAATGGTAATAAGATATGGAAGGATATATAAAGTGAACATGATGCTTGAATTTTGTCTGTGTGAAGAGTTTCAACCCGGGATCAAGCAGCCTTCAGAAAAGATGTTTTAGGTTTGTTTTTTTCTTCTTCTATGTTTTGTGTTTTGTATGTTTATGAAAGGCAATAAAATTTTAATTAGCAAGAAATATAATTTGGATAATTAGAATGAAAAGGAAAGTTATATTACAATTTGGAATTATTTTGTATGTTCTATTGGTTTTCTTCTTTAATTATTTTTTTTAGAAAGGAATTTTCAAGCTGTTATGCCTTGATTGTTTGTGTACTGTTTCTGTAAAATTAATAAAATTTGTTATAAAAAAAAAAGTTTGGTTGAAGCCTGGAGAGTGATGTTAATGAAGAGGCTTATGTTGGAATATTCCTATTGTGTCTTAATGGCTTTGTCTTGGTTTGGATCTTGAGTGAGGGCTAATTCCATCACCCTGAAGCTGAAGGTCTTTTGTCTTGTAGATAAGTTGGCCCAGTCCTGCTGGGGCTATTAAGAAAGGTGGGAACTGCTTTTCTAGAGCATGTTTCTCCTTTAGGGAAATATAATATTCTGCCTTTTTAAATATTTCTCAAAATATTCCATTCTTCTAAAAGGGGTGACTTCCCTCACCATGAATCCTGAAATAAAATATATGCACATATTAGATTGCCCAGCACTGACATAGCATACCCCCCTGAAGCATGATTATGTTGACATTGGCACATCGGGAGAAGCAGGACTGGAAAGAGGTACTTTAAACCTAGACTCATCACTGGGACCATATTCCTTATGTTCCTACAAGTTGGCGTACAACTCCATGCAATTAGAGTAGATTTTCAATATACACATAGAATTCCTGTTCTATTTCATTCTAATCTATTTCACAAGTTTGGGCACAAAATAAACTTTCACAAATTCCTTAAGAGAAAGGTGGGATACAAATGTGGCAACTCCTTGATGGGTTTGGAACACAACCATTCATGCTGAGTAGCAGGAGAAAACATGACCAGCTGTGAAATAGCGAGTAATTTGCCTTCTATGCCTTTCATAAAAATGTAAGATTTGACTAGCATCCATGCTGTTGGTTTTCTATATCACAGTACAAGGATGCTGTTCCTCAGTGTGCAATTTTCATACGAGAAAGAAAATGTTCACATTATTAGATAGAATAATTACAGCCATAAGATGACAGCCGGGAGCTACAAAGGATTTAAGATATGTGGCTTGCTATGTCTTGTAAAATTGCAAGGTTTCTCTGCAGATAATTTTGCATCTTCCATTTTGCCACCTGGGCCAAATGGAATATGTGGTAGAAATTGTACCTGGAGGCCCTAAAAGTCAAGATGAAGAAAATCAGATTGAGGATCACATTAGGGAAGACAAAAGAGTTGTCGATACAGGAGACAATGGATTCCAGGATGGCACCAACTTCAGCTTTACAGGAGTTGGGCTGAAAGAACCTTTCTGGAGTTCTCATTCAGCTTCTGATAAAAGATCAAAGGGAAGCCATAGCCAGGAAAGCTTTCCCCAGTTTTGAATAGTGTACCTGTAAAGGTCTTTCTTGGAATTAGAGCTGCTCCCAACTCCTGACATCCTTTTTGGACCACCATAACTCATTTAATAAGGATCTGCCCTGCTTGAAGACTGTCCCAAAATTCAATTACCATGTACAGAACATACTCACATACTAATAGAGAGAAGTCAAGACTACTGTTATAGCAGTATAGTATATAGCAGGGTTCGCCAACCTTTTGGACCACAGGGACCACCAAACTCATAATTTTAAACCCCGCGGACCACTAACATGAATCCAGCATGCCGCTCGCTGAAGCACTTGGACTCCCACTGACAGGATGGGGTCCTTCAGGAACTTACCTTGGTTGCCTATTTCTGCAACTTTAAATATTCAGAGTCATTTGGAACCGTTTCCCACAGAAAACCGGGATCTCTCATCTCTCTCTCTTTCCCTCCCCTTCTCCCTCTTTCTTTCTCCCTTTCCCCCTCTTTCTCATTCTCTCTTTCTCCCTTTCTCCTTCTCTTCCTCTTTCTCTCTCTCTTTCTCCCTCTTTCTTTCTCTTTCCCTCCCTCTTTCTTTCTTTCTCCCTTTCTGGCAGGGAGAACAATCAACCAATGAAACAGTCTGCCTTCAGAAGTTGTGGGAGTACCATCACTTGAGACTTTCAAGAAGAGATTGGACATCTGTCAGAAATGGTGTAGGGTCTCCTGCTTGGGCAGGGGCTTGGACTAGATGACCTACAAGGTCCCTTCCAACTCTGATTATCTGTTATCCAAAGCAAACATTACCCTTTCTAGCAGTCGCTGGGTTACAATAACCCCAAAGTCTGGGTTTTATGATGTCTGTTAAACTGCTGCTTGCTTAATCGCTTAAGCCAAAACTGACTCCCTTTGCATTACACACAGGTGGATGAATGAAGCCCCCAGGTGCCTCCTTCTTCCTGTCCCTCCCTCTGGAAGTCTCCACCTCCTTGTCCAGTCGAGTAGGCCAGGGGTCTCCAACCTTGGCAACTTTAAGCTTGGAGGACTTCAACTCCCAGAATTCCCCAGCCAGCTGGGGAATTCTGGGAGTTGAAGTCTTCCAGGCTTAAAGTTGCCAAGGTTGGAGACCCCTGGAGTAGGCGACCAAGACGATTCCTGTGGCCCTATGCAGACCCCGCCCTCTTTCCTACCTTCTCCCCCTTGCTCAGAACTCGGCAGGGCCAAACCTCCGCGGTACCAAAAAGGGAATTTCGGATCATGCCAAACATGCTGAACGGCTCTGGCGGGTGATCCGCTCCGCAAGAAAAGGCGCTTCCCCTGCCGATTGGGTTTCGCGCAGAGGGACAAGGGCTGCACGGCGCTCTGCTCCTCCCTCCCAGCTCTAAGCGGCTGCTGGGATCGGCGAGGGAAGGGCGAAGAACCGAAGGGAAAGCGAGCAGCAAGCGGTTAGATAAGCTGGTGTGGACCAGAGCGCAGTCGCCCGTTTCGCTATTCCTGCGGAGAGGCTGGAGGTTGTGCCAGGCAAAAGAGGGAGAAGATATGTTGGCAGGATTTTTGTGGTTGTTGAGAGGCAAAGGAGAAGAAAAACTTTACTCCCGTGCCGTCTCCCACAGTCCGAAAGGCAGATATTAAAGGGACCGAAGCTTTCCCCATAAATGGTAGAAGTTTCCGGAATGAAGTAGAGGAGGAGCAATTTTTGAAAAAAAGTTGCTTGCAAAACAGGAGCAGTACAGGAGACTCCAAACTTGGCAACTTTAAGACTTGTAGACTTCAACTCCCAGTCAGCTGCTGGCTGGAGAATTCTGGGAGTTGAAGTCCACAAGTCTTAAAGTTGCCAAGTTTGGAGACCTCTGAGTTAGAAAAAGGCAATTCGCGACAGCGTAGGGATGGGTAGCTACCCATTTATTTTGCTGCTATCATGTAATCAGATGTCGCAGGCACACCATTCTTATGTCGATGGCCTTTTTCTGACCTTATTATCGATGTTTGTTTTTTTGTGATGGCTTAACTCAAAGCATATTTTATTCTGTCACTTCTTTCCATTGCATGAGGTAGATAAATAATTAGTTTATATTGCTTAAAAAGCTCCCGGGTGATCCCTTCCATTCTGTTTCTCTTGCTAGTAGGGAGGTGAACAGCTGAACAGATCAGAATTTATTGTTATTGTTTCTCCTTAAGAATATAAACAGCACTTTGAGCCAAGGTAGTGGTTTTCTCTGGCAGGTAACTTAATACAATATAAATCAGCTAATCTGTAAATGTAGTTGAAAGGCACCAGGTTGAGGAAAACTTGTCTATGCTGTGATTCTGCAGAATGCCAACCTGGATAGCAGTTAGAGATACCAAGGGCTGAACTTTATTCCATGCCACTTGTGATATTTTATGATGGATTAAAGTGGCAAGGAGGTAGCTATAATTATTAATTATGTTCCTTTAGCCCAAGGGTACAAAACTTGATTTATTTATTTGATTTGTCAATTGTTTACAAGATAATAAGTATAAGTGTATACATTGTTATGAATACATGAAATGGATACATATAAGAAAAATAAAAGAAACAATAGGACAGGGATGGTAGGCACATAAGCTTATGCACGCCCCCTACAGACCTCTTAGGAAAGGGGTGAGGTCAATAGGAGACAGTCTAAGGTTAAAGTTTTTGGGGTTTGGGGAAGAAACCACAGAGTCAGGTAGAGTATTCCAGACATTGACCACTCTGTTGCTGAAGTTGTATTTCCTGCAATCAAGTTTGGTGCAGTTAATCTTGTGTTTGTATCTATTGTTTGCTCTTGTGTTGTTATGGTTGAAGATGACAGGTAGGACATTGCAATGTATGATTTTATATACCATACTTAGATCAGACTGAAGACGGCATAGTTCTAGGTTTTCTAGGTCTAGAATTTCAAGTCTGGTGGCATAAGGTATTCTACAACGAGTAGAGGAGTGGAGAACTCTTCTTGTGAAATATTTCTGGACTTTCTCAACAGGGTTGTGTTTGACTTGGATGTGAGTGGCCATGGTGTGTGTGGCCCATTCAACATCACTCGTGTTGGCACCCTGTCAGCGAAAATGGGCTCCTGAGCTCCATTTTCAGCTGCAACGGCATCCTGCAACTCTGCCAGTGAAAATGGAGCTTGGGAGGGTTGCCTGCAGCTTCCTGACCTCAGTTTTCACTGGCAGAGGCACTGCGGGCTGGTCCTTTGCTGTTTTCAGGGCTCCCAATGGTCCAGATCTAAACACCCAGGAGGCTGATTTAGCTAAATCTCCCAAAACCCAGATCTTAAAAGAAATCTGATACCAAAATTTTCTTCTAAAGCCTATCTTTTTTTCTCAACCAAAGGACAAGAAATAGCTTTAAAATAAAATTTGACCAACTGGGAGGCAAATATTTTGAAGTTGCATTTATGTTACAATTTTCCAAGCCTTTTTATACATGTTGTCAGCTCTATCATAGGTGTGTATCTATTACTGTGTGTATTACTTATTCTTTAAAAAAAAAAATTTTTTTATTAATTTTACAAAAACAGTACACAAACAAACAAGGCACAACAGCTTATAAATTCTTTTCTAAAAAAAAAAAAAGTAATAATTAAAGAAGAAAACCAATAGAACATAATGATTCCAAATTATAATATCAATATTTACTTTATCTATTTAACTTCATATCTTATCCCAACTTCTCCTTTTTAGCCAAATTATTTCTTGCTAATTAAAATTTTATTGCCTTTTATCAACATACAAAACACAGAAAACATAACAAAACTTAAAACATCTTTTCTGAAAGCTACTTTATCCCGAGTTAAAACTCTTCACACAGACGAAATTTACACATCATATTCACTTTATATATCCTTCCCTATCTTATTACCATTTTCAATAACATTCTTTGTCTGTTCTATTTCCAACTATCCATTCATCTTTTTTCTTTTACTATACTTCTATACACTAATTGGAGTGACGCCTTTAACTCATTACCCTAACTTAAAAATACTTCATATAACACTTAATTTATCTTGGGATTCTGTTTGGTACATTCTAAAATTACACAATAAATTTTATAAGAAAGATTCTACTCTAAATACACATATAAAAACACAATCTTATGTACCTTCCAGAATCCCCCCCTTTTTTTATCCTTCACCCATTGTCTCTAAATAAGCTTTTTTTCTTTAGATCTTGCTTCCCACCATTGAGGCTTCTCCTCCCCCCCTTTCTCTCTTGCTTATTCTTCTCCTTGCCCTTTTTACCCCTTTGTCTCTCCTCCTCCCTTTTCTTACTCCCTTTCCATTGCTTTCTAACCTTGCATCCACCTTTCCTCTCATTTTTCTCTTTTTTGGTTGTTTTTTCAAACCTTAAAATCCCCTTTTTCTTATCCTCTTTCTCCTCCTCCCCGGAAAAAACCCATTGTTCATCAAAGATGGCTTCTTCTTCCTCTTCTTCTTTGTCCCAGTCATTCTGCTGCGTAGTCAACTTTTCATAAGTACATAATGCCATTTCTAAAAATTGAAATAGAGTGCCCAAAGTATCTTTTCCATCTTGTTCTTCCTTTTTATATTTTTGATATTCAGTCTTTAGTTCATCCACAAGCGATGCCATCCTGAAAAGAGAAACTTTCCCCAAAACAACCACCCAAGTATTTTTAATCAAAAATAGTTCAAAAAATTTTCCAAAAGTTAATACTTTTCTTCCTTCTTCTCTTTCTCTTTCTGGGGTTACTGTTTAATTAAAGAGGTCCAATTACCATATATCTTTCTTTGGGATTCTAGGCAATCTCCTCCTTTTTCCACTTCTGCTCCAATTTTTTTCCTCTCCCTTCCCACTTGCAACATCAATTTTTAAATGATCAGAAATCCATACCTCCAATAAGGGTTTTCCAATTCCTTAAATTTTTAAGTCCAATGTCCAAGAAGTCTTTTATCCCTTGACTTCAACTTTCAAAATAGTTCACCTTCAGTGCCCAAATAAATTTCAAATCTTCATCTGCTGTTTCTATGGGGTGGGAGAGTGAAGAAAAAAAAAGTTCCCTTTAAGAGCTTCGCCGCTTTCCGCTCTTCTTAGGGATACAATGTATCCTCCAGCAATTCAGACAGTTCAGTTTCAGCGAGTTTAAAAGATGTTGATTGACCCGGCTCAGCCAGCACTTTCACTTTTCTTGCTTCCTCCAGCATGATCTTACCCGGTTGCAGGCTTCTTCGTGGCAGCCATTACTGACCGCCACTCCACCACCTTGGGAAAAAGGGGTTTTTCCGGACGAGGAGGGGGTCTGCGGCACCCTCAACCCCCTGTCCGGCTCCCCTCTCTCTTTGGCTGTCCCTACAGGGCAGCCATATCCCCCTGACCTGTTTGGATCAGGGGTACCTCGGCGGCAAGCGCAGCAGGAATCACGAACAGTTGCGAATTCCTGTTGCCACCGAAGCCATGCGGAACCAGAAACCATGTATTACTTATTCTTGTAAATTAGATAACAGGATGACAAGTTGCTGCTCACTGAAAAGCACCAGGTTGTGGTGAATAAAAAGTGGATGGAACAAATTTTCACAGCTGTGCACTAAAATGAAGGATAATGAAAGACAGAAGTAGAAGTGGCATGTTTTTTTTAAAAAAAAAACTGAAAAGTTTCAGGTATATGTAGATCATTGTTTATTTTTATTTTTTTTTGAACAAATTTTATTAATCTTAAAGACATACAAAACATAAACACCCAAAAACACAGAAACATAAAAAACCTCTTTTCTGAAAGTTGCTTAGTTCAGGTTAAAACTCTTCCTACAGACACAAATTCAAATTCATATTCACTTTGTATACCATTCCATATCTTATCAACATTTTCAATTTTCTATATAGCTTCTCCTCTCTTTTAAATTTTCTTAGTTTTATTCTATTTATCTCATCTTAATTCGAATCATAATATTTATTATTCTTTGTCTGTTCTACTTCCAGCTATCCATTTATCTTTCTTCTTTGAAAACTTTTCCTGTATGGAGTATGACGCCTTTATCTCTTTCCCCTACATTTATAATACTTAATACAAAATACATAGCTTACATTGGGATTCTGTTTGGTACATTCTAAAGTTATACAATACTATCAATACCAATACAAATCTATTCATTAATATTAATATTCATTTATATCTTAAACACTTAGAACATTACTTTTCAATTAAATCACATACTTTTATGGGAGCATCTACTCTCCATAATTATTCCCCCCCCAAAATCATATATTATAAATCATTATTTCATTAAAATGTTCTCCCTTCTCCTACTTCAAATCTCTCATTTCACAAAAAATTTCACTAGGCTAACATATTCTAATCATTAGTATTGACAATCATATCTTAAACATTTTACCCATTTCAGTTAAATATCATGCCTTTATGGGAACACTTATGCTTTCCATAATTATTCCCCCCCCCACATCACATCTTAATCATAAATCTTAAATCATTGTTTCATTAAAGTATTCCCCTTTTCTTGAGGGGAGAAGGCGGAGCTTCGTTTTGGCGATACAGCTGCGATCTCGGGGCTCTGAGATCGCAGGCGATATTTTCGCCCCTGGTCGGTCCCAACGGACCTAAACCATCCTGTAGAGATGGTGATCATGAAGAGCATAGTCCCAGGATCCCAGGGATATCACAAAATGTCTAGTTTTATCAGGGAGAAGCCCTTTTGCTGGCGGCGGTGAGGCAGCCTCCATAGCTGCTGAAGTCGGTACAGCTCCGGAAAGAAAGTGGCTGGAAGTGAAAGTGTATCGGCTGGGTGAGAAACTTCTTTTTTGTTGTAAATTCACTGAGATTTGAAAGGGCGTTGAGGTAGCCTAATCCCACCACCACCCAGCACAGATAAACTCCGTGGCTAAAACACTAATTACAAGAACCAAATGCCTGGCAGACAAGACACACATTAAGACTGAACTATGCACCCTGACTAAAATATTGACAGCCAACGGCTTCCACAAAAGCAAAATCACCAACTTGATCCACAAAAACACACTGAGACATAATAGAGACCCAGAAGATGAACAGACCCATGGAACAGCTGTCCTGCCCTACATAAGAGGCACTACAGATAAAATTAGTAAGATACTATACAGACACCACATCAAGACTGCCTTCAAAACAGACAGAAAAATAGCAGCCATCCTCAGAAACCCCAAAGACAAAATTGACCTGGAAAACCAAGGCATATACGAAGTCCCCTGTGCATCATGCCCGGCCACATACATTGGACAGACCAATAGAAGAATAAGCACCCACCTGGATGAACACAAAAATGCAGTCAAAAAGCTGGAACACACTTCCTCACTAGTCCAACACATGGAAGCCACAGGTCATAGCATCAACTTCAATGGCACCAAAATCGTAGCCACTATAGAAAATCCCAGCCACAGAATCATCAGAGAAGCCATAGAGATTGAAAAAAGACCAGAAAGCATGAACAGAAGAGATGGTTCCACCAGGCCGTCAATCATTTGGAAGCCTGCACTCACAAACAAAAAAAATCTCCACACCACAAGCCAGACAAACACCTGGGCACAAACTTATCCCCCCTGATACCTCCAGCTCAAACACACCCCAACCAAGCACCCAGATGAAACCCAGCTTCCTAACTAATGATAGCCATCCATTTACCCGAAGCCAAGCTGCACTAAAGGCCTCCAATAAAGTAACATAATGTTGCCAGCCAATCAAGATACAAAAAGAGCCCCCCCCCAAAAAAAAACAGACAGAAGATATTAGAAGCAGAACACAGCAAACTCTAAGACAAATAAACACAGACCAAGACTCTCAACCAATCAGGATGAAGAAAAAACCATTCTGGCACAGCAATAGGCTGCCCCAAATTTAAATCTGAAACCACTGTAAAAGTCTGACTCACAGACGGACACAATACAGAAGCCTGATGATGGCAGATGAGATTCTGCTGAAACGTTGCTACAACTTTAAAAGCACCACGTGGGAAAATACCCGAACAAAGCTGAATGCCATACATGTAAGTACCCGCGAAAACTTAAGAAAACACACACACACACGCGCGCGCACATATATATATATATATATGTACATTACTCGTGATACCCGTACTCACCAGCCTCTTTGTAAATTTCAATTCTAGTAATATTCTTATTTTTGCTTTTTATTTCAAAGGGAAAGCCTCAGAGCTTTTTCTTTATTTTTCTTTTTTTCTCCTTATTTTTACTGGGATCCTTTTGCTTTTTCTATCCATGTTTTTGGACCACTCTGTTTTTTCTTTTGGATTATTGAGACTTCTCAACTGGATTAAGGTGTGAAGAACCTGAAGGAATCTCTTCTTTTCTTTTTTCTTTTTGTTCTTTTTTTTAAATCAATATAATTATTTTTGGGTTTTTTTTCTTTCTATTTTTTATTTTTTATGGAGGACTACTTCGTAATTGGATTAGGGTCTAGAAGAACCTGAAGATCTTTCTTCTTCCTTTTTTCCTTTTTCTTCTTTGGTTTTGGGCATTTTACTATTGGATTTTTCCATTTTGGATTATAATTGGCTATTCTACCAGTTGGATTAAAAGTTAAAAAGAATTTGAAGATTTGGAAGCATTAAAATGAGCAGGAAACCAATATCATCTGGCGTTTCTACTTCTACCTCTGCATCCCCACCAGCTGGAGGACAACGTTTAATTCAGACAATGTTGAAGCAAGATAAAGAACAAGAAAAAGTAACTTTACAGATGATTATGCAAGGAATTCAAGATCTCAAGACAAAATCAGACACCATTGAACAAAGAATAGAGAACATTGAACAAAGAACAGAGAAGACTGATGAAAAAGTGGAAAATATTAAACAAATGATGGGGAAGTATGAGGAAAGATTCCAAAAAATTGAGGAAGAAGGCAAACAAAGAGAGGAGAAGATTGGAAATATTGACAGTAGTCAACAGTGGTTGAACAAGATAAAAGTGGGATGTTGAGGTGGGAGATGGAAAAGTCAGAATTTTATCTCAGATTTCAAAATATAGAAGAAGAAAAAGGACAAAATTTGGCTGCGGTAATGATAAAAATTTTGGCGGATGCTTTGGAAATTACAGAGGAAAAGAAGATGGATGGAGTAGATGAGGTATATCGAGTTTATACAAGATACGCGATGAGAAATAAATTACCAAAGGAAGTCCATATTAGATTTACCAAAAAATCCATTAAAACACAAATACTACAAGTGGTAAGAGAGAAGACATTGAAATACAAAAGCAAAGAGATTGTGGTTTTAAAACAAATACCCAGAAGAGTGAGAGAGATGAGAAGAGAATTTCGATTTCTGACCAAAATGCTCCTGGAAAATGAAGTGAATTATAGATGGCTGATTCCAGAAGGATTAATGTTTACATGGCAAGAGCAGAGATATAGAATTGACTCAATTGAGAAAGCAGAACTTTTTCATGCAGAATTTTTTGGAAGAAGAGAAGAGGAGGCAGAGAAAGAGGTCTCATTAATTGAGTTTCAAGAGGAACAACTGGAGACTGAAAAAGAGAAAGGTGCAGTAGGTGGACAGGTGGATAGTAAAGAACAGCGTGAAGTGAGATCCACGAGAGCTGTTAAACCTAAATATAAAGCATAATCATGGAAGAAAAAAAAAACTGATTACAATGAATATAAATGGACTCAATTCAGCTGTTAAAAGAAGGGAAACCTTTCATAAATTAGAGAAATTAAAATTCGATATAATTTGTTTACAAGAATTCATATTAAAAAACAACATGAACAATTGTTAGTACAGCCAAAACTAGGGAAAATATTTACTTCTTTGACTCAATGTAAGAAAAGAGGAGTGGTTCTATACATTAAAGAGGCTATCCCAGCAAAACTGATCTACACGGATGAAGACGGAAGAGCATTAATGGTGGAAATAATGGACAATAATATAAAAATACTCTTGATTGCAATTTATACTCCGAATGATAAACAAGAAGAGTTTTATAAAAAGCTATACATGAAAATAATTGGACTGGACTATATTAATATAATGATGGGAGACTTTAATGGAATCGTGGACAATAAATTGGACTATATAGCAACAACAACAAAGCAAAATAGAAAGACTCTCCCTAAATCTTTTTTTAAAATGACAGACGAATTAACTGTAAAAGATATTTGGAGAGAAAGAAATGTTAAAGCTGAACAATATACTTTTTATTCAAATAGACATTTATCATGGTCCAGGTTAGATATGATTTGGATCTCAACAGAATTAATATCCAATATTCAAGAAACAAATATCGAAACAAGTACTTGGGCAGATCATAGCCCAATGACAATTAAATGGAAGGGACAAAAAAAAAGATCGAGATGGACATTAAATAATACTATCTTAAAGGAAAAAGATTTTATACAACGGATGGACAAGGAATTGGCTTTTTTCTTTAGAGAAAATAAAAAAGAAGATACTTCAGCGCAGAATGTTTGGGATACAATGAAGGCAGATGCTAGAGGTTTGATAATAGATTATACAAGAAAAAAGAATATTAGGAAAAGGCAAGCTTCTAAGGTCTTGGAAGATGAGTATAAAAGACTTGAAAAAGAATTACAGAAAATGCCACAGAAAAAAGATATTAAATTGAAGCTGGATGTAATTAAACATAAAATGGAATTAATAGAGAAAGAAAAACTGGCACAGAAAATTAGAAATTCTAAACAGAATTACTTTGAAGATATAAATAAACCAGGTAGATGGCTAGCATATAAATTGAGAAAGGAGAAGGAATCAAGAAAAATATTGAAGCTAATAGATGATCAAGGCCAAGTTTGTTATGGTAATAAGGAGAAAAAGGAAATTATTCGAGATTTTTATGGGCAACTATATAAACAAGAGAATATTGATGAGGAAAAAGTCAAACAGTATCTACAGAATGCTAATTTACGGAAGATACCTAAAGAGACTGAAGAAATGCTAGAAAGCAATATAGCAATGATGGAATTAAATGAAGCACTTAAGAAACAAAATAATGGGAAAGCACCAGGTCCAGATGGGCTTCCTGCAGAATTCTATAAAATATTTCAAGAATCATTGAGCATCCCATTGTTAGAAGTTGTGAATGAAGTTATGTCAAAGAAGATGATACCCAAAACATGGTCAGAGGCTTATATTACACTTATTCCAAAAGAAGACCCACTGCAAATTAAGAACTATAGACCTATTTCTTTATTGAATGCAGACTATAAAATTTTTGCTTCAATTTTAGCAGAAAGATTTTAAAAATATTTAAATAATTTTATCCAGCCAGATCAAAATGGATTTCTGCCAAAGAGACAAATCAGAGACAATATGAGAGTAATCTTAGATACTTTGGAATACTATGAGGCTCATCCTGAAAAGCAAATGGCTTTGATATTCCTAGATGCTCAAAAGGCATTTGATAACGTGAACTGGAGATTTATGTTATTACTATTGGAACAGATGGGTTTTGCCAGAAAATTTATTCAAGGAATAGAAGCCATATACAATAAACAGACAGCAAAGGTAATGATGGAGGGAGAACTTACAGATTTTATTAATATAAGAAAAGGCACAAGACAAGGGTGTCCCCTATCTCCTTTCCTATTTGTGTTGAAAGTGTTGAATAGAAATATTAGGGATGATAAAAGCATAAAAGGAATGAAAATTAAGAAGGAAGAATTCAAACTACAAGCTTTTGCTGATGACTTAGCTTTTATTCTGGAAGACCTGCTAGAAACAGCTCCAAAGTTATTGGAAAAGATAGAGGCATATGGTGAGATGGCTGGTTTGAAAATAAAGAAAGATAAAAGAAAGATTTTGACAAAGAACATGTTACTGAGACAAAGAGAAGAAATGGCAGACCTTTTGAAAATCCAAATTACAAATAAGGTTAAGTTTCTGGGGATATATTTGACAGCAAGATGTAGCACATTAAAAGAGAATAATTATATTAAACTTAAACAACAGATAGCTACAGACTTGAAGAAATGGGAAAACTTGCAATTGTCATTAATAGGGAGAATTTCAACAATTAAGATGAATATTTTATCCAGAATTCTATTTCTGTTTCAAACAATACCAATTAGGCTTGGAAAAGACTATTTTGAAGATTTAAATAAAATCATGTTGAAGTTTATATGGCAAGGTAAAAAAGCGAGAATAAAGCTAAAGCTTTTGCAAGACGCTAGAATTAGAGGAGGTTTTGGCCTGCCTAATTGGGAATTGTATTATCAAGCTGCAAGTTTGATGTGGGTCAAAGAATGGATAACATTAAGAAAGCATAGGTTGTTGACACTAGAAGGGCATGATTTGCTGTTGGGCTGGCATGCTTTTTTATGGTATAAGGGAACTAAAACACAGGGTTATTTTAGAAGACATTATATACGGGAGTCTTTGTGGTTAAACTGGGAGAAGATAAAAAGACAATGTTATTTGAAAATTCCAGTTTGATTATCGACTATTGAAGCATTTTCCTATCCTATAATTTATAAGAAGGAACAAACAGTTAGATATAGGGAACTATTGGATGAAAAGGGTGAACTTAAATCAATCCAAACTTGGAGGAACAAGGTATAAGGATGAATTGGTTTTCATATGCGCAAATACATTCAAGGTATGATGAAGATTCTAAAACGGAGGGATTCTATGATAAACAGACTGATTTAGATAAGATCTTGATGGGTACTGATGAGAAGGTGATTAAAAAATTATATGGTTATTTACTGGGAATTAAATTAGAGGAGGAAGAAGTTAAAGAAACTTTGATTGTTTGGGGGAAGAATTTTGGATATGGGATGGATTTAGAGAAATGGCAAAAATTGTGGTCTCAAAATTATAAAATGACAATGTCAACAGCATATAAAAAAAACTTGTATAAGATGTTTTACAGGTGGCACTTTCCCCCGACAAGAATAGCAAGAATGTTTAAGAACAAATCTGAAAAATGCTGGAAATGTCATCAGATACCTGGCTCATATTACCATATGTGGTGGATTTGTGAGGACGCTAGAAAATATTGGGCTATAATTCGTATGTGGTTGGAAAAAATGACAAAGAAACACATAGACTTGAAACCAGAGATCTTTTTATTGGGAATCTTACCTGCTACATATAGTAAAGATTTGAAATACCTGATTGTAAATGTATTAACAGCGGTTAGGATTGTATTTGCTAAAAATTGGAAGAATGAGAAAATATCATTACAGGAAGAAATTATTAAGAAAATATTGGAATGTGCTGAGATGAGTAGATTGACATTTGAAATTAGAGAGCAAGAGGATAAACAATTTTATTAAATTTGGGATCTTTTTTATCAATGGCTAGATGATAAAATACAATAATAGAATATTTAGAATGTTAGACAGTAAGGAATATCTTTTTTTTTTCTTGTCTTTGTTATTTGACACTATATTTATAAAGTGTTTTTAGGATTGATTTGGTATGATTATATGATTTGTTACAGAATAAACTGTTTAAAGTATTGTTATCTCATAAAGAGCGAATGATTAAAAGTATAGTCAAAAGTTTCTTTTTTTTTTTTAATAGCGATATTAGGATATATAAGTTTGGATTGACAATATGAGTTGTTATGTAACATAATTGTAATTGAGACTACAAAATGAATTCACAAAACTGATGAACCAACTGACATGCTGGATGTATATATGAGAGTTGATGTTTTAATGTTTTGTTTGTCTTGTTTGTTTGTAGAAAATCAATAAAATTCTTTTTAAAGAAAAAAAAGTATTCCCCTTTTCTTGACAAAAATTTCACTAAATTATGCTAAATATTTTATCACCTTTTTAAATTACATATTGTTTCCAATTTTCTAAGATTATTTCTAAGTACAAATGTAAAAAAAACAATCTTATGTACCTTTTCAGAATTCCTTTTTCAATAAAGTTTACCCATTATCTCTAAAAGACTTTTGTTTCTTTGCATTTTGCTCCCCACCGTTAAGGCTTCTCGTCCCTTCCTTTCTCCCTTGCTTATTCTTCTCCTTGTCCTCTTTACCCCCTTGTCTCTCCACCTCCCTTTTATTCTGCTTTCCTCCTTTATGTTGTTTTCTAACATAATATCCCCTTTTCGCCTTATTCTTCTCTTTTCTGGTTGCTTTTCCAAGTCTTAAAGTCTTTTTTCCCTTTTTCTCTTTCTCCTTTCCCTCCCCAACCAAAGTCACTTGTTCATCAAAAATGGCTTCTTCTTTGTCCCAGTCATCCTGTTGCACATTCAGCTTTACATAAGTACAAACTGCCATTTCTAAAAATTGAAAAAGAGTGCCAAGAGAATCCTTCCCATCTTGCTTTTCTTTTTCATATTTTTGGAATACAAGTTTCAATCCATACACAAGTGATGCCATTGTAAAGAGAAAAAGTTTTTCCAAACAACCACCCAAGTGCTTTTAATCAAAGATAATTCTCAAAAGTTCCAAAATCACCAAACAATCCATACAAGCTGTTTCTTTTAATACTTTTTTCTTTCTTCCATTTCTCTTTCTGGGGTTGCTGTTTGATCAAAAAGTTCCAATTAAGATATATCTTTTAGAAGTCTTATTAATATTCAATGGCTCTTTAAAATTCTCAGCAGTCTCCTCCTTGTTTTCAAATTCTGCTCCAATTTTTTTTCCTCTCCCTTCCCACTTACAGCCAAAAGATTTTCGGTCTGTAGCACTTCGGAGCAGGCAGGAATCCGCAACGGTGCGCAGTTTCTGCCTGTGTTCACTGCCCGAGTGCCCCGAGCCATTTGGCTTCGGGGCTAAGCCACCTCCGTAGAAGGTGGTGAAGATGGGGGGGTCTGGCAGGGTCGAGAGATATCACACCTCTCTTCCCTAGCCAGCTAAACCCCCTTTTCCAAAGGCAGCTGAGCGGCGGTCAGCAATGGCCGCCACATAGAAGAGCTCAGCCGGAAAAAGAAAGTGCAGGAGGAGCTGTGAAGAAATGAAAATGATCTTTGCTGACTGGGACAAAGTAACAGTGAAAGTACCCTGGAACTTAAAACTTACTAAAGAAACATCGTTTCCAGAATGTATCAAGCGGCGAATGGAAATTAAAGGAAACGGTTTTTTTTCTTTTCACTCTCCTTCCGAACGTGACAGCGATAGAATTTTAAGAGAAATTGGAAAACCCGCATTGGTGGTATGGATTTCTGAACACTTAAAGGATCACTGTTTATTTTGAAGAGGGTTTATAGTGTGGAAAATATCACCTGTAGGGGTTCAAAAGAGCTACAATGACTGTTTGTAGGGTTATACAGAATGCTTATTTCTGGAGTAGAAAGTTAAACATTCTAAAGAAATGTGATTTTGTGTAGAAAAGAAAAAATGTCTGACTTACTTGAAAGCACTCATCAATTCTTGGCTTGCTCATGATTAGTCTCAAGCAACAATTAAAAAAGCTGTGCAAAATGTAAGAGTTTCCATATGAATTGGTTTCCTTCCCATCTATATTCTGAATCAAGTAGATTTAAATGCCCTGCTGAAGGTATCTCCAGAGAAAGGAATGAGCAGATTCCTTTTAAAGCTTTAAATATGCTTTATGCTTCTGATGATTGACTATAAAACAAATTATTCAAACAGCAGCCGGTGGAGACACTTATTCACACGCTCCTGAAAGAGCCCTAGGGAAATAGGTCAGTGCAGATCTGTAGTGGGGTGTCTTGATTCAATAAGTTTTAATCATTCACAAAGTTTTAAAATAGCTGAAGCATGATAAAGGTGCCCATTCTGATTCCATGCATTCAATTTCTTTGCTAGTAAGATAGACATTTTGACTTCTAGTTCACTTATAATTTTGGCTGAATCTACTATAGTGCTCTGCCATATGTGGGCAACAATTTAGGGGAAGAAATTTGTGACAATTCTCTAAAATTGATAAGATTAGCCAGATCTGCTTTTCTAGAACATACTTAGGGCAGGATTTGCTTTTATTATTATAGCTTTCCTCTGACCTTTTCATCCTACTAGCTTGAATTTGTTTAGGCAGATTTGTTTGGAGAGAAAGAGATTGTTACGGTTTTTTTCCTTGTTTCTTTCATGATTCTCAACCTTCCCCCAAATCTTATCTATATCCTCATTTGTCTGGCATAGGAAGGATTACTTTGCAAGTCTGTGACTATCTGTTTTTTAGTTGCTTTAATTTCCAGAGAAAGCCTGGATACCCCTGCAGTTCTTTTGGCAAGGTTTTCCAGAGTGGTTTCCTAGGTGTGTGTGACTGGCCCAAGGTCATCCAGCTGACTTTGTGCCTGAGGTGACATTAGAATTCACAATCTCCCTGGTTTTAGCCTGATGCATTAACTACAATACCAAATTGGCTTTCAAAATACAATTCTCTAAAGGGAGGGAATTATGCATAAATAGTTCTGAGTTTGTCAGTTTTCTGTCAGATTTATAGTTTTGATTTAGAAGACTATTCAACTCCGTTGTCCCACTTGTGACATGGGCCGTCTTCTACTTCAGGGGTCGCCAACCTTTTGGACCTCAGGGACTACCAAACTCATAATTTTAAATCCCAGGAACCACTAACTGGTTCTGTGGGTGTGGCCTAATTTGTGGGTGTGGCTTGGCAGTCATGTGACTGGATGGGCATGGCTTGTATGTAAATATTATAAATATTTATATAAATGTTGTTTTTTTTAATTAAAAAAGCAACTAAAAACCCAAAATCAGGCAAAGCAGGCAGGCAGATTGAGTTGCTCAGAGAATCATTCAGTGATCTATCTATCTGCCATCAGCTAGCTCAGTCTTTCACATAAAATTTGCTTGCCATGAGTCTGCACTGAATAATAGAACCTTCAGTTCTAAGGGAGGTTCTGCTGTGCTTAACAGCAGAGCCGAAGATCTAAATATTAGCTAGAAAGCAAAAAAACCAACCATTTCCTGCTTCCTAGCTAATCGAAATCTCCTGGTACAGCAGAGCAGCTGATGTTCAGAAAAAGGAAAAATAGCAATTTAGCAGGTAAGTTTTGCTGGGTGAGGAGTGGTTGGGCAGGGAGAGTTCCCGCAGGCCATGTGGGCGGGGCAGCCTTGTGTTTCTGCACAGTCTGGGTTAATTGCTTTGGGAGGGTGCTCTTGGGGTGAGATTCCTCTGCGGCCCTCGAAAATTTTCTCATGGCTGTGGCCCACCGGTTGGTGACCGTTGTTCTACTTCACTATTTATTGCCATGTATCTTTATACTCTCTGCTCCCAACAGAGAGTATAATTTTTTTTTTTCTTCAGATCCTCCTCTTCCAATGTTCTTTCTTCTGGCTTTATCGGTGTGATTTTCACCATTTCTGATGAATCCTAAAAAAAAAGAAAAGAAATGCAGGCTTCCCATACCTTCTAGTAAGAAAGAACCTTTTAGTAAGAAAGATGCCTACATTTGTAAACTATGAAATTAGCATGATACTCAGTGAAATAGTCAAACCTGGTGGTGAACTTCACTATTATGATTCCAACAAATGATAAAACTCATTTGTTTGTTCCCTCTCCCTTGCAGTTCTGCCCCACTCTAATTTTTGTTAGTTCTGTTGATTCTTGTTGTGGTTGAAATGTCCTAGCTACATGTCCTTTTTCCAAAGCCTATTAGCTAAGAATGAGCTGCTAGCTGAGGAATGTGACTCTTCTTGTTCTCATCTGATCATTGAATCAGCTACAATTATAAACTTCCTCCTCAGACATACATTCAACAAACAAAAGTATACTCCTTTAACCAGAAAACCACAAAGTCAAACATTCTTCCCCAAGGTTCAGCAGATTAGTTTCACAACCATTTGATTCCCTTGCAAAACTTTCCTGATCTTTTTTTGCTTCTTCTCATAACAACCATCTGACTATTCTCTTTCTAAAGAATGCTTTTAGAGTTGTTTTTTTAAACCTGAATCTCAAAGCAAATCAAGATCAAATCAATAATGTTGAAGTACAAAATTAAATTGAATGCTGACACATCAACATTTTGAATCTTAATACACAGCTTATATGTATTGAAAACTCACAGTGGGAATGGATATTTCTTGAGACTTCATGAGCTACATGGACCAACCTAAAGACTGGAGATTTTTGTTTGTTTCTTGTAGAAAGTTAGCGCCCACCCCTCTCCTAAAAGAATTAAATATTCTAAGAAATATTAAAAAGGCAGAATATTATATTTTCCTGCATGAGAAAAGGAGAAACATGTTTTTAAAGACAAAGCAGCTCCCTGCCCCCCCACTTCAACTCCAGGGTGATGGGATTAAGACATGGCCCTCAGGATATGATAGGATTAGCCCTCTACTCATCTAACAGCAGAGCTCACTACATTGTGAAATCACCTGGGGACATTACATCACCCAGCAAGATTTAACCAAGCCTGGGATTCAAAACAACCTACAAAGTTACTGTTATGTATGTAAATAATTGAATAAAGGCAAGCTTGGGGTAAAGTGCAGGGTTCTGGCCCTGCACTTCTGATTGGGTGTTAAGCGGCTAGATCGGATTGGTCGGGTTCTGATAATCTGATTGGCCCTTAACGAAGGACTCTTATTGGTACTGGAGCTAGCATTTCACAAGCGCCTATTGGTTATTTAACATTAGCATTACCTATATAAGCAGAGTTGTTGTTATACAAGTTAGAAGTCACTATGCAATAAAGAGTTGAAAGTTCACCAACTAAGACTGTCTCCATTCATTTACCCATGCCTGAATCAATGACAGTTACCCCTGCATGGCCCCATGGGAGTCCGACAACCAATCAGAATACATTTCTTGCCATGGAACGGGAAGCAAGTTCAAAGCCCAACAGAGGGTATAAATCTCTCTCCCTCTCTCACCCATGTGCTCCATTTTTTCCAGGACTTCAAACCCCATGCAGTCCTGTCCACCATTAAACCATCCTTCCAAGCAGTCTCCATGTTTCCAATGTCTATCTTCCACCATTAAACCATCCTTCCAAGCAGTCTCCATGTTTCCAATGTTTTTCTTCCCACTTGGAACTGAACCCAGGTGGACATTTCTTCCAATATTGTGTTCTATAGAAATGGTGTTTCACTGAATTTAGAAATAGGATTGAAAACAACAGTTGAAGAGGAAGAAGGAATTATTTTTTCAAATAGCAAGAAGTCACATGTTTAAGAAGCATTCGTGAGGAGAAGCATCTTCAGTGAATTAGCATTAAACCTATGTCCTTTTAATCAGTCTTTTATTGTGTGGTTTCTTAAAAATCTCAGGAATTTGCTAGTCTTCTTCCTTCATAAAAAACAATTTAATCCCTCTGAGCTCGCCTCCATGCATGTGTCCTCTTCTCTGGTAGTCTTTGCAGCTGGAGATTAGTAAACTTTTGACTCCTGGCCTTGTAACGGATAACAAACGGAGCCCTTTCTATTATCCTAAGCCTCTCATTCAGTTCCGCTAATCTTGACTTTATTGAATTCACTTGTTTCAGGAGATTATCAATTGCTTCTGAAGCAGGACGGAGGCTGCAGATTTAAAAAAAGTGTCATGAGGTGATGTACAGATCAGTATTCAACAGAAACCATAGCAATCTATTGACAAGCAATGGCATACTGCAACGAATCATATGTCATAGTTTATGATAAAGTATCAACAAATTCAGGGCAGCCTTTCCCTTCCTGGAATTCTTCAGATATGGCAGACTGCAATTTCTGCCATTTCTAGCCAGTATGGCACTGACCGCTTAGACAGGGAGATGTAACTCAACTCCTCTGGATAACTAGTTAGCTTTTGACAGGAAAACACATCCAGTTTTGCTAGTTGGATTAACCAGATTTCCTCTGAGATCCCCAAAGCTTACACTGGTTGGGTTTTTTTATTTATTCCCGATTTAGATATACTTTACCACAGAGGAAGCAACAGAATCTTTTGACAGGTGGGGCACATTGAATATTAAACTTGCTTTAAAACAGGGGTGTCAAACTCACTTTGTCACAGCGGTGTCATGTGAGATATCAGGACTTTTCCCTCCTTTGCTAAACTGGGCAGGGACATGGCCACCACGTGGCATATCTGGCTTGCAGGCCGCAAGTTTGACAGCCCTGCTTTAAAAGCATAACATAGATGGATATTTAAAATCTTACAGGTTAATATGCAGTTGTATGCTAGCCTGGAAAATGCTTTGATACCAAAGCAGAAGATACATTGACTGACAGAAAATAAAATCCCTAAATAATATTATTTACATGAATAATGCATGACTCTGACCAGGACATTTTACGAAGTAGTCTACAATCCAAATTCAGCATTAAAGATGTCTAAACTGCCAACAGTGCAAAATACTTGAATACTGCAGAGATATGTCATGAACTACAGACACATATATTGGCATAAATTGTTAGGGTTTGAATCTCATGATGTTAAAATAGAGCACATTATCCTTCATATGATTAGCATCAGTCATCAGAAACAAATATGCATTCTAAAATTAATAATAACTGATAGAGGATCATTTGAATATTAAAGTGCTTCGTATATGTTATTTCAGTAACCCTTATTCCATAGACTAATGGTATTTTATTTATTTGATACTCATTTTAGAGAACAAGCAAAGAGAAACAATTATGTTGATATTTTTCTATGGATCATAATTTGCTTGAATTCATCTCTCTGAAGTACTGTCTGATAAAAGGATTTTAAAAAACTGTTTATTCTACTTGTGTTTATATAAATGCCTGCCTACTGATTTCAATCAGCCCAGGTAATGATCTATCCAGTGTCTGTGTGCATGGCTATATGAAAGAAAAAGAAAGAGAGGGAGAGATGGAGACTCATGCTGAATGCATCTTTAATCTTTGGAAAATGGATTAGGATAGGCATTTTATTATGTATTTAGCATGACATTTAAAATCCTTTTGGAGACTCCTGTACACTTAGCTTCCACTTTGCATTTACTTTAAGAGCATATTTTACACAGGGGAGCATTTCATGCTCACAATTGGCACCATTGAAACATTATAAGCAAATTGCTCTCATCTTTTTCTAACATTAAAAATTCCATCCTTGTTATTTAAAAAGAGGAAAGTGCAATAATTTATTTGTTGTCAATGGGAATCAGTCCTCCTCTTGCACATCCTCTCTCATATAATCTTTATCCAATCCTACACACCCCACCCCACTCTCTCTGATTCTATTTTTCTCAGTTTTGTTCAGCTACTTTTGAATGATGAACAGCAATTTTTTGCTTTCTGGTGGACAGACAATCACTTATCTCTTAACCTTTAAAAATCTAACTTATTTGTTAAACTGAAGCATTACTATCTAAGCCAGGTTAGATTTATCTATAGGAGATGCAGCCTGATCCTTCCCACATTTACTTGGAAGTCAGCTGAACTATCTTGCTTCTTCAGTCCTGCTGAGACTTTTGCCTGTTCTCTTGTAGGCAAATCTTATAGGTGTCAGCATAATTCTAAACCCCTTTACACATTTCTATAATGGCATTATATTTGCTGTTTTTATTTCTAGAAAACAGACACACATGAATGCACACACTAACTACAGAGTATGTGGTTCCAGCCAGGGATGGGATTCAAATTTTTTAACAACTCGTTCTGTGGGTGTGGCTTCGTTTGTGGCTGTGGCTTGGTCATGTCATTGGCTGGGCGTGGTTAGCTCAATATCACTCACATCGAGGCACGCATCTCCTCGCCTGGCCTCTCATGACTGTGGGGATGCTGCAACCGTTGTAAGTGTGAAAAATGGTCACAAATCACTTTTTTCAGTGCCATTGTAACTTTGAATGGTCACTCCACACAAGCAAAGTACCAGCAAAGGAGGGGAAAAAAATTCCAGTGACGTTCCAGAGACAGGAAGTTTAATCCTGCCAAGAATGTAATAAGGGTTAATGGACAGGCAGTTTCTGTAAGCAACACCAGAATGTTTCCTTCCTGCCTTCCTTACAGGATTAGGCCAATAATTTCTTCTAACAACTGATTCTCCAAACTGCTTAGAATGTTAATAACTGGTTCTAGCGAATAGGTGTGAACTGGTAGAATCCCACCCCTGGTTCAAGAAGAAGACATGATAATTGATGGCTCATTTTGTCCTCATGGAAGTACATACAAGTGAAATGAATCTCAAGCAAGTGGAAAGTGAAACAACCCCCCGCCCAATTTCTGACATACCATGGAGTCTCTTAGAGCCTTGGGTGTTCAATGGCAAGAAAAGTCTGGAGCTGCAGTTCAGCAGCAATAGGTGCGAGCTACAGAATCTCCACATCTATGTTAATCTACCGTGTTTCTTCAACAATACAACTTCCCCCAATAGGAAGACCCAGCATGTTTTTTAAGCATAAAATGAAATTAAGCCCCTTCTCCCAAATTTAGGCCTATTTTAAAACATGCGAAATGGAAGGGTGGGGGGACTTGCTGTTAGGAGTGCCCCACGGGCAGCAATTCCTCGCCACCAGCTGCTCCTAATGGGCGATCATGGCAGAGTATGGAGAGCTCCCTACTCCTGCCAAGCACCTTTGCTGCAGACCCAAGACCTTCAGTGCCTGTCGCTGTTGATTTCCCTTCTGCCCATGCCACCGCCGCGTTTGGAACTGCCACTTCCATGTTTGGAGCACCACTGCTGTTTGGAGTACCACTGCCATTTGGAGCTGCCGCTGTGTTTGGAGCTGTCGCTTCTGCGTTTGGAACACCACCGCTGTTTGGAGCACTGCTGCTGTTTGGAGCACTTCCACTGTTTGGAGTTGCCATGTCCGCATTTGGAGCTGCCGCCGCATTTGGAGCTGCCGCTTCCGTGTTTGGAGCACTCTTGCTGTTTGGAGCGCCACCATTTGGAGCGCCAGTGCCACTCCAAACATGGCTGCAGCTCCAAATGCAGAAGCAGCAGCTCCAAACGTAGTGGCGGAATGGGCAGAAGGGAAAGCAACAGTGGCGGGTGCCAAAGGTCTTGGGTCTGCAGCAAAGGTGTTTGGTGGGAGTAGGGAGCTCTCTGCGCTTCACCATGATCACCCGTTAGGAGTGACTGGTGGCGAGGCTGCCCATGGGGCGCTCTAGATGAGGATGCAAGGGAGGGGAAGTCATCCCCGAAAAGACAGCCTAGCCATTTTTTCGGGGCTCAAAAAAATATAAGACCCGGCCTTATTTTATGAGAAACACGGTAGTCTTTCCTACAGAAGGACAGATTATACAGAAAGATGAACTGCCTTTCTCTTATTCTTACCTAGACAGTTCTGGCAGCAGAGTGTCAGGGTGACTCAACAAAGAGAACTTCATTTGCCAAAAGATGCTGTTCCCCCACTTCTCCAACAGGCGTGTGATGCTCTTGGTTCCTTGAACGTTGACCTTGTCAGCTACAGAACCAAAATATGATGGTGCAGGGAAAAACAAAGACTTGGAAACAAAATAGTTTTCTTATCAACTATCGATACAAAGCTACCTTTGTGAATTAATAACAGCTTTAAATAGTGTAACCTGCAATAAAGGTACATTTTATTCAAGCCCTGCTTATGACCCTTACTGGGAGGGTGATAAAGGAGAATATTTGTAGCTCAGAGTTGAAATTAGAGGGTTTTGGTGCTCTCTGAGCTTGCTTGTTTTCTTGCAGACATTTTATTACCCAAATTAGCACCATGATGTTACCTAGTTTGGCAATGAAATGTCTGCAAGAAAACAAGCAAGCAAAAGAGAGCACCGGGGCCCCTCACCAGGAGGGGAGGCAGGGAGAGAACGGAGAATGCTAGATGAGACCTACTCCATTAAGATTTTCTTCATACATATGCGCAAGACTGCTTTCAATTTTCTAACATTAGTTTTTAGAAATGTGAGTAGCTGATCCATTATCCACAGCTTCTCTTCTGTACTCCTGCAGACTGACTAGTTTGCATTGCTGGCTTCTGGGAACAAGAGTTCCTGCCAATTTGTTTCTTTGTAGCTTTCTCCCAACACTTAGGTTTTTATCTTTAGTGCACCAGTGTGTTCCAGCACTCTTATCTCAATGTCTGCATAAAACTTGGAAAAGCTGGCCAACTGAGATAGGGTTTCTACGGAGACGACTCTTCTTGGCTTTAAGCTTTTGAATAAGGGGAACTGTCATTGCTGGAGATGTGTTTACACATTTCAAAGAATAAAAATGAAGAGAATAAAAGTCCTGATTGGATATTTTCAAGTGCTACATAAGCATAGATAGGAATGTCCGAACCTCTAACTTTACAAACTTATCTAGTATTTTACTAAGATGTAGCTATTCAGTGGGGATTATACTAAATGAATGTGACAGATTTTGCCTAAAACAGATCCCAGTAATAATTGCACTGACAATCCAAACTGGGGTAATTTTTGTTTGTCCAGTTGCAAGATATTGGGGACATGCAATATTTCAGAAAAGCAATCTATTGAGGAAAGACAACTGTTTCAGAGTTAAAAATGCAGGGGCAGTGGCTTAACTATTGTAATTATTCTATGAAAACTTTCAATATAGCATGAAAATAGTGATGAGAAGAAAAATTGTTTGGATTCCCCTCCCCCACCTATTTGATAAAGCTTAATTCACAGATTATTTCAAAGGAAAAATGTTGATCGCTGATGTAGCTTTTTTATACTTATTTTATAAGGGGCCCAGCGATTGAGTAAATTCCCCTCCGTTTCTTGTACAATTGTTTTTCCCAAGTCTGCAGCCAGCTTCCCTTTATTTCTAAAGGACAATATAATGAAATTATTTTTTCATTGTGGTCTAATGAGCATGAAATATACTGTTGAGAAATTTTACAGTTTACTTATTTCTCATGGAGAGCTTCGAAGAAATTAATCACCAGTATTTTATAGAGAATTTTGAAAGATATGTGCTCTTCCGATTTTTATATTACATTCTTGAGTTGTGCAAATCAAGTTAAATCTCACTAGAATGATGGCTCTCTGAATTGGATTGTTGTATTCAGTTGATACAATTTGAAAAGATCTGATCTGGGAAAAGCTTTTCTGTATAGGAGAAATGGTCATTAAATTGGCAGATAAATTCAAATCGATTCATCTGTTTTATTGGATTTTGTGATTTGAAAAACTGATTGAATTTAGAAGTTATATTGTTACTTCATATTATATTATTATAATACCAGATGTACCGATATATGGATAACATTTTCATCTTGCATTTGTTTGTAGTTTAGTGCTCTGTACTCATTGTAAAAATAAAGGAGTCATTCAGTACCTTACAAAAACATTCATATTTGTATTAATACAGAACCGTATGTGCTCATGAAATCTTTAGAGCAGGGGTGTCCAACCTTGGCAACTTTAAGACTTGCGGCCTTCAACTTCCAGAATTCTGGGAGTTGAAGTCCACAGGTCTTAAAGTTGCCAAGGTTGGACACCCCTGCTTTAGAGGGTTAAACAGGCAAACATAGATAGCCTTCCTCCCTCAAGAATGTGACTCATCTAATGTTCCACAACTGCTGTGTTCTTGCCTAATTGCACCACTTACCTCCATCTCTGTAGTCCCATTCCTGAATCTGGTCCAGAAACTCCTTCTGACAAAGGCTATTGGGCAGGAAGTGGAACAAGAGAAGTGGGAGAGCACCTATGATGAGGTTGGTCAGAACCTTCATCTTCTAGGTCAAGAAAATATAATGCAATTCTGAGTTTCTTTTAAAACAAAAAAAAAAAAGCTAATTCAAAGAAGCAGAAATAACACAATATAAGTTAAACGTCTATGGAGATTCTCAGTCTTCCAGGTCATGGTTGTCCCAAAAGTGCTTTTTCAAGAAGCAACTAGACTTTGTTGTTTTTCTGAAGAAGTTTCTTGGATGAGAAGCAAAACATCTTCAAAGAAAAATCAGAAAGTCCAGTGGCCTCTTGAAAAAGCACATTGGGGACAACAGAATATAAGCTCTTGCTATGGCTATAGTGTTATATTCTACACATGATGAATTATATCTTTGGATATTTTTTTACCTTTGGAAAAAATAGCAGGTTGTAGAGATCACTAAAGAGAGAATGAATGAAACTTCCTTAAAACCTGCTATATGATGCCAAATGCAATTTTCCCAGCCCCATAATTTTGCCCAATTTAGTGAAATTTGATCTTATTGGATAAAGATCATTAGACAATTGACATAATAGTAACATAGTGACTCCATTTGTTCTGTTAGTTTTCACAAATATCGCTTTAAGGAAATATAATGTGGCTCATGTATGCAAGTCTTCCCATTCCTTAACTTCCTTGGAACCAATACAATAATCTGTGCCCTAATAAGGAACTAATACAATTGCAAGGGAAGGTCAATCCTTCCCCATTTCTTCTCAATTGGCACAATTATTGGATTAGAAGGCTAATTGCCACCTATCTCTAATCCTATCCTGCTTTTCTGGTTCACTACAATGAACCAAGGACTAGACTCTGAAAGAAGTGGAAGAAGTCAATTAATTTCAAGATCAGGATGTTCTTAAGCACTGAACTATACTGTACTTGTAAATACCAGATGATCTTTTGCTGTTTTTCCTCCAATGGATTAGCATAATTGTGTGAAAATGGCTACTCATCATTACTGCATCTCACATATGATTTTTGTTGAGCTGGGTGTACAGCTGATCACAATTGGTGGTAATACCCAGTCCGCCATAGTCACCTTGAAAAAGCTGAGCAGGTGATTACAATTAAATAAGAATTACAAAGAATTTCCCAGACTTTAGACTATATTGGGAAATTAGGAAACCATCCAAGGCAATGGCAATCCACATCTGTGTTAGTGCTAAAACAGCTGGAAGGCCACCTGTGTATCTTATGTAGGTTCCATGAACTGAACTGTGACAGATTTTGCATTATATGGATATATGATTGCTATAATGAGAGCTTCTAGCAGTTAGTAAGCAGTTGTGCTAATTCTGTTAGTTCTGTTAAATTGCAGAGAATTAAAAGAAACCCCAGTATTCTCAGGATTATTGGTAATAATTCACAAAGTTTATATCATTATAAACTAAGTTCTCATATGAGAAATGAAAAAGTAGATATTTCATGTAGAATGCATGTGTCAATTACTTATGCTAAGCTTGGAAAAACTTAAATTATCCTTCGAATTAAGTATGATTTGCATTACTTAATGACCTAGAAATCGTCATAACCTCTCTTCTGAATACTCTTAGGAATTATTGGGAATTGATTCAAATATGAACAAAGATGTACACTTTTCCAGATTGGGGACTGCAGCTATAGTTTAAGAAGAGTTAATACTCAATGGAACATTAAAATTTATTTCATGCTTTCCTATCCCACAAGTACATGGTGGAAGTTTCACAGTTTTTAGCTAAATGACGTTACACCTTTCTGGTAATATGACATTACAGAAAAGAAGTAAGTGAGTTACAAAAAAGTTTTGGAAATTTGATTATTGACAAGTGCTTAAGTATGCAATGTATCTTTGATCTTGATATCAGAGTTTTAGGCAGGTTAAGTGAAAGCAGGTACCATGATCTCTGAAATAAAATGTGCACAGTGGCTTACAAGTTTCACCCCAAATGTTGTTGGTAACATCGTACACGAGGAGTTATATAGCAATATTTTTGTCACAGCAAAGATTTGTGAACATTTCTCTCATGCGAAATATGGACAGGCTCACTGATTTTCTACAAACTGCTGAAGATTTTTCTTAATCCATTTGTTGAAAACCACTATATTTCACTAATATTATCCTTAGTGACTTTCTCTGCCAATTCTTATTAATAATTGAAAATTCTTCTTTCTAAATAAACTGCTACTCCTTTTTATATTAATTTGGTAATGAAAATGCTTGATCATTTTCTCCCAGCAGAGACAGATCAAAGTTTATTATAGCAAAAGGCTGAAATTGTAGCATAAATCTCATAGGTCAAATAAATGAAAGTGGAGGCAATCTAACAGCTCCCATCCCTTTACTGATTCACTCCTATGAGATAAAATATTTCAAATCTTTCTCCGTTGAGGATATAAAAGGCAGAAATAATCTTCCTTGTATCTGGGGAAAAAACTATTTTCGTGACTGTGGATTTTATAAAATGTAAATGGTAAACCTTCAAATAGAAATTTCACTTATTACATTTTTACTTATGAGACCAATCTTCCTCTCAAATCTCTTCGTAACAATACACTTTCAATTTCTATTGATTATAATATCCCATCATATCTGGTTAAGTAGTTTGGATTACTATGCTGTTTTCCTTTTTTACTATTTATAATTTAAAATTGAAGACTTTTAAAAATGTATTTGTCTTATTTTGCAGTCTTGCAGATTTCCAGATTCACTTTCATCATTTTTATCATATCTTTTAGATCCAATCTCACTTCTGCAAATAGTTCTCCCATTTTTAGGCTGTTCCTTTTTTCCTGCTTTCCTTGATAATTATACAATCCAAATGTCCAGTAAGTTGTTTCAACCAACATCTTTTATATTTAATTTCAACAATCAATGTCCATTTGTCTTTGTTTCCAGGTTCCTTCTATTGGTTTTTCCAAAGACACCAGATAGTTTCAAAGCAATTTCTTCAGATGTCGTCCCCTTGTAATATTCTAATATTTTATTTTTCAGAGTTTTTCACGGTTTTTATTTTATTATAATGAAGTTTCTCTTATTTTCTTTTAAGTTATACATCAATTTTAAAAGGACCAGACACTTCAAAAAGTCACTGAAATTTTTCCTGTACCATTAGGTGATGCTCTCAATTCTGTTTCCACATTCCACTCTTTCTTTCACTTCTTCCTCTTTTTTTAGATAAAACTTTTTTTTAATTTTGCTAATTCCAATTATTAGCTTTCATTTCTTTTCAACACATTCTATTCCAGCATTTACTTATGTCTATTTAGTGCCCAAAATCCAATAATTATCCAATTTAAATTCTAAGCCTTTTGTGTTCAAATATTTTCCTCTAGATTTTCACCTCCAAATTAATTCTTTCAATATTCAAAGCCATTTGTATAAGTTCTAATTTCCTTTTCTCTCTCTGTCTCTGGTCGCTGCTTCAATACACTTTCACAAAACAGTTCTTTATTCCTTAATTTTGGGGTACCTTAATATCCATATCCAAATATCCAATATCCAAACTTAACATCTCCAGGACAGTCTTAGTTTCCAGGACTGCTTCCCATCTATGTGTAGCATGGCATTTCCAAAGATTTGTTCATTTTAAATATCATTGATGGAGTGATGTACCATCTATATAACATTTGGTACCATTTTTATATCAAATTATAAATTAATGTAATTTTTATATATTTAGTTCATTATCCTTCCTATTGTTATATTGTAACTGTGACTTTGAAATTTCAATCTCTAGTTTATTTATTTCCTGGATCATTTTATTGAGATTTTTCATGCAGATTCCATGTTCCTACCATATCATAAGTCTGTCTTTGCAGCTTCAAATTTTCTTCTTGTTCCTGGAAGCCCAAAGGCTCTTATTCTAGCCATGCAACAATGGTGCTTTTTTACTTTGCCTGCTATATTCATTGCTTCGTAGGCTACAGGCCTATGCACATTTACTTAGGAGTGAATGTTATTTGATAGCTGCCTTATATTTATTATGTTTTTATTTTTAGATTTTGAAAAATGGATTTTTTAATATGAAGTGAAGAAAACGAAAAGGAAAATTAGATAAATTAAAGTTAAATAAATAAATTAAATTCAAGTAAACAAAAGAAGCAATAAAATCAAGACAGATTCAACCCCACTTACAGTTTCTACAATTTATATATTATTGAATACATATTGTTAAGCAATAAGTTGCTTTGGAAGGAATAAATAAATGACAAAATGAGTTAAACTTTATGATGTTGTCCTTCAGATATATCTCAAAAGAGGCATAGATATTTCATAACATAGATAACCTATATATGTCCAGAATCTAAACTCTTACATATATAAGATCTATTCAACGATTTTCTCTCTCTCTCCAACCACTTGAACTATTACCTCATTTGTAAAAAAAACCACAAACATTTTCACATTTTGGCAACTGGACTCATCCAGAAACCTGATAGAAATATTACAGGTCACATAATATCTTTTGTATATTGGACATTTATTTTATTCCTGGCTAGGAAAGCATGATAGTTTATGTAAAATTTACCTGGATTTCACAGGACAATGCTCTCAAGAAGTCTCTGTTTCCTCTTCTCTATCACAGGTACTCTTCTATGTTCAGTTGATAAGTGATGTATCCTATTATGTACTATCGTGATTTTTATTCCACATGTTTCTCCAAACTGTGTTCAGAACTTCCTCCAATTTCTCCTTTCTCAGCTTCCCAATTTATCAATTCAAGCTAAACATATCTTCCCCATATAGGGGAATAGCAGAGAACTGAAAATATAATTAATTGGCTTTTTTCAAAGCTACTTCTTCTGTCCAGTGTCTTCTGATTCATCTTTCTACTTCCCGTTATATCTCCACAATTATTTGGCAGGCCCTATGATGATGTAACCTCGTTTGCTGTCCACAGTAGTTTCTACTACTCTGCTGTTTTCCTTTATGGAAGACAAAGTTTGTAGCCAAGTGTGAATCTGTTCCCCAGGATGATCCTGCTGTTTGTCAAATTAATTCTTCGTTGATTGCAACATTTAGGATATATTATGCCAAAACTTTTTTATGTCAAAGTAAATTAGGAAATGAAGGGCGTTTCTGTTTTTTTCTTTTTTTGGTCATGCATTTCTTTACTCTCAAAGTTCCTGGATTGTCAAACTAAACAAAATCAGAATTACTCAACAGTTTCATAACAGCACAATCCTAAATATGTTTACTTAGGATTAAGTATTATGGAGTTCAGTGAAACTGCAATGAAAGAACTTCCAAAGAAATTTGTGATAACACAAGAACTAGTTTTTGTGTCTGAGCGTCTGTGTTCTTATTCATCTTTAAAAAGTGAACTGACAATTCAGTGATACCACAGAATAAGTCATATATCCTTCAAGGTAGGCAAATTTAGAAAACAGGAGTTATTAGGAGTCTTTGAATGTACTTTGATATTGTTAAGGTATTGTAGCAGAAGCTTGAAAAACTGACGAATATCCTCTCTGCTTCAACTTATATCTAACCCAATTAAACTGGAGTAGTTCTGAGTTTCTTTTTGTGCTTTATTTTTCCAGGACTCCAATCAATTTTCTGCAATGTCTTGGCACTTCACTCCTCAGAGTCAAACCAATCTTCATGTTGCCTTCCCCATCAGAATTACTCTTCCCTCCCATGAGGCAGGTCTAGCAGAATAGAATAGAATAGAACAGAATAGAATACTTTATTGGCCAAGTGTGATTGGACACACAAAGAATTTGTCTTGGTGTAAATACTCTTCAGTATACATAAAGAAAAGATAAATTCGTTAAGAATCAAGAATCATAAGGTACAACACTTAATGATAGTCATAGGGTACAATCAACAATCAAATCATACTAAGGATACAAGCGTAAGGATACAAGCGACAAAGTTACAATGATACAGTCACAAGTGGGAGGGGATGGGTGATAAGGAATGATGAGAAGAATCACAGTAATAGTAGTGCAGACTTTGTAATAGTTGTACAGTGTTGAGGGAATTATTTTTCTAGCAGAATGATGGCTTTCGGCAGCTAATCATGGTAAATGGAGAAGGCCAAGATGGAAAACTTAGATGAATTCAGAATGCCTACCCCACCCCCTATTGCCAACTAGAAAGACTAAGGTGGCAGGAAGCAAAGTGTTCATTGTTTAGTAAGTCTAAAGTTCATAGAGTTGGTGCTTGCATGGATATCTCATATGGCATTGTTAGACCAATTGTGATGCATATGGGATCAGGGATAGCCGTTCCATTGAATTAAATATTCATTGCTCCTTGTGTACAGTATTAAAAAAAACAATATTCCACCTTGTATTCCTGTGATGAACATGATAGAGAACTGCTCCTACCATTGGCTATCAGAACTTACTGATCAACAGATGCAACCTGAACACTCTGTCATCTTATTTTAGTGTTTTGGCAATATTGCAGTATATTTTCTCTGAGAGAAAGAGGAACATATAAATGACATTTGTGAAACAGTTGTCCATCAGTCACAGAAGAAGGAGATGAATCAATGTATAGGTCTCCTTATAGGTCATCAGTTCAAGCTTTAATTATGGGTTTGCTGTTATGATAAGTAAAGCTTATCCAATTTATTTATTGGTGATCTTCCTGCCTTTAGCTTCTTTAGAATGCACTTTGAGGGGTGGAGTTGGCAACATTTTCAGATTTCAAGGTTGTGATAGATGGAAATGGACAGAAAATGTCAATACAGGTTTGCATGATGGCACATTTGCCAATTTATTTTGTGAGTTAGTAGTATAGATGATGCAGAAATTGAAGCATAGAAATAGCACCTCCCTGATCATATATTGAGCGAGAGACTATCCATTCTGCAACTGTTCCCAATTCCTCACTTGCACAAGATGGATGGCTCTCATTAAAACATTCTTCATCTTATTATTGATATTCTGCTTTATTAGCAAATCTTTAATGAGGATACAATAATTCTCTTCAGCAGGAAAAATGTAAGGTGAGGTAAGAGGGCCTTTCCCTCTTCCACTGAAGCCTGGAGTAATAAAGGTCCTAAAGTAAAGTTCAGCATATCAGTTTGCACAAAAATGGAGATCTGGATGTCTGAATAATGGCTTGGATGAAAAGATACTCTAGTTCTCAACATATTTTGCTCTTGATTAGACATTTAAATTGGCATTCTTAGTTTACATGATCTGTTAAACAGGAATGATGCTTCTAAAGATGGAAATAGTCAGAACATTTTGGAGATCTTTAATCTTTCTAGGTGTCTGCATGTAAATATGGAATTAACTTTTATAGGATCCATCAGATTTATAGAAATCTGACACCTCTAATAGTCTAAGATAAAAAGTATTTTTCCAACTTGGTATACTGTTTATTTTCACATTGGTGCTGTATCACAATCCTGACTTGAATTAAATATAAAGAAGGGATATCTGAAAACAAAACTGAATGTCATTCAGATAAATTACTGCACAATTGTCCAAAATATTAGAAAATAACTCACTCATGAATCTGGAGAATATGACAGGGCAGGTAAGTACACCACAGGGCATTACTACAACAGCTGTCATGATAAATATCTATATTCCCTTTTCATTCAAATGATTTTATAAGATCTTTCAATTTAATGAAAATGCATGTATAGGAGAAGGAGTGGCAGAACATGGGAGAAGTTAAAAGTGGGATCAGTCTAGAATCCCTTCATAGCCACAAGCAAATTACATCCCATCTCTCTTGAATTCCATTAACCCTTATCTAACCCCAAGCAGATATGAACAATTAGTTGAGAAGATTCTTGTACATAGGCATGATTAAATCAGTTTAATTGGATCTTCATGTGTGGACCTGATCTTTTATACCTGACAACTTTCTTTTGAGGTAATCCAGCAAAGAATGGTGGATAATGGGCCCTAATAATCAAAGAGGTTAGAAGTCCATCATGAACAGTTCTCATAGAAAAATAATCTGTTTAATTAAAAATATGTGCAGGTGCAAGAAAGAAAGAATTTTTTTTTTTGTCAGACTAATACAAGAATTATTTTAATTATTTCTGAATAGTCGTGGAATATTGCCTTTTGACTGGGACACCGGGTCCAAATACGCATATCACACCCATTCAACAAACATGTCCACCTGCAAACCTTGTGTTCCAAGCAGAAATGCTGGAAGAATAGAGAAGACTTAGAATCTTCCTTTTTATTCTTACAATCTGCTTTATATTTCTAGGCTTCTGGCTACCATTTGGCAGAATGAGAACCAAACAACCTTGATCAGAATTTCTTCAGAAAAACCACGATTTCCCTGGGTTTCTCAATCTTGCTTCAGACAGCTAAGTTCACACTGCCCTTTGTAGACATGTTTGGGAGGTACATATTTTTCTGGAGACTGTTCCCAATACAATCAATCTTTCCAATTGCTCACTACTGAACTAATGGATGAGGTTACAGGGACACTGTGATGGGCTTCCAAAGCAGTATCCAAGAGCCACAAGTATTAATCCAGAGGATCTAGTATTAAAAACATAATGTATAATATCAGTTTTGTAATAAAAGGAGCTTTCAAAGCCATGATTGTCAAAATGTGTTCCCTGGCTTAATGGGAAACAGCAATTCTTGCTGCCAAAAAACCCCCAAGAAAAACAAATAGTTTTAAGAGATGTCCAAACAATAATCTATATCACATGTTTCTTACAGTTGTTTTCATTTTAGAAGGGCAAACATATTGCAGTTTCTTTCATCACCATTGAGCAAACCAACATTCCTGGAAACATTTAAAAACCGAACAAGTAAAATAAGGCGTACTTAATAAAGCTGCGATGGCAGATGGTTTCATACTGAATAGCAATTTCTATGCTTCTAAAATTTACCTATGTAAAACACTGTTAAGAAATATGTACTTTGAAATAGCACTGGCTAGAGGCATGGCTAAAAGCACAGAAAAGAATAATGAACAATAATGTTTAGATAGCTTTTCATTAACCTGTATGGGTTTTTTTTTTCAATGAATGAATTGGATTATATTGGGGAGATATTCATGCCATCATTTTATCCAATGTACAGTATCTTGGGCAACGTACTAGAAACCCACAGCTGTTCACAGGGGTGGCTTCAAAAATTTCAACAACCAGTTGTCTGCCTGGTTGCTGGGGGGGATGGCATGGTGGGCGTGGCCTAGTCAGCCTCCTGCACCATAGCAGGGGGGGCATTTTTGCCCTCCCCAGGCTCTAGAGGCTTTCCTTGAGCCTTCGGGAGGGTGAAAACAGCCTCCCCAAGCTCCGGAGGCCCTCTGGAGGCCAGAAATGGGCCTGTTTCCAGCCTTCTGGAACTTCTGGGAGGCCCATTTTTTGTCCTTCCTGAGCTTCCACATGGACCCTGTACTTACCCGGCATCCAAAATGGACCACAGGGGGACTCCTAGGAGGGCCAGGGTGGGTATGGCCAGCCAGTGGTTGGCTTTACCGGTTCACTGAACTGGTAATTAAACATGATAAAATTAGATACCAGTTCGCCCAAATGGGGACAAACCAGTAGCAGCCCACCCCTGGCTGTTCGTAAATTAAACATAATCTTTTCTTGGGACATAATCTCCAAATCATTAGCCAGCTGGCAAAATTTTCAGACTGTAGAAGTTCTTTCTCAAGATTGGATAGATATTATTTCAAACAGAGTTCTCTATGGGAAACAATTAGTCCACATTTTGCAAATAAAAAAAATGAAAAGTCCTTTGATTCAGATTTTCCTATGCTTCATTTATTGATATAATTTATGAAGAATAATATACAATATTCACACACTCTTGGTTTTGTGTGGGAGCTATCACTATACTGAGGCAGTGAAACTAGAGAAAAATTTCATTGTTGCAACAAAAAGTCCAGGAAACTATTGAAAAACAATGTTTTAATTTAGAATCAATCTTTAAAAAACAAACAAATCATTCCTATGTCTTTTAAAAATGATTTTAAGGTGCAGAGATAATAAGTTTTGTGATATCTTAATAACTCACACAAACTTTTCTGCATAAAGGAACATTTTGTTATTAAAAATAAACATCTCTGGGTAAGATGGGTAGCATCCAAGTTAAATAAATAAATAATTATTTAGAAATGGAATTTACAATATTCTGTACATTTTAACAAGGGCAGTTTCATATGACAATATGAACTACAAACCTTGATGGTGCTATTTGCAAAATCGAAAATGTTGGTGCCAAGAAGAGATGCGCCATAATTCCCCTAGAAAGGACAAGCAACGCATTCCAGGGGTAGCAAAACATTCTGATCCCGGACATACTATAAGCGGAAACGCTAATGGGAGTAGCCTGATCGGAAAGTTCGTTTTCATTCTCCGATCCTTGAACGACTTTTGGCTAGGGAGCAAAGCACTTGGAAGGCGTTTCCTCTGAAGACGCCTGCTAATAACCGCTTCCCCAACGTTTGAAACATAAGCAAACTTTCCAGCCAACCTCCCCCCTCCCCCATTAAAATACGGCTCCCCAAATGGGAAGTGTAGTCCTAGTTTATTAAGGGCAGAAGCGTTCTGTCTGGTCTGGCTTTTTCTGTCGGAAAGCAGAATAAAAAAATAATCAGACCGTGAAAGAAACAGCAAAACACTTGTTGACTCTCGTTCCTTGGGATCATTGGGATCCCAATGCCTCACAGCTGTCTCTTTCTAAGGAAGGGAACTTACAAACTGAAACCCTTTGATTGAAAAATGTGATTTACTGTATGAGAATTGCCGAGGTGGGGAGGAGGAGTAGAAGAAGTCCTGGCGCCAAACTATGAGCCAACCGAATGTTAATTATCTCCCAGAAGTCCAATATTCCAATATTAGCAAAGTTTGGCTCATCTCTTTAGTGCCCTAGCCGGAAAGGATCCTATTAAAAAAAAACTGGTACCCAGCATTTTAGGGAAAGCTGAAGTGGATCTCTTGCATCATGTCATAGGATCCAGTCACTTAGAAAAACAAAATGCCTTACGCTGATTACCTTAAGGCGGTCTCAGCCGTAAAATATGTACAGTTGCAAAGCGAATTACAAACGCAGACTGTCGGCTGTTTTCCCATCTACGTAATTTTCGTGCAAGCACGCTAAAGTTCATTAACACCTTAATGCCTGCCATCTGCAAAACTACACTTCCCAGGAGGCAGAAGAGTCGGGCGCATGCGCGTCTCCTGCTTCCAGCATGGCCACGGTGTTGTCACGGGCGCTGAAGCTGCCAGGTAGGGGTCTTGACTTGCAGCGCGCCAAACGCTGGTGGGAAATGCAGAGTGGGCAGGATGAGGATGACATCCCTGGAGTATGCAGGGCTGGGGCTTTTAGATTCGGATTTCTCAGTCCGAGAACATCCGGATCCCATCTGGAGAATAGACCCACCAACATCCTCCCCGAGTATATCCGGGTCCCAGCAGGTGCCCTTTATCTCTGACCATTATAGAGAGAGAAAAAAGATGAATGGATTGAAAGAAGAATAATTATTGTAGGGAGTGGAGAGGCGAATGAGATAAATCGTGGCTATCTTTGTTAAGCGTTTGTGGATGCGCAGTAGAGGTGCGGAGACCACCCAGTCCTTTAGCGGGGAGGAAAGGTTAATCTTGATGGCAGAAGAAACTGAGGCGGTGCTGGTCCCGGGGAAGTGATGGGGTGAAGCTTTGAGATAGAGGAATGAGTAGGTATTGTTTTATTGTTGCAACAGAAAATAGGTTTGCCTGTTTGTGCAATCTTTGTTCCTAAGAGCAATTTGGATCAAAGTATTACTAGCCAGCATTTTTGCAAATATTTACATTTCACGAGGAATAACGTGTTTTGGAAGTAAAGGAATTATTTGAGAACTCGACAGACAGTGAAAATGGGAGCCAGATACTTTCTGGCTATGATACAATGTTGCAGTCGCCTTCATTTTCATTCATGGAATTTTCAGGGAGGGTAAATAAGGCTTTTGGGTTTGGAATATTTTGTTTTGTTTCATCTCAGAAAAGGGGAAAAGGCAGAGCAGATAGAATAATAATACAATCCTTGGTTTATTGGCTGGGGTACCAGCTGTCCATTTTGGAATCTTTCCATTTGTTAGTGAAAGTGCTGGGAAGGTTGTGGTTGATTTAACTGAGCTTTTGTCATCTCTTTTAAACTTCAAGAGATATAACTATAATTAAAGTCTTATTTTAAGCTTTTCATGGTTGAGTGAGGCTGCATATCAAACTGCATGCAGAGGTCAACAAATAATAAGTTTCTTATACAGGTTGGTTTATCTTGTCCAGGATTTTCTGTTGGGCTAGTCTTAACTTTAAGAGTGAAGTCATTTAGGTGAGATGGATGATATAGGAATATGATGAATAAACATGTTCGTCTTTTTTACATTTTAATAGGTTTAAAGCAGAGGTCCCTAAACTTGGCAGCTTTAAGATTTGTGGACTTCAATTCCCAAAATTCCTCAGTCAGCTTAGCTTAGCTGGCTGAGGAATTCTGTGAGTTAAAGTCCATGAGTCTTAAAGTTTAAAGACTGTAACTTTGTGTAAAGATGCAGAGAAACATCTTTAGAGAGAATTGAACAGTGAGAACTGTGAGCTATGTATGCACTCTTCAGTGAATTGGGAAATTCTGAAAAATTAATTGAAAAATTCCAGTTAAATGCAGGTTGAACAATTGCACTATGGTACATAATTTGATTTGGTGAGTTAGAGCCTGAGAAATTCCAGACAAAAATGAGAAAGTACACCTAAAAAGCTATTTTTTCTTCTGAAACTTAACATCTTTCTATTAGCTGAAAATGTAGACTATTTTAACTTCTTGTAGTTGTTAACTAGCAAAAGTAAATCAAGTATCCTATAGCAATGTAAAGAGAACCAGTTAGGTATCATAATTAAAAGCTGGATAGAAACTGAGAGGCTGAGTTATAGTCCTGCTTCAGGCATGAAGCCAGCTGCATGACCTTGGGCCAGTCGCACACACCTAGTCCTAGGTAGGAGACAACAGCATCCACATCCAAAATCATGCCAAGGAAACTCCAGGAAGGTATGAGGAGTTAAGGTTGACTTAATGGCAAAAAAAAAAAAAGTTGGGTTGAAAAGCCCTGTTCTACTGGAATTGGATTAATAACGCTTGGCTTCAGATTCTGTTTTCCCTTTATCTTGTTTGCTCTGGCATAGATCCACAAAGTCCCAGGAAGAGAAATCCCTGGAGAATTGAGATAATGCACTTCTGATTGGGAATTCTCTCATCTGTCTTGCTCATTAGACTGAACCATGTACTCCCTTTTTAAAGCATTTCCCACCTTTCTATCAAATACAGCCTTGTTTATTTTTTTTCCTTGTAGAAAGCAATCATGTATTGTGTATCCCATATTTTCCCTTTCCTCCCCCCCACCATTGAGAAGATTTAGCTTCAGTTGAGTTTGTGTAGTATGTTTTTCTTCATATTTGATATTTGATTTGCATAGGTTTTTGTTACTGACATTTTAAAATGTATTTTTAATCCTTACTGCAAAATTAATAATAAGAGGAGTGAGGTAGTAGATAAATGGGATAAAATTGAAAACACACAAATATCTTCCATAACATTTTCAGAGCAGCCACATAAATTCCAAAACATGTATCAGAAAGCAAAGGAATGAGGCTCCCCCTTCTACACTAGCTTAGTCTGCAAGTTAAGCTAACCTTTGTTGGTAATAAAGAGGATGCCCAAAGACAGATCTTTGTTTTGCATTAAGCTAACTTCTCACTTAGTTTTGTTGCAGTTAAAAGGATATTTAAGCATAATTTCAGATGAAGCATAGAGCCTGGTAGGCCACTGAGTGCCATGGAACACACTGGCACATACAGGTGCTGATTTTAGGATCCAGGATTTATAAATTATTTTTCTATGGGTTTTGTGAGTCGTGGCAGCGTTAAGATGCTGGGCTTGACTGGAAACCCAGCAGCCCAGGTTTGAGACCTGATTGTGAGACCTGATTGTGATACACCATGCTTCCCACCCTTGCCCCAGTTCCTAGCAGTTCGAAAGTAGAAATGCAAGTAGATAAATATTGGTAGGTATACACTTTGGTGAGAAGGTAGCAGTGCCCTGTGATGTCATGCTGGCCACATGTCCACAGAAATCTCTTTGGAGAGCGTGGACTCAATGGCCTTGAAACGGAGATGAGTATTGCCCCCTATAGCAATGACTGGCGAAGTAAGATCCACAGGGACTCCTTTTGTTACTTCTCAATTTTACATTGCCTAAACAAAGCAGGCAAAAGAAATTGAGGATGTAGTCTTTTAATGAAATTGATATAATTGGATGAATGTATAAGTGATTTTTTTTAAAAAAAGTATAGTAACAGAAGACAAGTTTCTTGCGCTTGTAAAGCATATTAGATATTGTTCCTGAAACCTTAAAGTGTGATCTCAAGCATAATTATGGGAAGTAAATCATACACACTTATTTTGAAGTAAGTGTGCGTTGATAACAGTTTAAAATTCCTTTCGCTTTGAGCTATAAAGTCAAAATTATTTGTTAACCCCTTTTGTATTTTTAGCATCATTCTAGGAAAACTCTGTAAAATGTTGCTATGATAACACTAAACAAATGTACTGCTTCCTGAATGTGTTTACAGATTTTTGGCTAATCATGAAAATAACCTGTAATTTAAACTATCATGCACCGTTTTATAGAAATCATCTGTTTTTACACAATGCCAATATAATGTACAACCTTCAGTACCTGTTAGTTGTGCTGCATACATAAAAGAAATATACAAAAATGTGAAACTTTATTTGTTTATTTACCATTTAATTTGTGAATTGCTTACAAGATAATAGGTATAAGTAAAAACATAGCTATGAATACATGAATACATATAAGAAAAATGAAAAATATATAAAAGAAACAATAGGACAGGGACGGTAGGCACGTTGGTGCACTTATGCACGCCCCCTATAGACCTCTTAGGAAAGGGGTGAGGTCAATAGTAGATAATCTAAGGTTAAAGTTTTTGGGGTTTGGGGAAAAAAACCACAGAGTCAGGTAGAGTATTCCAGACATTGACCACTCTGTTGCTGAAGTCGTATTTCCTGCAATTAAGTTTGGTGCGATTAACCTTGAGTTTGTATCTATTGTTTGCTCTTGTGTTGTTACAGTTGAAGCTAAAGTATTCATTGACTGGTAGGACATTGCAATGTATGATTTTATATACTATATTTAGATTGGACCGAAGGCGGCGTAGTTGTAGGTTTTCTAGTTCTAGAATTTCGAGTCTGGTGGCATAAGGTATTCTGCAACGAGTAGAGGAGTAGAGAACTCTTGTGAAATATTTCTGAACTTTCTCAACTGTGTTAATATCAGATACGTAATGTGGGTTCCAGACATTATACTAAGTACAACTGGAATATCTGCAGAGATCTAAAAGTAGTAGTTTTGCTGCTTGGAATAAAGCTTGCCTATATCAAGTACTGTTGTTACACATGTGATGGGACAGCTGAGCAAGAAAAAGAAATGGTCACAATTATATTTGTGTTCAGTCTGAAAGGGTCTATCAATGCCAAAGGTTTTACAGAAACAAAACTTTGGGAAAATGTTGTTGTCCAGTGTAACTTTACAGCACTAGACCGTAAATGATAGGCTACAAAATCAGTGGTGTTTTAGTTATTGTGCTCTGAAAACAGGTGAGAGAATGTTTTAAGCTGCCTCACCAGAAAGATGGTTAAGAGCAGAGTTCCTCAAGCTTTCCGGCTTTGGGAACTGGCCAGGAGGGGAGAGAAGAGATGTTTTTGTATGAATGATGGGGGAGCATGAGTGGCAGGCATCTTCACCTGCTGCTTGTGCACATGGAGAGCATGTGCCCATGCTTGCCCACTTATCACGCAAGTGGGGGGGATGTATGCAATGTTCCAAAGGGCTCAAGGCCTGGTAGTGGGCCTCAGCCTGGGAGTTGGGGACCCTTGGTTTAGAGGACAGAATTTTGGCATATATAACCATGAAGGAACCATAAAGGAACCACATAATTACTACAGATAATTGTTTTCTATTATAGAAATGAAGGCATTAACAATTATATAATCCATATCCTTTTTTTCTTAGAAAAACTCTGCCTATAGTGAAATGGGTGGTCAAATTTGATACATAAAAATGAAATAATATAATTCAAAATAAAATTTGAAATATAAGCAGACTTTTCCTTCTGTCCAACAGTGTCATCTCCCTGCAGTAAGCACGCCTATTACCTTGCCTTCTTTTCATTTTTAGTGTTTTTTTTTTTAAAAAAAACTTAGTGGTCCTGAAAATGCCACAGGTTCTTTCATCATACTTCTCACTTTCCACCTACCTTCTCAGGTAAGAAGAGCCCAGACCTTGGGGAATATGACCCTCTCACTCAGGCTGATAGTGATGAGAGTGAAGATGACTTGGTGCTCAATTTGCAGAAGAATGGTGGAGTTAAAAATGGGAAAAGTCCCCTAGGGGAAATCCAGGATGTGGATTCTGATGTGGAAACTGGTACAGCCAAGCAGCATCTCTCAGAGGGTATCACAGAAGAGTACCCAAGTGGAATGAACAATGGTTTGGAGCAGAAGACATCCAGTTCCTTAATGCCTTATTTGCGCACAGCCATCTTTTTACTCACTGTAGTTATCTCCATGATCCTTGTGCTGGTATGTGCTTTCCTCATTCCTTGTCCACCAAGAGACTTGCATAATACTTGGATTCACAATCTAGGTCAAGTAGCAGGTAAGAAATATCTGGAAATAACAGATTATGAAATGTACACCCTACCAAGAAATATACTGAGAGTTTTATTGAAAATATAGATACCAGTAAAGGAGAATATTTATAGCTCAGGGTTGACATGAGAGGTCCTTGGTGCTCTCTGAGATGTTTTCTTGCAGAAGTTTCATTATCCAAATTAGGTAACATCATCAGCGCTAGTAAGGAGTGGGGTTTGCTCTCATTCTGGTGGCTTGCCCTGTTGGTGGGGGTAGTCTTAGAGATTCTTTGGTTAGGCCAGTGGTTCCCAAACTTTTTAAATCCACCGCCCCCATGGTGCTATAAACTCATCTCGGTGCCCCCCACCCAGGGATGGGATTCAAATTTCTGTGGGCGTGGCCTAATGTGAGGGTGTGGCTTGCTGGTCACGTGACTGGGTGGTCATGGCTTGCTGGTCATATGACTAGGTGGGCATGGCCAAGTGACTGGCAAACCAAATACAAGTGGTGCTCACTAATGGCCAATTGTTTAGCAAGCGTTCTAATTTATGACTGGCCTCCCCAGAGCTACTTGACTTCTTTTTGGAGTTTTGACAGCTTTAGATCGGGGTCTAAATTCCACCCGTGCCTGTGTGTGTGAGAGAGAGGGAGAGAGAGAGGTTGGATCAGATCTCTCTCTCTCTCTCTCTCTCTCTTTCTCTCTCTCCCACCAATGCCAGAAAGCCACCGTCAGTCAAAATTCATATTAATGGTCTTTGGGATTTAAAATTACGAGTTTGGTGGTCCCTGAAGTCCAGAAGTTTGGCAACCCTTGATTCAAAGGGATGAGCCTGAGAGAGAAAAGAAAAAAGAGAGAAAAGAGAGAAAGAAAGGAAGAAAAGAAAGAGAAAAGGGAAAGAAAAAAAAGCAACAAAAAAGGGGGGATAGAAGGAAGGGACAGAAAGAAAAAGAAGTAAAAAAGGAGGGAGGGAGGGAGGAGAAGGATAATGAGATATCTATTCGAGTCCAATCACCTGCTCCAGCAGGGTTAGAAGGGAGTGTGTGTGTGTGTTCTCCTTGTAATTTACCAGTACATTTTGGTTTTGCCTTCTTCAGAATTGGCACTGTAATACATTGGGGAAAAGTAATTTTTAGGGTGGAGATCTGGTCCAATGGATCCTGTTTAAAGCCTCAACAAAATGTGAGAGCTTCCTGATAGTCTTGACCATGTTTCATCCACAAAACCTTTAATAGAAGCCAAAGAGGTTTCAATGTGCTGGCAAATATGTTTCAGTGTGGAAAAGGGCCTCAGTCTAAACTAGGCTTCATTTCAATCTGATGCATCAGGTCTCTCTCTCTTTCTCTCTCTGTCTCTCCCTCCCTCCCAGACTGGCTTTGCTCTACTTTCCTAATGCGCGGCAGGGTCAGCGCTTCGAACATGGATGGATAGATGGATGGAGAGAGAGAGAGGAGAGAGAGAAGCAGTCAGTCAGTCAGTCAGTCAGGCAGATAGATATATTGGTAGGTAGGTAGGTAGACAGAAAGACAGGTAGATAGGCAGGAAGGCAGGCAGGCAAATAGACCTTTTGGATGGATGGACGGACGGACGGACAGACAGACAGACAGAATGCGACAGCGGTGGCACTTTGGGAAAGCGGTGGCGGCATTTGAGGCACCAGTTCTGGTACAGTACAACATTCAATGGGGTGAGCCTGCAGGGCTGGTGCCTCGAACACCCCCCTGCCACTTCTTAGCATCCCCAAGGGGGCCAGCAGAGGGGCACTAAGAGGCAGCAGGGGGGTGTTCAAGGTGCTGGCTGGCCCTGCAGGTTTACCCATTGACTAGCACCACTCTGGAGCTGGCACCTCCAATGCGGAAGCAGTGGCACATTATGTGCCGCCTCCACGTTCAATGCGCCGCCCCCCTGCTGCCTCTTAGTGCCCCTCTGCTGGCCCCCTTGGGGATTCTAAGAGGTGGCAGGGGGGCGTTTGAGGTGCAGGCCCTGCAGGTTCATCCATTGACCGTAGCACCACTCCGGAGCCAGCGCCTCAATGGGTGAACCTGCAGGGCCGGCCAGCGCCTCGAACGCTCCCCTGCCACCTTTTAGCACCCCTCTGCTGGCCCCCTTGGGGATGCTAAGAGGTGGCAGGGGGGCAGTGCATCAAACATGGCCACGGCGGCACATAATGTGCCACCGCTTCTGCATTGGAGGTGCCGGCTCTGGAGCATTACTACAGTCAATGGGTGAACCTGCAGGGCCAGTGTGTCGAATGCCCCCCTGCCACCTCTTAGCATCCCCAAGGGGACCAGCAGAGGGGTGCAAAGAGGCAGCAGGAGGCGGCTCATCGAATGCGGCGGCATGTAACGCGCCACCACTTCCACGATGGAGGTGCCAGCTCCAGAGCGGTACTAGTCAATGGATAAACCTGCAAGGTCAACCAACGCCTCGAACGCACCCCTGCCACCTCTTAGCATCCCCAAGCTGGCCGGCAGAAGAGTGCTAAGAGGTGACAGGGGGGCGGCATGTTGAATGCGGCCACGGCAGCATGTAACTTTTTTTTTTTTTTGGTAAAATTTTTATTGATTTTAACGACAGACAAAAAACATATAAGACATAAAACATAACATTAAAAAAAATTATATCATTCTTCATAAATTTACAGTGTATCGGTTGGTTTACCACTCCCTTTTGTGTATCCATTTCATAGTCATCAAAATAATTATATTTTATAATAACTCACATTATCAATCATCAATAAAATATCCCAATATTATTGAACAATCATTTGACTATAATTTTACTAATTCATACTTAAGCGAGATAACTATAATTAAGTTAAATTATTTTATAACAAATCATAGAATCATACCAAATCTATCTTAATAAAATATTCTTAAAAATTATCAAAACCAAGAAAAATTATATATTCATTATTTCCTAAATTTCTAAATATTCTATTATTATATTATATTATCTAACCATTGATAAAAAAGATCCCAAACTTCATAAAATTGTTTATCTTCTTGTTCTCTAATTTCAAATGTCAATCTACTCATTTCAGCATATTCCAATATTTTCTTAATAATTTCTTCCTCTAATGGTATTTTCTCACTCTTCCAATGTTTAGCAAATACAATCCTAGCTGCTGTTAATACATTTACAATCAAATACTTTAAATTTTTATTATATATATCAGGTACGATTCCCAATAAAAAGATCTCTGGTTTCAAATCTATGTGTTTCTTTGTCATTTTTTCCAGCCATATGTGAATTCTAGTCCAGTATTTCCTGGCCTCCTCACAAGTCCACCACATATGGTAATATGAGCCAGGTATCTGATGACATTTCCAGCACTTTTCAGATTTATTCTTGAACATTCTTACTATTCTTGTCAGGGGAAAGTGCCACCTGTAAAACATCTTATACAAATTTTCTTTATATGCTGTTGACATTGTCATTTTATAATTTTGTGACCACAATTTTTGCCATTTCTCTAAATCAATCCCATATCCAAAATTCTTCCCCCAAGCAATCATTGTTTCTTTAACTTGTTCTTCCTCTAATTTAATTTCCAACAAATAACTATATAGTTTTTTAATCACTTTTCCATCAGTACCTGTCAAAATCCTATCTAAATCAGTCAATTTATCATAAAATCCTTCTATTTTAGAATCTTTAAGATACCTTGCATGTATTTGCGCATATGAAAACCAATTCATCTTTATACCTTGTTCTTCTAAATTTTGCATCGTTTTAAGTTCACCCTTTTCATCCAATATTTCCCCATATCTAACTGTTTGTTCCTTCTTATAAGTTATAGGATACGAAAAAGCTTCAATAGTTGATAACCAAACTGGAATTTTCAAATAACATTGTTTCTTAATTTTCTCCCAATTCAACCAAAATGATTCCCGTATATCATGCCTTCTAAAATAACCCTGTGATTTAGTTTCCTTTTACCATAAAAAAGCATGCCAACCCAAGAATAAATCATGACCTTCTAATGTCAACAATCTAGTCTTTCTTAACGTTATCCATTCTTTAACCCACATTAAGTTTGCAGCTTGATAATACAACTCCCACTTAGGAAGGCCAAATCCTCCTCTAATTCTAGCATCCTGTAAAAGTTTTAATTTTATTCTCGCTTTCTTGCCTTGCCATATATACTTCAACACAATTTTATTTAATTCTTCGAAGTAATCCTTACTTAACCTAATTGGTATTGTTTTGAACAAATATAAAATTCTGGGTAAAATATTCATCTTGATTGTTGAAATTCTACCTATCAATGACAATTGTAGGTTTTTCCATTTTTTCAGGTCATATGCTATCTGCTGTTTAAGCTTAATATAGTTATTCTCTTTCAGTGTAGTACATCTTGACGTCAAATATATCCCCAAATATTTAACTTTGTTCGTAACTTGAATTTTCAATAAATCTGCCAGCTCTTCTCTTTGTCTTAATAACATGTTCTTTGTCAGAATCTTTGTTTTGTCTTTATTTTTAAACCAGCCATCTCACCATACGTCTCTATCTTTTCCAATAGTTTTAAAGCTGTCTCTAAAGGGTCTTCCAAAATAAAGACCAAGTCATCCGCAAAGGCTCTAATATTTCTATTTAAGACTTCCAAGGTCAATACAAATAACAAAGTAGATAATGGGTATCCTTGTCTTGTACCTTTTTTAATATTGATGGAGTCTGTGAATTCTCCATCTATCATTACTTTTGCTATTTGCTTATAATATACGGCTTCTATTGCTTGGATAAATTTTCTAGCAAAGCCCATCTGTTCCAATAGTAATAACATAAATCTCCAGTTCACATTATCAAATGCCTTTTGGGCATCCAAGAATATCAAAGCCATTTATTTTTCCGGGTGCACCTCATAATATTCCAATGTGTCCAGGATTACCCTCATATTGTCTTTAATCTGTCTCTTTGGTAAAAATCCATTCTGATCAGAGTGAATAAAGTTATTTAGGTATTTTTTAAGCCTTTCTGCCAAGATTGAAGCAAAGATAAGCAGCATGTTACTTGCCACCACTTCTGCATTGGAGGCGCCAGCTCCGGAGCAGTGCTACAGTCAATGAGTGAACCTGCAGAGCCAGCACCTTGAACGGCCCCCTGCCACCTCTTGGTGCCCCCCTACCACCCCCTTACCTCTTCGCGCCCCCCTAAGGCATCCCACTGCCCCCCAGGGGCTGGTACTGCCCACTTTGGGAACCACTAGGTTAGGCTGTTTACTGTTGGCTCTTTGGCAGTTTCTTGATTGGGGTATTTTATATCATACTGAAAGTTTTATTTCAATTTAGTAAAAGCTATCTTAGGCTATTTCCAATTAAACAATTGTTCCAAATTGTCTCAAATTCCATAAACAAAACATATTAAAGCTTATTTTTAAACCAGGTGCATAAATTTATTTAATTCTGTGGCAGTTATTCTGTCCAAAGATTTATTTTCTTTGATTTTGAGTATAGCAATGCTCTATCCAGTTGAGCCTTGAATGACAAGATAATTAATGTTCATATGTGAATCTTTTGAGTCATACATGAGAATGTTAACTAAAGGTAACCTTTGAACAGAGGAAAAACAAATGAGGGCTTAAATTTAAGCTAATTTATTATTCCAGGAAACAAAACAATTATCTTTTATTTCTTCATTTGTTATTCTGTAGCTGGAAATGCCATTTTTAAATGCTGTTTTTGATATCTACATGTTTCCCACTTCTGAATTATATAGAAATGGTATAACTACTTTGATATTTATTATAGTATAAGATATTTAGTATGTGCAAGAGTTATTATGTTGTAGAGTGAAGAGCAGGATTTGTAGTTTCTAAAAACCACAGCATGATAGGAAGTAATCCTCAAAATAGCTTTATATCAGTAACTTATCTTTGCTGTTACGTAGATTCAGTTTGCTACTTTGGACCAGTCCTGACATCAATTTTGTTCAATTCCTCTTTTCCTCATATTGAAATGTTTCAAAACTCATGCCAGGCACGACTTCCGGTTTGCGTGGCTTCAGGGCAGCAGGAATTCGCGACAGCTCGCGATTCCTGCTGTGCTAGCCGTCGAGGTACCCCCGATCCAGATGGGTCAGGGGGATATGGCTGCCCTGTAGGGACAGCTGAAGACAGAGGGGAGTCAGAAAGGGAGGTGGGGGCATCGCAGACCCCCCCTTTCTCCGGGAAAACCCCTTTTTCCCAAGGCGGTGGAGCGGCGGTCAGCAATGGCCGCCACGAAGAAGCCAGCAACCGGGTAAGAACTGTGCTGGAGGAAGTGTGAAGAGTGAAAGTTCTGTCTGAGCCGGGTCAAGTAACACCTTTTAAATTGCCTGGAATTGAGCTGTTTGTTGCTGGAGGATACATTGTATCCCTAAGAAGAGCGAAAAGCGGCGGAGAAGCTGTTAAAGGGAATTTTTTTTTTTTTTTTTTTTACTCTCCCACCCCACGGAAAAAGCAGAAATATTTGGATATATTAGACATTGAAAGTGGATTGTTTTGAAAGCTAAGATAAGAGACAAAGGGATTTTTGGACATTGAAAAATGTGAGAAATTGGAAAATCTCTGCTGGAGGTATGGATTTTTGATTATTAAAATTCTCATTGCAAGTGGGAAGGGAGAAAAAAAAAATTGGAGCAGAAGCTGAAAAAGGAGGAGATTGATTAGAACGTCTTTGTGGATCCCAAAAGAAGATATATGGTAATTGGACCTCTTTGATTAAAAATTAATTCAGAAAGAGAAAGAGAAGAAGGAAGAAAAGTATTAACTTTTGGAACTTTTTTTCTTTTTTTAATTGCTTTTGATTGTCTTTGATTAAAAATTCTTGTGGTTGTTTTGGAAAAAGTTTCCCTTTTCATAATGGCATCGTCTGTGGATGAACTAGAGATTGAATATCAAAAATATAAAAAAGAAGATACTTTGGGCGCTTTGTTTCAATTCTTAGAAATGGCGTTATGTTCCTTTGAAAAGTTGATTACGCAGCAGAAGGACTGGGACAAGGAAGAAGAGGAAGAAGAAGCCATCTTTGATGAACAATGGGTCCCTTCTGGAGAGGAGGACAAAAAGGATAAGAAAAAGGGGATTTTAAGAATTATAAAAACAACCAAAAGAGAGAAAAATGAGCGAAAAGATGGAGGCAAGGTTAGAAAGCAAAGGAAAAGGAGCAAGAAAAGCGAAGAGAAAAAACAAAGGGGTAGAAAGGGCAAGGAGAAGAATAAGCAAGAGAGAAAGGGGGGGAGGAGAAGCCTTAATGTGGGGAAGCAAGACCTAAGGAAAAAAAGTTTATTTAGAGATAATGGGTGAATTTAATTTAGATTAAAAGAGGGATTCTGGAGGGTATATAAGAGTGTGTTTTTATATGTATATTTAGAATATAAAATTTATTATGTAATTTTAGAATTTTTTTTAAACAGAATCCCAAGAAAGATTGCTATATGTAGTATTTCTAAGTTAGGGTAATGAGTTATAGATGTTACTCCAATTGGTGTACAGGAGAAGTATAGTAAAAGAAAAAAAAGATGAATGGATAATTGGAAATAGAACAGACAAAGAATGTTATTGAAAATGGTAATAAGATATGGAAGGATATATATGCTTTTTTTTTTGGATTTTGTGTATTGATAAAAGGCAATAAAATTTTAATAAATAATTTGGATGGAAAAGAGAAGTAGGGACAAGATATGAAGTTAATATTATATGAAATATTGATATTATAATCTGGAAATGTTATGTTTTATTGGTTTATTATTATTATTTTTTCTTAGAAAAGAATTTATAAGCTGCTATGCCTTGATTTTTTGTGCATTGTTTTTATAAAACTGATAAAAATGGTTTTTATATATATATATAAAAAAGAAAATGATAATAAGATTTGGAAGGAGATATGGGTTGAATATGATGTTTGAATTTGTGTCTGTGTAAAGAGTTTTAACCCGGGAACAGACAACCTTCAGAAAAGATCTTTTAGTTTTGTTTATGTTTTGTGTTTGTATGTTTGTGTATTGTGCTTATGGTAAAACTAACAAAATTTGTTTTTTATAAAAAAAAAAAAAGGAAAGAATCAATAAAACCTTGGAGGAATGCTAGACGAGAATAATTTATACAAGCCAGAAAGAAAAGAATATGATAACTATAAAATGGATAAATATGGAAGAGAAATGAAATTGAATAGGAGTAAAGAGAAAAAATGAGAAACTTGCTGAAAGATGTTTGTGTGTCCATATGGAGATGGGATAAATTGGAATTATGCTGTATAAAAATAATGTTTTGTTTGACTTGTAAGGATTTACAATGTTAAGAGGTTTTATGTGTTTATGTATTTAATGGTTAATGATGTGTTGTTTTATCTTTAAAATTAATAAAAATTTGTTTCAAAAAAAAAAAAAAACTCATGCCAGGCACCTCAGGTTCTTGGATTTTAAGTGATCTGAACTCTCCTTTACATTTGTAGCAATAGTAGTGATTTTGAGTTTTAGGATAAGGGGCTGGGATCAAAGGTTTCTCAAGAAGGTAGTTTTGTGAGATGTTAGCTCATGTGAATTGATTACAATGATCAAGAAATATGTCTGAGTGGGCTAAACTGCAGAAAATAGTGAAATTATATTTACCACAAAATTTGTATGATACCTGTATCAATAGCCATCCTGAATATGCTGAGAATAGATGGGAGGTACACTCTGGAAAAGTAACTATATTCCACCTTATTTTTCAGATGGAGTTCTGTTTCCACCAGAACTTTTTGATGTAAATAATGATGGTCTCCCTGATGTCTTAATCTCCTTCACAGCTTTGAAAAATGCTAGTGTATTGGGTAAGTATTCAAATTGTAATAAGTAATTTCAGAATTGAGAGCTTAATGAAATTGTATCAAGCTGGCAGCCCACAAACTCAACCTTCTTTCTAGCAAACTTGCCTTGAAAGAACATGAACACAATTTCTCCATATCTGGGTGACAGTTTTTAAATGAAATATTTAGTGTCTTTGATTTCTTAATGAACAATCACTTCACTTAATCAGTTGAATTAATGCACTTCCTGCGATATGTTGCAATGTATACTTCACTTTCCAAGTAGCCTTGGAAAAATTTGAAAGTAGCACAACTCTCCACAGCAGTTTCCCCCCTTTTGTTATAGAAAGATCAATTTACCTCTTCTACCTGTGTCCTCAGGTGTCTCCACACCATGGGTAACAATAATAGCACTTTCGGGTATGAACGGCAGCATCTTATGGTCCAGCCATGTTAAAGAAGAGATTCTGGGTGTGCAGTGTAAGAATTTGGACTCTACATTCTCTGCACAGCCTGTCTGCCTTGTTACTGGGACCTCTGCATTCCTCAGTCTTCTGAGTGCCCCATCAGGTAAGTTGATTTGGTGCAGCTAATAATTCACACTATTGAAAATGAGGAGTTTGGGTACTCCATTTTCTGACTCTGATTCCTTATTAGAAGGAATAATGATACCTTGTTGAACAGCTTCTTTTTTCTTCTTCCAACATTTGATCTTTTAGATGAGAAGTGTCAAGGATCTACTGTGCCATTGAATTGTCAACCTTTTTTCTTCAGTGCTAACCATGTAAATTACTTTTAAAATAATGTAAACTTCAACAATGGACACAAAAAGGATCAATAAGACACAGTTTTGAAAACAGGCACAGATTTGTAAAGTGGCAAATATTTTGCAGGTCAAACTATGTATTATGGGTGCAGGCATGTGCGTACGCATGCTCACACTTTCGGCACATGACGATGAAAAGGTTAGCTATCACTGCTCTGTAGCACCATCCTGAGGGAAAAAGATGAACCAGTTTGTGTCCAGGATGTGAGGAGTCTGCAATCATGTGACTACCTTTTGGATGCTGGGTAATTGGCTTGCATTTATGATAGCTTGCAGCATCCTGTGGTCATGCGATTGCATTTTGTGGGTTTTAAAAAATGTTTTACAGTAAAAAAAAAAACCGTATTGGATAATCTGGATTTGGACTTATGACCGTGTGACTTGCTTATTGACTGCAGTGATTCACTTATCAAATGTTGGAAAATACTCATAAATTTAAGACTGGTCACATGTGACTTGATTTTAGACTGCAATGGCTTATGACCAAAATTCTGAGCTCAGTTGTGGTCATAAGTCAAGGACTACCTACAAATCTAGAACTGCTGGGCTTTGCAACATATTTGTCACCAAATATGAAAACAAAACAAGCTAAGATAAAAAGAGTTCCCAAACTTTTTGAGTTCATGGTGCCCTTCATGGTTCCCAAACTCTGCCCATCAGCAATAAGAGTTCTGTTTATGAAGTAATAACTGTGACACACCTGAAGGTTTGCTGGGGCAACCCTGGGTCAGTGCAGTGCGCAGTTGGGAACCACAGATCTGACTTAATTATTGTATTTCCAACGATCTTTAGAAATTAAATTATTGGAGTTGCGATCCTAACATACCTGGAAAGTGCTAAATTGAATATTTGATAAATGTGACCAGCTTTTGGTTGAAGTTTGTTAAATTGCCACCTCCCCCTACACCCTCACCAATTGACCACACCCTAGCCAGTTTGTAAGATGCTTCTTGGCTGATACATATTTTATTGTATATCATCCTTTAGGGAAGCCAGTTTGGACTTTTGATACCTCCCACTTTTCTAATGGAATCTTGGCTGCTCCAGCTGTTATAATACCTGATGTGGATGGAGATCGGGTCAGCGATTTGATGGTCTTGACTCTTGGAAAAACACAGGTAGGTTGCATTTCAAAAGCCTGGGTAAGGAAGGAGAAAGATCTGAACACACTATTTTCTTACAGCTTATCCCAACAAGGTGTTCGAGATATTTAGAAAGATTAGGCAAGGCTAGAATAATTGCTTAATGAATAGTCTTCCACAATGTGCCAGCCTTTTTTTCTGAAGTAGAAAAATATTATAAACTTTTGTTAATTCAAAAACTGCAGTAATAAGCTATACCCAACTTTCCCCACAGGATCTGACCTTTGGATAGATTGGTTAAATAAGAAACCTGATAAGATTTAACAGGATGCAGCTAGAAAATAATGGTTTTTTTTTTCATTCAGTCTTTCTTGGATGTGCATTGGATAGAGAGTAATTGGACTTCCATCTTTACATTCCCTCTATCTTTTTTTTTTTTATGTAGCCAGAATTAAGCTTTATTCTGATATCGACTAAAACTGGAAACCCAGTGGGAGGACCTGTGAAGTACAATATCAATAGAAGTGGAAAACTGATTAATCCACAGACTTATATCACCTGCCATGGAGCAGTCTACATCCTGTTTGGCTTTGGTAAAATATCCAGTTGCTTTCTTATTCTTATTTCTAAATCATACTGAAATTACATAAAAACAGTTTGACCCATAAACCCTGCAGCATTACTTTGATCCTGATGACTAGCATTTCATAGGCTTTGCCTTAAGGATATTTATTTCTTTAATTTATAAATGCCAAAATCATACCAAGCACAGCAATTTACATTCCTAAAGGATATCTAGTTGGCAAGGTGGATAAAAAAATGAAATCACTATGGGCATGATTTTTCTGTAAAGCCCAACCTTATTCAGTATCTTTTTAAAAGCTATCAGCCCCTTTTATTTCACATATACACATAACTGCTACTGTATTGCTTAGAAAGGTACCAATTTCTTTCATATAAAAAAAGCTAAAAATATAATGATACCTGAACCGAAAGGAAACTGTCCAAAGAGCAGAGGAAACAAAAGATCAGCTCCTTAATTGACAAGATGATTTTGGAAAACTGTAAGAGAAGGAACGCCAACTTGAATGTAAAAGAAAGCATTCAACTCCCAGCCACATGATTGGATAATCAAGTGCCTAGAAGGAGTCAAGAAATATCAGAAGCTTTGTGCAAAGATCAGTGGCATAGTGGAAGACATAGTTCCTGGTCAATGGTGATAGACTGGGAGAGATTAACGGTAAGATTGGAGTCTCTCAGAGAATCTCGCTGTCACCACTACTGCTTGTCATTGCACTGATTCCTCTGTCAGCAAAACTGAACAAGTCAAGCCATGGCTATCAAACATCAAAAGCATCTGCCAGACTACCCTACTTCCTTTACATGGGGAAAATCTGAAGCTATATGGAAAAACACCACCAAAAATAGAATCACTGCTTAATACTGTCCGTATATACAGCTAGGATATTACAATGGAGTTTGGACTGGACGAATGTATCACCCTTACATCAACAGGGGAAAATAGTAGAAACTGAAGGAATCTAGATGCCCTATGGAAATAACATCAACAGTCCGAAGAAGATCACTACAGATATCTGGATATCTTTCAATTTGAGAACATCAAGCACATTAAAGTCAAGAAATTAGAAGGGAATATATGAAGGAAATGCAGGTAGTCCTCAACTTATAAAGTTTAATGACCGTTCAAAGTCACAGTGGCATTAAAAACACAATTGTTTCAGCATCCCCAGGGTCACGTGATTTACATTTGGATTGACAACTGTTTCATATTTCTGATGGTTGCAGTGTCCTGTGGTCATGTGATTATCTTTTGCAATCTTCTGACAAGCAAAGTCAAATGGGGAAGCCAGATTCATTTAACAACTGCGGTGATTCACTTAACAAATGTGGCAAGAAATGTCATAAAATGGGGCAAAGCTCACTTAACACATTCTCATATAGCAATATAAATTCTGGGTCAATTGTCGTACATCAAGGACTTCTTGTATAAAAGATCTTAAAGTCCAAACTCAGAAATACAATCAAGGCAATGAACACCTGGGCAATTCCAGTCGTTAGATACACAGCTGGAAGAATGGACTGGACCCAAGCAGAACTAAAAGCCCTGGAGACAAATAATGACAATGAATCATGACCTTCATTCACACAGTCATGTTGACAGACTACTTACCAAGGAGCACAGGTGGGTATGAAATGTTGCAAGTACACTAGAAGTTGAAAAAAAGGGGGGAGCATTGGAAGAATATCTGAAGGACAATGAAGAAATAAGTTTGTTCACAGTGAAGGCTTACTGAATACCACAGAGACCAAACTGGCTTACAAGAAAGACCTAATGAAGAGTAGAAAAAAGACGTGGAAAGGCAAATACATGATCAGTATACACACACACACACACACACACACAAACAAACTATCAGGTAAAGTAGATAACAAGAAAATGTGGAAGTTGCTAAGAGCAGGAAAGTTGAAGAGAGACATAGAGGGACTAATTGTGGCTGCATAACCTAAGCTTTAAGAAGAAGTGCATACAAAGCTAGAATTGGAAAGATGTTGCCAAACAGCAAATGCCATCTCTACAAGGAAGCTGAAGAAAGAGTGGCCGCCTGTTTAGCTGCTTCCAGACGATCACATAGACTGACTGCTAACAATGGCATGACAGAGTAGCAATAATGGCACATTTGAAGATCTGCAAGAATTCCCATTTGTTTGCAAGCAAGAATAAGTGGAAAACAAAGTAAACAAAGTAATGGAAAATGAAGAAGATAAATGCTCTGGGATTTTAGAGTTCAAACGTACAAGCACCTGCCACAGAACATCCTAGATGTAACAATTCTTGATAAGAAAGGAAGAAAAGTCTGGATAATGGATGTTGCAGTAACTGGAGACAGTAAAAGAGAAGGAACTCTCAGAAAATCGCAAAATACAAGTAGGCCTACAACTAGAAATACAAGTAGGCCTACAAGTAGAAGTAGAACAACTATGGCAAAAGAAAGCAAAGATAGTATCAATATTAATACACACCTTAGGTGTAATCCCAAAACATCTGGAGCACCACTTAAACACCAACATTGACAAAATCACCACCAGTCAATTGCAAAAGGCAGCTTGGCTCTGAGTAAATGGACGATTATCATTAGTTAGGAAGCTAGGTTTCTGCCTAGTTAGGAAGCTGCACTAAAGGCCTCCAATAAAGTAACACAATGTTGCCAGCCAATCAAGATACAAAAAGAGTCAAAAAACAGACAGAAGATATTAGAAACACCAATCAAGCAGAACACAGCAAACTCCAAGACCAATAAACACAGACCAAGATTCCCAACCAATCAGGATGAAGAAAAAACCATTCTGGCACAGCAATAGGCTGCCCCAAATTTAAATCTGAAACCACTGTAAAAGTCTGACTCACAGATAAACACTATACAGAAGTCTGATGATGGCAGATGAGATTCTGCCGAAACGTTGCTACAACTTTAAAAGCACAACTACAATGACGTGGGAAAATACCCGAACAAAGCTGAATGCCATACATGTAAGTACCCGCAAAAACTTAAGAAAACATATATATTTATATTTATATAGTATATTTCAACTGAACAGAAATATGATTATATAGAATAGCTAGAATTTTTATCTGTATACATATAAAGGCCCTCATAATGATGGGATGTCTCTACTGAATGCCTTTAAGTTTCCAGCTCCTGACTGATTTCACACCTGCTTTATCAAACAACGGAATTTTAGACTTTGCATTTCCTTTTTACCTAGGTCGAGTCTATGCAGTTGCTTTACGAGATATCTTTGCGCAGGCCAGAAATCATGATAATTTCCCTTCAGGACTGCAGCACAAAGAACCAGAATGGGAAAAACACAGATTAGTCAATTTGTTAGAGTTCATTGATATTTACAGGTATGACACTATCTTTTCTCTACAGTGATATTTGTGAATCACCCAGTCTTAATTCAGTGTGAAACACATGAATCTTCAGCTGGCTAAAGACTTAGAGTTAGGTCCAATTATTTTTGTTGTTGTGATCCAAGTCCAATGTACATATACTGTAAAACTAAAATTAAACTAAAACTATAATTAGACAAAAGCAATGCATTGTGCACTAGAAATATCTATGTATTATAAAAAAAACTTCTTTATTGTCATGACCTTCAATTGGATGAAAGAACAAACAACAATTTTTGATCCATGACTCCAGAGAGAATGAGGGAATGAAAGTTGGGGAAGTTATAGCTTTTGCTGAACTGCTGGGCTGCTGCTGTGGTCATATTATTTCCATTTTCAATATTCTGTGACAGTTTCCCAGCCAATCTTGAAATCTCTTGCTCCCTCCCCACCCAATAACAGCAACTTACATGCCCATTGGGAAAGAAGGGGGGAAGGGAAGGAGGGAGCAAGGGAAGGAGGGGAGATTTCCAATGCCCCTGCCAAATTCCCACAAGAAAACTCAATGGAGAAGCCGGCAGGAAGTTAGAAGTTGCTCCTGCTTCCCACTGCATTTTTATCTATCTATTCTGTTTCAGTTTTAGGTAAGGAAATATCTTTGAAATGATGGCCGAGTGGGGTATTGGTTGTTTATTAAACATTAAAAGTGAACTATGTAAAACTATACAAAACAGACACCTCTCCCCCCCACAAAACCCCCCCAGCAAAAAAAAATGTCTAAGAACATAAAAACCTGAATAGAAAGTAGCTAAAATTAGCCCTAAATGTACAGATGGTAACTAATAAACAGTAAGAACTATCTAATTTGAAATGGAGATTAATATTTAGTGGTTAAAAGTTAAAATTAAAAGGTTGGGGTAGGAATAGTTGTTTCAGGTTAAATTACTTAAAATATTTATAAGACTGGGCACAGATACATCTGTAACATTAGCAGAGGGGTTGTACATGGAGATAAGTCTACATAATGCTATCCTAGGCCTGGATGAGTATGTAAATACATAAGGTGAAACCTAGGACTCTATTGGCATCTTAACGTGGGCACCGATTTATCGGCAGGGTGCATGGATATAAATTGGGGGAACTATGCTACACTGCCTCAGGAATTCTGGGACTTGAAGTTCACAAGTCATAAAAGGGTCATAGTTCCCCATCTCTGATGTAAATAGTGGTCTGCTTTGACCCAATTTAGAGCTTCTCAGAGTCCACTGTGCTTATTATGCTGTTACACAGAATTTTGCAGTGTGGTACATAATAGCAGGGAGGTTCACTGTCTTGCAGCATTGAACATTTGACATGCTGCTTCTTTGTTTTTCTCTAGAGGCGCAGTCCTGGGGCCTCAGGCACAGGCAGCTTCTGAAAGCTTTGAATGCAGCTCTTGGAACCCACCAAAAAGTGATCGTTGAATTCTAATATGCAATCTGGCAGAAGGGAACATTATTAAAGACCATAGGCTGTAGTCCTATTTATTTCTTTTTGTTAGTTTAATTTAATTTAATGACATTAAATCATTTTGGATTTTTCTGGGGGAAAAAAACAGATATCTAAAAACTTTTCATACAGGTATTCCTTAATACAACCATTCATTTAACAACAGTAGTGACTTATGACCATCTTTGCACTTATGGCTGTCACAACATCCCCATGGGCACATAATGCTATGGGTTTCCTCTCCTAAGAAGGTCCATCTGGTTAGTATCAAGAAGAAGGGCCTTCTCCATGGTGGCTCCCTCCCTGTGGAACATCATCCCTGCAGAGATGAGATTGCCTTCCCCCAGCACTTTGACAGTCTTTTGCAAGGCTCTAAAGATATGGTTGTGCCAATGGGCTGGGGACCCCAAAATGCATGGAGCCCATCAAATGGCTTGATTATTATCACTCTCTCTGTGTGTTCCTTTTTGTACTGGGATTTTATCCTTGTAAACCACCCAGTGTCACTGAGGGTGAGTTGGGCAGCCATATAAATAAAAAGGAATTAAAACTTTGGCACTTCTCCAGCTGCATGTATTTATGAAGACTGCAGCATCCCAGGACTGTGTGATTGCAATTTGAGACGTTCTCAGTTGGATTCCAACAAGCAGAGTCAATGGGGAAGCTGGATTTGCTTAACGACTACATGAGTCACTTAATAACTGCAGTAATTCACTTAACCACTGTACCAAAAAAAAAAGGTTGTAAAATGTCCAACTGCCTCGCTTAGCAACAGACATTTTGGTCCCAATTTTGGTCCTAAGTCAAGGACTACCGATATACTCTAATTAATTCCTTAGCAAAGTGCAGGACAATTACCTTAAACCCATCACAAACATTTTATGCTGGAATTAGTTTTTAGTAAAAAAAAAAATCAATACACCAAACCAAGCTAGGCGGATATGATCTTGTTGATGACTCTCACTCTGTCAAGGATCTTGGAATTCTCATATTGAATGATCTAAGCGCCAGAGCTCACTGCAACAGCATTGCCAAAAAGGCTTTCAGAGTTGTAAATCTAATCTGACAAAACTTCTCCTCTGGTAATACTGAGGAATCCGCACTGTAAATCAGACATTAAAACAATTGAATGAATCCAGAAGTATTTTACCAGAAGAGTACTACATTCCTCTATTCGCAACTGAATACTCTATACCACTAGACTTGAGATTCTAGACTTAGACAACCTTGAACTATGCCGGCTAAGATTGGACTTAAGAATAGTATATAAAATCATATGTTACAATGTCTTACCAGTTAATGAATATTTCAGCTTCAACCACAACAACACAAGAGCGCACAACAGATATAAACTTAATGTAAACCACTCCAAACTTAATTGCAGAAAGTACGATTTCAGCAACAGAATGGTCAATGTCTGGAACTCACTACCTGACTCTGTTGTCAACTGCTCAAATCCCCACTCCTTTGCCCTCAAACTAACCTCTAGTGACCTCACCCCATTCCTAATAGGTCTGTAAGGGGCATGCATAAGCACACAATCATGCCTACAGTCCCTGTCCTTTTGTCCCCAACTATTACTTACTTTTTCTTGTATTTAAACTCATGTTCATTCTTATTTCTATCATATTGTAAGCATTTGACAAAATAAATAAAATAAAAATATTTCTGGTGGGCTTAAAAAGTAAAAGTCTGAAGTCTCTCTTGCGAACTCCCAGCAATAACAATACCACTTCACAGAGCTTTACAACCCTTTCTAGGCGGCTTATAAAGTCAGCATATTTTCCCCAAAAATCTCATTTTACTGACCTTGGAAGGATGGAAGGCTGAGTCAACCTTGAGCCTGATGAGAATCAAACTGCCAAATTGCAGGCAGCCAGCAGTCAGTAGCCTGCAATACTACATTCTAACCACTGTGCCACCAAGGCTCAATACACAAATTTGTTTAGATGTTGCCCCAGACTACACGCCTTCTCCTTCATATGAACTTAACTAGCAATACAAACCATGATTTGATTGAGAGTTTGTCTCAGCATCAACTCTCATTTGGTAACCCTATCTTATAAAGACACAATTTTTTTTCCTATTAAAAAACGCTATAAGTATTTGAATAAATGTCTTGGTTCAAGTGCTCTCTGTGAGGCTCAAATACCCAGCACCATTATTGTGTGGTTAAAATTAGAAGATTCCAAGGACAGAAACCATAATAACAAACATAATAATAGCTGAATGGTAGCACTTACCCAGGCTTGTTTAATCTAGAAAAGTTAAACTGAGTCAGAGCCTTTTTTTTAAAGATAAACATTTGTTGCTTTTACAATAATAGCAGAAAAATAAAAGAGATGGTACCTGCTTAATAGCTGAAGCAGAGACCATCAGAAAGTTCTAAGCTTATACCATAGATTGGAAATTGAAAGGAAAAAAAAACACATTAGAAGAAAAATGGGGAACCTGTTCTGTACAGAACTGCTGCCATTACAATGAGTCCGTGACCAGAAAAGCAGTATGAATTGAGTATACTGGGAAAATGATTGACATTACTGTAATTTACTCATTATTTCTTTTCCCTCTCTGTATCTTGCAGTGATGGCGTGGTGTTTCTACAGGCAGTGAAATCTCCTGACAGCAATTGTAGTGACCTTTTGATCACCACTGAACATGGTTTGACTTTACTGCGAGGTCAAGATTTAGAACAACATTGGACTCTAGACCAGCCAGATATTGACAGGTTACTGGGTTTGAATGGGGGAATGTGACCTTTTCTGTTTCTCCTGTTGAACTCATATGTAATGGCAGGTTAATGGAGAACAACTCTTGTTAGCGTTAATCTACAGGAGCTTCCTCTCAGCTTTGTGGAATGTTTTTCTGTTAAATCAGCTTTCCTTAAATCTGGTTAAACTGGATGGGGTTTTGGGGAGTTGGCATTCAGCGCATCTAGTGAATCATCAAGTTGGGTCAGGTTGATCTGTTTGTTTGAAGAGCCACTGGAAACAGTTCTAAGCAACTGAAAGATATATTCATCTGAACCTTTAATGGCTGGTGTTTTTTTTTTTTAATTATTCCATTAATATGACATGTCTGTAATGTCGTAAGTTGATTCTCAGACATGAAAATAAGTTAAAGTAATTACTGACATCAACATCAACATTTATCATTAGGGAAGCAGGGAACTCATTCTATTTTTGCCTAGGCAGTTATTTACTTACCTGCCACATTCTTGTTAGTAACCCTTAATAATTGAAGTTTCTTCTTTCAGAATCTGGTTGGCTTTTGTTGCCTTCAAGTGAGCAATCTGTTCCCCCTTTTTAGTTGTTTGACTCGTTTAAGTTAAGGTGTTAGATGAACAGGTACATCTTTAGTTTATGCCAAAAAACTTACTAGATGCGGTAACAGACCTAATTAGATGAAAAATAATATCATACACATTTTAAACAAGCTACCTCTGACTATGAAAGTATGATTTTGCAGTTGAAACAAGAACCTTGGCATTACTAGTAGCATTAAAAAAAGGTTTTGGTTTGAAGTTTTGGTTTGAAATTGTCCAAGTCCAAATGGACAACTTGTGTGTGTGTGTGTAATCCTAGCCCTGTTAAAAAGATGAATGAAAGGGTCATGAAGCTTTGAAGACTGCCTGTTCTTGTATTACTGTATGTACATGCACAAGATTCATCTCCATTCACTACTCTGAACTGAGTGATAGTGGTCATAAAGGACACAAAGATTCAAGTGAAGTAGAAACTTAGCTGAATCAGATTCTACCTAAGTGGGAAAAAATTGCTGCTAGAAAATTCAAGTTACTATTAGGGTCCAAAATTGTCAATTTGCTTTTGTTTTAACAACTACTGGTCTCCTGATTAGGAAAGCAGATTCAGTGGACAAACATTCTGAAATTTTCTGATGAAGTCTAGGCTCGTAGGGATGCAGATATGCTCCAATGAAGGAAAAGTTACTTCTCTCCAAGCACGGACATGTTTCCTTTGTTCACTTTTCAGTCTGCTTTCTTCATTTTTACAGCCAGCCTTGCCCGGGATACTTCAATGATGATCAAACTGTGGACTTCATGCTTCAGGCCCAGCATGGAAATGTCTCTAGAAAGGTGCAGTCATGGCTTTCTTAAAGTACAATTATGGGCAATCTTAACTCTTCAGGCAGGTAGCTCCAAAGTAAATGTTTATCACATATTTCCTCAACCCAATGCTGGTTTGGAAATTCTGCAGTTGAAGAGCACCAGATTGGGAAAGAGTTGCATAGCTGTCCATAGCTGATCTATGGTGACAAGCAGTATTACTTGAATTCTAATTCAAAGGAAGCCAGATCCCTGATATTTTGGATTTTAATTCCTACAAGTTGTGGTTAGAGGCAACATATAGAATATGTAGTTTATGCCATTTCAATGTATCTGCTGTTGATACAGCTATGACCTTTCTTCTAAACTGACCACAAGATGTTGATTACATTTGTCATGTGATCATTCATTTCTGAGATTAAGGGCCAAGCTAGACATTAAAGGCATTTTGGCATTTAATGTGCATCTTTTAAGTATGGTAATTAAAGGGAACACAACAGATGTGGAATGGGTGTTTAATCCTTTGTTTAATTCTCTTCCACTTCCCCCCCCCTTTTCCCCTGAAGTTTGCTAATTCTGGGTTTCTCTGTTTTTAGATTATGGTTGTGGATGGTAAATCAGGATTGCCAGTTTGGAATTATGAGCTGCCGTATCACATGAGGAAATCAGATACACTGTCAGTGCTGACTTTGGACAAAAAATCTGTCTTTCTTTTCTGGGCTAATGAGAAGCAATCTCTCTTCAAAATCTTGGTGAGTGCAGATTTTTTGAGTTTGGAGGAGGAATTTGCCCTGAAACCACACTATCTAATTATGTTTGAAAACAAGCTGCAGTTATATAAGGGCATGAAAAAACATTTTGCCCATTCTATCTTCCTTTTCTGATTTTATGTGTTTCTGGGACTTTGAAACAATATTTTTTGGGAAAAATATTTTTCTTTCTGTGAATATTTTTCTGATCCATTTCTTTATTTAAACACATATGTATCTGTCATCAGCCTGAATCAAAGCTGACAGTTATGGACTATACTATGCTGTGTAGATTAGGTTAGTAGAAAGAGAGTTTTTAATTTTCCTATCAAGGGCTGAGAGAGAAACAGACTGGCCCAAATTCACCCAACCAGCTTTATAGGAGGACTAGATTCTTGGGTCTCTCTACTCCTAGTATAGTAAACATTGACTTTTGCCCACCCAGTCACATAACCACCTAACCACACCCACCTAGCCAGTCATTAGGCAGATTATATTAGTGGTCCCGGGATTTAAAATTATGAATTTAGTGGTCCCTGAAGCATGAAAAGTGGTGATCCCTGGACCAGATGACTTCCAAGGTCTCTTCCAACTTTGTTATTCTATTTTATTTTTTCTAATGATTTTTCCTCACCCTGTCTGTGCTTTTCCTCCACTGATCATGCATGATCATCGGAATACCTGTGATGAGAAGAAAACATTAGAAGGTTAAAAAAACATTAGAAGGTTTCTAATTCTTGTTTTCATTTTAGCTTCATATCACATGATTGTTGCTATCATTATTAATTTCAATTTAGGCAATATAAACAACCATATAATAAAACTAATCCTGCCTTAATCTATGGATTTGGGCAAACCACTGCTTCCCCTCATCCCTTTCTCTTGGAATAAAATAAAATGAAATAAAAGCTGACTCTCAAGAATTTTTTCAAGGAACATTGGCAGTTATTATGAATCTGGCACTTTAACTTACAAGCAATATTGAGGTGAGTGGAGGAGGCAGCAAGATGAAATAGTGATAATTGACATACATACATAGACTCATTTTAATGGGAATTTGAAGGTGGTAATAACTGGAAAATGTCCATGTACTGATTGGTGTTTGACCATTACAAGCTTTTCTCATCTCTGTTCCAGGTTGCTTTAGATTCTTTTTATTACACTGTTTAGATTCTTTAGATTCTTTTTATTACACTAATCTTGTGTTTTGCAGTGTAGCTGTCATTACCTTTTATCACTGGCCACACTGGCTAGAGCTATGGAATTGGTCTACAAGGTCTACTTTAATTCTGTTGAAATGAGTGAGATGAATTAAGCAGGGGCCCTTTATGACTGCTACTGTTGTTGCTGCTGTTTTAGGAACCCAGGCCAAGGACTCATCTTTATCTTCTTCATCCTACTTTCCCTTCAGTCCTTTTGGACCTGAGTAATACGACAGACCCAGTAATTGCTTCGTCTAGTGAGTATGCCAGGAAACATCGGAAAGGAAAAGCCAAGTTTCCTTAAGTAAATGCTGAAAGATGTCCTAGTTTGTGATGGCTAATAATGGCTCAATTCCCATTTTTGTTGTGTTGTTTGTAGTACTTATGCCTATTAGTTAAATATTGATCTCTCCTTTGAATGCACAATGCAGTTCATTATTTGCATATTTCATTAAACTGGTCTAGGTTGTCAAGGATCTAAAATACTGAAGGTGTATTTTTCTTAGCATCTTATATTCTTCTAATGAAATTGGTTGCCTTTTTTGTTGTTGCAATTACAATTTCTAAGATTTAGAAGTAGTTACAATGTGCTAAGGTTTCAGATTATTTGTTTTTGCTTGTGTGCAACCAAAAATGCTGTGTGATTGTGACCTTGTATCTGTGCTGCAGAGCCATTTGTATTCATAGCACTTTCAGACCGCTGATCACCATTCCTAGCTTTTAGCTGAAACTAGAAGCCAAACCTGAATTCATTTAAGAACAACTAATAAATATTAGCTTTAGGAATCCAAATGTGATTTATTGTTTACTAGTCACTGGTGGTTGTTTTTGTTTCCCTTTTCATTTGTTAGTTGGAATAAATGATCTTCAAAAAGATGCCTTTTATATTATGGTGACAAGAAGCCCCACTTCTGAACACCAGCCAGGGGTTCTGTCAGTTAGGAAGCTCCGCCTGAGGTGGGCCTTGATGACACAGAGCCGGGATGTATCTCTGAAAGACACAGATCCCAAAATCAATCATGGGGAGCTGAGGCGGATTCTTTCTAGGATCAAATTTATTGATTTTGCTCAGAAGGTGAGGTTCCTTGGGGTTTAAACAAGGGCATGTAAGAAGGTGGAGAACTAACTTGACTATTCTATTGAAAAGGAAGCAAAATGATGTTCTGGTGAATTACAGAATGAAAGAATTGAGAAACTGCTAAGCTATATGATTTCTCTATTTTGATATGGGAGGAATTGGCCTTGATCATGCTCTACAGTGACTCACTTTTCTGGAGAATGCTTAAGTGAGGCCTCAAGTAAGCAATTGTGGATTAAAGTTTAATGTTTGAATTTGTCTTCCCCTAATACAGAAGTTAACTTGCATGACTCAGAAATGTGATATAGTAGTTACATGTAGACAATGTGGATTTTTATTTGCTTTCCTAAAATTTAGTATTTGTGCTTTTGGGTCAAAAAGTGAAAATAAGACTCAGATTGGGCTGTGAGACTTTGGGAGATGAATGAATCCTGTATCTATGGATGAACTGACCAATTCCTCAAATACATAAAAAAGATCAATTTTCAGTGACATCAGAGCTTCTGTGTGGAAATATGGTTGAGAGACTTCCTGGCCAGTTGCCTTTTTCTGTACTTCTGTAGAGTATTTCCATATTTTGGAAGATTGCTACAATCTTTGAAAAGGAAGTTTTTATTAAAAAAAAAATAGAAGAAGAAAATGAATAAACTCCAGCAGATAAATTGGAAATTGCTTTCTTCATTAAGATTGAAGTTTCAAATATAGTTAGTGATATTCTCAGGCAAGAGTAGGTGCATTTTCTAATCTGTTGAGATCTTTGGTGCAGGAGAACTGCAAGTATCCTAGATAGGCTTAGAGAGGTTTATACAGTTCACTTATTATTGTAAGCCATTATGTATTTGGTTAACACAATATGTGAATTCCAATTGCAATTTGTGTATTTTGGCTTACAGATTAGCTTGACATGAGAACCTAGCTAATTATAAATTATTCAATAAACCACACTAACTAAAATCTTGGTTCTGACTACTGGCTGGCTGACATGATACAGTTGATGTTTCATCTCCCCTTCTCCCAACATTCCCTTACTGTTAATTGTGCCTTGCATAAATACTAATTCAAAAGCCAGACTTGGCATATCTGACACCTTTTCTTCTCCCTTTCCCCCCCACCTCAGTTCTAGCCATATATCTCAGGTGTTCTGAGTGACAAATATGGAGCTCAATGTCTACAATCAAGCTGGTCAGTCAGACTTTATGAAAACTCCGGTTAATGAAGAATGGGAACTAAGCCCAAATGTTTAGCACTGGGGAAGCCGAACTGTTCATCCTTAAGTATCCTGACTTGAAGAAAAGCTGCTTGTCCCTTTGTTTGCTATTACATGTCTGCATACTTCTTTCCAGGTGGATTGAATGTATTTAAACCAGGATATTGGGGTATGGGTATTGCTATTTTAATTTATGAAATATATGAAAAGTTCCTATTTATGTTGTAGAAGTATTTAATGTTTTTATGTTGTAGAGGTATTTCAGTGTACTCTGCCTTTCACCATTATTCCTTTGACTGACACCCTTCACTCTGAGTTCCTTCAGTTTTTTTAAACCTCCTTTTGTTTTAGGATTACTCTTTTTTCCCATTTAGTCATTCTAATCTTCCATGTCTCAATCCATAATCCTCAGTGAATGATATTATGTGTCCTAGTATCGCTTGACTGCATGCCTACATAAATGCATGCATTAATTCATTCATTCAGAGCCAGATGGATTAGCTACTGAAAGTTAATCAAATCTTCCAAATGAGAAGAATCAATCTATTCAATTTATAGTGGAGTTTTATATAACCAATGGATAAAATGTTTGTTTTAATGCTCTGGTATATTGACCATATGAATTCTGATCAGACATTCCCAAGGAAACAGCACTATAGATGCTTTTGATGTTAGTATTACACAAACTTTGATATTACCTCCTAAAATAGAACTTGTCTATCATTAAACAAGGTGATGATGGTTCTACTATCTTCTCATAATGTGTGTTTTGCTTTAAAGCATTAAAAATACTAATTCTGAAAGAAGATACAATTGAAGTTTTTTCATAAAAACAGAGCTCTAAAGAGTAAGTTTAAACATCTGTTTATTCTAGCATCCTTTTCTGGCTGAACATATACCTTTAGAAAAATCGCTAGCCATTTCCTGCTCCTATTCCCCAATACATATTTTGGTGACTCCATTGCTTATATTCCTCCTTTATGAGAAATGTCAATTTATTCCTGATCAGGTATGGATCAGGACTACTGCCTTGGCAATGTAAGAGGAATTGCCATACTGGATTGAATTCAAGATCTGCATATAATCCCTTTCAAATGTGTTTATCAGCTTTTATCCTCCCAGTAATTCTGAGGCAGTGCCTCACTCTACTGCTCTATTTTTATTTGTATATGTTGGAAAGGAGCTTTGCTAAATGTTAGCACAATTTATAGCACTTGTCTTCCTCACTGCCACCTCCTGGGCTTCTTCTGGTTTTTCAGATAACTTAAATATATAAGATAGTCTTCCCTAATTTGGTGTCTTTCAGCTTTATTGGACTGCAACTCCCTTAACAGTTTAAGGCCCTACTGTGTAGCAGTAACAATCTTAACACAATCATAATATGTATGTCATAAATGTTTTGAGTGTATTTCCCATAGATGCTTCACACGGCAGTTTGATATATCTGAAAGGCACCCAATTGGAGAAAGCAGTATCCACATTGCTTCCAGAGTTTCTTTAACAAGGAAAAAAATCTGTGTTGCTCATCCTGTTGGCAAATTTTGAAAACTACTTGACGACATGCAACCTGAGTTTCTCCCTTCAGTTCAGATTTGATTTATGCCATTTGGCACTTCTGAACTTTCTGCAATTGTTTTTTTCTCTCTCCCTGTATTCCCTATGCACTTTAAACAAAAGGCTTGTCTGTATGTTGTTCTAAACCTTACTGGAAGAAATAAATATGTACAGCATATCTCTTTGTCAACTGAGTTTTCTAGCTTTTCTATAGCAATTGAAAGCGGGCCTTGAAAAGAATAAAATTAGAGTCTGTAGGCTGTCAGCAATTAAAAATGCCATGAGAAGCTACTGTGGGAATATGCACATATCAGCTGTGATCATACACAACGTTCTGCCTAGAACAGAATTTACAGAAATCTCCCCACCCCCGGTGAAATCAGATTTATGGAATATTGATAGTTTAGCCATGATACAATGCTAATTGGCCCTTTAGTTAATCATAAAGCTATTCTTCCTAATAAGTCTTCCTAAAGTTTATATCCATGGACACAGATTCTTTAAATTCCAACGAAGTTTGACAAAATGCAGGACATATGGAGTGAAGAAAAGGAGTAAAATAAATCCATATTGTTCAGTCACTACGCAGCTCATGTGAGAAAAGCCCAGATTGTCTGGGATAAAGTGTCAGTGCCAATCGGTATATAGGAGTCTCACCAACTTCCTGTTATTTCATGCTGTTAGCAAGTCCTGAGACTGTTTTGCTGTAGAATGAAATGGAAACACGTTTATAGGCCAGTATATTATCTAATAACCTGCATTTGTGATTGGATTTTAAAAATGCTGATTCTCCCACCATTAAGTAAATAACACAAGATGGCAATTTAGACTATTTAGATATTCACGTTTCTCCCTCTTCTAACTTAATATAGCACCCCATGCCTATAAACAATGAGCAACTGAGGCCAGCTAATACAGTGAAATGTTCCCATACTCCAAGTTCTCCTTAGTTGGCCTAAATTTCAGCTCCTCCTGTCTCTGGAGCATTGACTTGCCTCCTGTGGCTTTTGGCAGATGACAACAATGACAAGGCTGTCAGTTGAAAAAAAACAACAACAACAACCTTGTCAGCTTGAAACATATGGAGTCTATATGCTACTTGCAGGCTTCTTGAATGAAACTTTTGGTTATTTGTTCCTTCTGAGCATGGGAGCATGGGAAACATGCTTGAGCTATTTTGCTTTGGTGTCCAAAGGTTTTATGAAAAGCCACAAGAATAAAAACAGCCCCCCAAAGCAAGCTGTTTCTTATCTTAGCTGAAAATACTATTATACTATGAATGCTAAAAGCAGAATACTTGGGATGTGGAAGGCTGAGATGGTATTTCTAGGCAAACTGTGTGAGTAGTTTGTTTTCCATGAATATTAGTTAATGCTTATACCACACTCCCAATTTAATGGCAACGTCACTGGAATGATAGTAAATTTATGGCATTTTTTTTGACAAATCTGTAATCAAGCTCGTCTGTCAGGGCACTCCCTCTCAGCCATGTTTAATGTGCTTTCCTCTCATTCTTGAGGTGGGAAGAAAACAGATCAACCTAAATTGTGCTACCTCCCACAATCAACCTTGACTGTACTGCAGTATTGTTGCCATCACACAAAGGACATGGCGTGGTTTCATGGGCAGTAAATACAGATAACCCTCTATTTATTTCAGTTCATTTAGTGACTGCTTGCAATTACAATGGCACTGAAAAAAGCGACATGACTTTTTCACAGTTACAACAGGGTTGCAGCAGCCCTGTGTTCACATGATCAAAATTTGGACACTTGGAAATTGGCATGTATTTATGATGATTGCAGATTCCTGGGATCATGTGATCGCCTTTGGCGACCTTCTCACTGGGGCAGTCAGAGTCACTTAACAACTGCGGTGGTTCATTTAGTAGCTGTGGTAAGAACAGTCCTAAAATGGGGCAAAATTATCTTGCTTAATAACAGAAACTTTGGGCTCAATTGTGTAAGCTGAGGACTACCTGTGATGGATTCCCTGCTAATCTTTTTCTTTTCCTCATTCAGTTTCAACCACTGCTGGGAAAATCAACCAATACCCATCCTCATGAAGGTGTAGTGGAGCAAGGTTGATTTGCCCTTTTATTATTCACTGGATATTCATAAAGAAGCTGGATAATGCTCTAAAGGAGGTTGGGAGGAGTTGGTCTATGGTGGGAAGCTCCTGTTTTAGATGTCCAGAAGTAAATGAACAATTAAATGAAGTAAAACAATATAATTACCCTGAGAAGGTGGCTACCCACCCAAAGAGTGATTTGATAAGAGGAACAAGGAAATTCATAAAAGTAAATAGAATCACTCCTTGGCTCTGCTGCTTTCTGTAACTTCTCTCTTCCAAGGCTGGACTGGAAGAGCAGTTCCATGAGTCAAAACCCTCCCATCATGATGATGATTATGATAATTTGCTAAACTAATCCATTGGTCATTGTGTAAAAAATACAACTTATCTGTATCTGAAAAGTCATGGGAACATAAGTGGAAAAAGTTGTCGAAAATGAGAAGCTGAAGATCTTGTGGGACTTTCGAATACAGACAGATTATCATTTGGAACACGACATGCCAGACATCACAGTTGTTGAAAACTGAAGCATACAATTTATTGATATCGCTATACCAGGAGACGCCAGGGTCAAAGAAAAAGAACTGGAAAAAAATCACAAAGTATCGCAACCCGGCCATCGAAACTACGCGATTATGGATGAAACATGTAACAGTGATACCCATTGTCATTGGGGCACTTGGCACCATGTCCAAGAATTTTACAAAATACATCAAGAAATTGCAGTTTCCTGCAATAACACCAGCAGAACTGCAGAAAACTGCGCTACTTGGAACATCATATATTTAAAGAAGTTACTCGGTTGATATCTAAGATGCTGGCAGCAACCTGTATCAACCATTAGCACCAGTCACTGGTATTTATGATACATTTTTAAATGTTCAGTTGACTGAGTTTCATGTTTAATGAATAAAACAACAACAACAACAATAACAACAACAACAACAGTAATAGGAAGGTGGGGGGCTCTCCAGCTAGAATGGGGAGTTTGCCTTTCTCTAGGGATTAGTAATCATATACTGATTTTTTAAAAGTTCAGTGTGATGGAAATATTGATTTCTTCTCATGGAAAAGTTCAATATTCCCTCTGCAGATTCAAGCTGCTGCTCTGCATTTCTGTGGCAGAATAAGCTACTTTAAAAAAAATCTAGAGACCTGTGCTGTCTTCCTTCCCTCCCATTTGAACCTTTTCCTCAGTGTCAGCATGGCAGAGTTGCCAATAAAACTGCAACCTTGAGACAGATTTGGGCAGAGAAGTGTGTTCTGGGAGCTCGGTAGCCACCAGCAAACAAGAGAAAGGCAGCCAAATAAAATAATGTATTTTTCCTTCAAAGGGAGTGGATGATCCAGAAGAAAAAGAAATACAGGTATATAGTCACAGCAAATCAAAGTACAAAGTGGAAAGGTGCAAATACATGCCAATCATTAACAAAGAAGAATAAAGAACTCCCAAAGAGAAAAGAATTAAGGCAGAAGGCTTTGTAAGAAGAAAACACAGCTAGTAACACCAGTGTTACTAGTATAGTAAATAGTAAAAAGGAAAAGTAATAATAGTTATACTATAGTTCAGGGATTCCCAACCCTCAGTCCATGGACTGGCACCAGACAGCAGCATGCCAGAAACTGGGCCACACAAACAAGCAAAGCCCCATCTATGGGATGCAGGCAGCATGAGAAATTCTCTCTCCATGGAAGTGGTCCCTGGTACCCAAAAGGTAAGGGGCTGCTGCTATAGATGATAGCATAAAGGAAATGTTGTAATAATTGATTAGTAGTGTAATGGGGTATAGCAATTGTTATAGAAATGATAATTAGCATAGTAATGTAGAAATAATAGCTTTTAAAATACATGCTTGGGGTAACTGGAAGAAACAAATCAAGATGATAGAATAGGATAGAAATCTTGTGTATCCTCCTATCCTTGCTAAATAAGGCATTAATAAAAGCATACAGACCTGGAAAGCTTACAACTAACCAAAACTAAATCAGCTATATCAATCATGCTTGACTGCCTGGCATTGATCTGATTTTGGCATATTCAGCAGGCAACTTAACTAGTTTAGCAAGCCACTAGTAGCCTGTCATGTATGAAATAAAAGGTGTAGCTGTACTAGGCAGCACAGTCCAATTTTAGGAACTGGTAAGGATTCTCATAGGCAACAATGGATGATGGGCAATTACAAGGAAACAAAGGAAATATGGCTGTTATCTACAGAAATAGCACTTAAAATTATTTACCTAAGCAGTTTACAGTCAGCATATTGCCCTGGGTCTTAATCTGGGTCTTCATTTTACCAACCTTGGAAGGATGGAAGGCTGAGTCAACCTTGAGCCAGTGAGAATCGAATTGTTGGCAATCAGCAGAATTAGCTTGCACTACTGCATTCTAACCACTGCACCACCACAGAAATGCAACATAGAGACTAAATATGGCTATTGGTTATTCTCTCTAGACCAGGGCCTGGAAAACCTCCATGGCCTGCTTATGTTCCTCTGACACCAAACAGATCAAGCTGAAGAATGGGAAACATATTGCAGATTCTCATTCATGCTGGCAGCAGCCTGGACCAGAGTCATTTGAAAAACCTCTCTCCCTGGATCCTGCTAAAGACTGGTGATGTTGCTGCAGTTTTTTTTTTAAAGAGTGTGTGTGTGTGTGGGGGGGGAGAGACAGGGATAAAGCATCCCCTACTAATAACACTGCACAGATTGTTGGAAAAAACAGAACATTTTTCTCTTCCTGGCAAGCATTTTAAAGACTACTAATGACAATGGAGAAGTAATGATTGCAGCATAACTGTAGAAAGAAAGAAGCATGGGGATCCAGTGATCTCCGAGCATGGTGGGATCATACATACATATGTATAGCCTGTGACTTCGGACTACCAGATGCAGTTATCAAGGTTGAAAATATGACTCATCCTTGTCCTAAGTAACAATCCTGCTTACTTGTCTGATGTTTCTGAGTCACAATTCTTGATATCATTTATCATTGGACATATTGGCAGTCACAACTAAAAACTGTAATTCAACAAATTTCTAGCAATTGAGAGATTCCCTGATATTACTAAGAATGGACAAATTATTGATATCAAATTCTAAATTGAAAAAAAAATCACATCTTCAGCAATACAAAGGACTGTAAAGAACAACATCTCACAGTATAGGGCTGAAACATTAGGGTTTTTTAAAAAGCCTGGATTAGTTCTGGCATCAGTGTCTTAAATGCATATGGCAGGATGAGAATCAGACCTGCCAGGTTTTTGAGGTACCTGGACACTTGGAAAAAATGTTATCTAGATCCTGGATATTATACGAAGAACATATTACTGTTGTAAATAATCTGCAGCCAGACTCAGGACTGTGGAACTGAACTGGCTAAACATTTTTGGTAGCTGTTTATACTGTTGATCATAGTATCTTACTGGACCACCTTCAAGCAGTGGGAATAGAAAGCACTGGTTTGCAATGGATTTTTGCCTTCCTAAAACAAAGGTTCTAATTAGTGACAGTGGGAGGGGAAAAGTCATGTTTCCAGGGTTTTCCAATAGGGGGTGCAACTACAACAATATTCAACATTGCCATTGACTACTCTGGACTGGAGCCTCCTGCTCACATTCACCATGCCTTAGTTATCTGATGGTCTTGCTTATCTGATCATTCCCTAGGCCAGGAGTGTCAAACTGGATTTCTTCGAGGGCCAGATTAGCATTGTAGTACTTTTCCGTAGGTCAGCAGGTGTGGGTGCAGGATGGATGCACCCTGTTGTGAATCAATAAATGCTTAATAAAGATCATTAAGAGCTTGAAGTAAAGTGCAGGGTTCAGGCCCTGCACTTCTGATTGGCCAATAATAGCGGCATCAGATTGGTCCGTTCAGGGGAATCTGATTGGCTATTAACGAGCCTCTTCCATTGGTTAATGGAGCTAGCACTCCCTGTGTTTTCATTGGTTAAATAAGTTAAGAGTTGCCTATATAAAGGGGCCCATCGTGGCCATCGGTTGAGCTGTTTTAACATGTAAATAAAGAGTTTGAAGTTCACTGTTTTACTGGCTCGTCTCCATCCTTGCACCCATGCTCAGAACATAACACACCCTGCAACCCCCTGCACCTCATTTTCACCCTCGATGGCCTCCTGCTGCACTCTGCTGGCCATATTTGCCAGCCCGTTTCCGGCCCATTTTCCAGCCCCATTTCCAGCCCATTTTGGCGCATTTTTAGCTGCCAGAGTGCTGCAGGAGGCCATGAAAGGTAAAAACAAGGTGCACAGGGGCTCGCGCACCTGCAGCCCATTTTAGCCTCCAGACGTATCGTGGGCTGGTCCTTTGATATTTCCAGGCCAGCCGTGCAGGCTGGATTTAAGCACCCCAGATCCAGTCCATGGGCCTTGAGTTTGACACCTCTGCCCTAGGCAGCATCTATTTCCCCATCTCACAAGGTCTTTCCCACGTATCATTATATATATATTTACTTTGTGTACAATAAAACTAGGTCACTACAGGATACTTGCGATTGTTAAAAGTGATAACAAAAGAAACCAAAAATACCACAATAAAAATGTAATCCAACATAGTACACCACTAGATAATCTCCAATAGAAAAAGACCAAATAATATACCATGTTGCTGCAGAACTGCACATATCATAAAGATTGCCTGGTCCAAAATCAGTGATGGCTATTCTCCATTTAATCTAACCTCAATATGAATGAATTTCATTGTCATGATGATGTTCCCTTCAGCCTGTGTGTAAGATAGCCTTAAATCATCCTTATCTGCACTGTTATTAAAAATAGTCTTTTCTTCTTAAGGTAATAGCAACTAGGGACAGTTTTGTGATATGTCAAATGGGACACTCAACATCACTCATGTTAGTAGTGATAGCAGTGAGAAGGCTATAGGGGCAGAATTAGCCAAGGGCTTATAGGTGGTTTGGCGTGGTGCATGCATGACTCCCAATCACTGAGAAAAAGGTTGAAGTACCTAGAATATGCAGATTATATTGCCAAAAAAGACAAGATGTTAGCCATGATGGAGTGGTTGAAGCTCTACTCATTTTAATGCGTGTCATACATATGATACATAAAAACAAACAAAGCTTTAATTTCATTATCCTGGCTGACATTTTAACTTTTCTGTGCAGATATTTCTGGCACCTTTTAGTTTTTGAAAGAGGCTTATTTTTCTGCTTGAGTGCTATTTTTTTAAAATCCTAAATTTCAACAAGCCTCTGAACAAGTGATCAGGAGGCTAGCAGCCTTTCAAAATGCCATACCTCCTCAACTCCCTAAGTGCTTAGCTATTTTAGTTAATTAAAACCAAAGAGAGAAATGGGGACAGGAGAAGGGGACAATAGATTAGGGTTCCACTCCTCTCTCTAAATCAGCACTAATTAATATCATCCAAAGGAGCTCAGTCAAGTCAATCTGCCAGAATGTTGCATTCACCAGAGGGACTGAAAAGACTATTTGTTCCAATTCTTTTAACTGTCAGCCTGTGTGTCCTTTATAGCAAACATCTTAAACAGATTTATTTGCAGTGAGATTTAAAAGGTGCATCATAGACAAACCGTAAAGTTGTACAAAGAAATCAGATTTCACATGTGTTATTGTGTGGCAGATGTTTCCTATCAGTTGGTAATGCTGAGAAGCATGGAGGGGTAGTAAAGCCAGAAGGAATCAACCAAGGGCTTTGTTTAACACACCCTGCAGACACTCCATCATTCTTGCATCATGTAGCTGCCAGCCAGAACAGAGGCTCTAGAGGCAGGTTAGGAATTGGCAATGGAGACCACAGATTTCATGCCAGGATATTTTTTCTGCCAACTCAAAGGATAGTACATAGTATTTCAGCTCAGCAGTGAGAAAAGGTCTCTCTCTCTCTCTTTCTCTTTCTCTCTGGAAGAGATGAATGTTCAATGAAACTGCAGGGGTGGGATTCAAATTTTTTAGCAACTGGTTCTGTGGGTGTGGCTTAGGTGGTGAGTGTGGTTTGGTGGTCATGTGACTGGGTGGACATGGCTTGGTGGTTATGTTATTGGCTGGGTGTGGCCAACTCAATATCACTCACATCGAGGCACGCATCTCCTCACCTGGCCTTTCATGACTATGAGGATGCTGCAACAGTCGTAAGTGTGAAAAATGGTCCTAAGTCACTTTTTTCAGTGCCATTGTAACTTAATAGTCACTCCACATAAGCAAAGTACCAGCAAAGGAGGGGGAAAAAAACTCCAGAGAAGTTCCTGAGACAGGAAGTCTAGTCCTGCCAAGAATGTAATAAGGGTTAACAAAGAGGCAGTTTCTGTAAGCAACACCAGAATGTTTCCTTCCTGCCTTCCTTACAGGATTAGGCCAGTAATTTCTTCTAACAACCGGTTCTCCGAACTGCTTAGAATGTTAACAACTGGTTCTAGCGAATAGATGCGAACTGGTAAAATCCCACCTCTGAAGCTATGGCATTTCTCATTTACAATAGAAGAAACTGTAATGATCAAATGTTCCTGAAAGAACAGGAAGGAAATGTCAGTTCTCATGCAATAAGTTAGCTTGTAACTCCTGGCCAATGTAGAAGTTTGTTACATTTTATAATTTTTAACATTTGTTTTTTCAAAAATATTTGTTCAGCACAATAAAAAATTAAAAGAAAAAAGAGAAAAAAGAACTGAAAAAATAAAAAAATCACAGAATTATGACTTCCCCCTTTTTTCCTATTAAGTAATTTCCATCTTATTATTCCCCCTTCTACCTTGGCCCTTTTAAATTCTCAGTCTACAAATCATAAGTTCATAGCTCTTTTTCCTTCAACAAAAAATCCATTTAGGGTTTTCAGTTTTTTAAAAAACATCCTTATTTTCCCCCTGACCTAACTATGTGCTATTTCTACAAGCGCTGCCAATTTTATAACCCAGTCTTCCACTGTAGGTATAAACATTTTTAGAATGATCTACATTTTCCATAAGCAAACATGCATGTATTTATTTTGAGTAAACATGTATATTCTGCCATTTCCAAACTTAAAAATAATTTCTGTTCATATAATTTTCTACATAGTTTGAGTAGATAAATCCTACCATCCTAGCACCTTGTTTCCTGTTGAAGGGGATCAGGATATATTATTAACTAGCTCTATACCCGTGCTTCACTATGAAACTGTGATTGGGCTTAATTTGGGGGGAGGAAAACAAGGAGAAAAAATTGTGCCTCTGCCTACCAGCATCCATTGGTATTCATCTGGCTAGTGTTCTGTCAGTGTGTGAGAGAGTTGAGGGCTGTTTGGAAACTGAAACATGGAAAGTGAAACAATATTTGCCATGAGAGCAAGAAGGAGACAGCAAGGAGCCTGGATGTGGCTTAGCTCAACTGTCCTGTACTAAAGCTGGTTGCTTTTGTGAAACTAAACTGAACTGAAACTCCTCTACTTGTGTTTTGCATTTGGAACAGATTTATGTATAAACCTCACCTAGTCTTGTTTGGCTAATCTTTCCTCACAGTCTCTTTTGGCAAGAGAATGAGAGAGTGTAGGAGGGGCTGGGGAAAAAAACCCTTACACTCCCAGTTTAGAAAATCTTTCTCTGAAGTAGGCCTAACATTTCTTTCTATATTTTATTTAAAGTGATCATATCATTTTTTTTTGAATATTTTTGGTTCATGACACCCCAGTACAGAATTTTCTTAGAATGTCATTCTAGAATTTTAAAGCATCTAGGAAATAAAGTTCTGCTATATTATCTAACTGGGTTTGTAGGGAACAGGTTTATACAGTTCTACCTGTTTATGCTTCACCCACTTTTTTAGGTCTTCATGGTATTTGATTTTCTCAATTTTCTTTTGGCAAAAGGGCCCAGTCCTTTTCAGATGACTACACCTTGCCTCACCCAATTCCTTTTAATTTCATGTTGGTTTGCAGTTTATAAAATTTATTATTTCCAAAGGGGTCTCTTGATATATGAATATATAGATCCAAAGCACTATCTCTTTTCATGTACAACAATGTAAAGAATGGATATGCTGTGATAATTTTTTAACGTCAGAAATAGGGCAGGAAATTGCAAAATAAAAGGTTAACATCCCAAGGCTAATTTTTTACAGAATTATTTTAAGCATAGTGATATCTTATGAACTTTAAAACTTCATATCTGCTTGTCAAATGGGGATCTTTCTGTTCTCATGATCTTAAATAGATAAATATTTGAACTGGGAAGGTATTAATGAAAGTAATACTAAAAGAATATTTACAGTACTACAAGTATCTGCAGCACGTTTATAGCAGAGTCTAGGTTTGCATTGCCTTTCGTCACATTTAAAAAGTCTGCTTAATGGCTTTTAGTACAGCTAATTCTTTGGTTCTCAAGCTTTACATTTTGAATAATTACAAAACTTCACAACTTTCTAAATGTTTCGGCACTACAACTCCCATAATTATGATACTTTCTCAGTCTAGGAGTTGTAATTGAAACACTTTTAATGAGTATCAGGTAGGGGAGGCTGTCCTGGGCTTTCAATTAGAAACTGGCATTGCAAATCATGAAAGACTCTCTGTTGATCCCTCAATCATTTCATTTACTGTATAGGCTGGGAGGAGGTGGCCAATCCATAGAATCTGATCTAGAAATAATGTAGGGATTATGGGTCGATACAGAGGTGGTATTCAGCAGGTTCTGACCAATTCTGGAGAATTGGTAGCAGAAATTTTGAGTAGTTTGGATAACTGGCAAATACCACCTCTAACTAGCCCCACCCCCATCTACTCTCTGCCTCCCAAGTTCCCAGCTGATTGGCTGGGTCTTTTTTTGTTGCCCTGCACAGGAGAACGGAGCTGGAAAGCAGGTTAGTGGGGTGGGGAGTGTTAAGTTCTGTGCATGGGCGCTAAGGAGGAGATGAGCTGGTGAACAGTGAACTTCAAACTCTTTATTTACATGTGTAACAGCTCAGCTCTATGGCTGCAACGGCCCCCTTTAACTAGGCAAGCTCTTGAGTATTTAACCAATGAAAACACAGGGAGCGTTAGCTCCGTTAACCAATGGGAGAGGCTCATAAATAGCCAATCAGATTCTCCTGAACGGACCAATCCGATGTCACTATTATCGGCCAATCAGAAATGCAGGGCCAGAACCCTGCACTTTACTTCAAGCTCTTAATAATCTTTATTCACGTACTTTTATTAATTCACAACACCCCCCTCCCGGGGTTCTGTTTAAGGGGTGCGGTCACGTAGTCTTTGAGGTAGGCAGGTTGTTTTGATTGTCTATTTGATTTACATTGTTCTCCCGGTATTTGGCTACAGTCTTGTTGGGGTAGGACGTTATCTGGTGAAGAGGGTACCTCCAGTTCTGTATTCAAATTTTCGTTGCCGCTAATGTTCTCGGCATCTCCTTGAGGCGAGCTCACCCCCATCCCTGATCCTTCTTCACGTGTTGCCTCTGAGCAGTCATTACTTCTGCTTAAGCTTTCTGCCATTTCAAATTCAGCTTCCTCGATATCTCCTCCCCCTCGGTTTGGAAGTCAGGGGACTCGGAGATCCCCAACTGTAGCCTTGAACGCAGCTGATCAATATGGCGCTTCCATATTCTATCATCGCGACATCTCATGCGGTACGATCTGGGGCCGGTTACTTGGACTACAGTTGCCTCGACCCACAACGGATCACCCGAAAAGTTCCTAGCGAAAACCAAGTCGCCTACCTGGAAGTTACGGCATTTCCCGCTGGATCCGTGTGGTTTTTCAGGTTCATATGATGGGTGCAGATGGTCGAGGTGGGAGTGGAGCTTCTGCCCCATCAATAACTCGGTGGGAGTTTTGTTGATGACGCTGTGCGGAGTGATATGCTGCAAAAGGAGTATCCGGTTAATCTTGTCTTCTATATCGCCATAGTCCATTTTATGCAAGGTTTTCTTGATGAATTGTACCATGTGCTCAACCCTTCCGTTGGCCGCAGGATGCGCCGGTGAAGTCAGCGCATGGCGAATACCGCGGTCCGCAAGGTACTGTTCAAAGGACAGCATGGTAAATTGGGGCCCATTGTCGGATACCAGAACATCTTGTAATCCGTATGTTGCAAATAGTCTGTCTAGTTTCCTGATGACTGATTCGGTTGTTGTATTTCTCATCTCATGGATTTCAAGCCAGTTCGAGTAGGCATCCACCGATAATAAAAATGAGTGTCCTTTGGTAGGTCCCGCAAAGTCCAGATGAATACGGGACCATGGTCCCCTCGATGTTTCCCATTCAGTCGGGGTTGCTTTCGGAGGGGCGTTGCTTACTTCCTGGCATTTGTGACAAGCTTTTACCCATGTCTCGATCTGCTTGTTGATACCCGGCCACCATGCATAGCTTCGTGCAAGGGCTTTCATGCGCACGATGCCAGGGTGGCCATCGTGCAAGGTCCTTAGTATTGCTAGTCGCAACCGCTCTGGGACAATGACTCTATCATCCCAGATAATGCAGCCCTTCTGGGAAAATAGTTCCATTTGTCAATTCTTGAATGGGACGTAGTCGTCAGGTATCTGGTCCAATGGCCATCCGCGCTCGACCCAACTGAGGACTCATGCTAAAATGGGGTCGCGTTTCATTTCCATCGCAATATCTCGGGCTGTTAGTGGCAGTGTTCGAAGTGTCTCAATCTGCAGTGTTGTAACTGTCGGAGCGAGGTCATCAATGGTCTCTGGAAGTGGTGCATGGCTCAATGCGTCGGCATGGGGAATGGCTTTCCCTGGGCGGTGTTGCAACTTGTAATTATAAGCAGCCAAGAATTCTGACCAGCGAGTCATTCTGGGAGATAATATATAAGGTGTTGGCTTATCTCCTGCAATTATTCCCAGCAAAGGTTTGCAGTCAGTCATTATAGTAAAGGCTCAGCCATACACATATTCATGAAATCTCTTAACAGCAGACACAATAGCAAGGGCCTCTTTATCAATTTGACTGCAATTGCGTTCTGCTTTTGATAATGTCTTTGAGAAATAGGCAACAGGGGCTTCACTACCGTTTGGCAAAACATGACTCAAAATGGCGCCCACTCCGAATGGTGATGCATCACACGTGATCGTTAAAGGCAAAGTCTCATTATACTGCATCAAAACAGCATCAGAAGTCAATAAATTTTTCACATGTCGAAACGCCTGCTCCTCTTTGTGTCCCCATACCCAGGTTGCTTTTTTGTCCAACAAACGATGTCGGGGTTCGGCTACGGTTGCTTTGTGAGGCAGGAAAACATTATAAAAATTGATAAGGCCTAGAAAAGCCTGGAGGTCGGCCTTATTTTGGGTTTTTGGGGTGTTTTTGATTGCCCTAAGTTTGCTATCGGTGGGGTGAATGCCTTGACTATCAATTAAATATCCTAAAAATTCTACACGATCCGTACATAGTTGACACTTGTTTTTTTTAACTTTGAGACCTGAGTCTTTAGTATTTTCTGAGTCGGGGCAGTGATTAACACATCATCAAAATATGGGACAATGCCTTTTATTCCTTGTAATAGTCTTTCCATCAAACTTTGAAAGATTCCTGGGGCTACGCTTACTCCGAACTGGAGTCGGTTACATTTAAATGCACCTCGGTGCGTAACGATCATTTGGGCCTCTGCCGTTTTTTTGTCTACAGGCAGTTGTTGGTATGCCTGGGCTAAGTCTAGTTTAGCGAAGACTTTTCTGACCCCCCAGGGAATGGAGGAGGTGTTGCACCACCGGTACCGGGTAAGCATTTTGTTGAAGGGCGTGGTTCAGGGTGGCTCGGTAGTCCCCACAAATTCTTATCGATCCATCCGGCTTGATGTGTGTCACGATTGGGGTTTCCCAGGGAGAGTGATCGGTTGGTGCTAACACACCCTGGGCTATTAATTTATCAAGCTGCTCGTCAATCTTTGGTTTAAGGGCAAAGGGAACTCGACAAGGCTTAAGGTGGATGGGAGCTATTTCAGGATTGAGGTTAAATGATATCGGAATCCCCTTGTACTTGCCTAGTTTTTCTGCAAAGATGTCCTGGAATTCTTGGACAAGGTCCTCTTCCCAGTCGCTGCTGCAGGTTCGGTGAATGCTGGCTACTTCAATTCCGAGTGGAGCGAACCATTGGAGGCCTAACAAACTAGGCCGATCCCTGTCGATTACAGTCAGGGGTAGGAATGCTGTATGGTTCTTAAATGATACCTGGACTCGGCTGGATCCAACGACCAGAATTCGATTTCCTTGATAGTCTTTGAGTATGAGTCTTTGGAATCTGAGGTCTTGCTGCCAGACAGTAGGGATGAGCTGCTTGAGGGTCTTCCAGGAAACCATCGAGAGGGACGATCCTGAATCGACTTTCATCAGGCAGGGCTGATTTTCGATGGCCACTTTCACTCGGATTTTCTTAGCATCAAGAAAAGAGATGAGGCGTGACCGATCATGATAGTTTGGTGAGCCTCTTCTCGCTTCGTTGAGTGGTTTAGGGTTTTGTTTCTGTAGGAGTGGTTGTTCCATTGGTGGTTCACGGGTTCTCGCTTTGCCGGACGGCTTCTTGTTGGTTGGCAATAGTTAGCCCCCCTCGAGGGCTGGCTGGGTCCTAGCTTGCTTCTACAGACCCGTCCTATATGGCCTCTTTTCCCGCACACATGGCAGAGCGCGTCGAGGAATTTGCATTCTGACCGGGGGTGGCGTGCTCCACAACCAGCCCATTGGTACTGCGATTTCTGGCGTTGGTCTCATTCGGACCGAAGTCGGTGGACCTCTTCTTCATCGCTTTCTGATGATGATTCAAGGTCTTCATGGTGGGCTGTCGTAGGCTGTCCTTCTGATTGAGGTGAAATTTCGCGGGAGATTTGGCGAAGCGGGGCGTGGGTGCGGCGCATTTGGGTAGCCGACTTCCTGGTTGCTTCTGCTGCAGTAGCTTCAGTGATGCTGTAGCTTCAGTGATGGCATCTTTAAGGCTAATGTCGCCTTTCGCCATCAGCTTACTCTGTGTTCCGGGAGCATCTAATCCCAGAACTATTCAGTCTCCCAGGGCTTCTTCTAGGTTGGCAAACTCGCATAGGCCTCCCAGATTCCGGAGATCTGCTATGAAATCAGCAACACTTTCGCCCTTCCGCTGACTTCTCTGGTAAAATTCATGCCTCCTAACGAGCGTTGGCACAGTCGGTGCATAGTGGGCCCTCAGCAGGGGTTCGAGGATGTCCCAGTCCATAGACTTTACTTCTGCCGGTTTTGCTAGTGCCTTGGCCATCTTGAATACGGTCAGCCCGCAATGAGTTAGGAATACCACCCGTTTCTTTCCGGTTTCTTTCTGGTAGTGGCATCCTTCAAATTGTTGGTCTCCAGAAACATCTGGAAATGATCCATATATGAGTCCCAGTCTTCTTGTGCCGGGTCGAATGGAGCGGGTGGTATGGCGCTGCCGGACATGGTTCCGCCATTGGTGCATTTCAGCTACGTGCTCTGTTATCATTCTTCGTCGTTCAGTCAGCTCTGACGTCTCCACATCCCACCTTCGTCGCCAGTGTTAAGTTCTGTGCATGGGCGCTAAGGAGGAGACGAGCCGGTGAACAGTGAACTTCAAACTCTTTATTTACATGTGTAACAGCTCAGCTCTATGGCCGCAACGGCCCCCTTTATCTAGGCAAGCTCTTGAGTATTTAACCAATGAAAACACAGGGAGCGCTAGCTCCATTAACCAATGGGAGAGGCTCCTTAATAGCCAATCAGATTCTCCTGAACGGACCAATTCGATGTCGCTATTATTGGCCAATCAGAAGTGCAGGGCCAGAACCCTGCATTTTACTTCAAGCTCTTAATAATCTTTATTCACATACTTTTATTAATTCACAACAGGGAGAGAATGGGATTTTACAGAATCCTTTCCCTGCCACGTCCACCAAGCCACATGACGCCCACCAAGCCATGCCCACAGAACCTATAGTAAATATTTTTGAATCCGACCATTGGTCTGATAACTCTATAATGCAGTGGCTTAAGGAGATATTTCTCCTCCCCTAGGCACCCAAGGCACAAGTCATGGAATAAAGCAGATCTCCACCAATGTCTCTCAAAAATGCCTCAACTCTTCACAGCTTCATATACAGCTTTCCACATAAATGTACTGTAGATAAAATTTCTCAAGATAGATTCTTCAGTAGCAATAGCACTTAGACTTATATACTGCTTTATAGTGCTTTAACAGCCCTCTCTAAGCAGTTTTACAGAGTCAGCATATTGTCCCCAACAACCTAGCTCCTCATTTTACCCATCTTGGAAGGATGTCGGCTGAGTCAACCTTGACCCTGGTGGGATTTGACCTGCCAAATTGCAGGCAGCTGGCAGGCAGCAGAAGTAGCCTGCAATACAGCACTCTAACCACTGCACCACCAAGGCACAGTAGCTTTGAAAAAGGGATGAAACAGGTTAATTTAGAATACTACTCTGTTGCCTTCAACCTTCAGTTTCTCTACTGCTCTCTTTGGTTTAATATATCTTAAATATATCTTAGAGGAAGTTCTCTGTCCCTCCAATCTTTTTATTTATTGACATCTGGAAGAAAGAACACCTACCAGCACCAATCCCCAAACCAGCAATAGACTGTAAATGATGGATTTTTCTCTTTTCTTTTTGGCCAGAGTACAAAATAATTTCACTTGGACTGTAATCGTTTTGGCTCTTTAATTCTGCTTAGGTGATTACCTTGAGTTGTGCATTTTTAGCTTGAAATTACTTTTTTAAATGGAAAATACATTTCTATAGGTCTGTAAATGTGAGAGCCATTATCCACTTTAGAGATACTGAGTTTGGGAATAACTCAGTAGGAACTAAAAACCCTGGAATTCAAAGTGCAGAATCAAGAGGGACAGTTAAATCTTTTTCGCTGGTTGATTCAAACCCTTTTCTGAAATGGGAGCTGAATAAGGGATTGTGAGAATCAAAGATATAGCTTATTGATCTATTAGATTCAGTAAGTCCTATGGATGATAGCAGGCCCCAGTAGAAAGAGACATGAACCAAAGTTTTCAGCTAGGGTGGTTTCAAAATATACCAGAACTATTTGTAATCCTGCTGAGCTGTTGCTAACTATGAAAACATATTTTTGCAAAGTATGCACTTGGATGGAAGAAACAAGAAACATGAAACTGTTGGAAACGAGAAACAGTCATGTACACAGGTGTTTAAAGAAAGTGACAGTTAGTGAAGATGTGAAGCGTGTATGTGGTTAGAAGAAAAGTATAAAGGATAGGGTTGGAGATCAGCTCCGGGCCCTTTGATTTATGGCAGGCCTTGCAGGACCTACTGTATGTCACTAGACCCCATTGCAATGGCTTATTAATGTAAGTGTATTGCTGCTATTATATCTTTTATATCTATTCATGTCTTATGTTCCCAATTATTAGAAACAATAAACCTCTGATCTTAAAGTAAGAATTTTTGTTTATGTTGCTGTCTGTTTCCTATTGGTATTTTTTTTATGACAGGATCATTTCTCTTATCAAAGGGAAAGTAATCAGCAGTCATTTTCTCTAATTTGGGGTGGGCAGGATATTGGATTTAGCCACCAAACATTTTTCTCACAGGTAGTAGGTATTAAATGAGATTGGACAACCGTTTGTTTGAAATGGTATATGGCTTCCTGCCTGGGCTGGACTAGAAGACCTCCATGGTCCCTTCCAATTTTGTTATTCTGTTAAAAAAGGTCAGGTACTGAAGCAGAAGGAACTCTCTCCCTCAGAACTCCTCCTCCACCTCTGTTAAACGTCTTGAAAAATAGCTTGGCTCACAAGTAAACAGAACAAAGGAGGGTTCAGGAAGCAGAAAGTGGGGAATGAAAATGAACAAGTTCCATTCCTGTGTGGTGTTGCAAAGGAATACTGGTCTGGCAGGAAGTGACTATAGGTAGCCCTTGACTTACAGCCACATTTGTTTAACAGCCATTTGAAGTTACAAGTTACGACGACACTGAAAAAAGTGACTTCTGAACAGTTTTCACAACAATCATGGCAGCATCACGGTCATGGGATCAAAATTTGAACATTTAGCAACTGGCAAGTACTTAGGATGGTTGCAGTGTCCTGGAGTCATGTGATCACTTTTTGTGACTTCTGACAGGCAAAGTCAATGGGGAAGCCAGATTCAATTAACAACTGTGTTTCTAACTTAACTGCAGGGATTCACATAACAATGTTAGCAAGAAAGGTCATAACATGGGACAGCACTCACTCAGAAAAATAGTGTCAGGGCTCCAACAAATCCCCCTCATTCAAAGCAAAAGTCTCTAGCCGCATCTCAGAAAAAGTAAATTGGTTTATTAGAAATTGCCATGTTGGTGCATGGCTGGGTGTAGCCGGTACTAAATCACATCATACATTTCCCCCTTGACCCTGGTCTTTCCCCCACCCCCTGGATGTGACTTCTCCAATAGGACACATCTGTCTCCAAGAGTCATCCATCATGCTCTCCAATAATCTTCTTATGCTCCAACAACTTTGAGTTGATATCTAGGCATTTCAAGAATGTTTTGTTTCCCCCCACTCCCTTTTTCTGGCAGCTAAAAAGACCAAAAGGAGTATCTTTTTAGTTGACAAATAGAATAACAGAGTTGGAAGGGATCTTAGAGGTCTTCTAGTCCAACCCCCTGCTTAGGTAGGAAACCGTATATCACTTCAGACAAATGGTTGTCCAATCTCTTCTTAAAAACTTCTTGTGTTAGAGAATTCACAACATCTAGAGGCAAGTTGTTCCACTGGTTAATTGTACTGTCAGGAAATGTCTTAGTTCCAGGTTATTTCTCTCATTGATTAATTTCCACCCATTACTTCTTGTCCTGCCCTCAGGTGCTTTGGAGAATAGCTTGACTCCCTCTTCTTTGTGGCAACCCCTGAGATATTGGAACACTGCTATCATGTCACCCCTAGCCCTTCTTTTCATCAGACTACATATACCCAACTATCTTGTTTAGCAATGGAAATTTTGGGCTCAGTTGTGGTCATAAGTTGAGGAATACCTGTAAAGTATTCTGTTCTTATTTTGTAGCCAATGACACCTGGAAGTAGTTGTTGGGTGATCATATAGTGCAGGGGTCCCAACCCCCAGTTTGTGGCCCAGTGCCGGGATGCGGAAGTGGTGGGAGAGCACATGTGTGCATACACATCTGCATTTGGGAAAGCGGTGCACAAAACCATCCCCTCTTTCCCCTCTGCCACCATCACTGCTCCCCCCGATCTGCAGAGCCAGAAAGGTTGGGGATCACTGATGTAGTGGAATTCCTGATTTAGGTAATTGTGATGGGTGCAGATGTTAATATAATGGTCCTCACAATAACACATCATGTCACCAAAGCCACAATGGAATGGGAAAAATGGTGCCTGCCCCCACATCAAACTGTTAGCAACCACCTTGTTTTTCATGACAGTCAAACTGCACCCGGAATGGGACTGGTGTCTATTCAGGGTGATAGATATAACGCTCTTGCATGAATCCTCAGAAGTATTAAAAAAAGAAAGAAAAAAGATACACGCCCCCCATTCCCCTCTCCCAGAAACTCAAAAGCCTCTTGCTTGCAGACATAAATCCTGAACAACTGCTGGGAGAAGCAAGCTAGAACAGGGGTTGCCAACCTTTTGGACCTCAGGGACCACCAAACTCATACTTTTAAATCTGGAGGACCACTAATATGAATTTTAAAAAAGATAATAAATCTTATATAATTTTTAATATTAAATATAAATGTACTATTTAAAAATTAATTTCTAATATATATATAAAATATATAAAAATGCTTATTTAATTAAAACAAAAAATATAACAAGAAAAGCAGAGCCCCTCCCCCCCCCCAAATTGGTCTCCTGTCATTTCATATTTCTCCCAAGTCAGAGGAAACCTCTCTCCTTTGCCAGGTGTGGCTGCCTGGAGTTGGGGAGGGAAGAAGGGCCAGGCTGGAAGCCTCCCTCCACCTGGAAGCCTTCCTCCCACTCCAGATCTTTAACACCTGGCTTGCTTCTCCACTACTGCCTCCTCCTCTAGCACCTCCTTCTCTGGACAGGGCAATTACGAACTAACCAAGCGGCTACACTGATACCCCTACCTACTCTCTTTCCACACTCGGTATGTGGAGAAAGGAGCTGGCAGCTGCGACTTGGCCGCAGGTGAGGCAAAGTCATCCCAGTCCCAGTTAAGACATACCAGTCACAAACCCAGAGCCCAAGCCAAGAGGGGTTGCTTCCCCCTGCTGGGAAGAGTGGCGGGCGTGGATGTGCACAGTTCAGCAAAGCAGGCAACCTCCATTCTGGGCTGATGAGCTGAAGACCTGATGGCTGTCAGGAAGGTGGGGCAACAGGAGTGATACTGGCACGGATGGACTCATACACGCAGGAGATCATGGCATAGGCCTGGCCTGTGAGGGGGAGTGGGTGAGGGGAAAGGAACCTCTGAATTGGTGTTACCTCCTACCTCACCGCCCCTCTGGCCCCTGACAAGCTGCCTCTTTCCCGCTGAGCGTGTTCTGGCAAGGAGGAAGAGGGGGTCAAGCTTCCCCCTCGCAACATCTTCACCTGAGGGCATCTGCTTCCTGCGGCTCAGGAGGTCCACACTCTTCCTGTTGCTGCTTGGCCTCCTTGATGCTCTGAGGCAGCAGGCAGCAGCCACGACACGGGTTTGGTAAGGAAACTGCACAATTGCCCCACATCCCCCCTCAGCATGCTGTGGCCCACCAAAACTTTCTCACGGCCCACCAGTGGGCCACAGCCCACCAGCTGGCAAGCGCTGAGCTAGAACACATCCAGATTGTAACAGAAAAAAAGGAAAGTATTACGTTAAATCTGAAACAATAAGTTGGTACTTAGTATCAACTGATTGTTGATACTAAGGAAAGGCTAGAGATGAGATAAAGGTAACATGGTAAAAAAAAAAGTTACTGGTGAATGCCTGTGATGTGTTTAACATGGGCATAGGGCCCAATGAGGGCATCTATGGCTTACTTAAAGATACCTAGTGAATGCAACAATGAAGGAGGATTGTAACAAGTGATTTTGATAGCTCATTTGCCAGTCAAGCAATCTTCCAACATGGTATGTTAGATGAACCAGAAAGGTGTTATCTAGCTAGCTGAAGAGAATTTTTTGATCTCAGGAACTTAAAAATACAAGGAGGATAAAGACATAATTAGCCTTCCCTTATCAGACAGTTTGCTTTGGTTGTACTAACATACATCAAGGTGCTCTTAACAGAAAAATACCTTTCTTGAAAGAAATGTTTTTCCTTCTTTTTTGATTGGGGGTAGAGAGTAAAATGATTGTGGCTAACAAAGAAATCAGTTGTAGAGAAATGGATCACATGCTTTCCATTATATATGCCAAAAGGAATTTACTCAAATTCAGATCACAGTAAACATGATGTCCCTTCCTTTCTCCATTTTCTTTCCTTAGACCAGAGGTTCTCAAACTGTGAACTGGGAGCTTATGGGGGTAGTAGGGTAGTATCATACATGCTCCAATGTTGTGTAGATGCTGGTGACCTTCTTCAAACACTGATGCTTAACCAGGCTGTGTGCGATTCAAGCTGCCAAAGATCACTTTCAATGGTTTTTGCAGCCATGGAATCAACAATCGTAGCCCATTCCTGAGCACGACCCAAAATGATAGAGCCAGATCAAAGTGCTCTTGTCTAATCTCGAATCTCTTGATTTGCAGGTCTTAAAAATCCACATCACCAGCACAGAGGTGGTAGTCAGCAGATTCTAACCAGTTCTGGAAAAACGGTAGCAGAGATTTTGAGTAGTTCGGAGAACCAGCAAATACCACCTCTGACTGGGGATTTTACAGTACTTTTCCCCTGCCACCTCACCAAGCCACACCCACAGAACTGGTAGTAAAAAAAAATTGAACCCCATCACTGCATCAGCATCTCCTCACCTTTTCTCTATTCCAGATTCTGAGTTTTTTAAGGTTGGTCCTGGCACTGCTCCATGTCTGCTCCAGACAATCCAAGCCTGTGCCTCTTCTAATTCTTGCAAAATGATCAAGTGGAGTAGTAATGGCAATGTCCAGTGCTGATGTTCCAGAGTAAACTGGAGCTGTTTCAGGAATAACTGGGACAAAGGAATAATTGGAAAAAATTGGAGGATATCTCTGGCCTCGGTTCTGCTAAAGTTTCAGTTTTGGTGTGCCAATTCTGGTTGTCCAAAATATACTCTAGCAGTTTTATTTGGCAAGCATAGGTGTATTACTAAGCTCATTATTTTACATGTCATGATTTAGCTCATTGTGGTAGTCTAGAAGAAAACAGAATTTTGCCAGACTAAAAGTATTCCCCCCTCCCCTCTTTTTGCTTTTTAGAAAATGAGGGAAGGTCCCATTCCAAAATACTTCCCATGGTTTTCCTCTATCCGTGGATTGAGTTGCCTCTTATCAGATAGGCTATGGATCCTTTTCCTGTCTCTTAGGTCATTCCCATACACTGTCACACTTGGGAAACTATAGCTTAAGGACAATCAGAAGACAGGGTCCAAATCAGAAACTTACCAAGAATAGACTCGGATTTCCTTGAACATTTATTTCAGTAACATTCATTGTGGATGTGTTCTTCTTTTGGTTGTTATCATGGGCTATGATCATACTGACTAGGCTATAGATATTGAAATCCAGTACCTATGGAGAATATCATGTTACACAGACTGGACAATGCTGATAGCAATTGTTGGCTATGCAGACAGTTTGAATTAAATTTTCATAAGGATGACAAACTGCAGTTTAGAGCTGATCTATGGTGCTTAATGTTTCAGTAATAAAAATGAGATAACATTATTTCTCACCATAACAGAGTTATGATGACATTTATTCTATATATTAGTAAATGTTTTGAGTGCATTTATTAGTACCTTTTAGTCTGAGCAAAGAGACAAATCAGATTCTAAGGCTCCACAGAATTAAAATCATTTAATAGAGATTCTCCCAAAGAATTTCTAGGAGCCGTAGCTCTTAGAAGTTGTATGGAATAAAAGGCTTGGGAGAATGCCAGAGTCTTTCAGGATAAATATTTATCCAAATTATAATTCCCATGATTTTTGAAGGATATCATAGTAACCCATTGTTAAAATAAAAATGAACATTTTCTATAAACATTGATAATTGCAGAAAGATGAGTCCTGTGCCATCATAGTTCTTCTTAAAGGTGTGCTAGTTGTTTCTGGCTCTAGGGTGTGGTGCATTACAAAGCAGAAGAGCCAAAGCTGCCTGAAGACGTCTCCATGGTCATGTGGCTGGCATGATTAAACACCAAAGGTCACAGAACACTGTTACCTTCCTACCAAGGTGGTCCCTATTTTTCTACTTGCATTTTTCAAACTGATAGGTTGGCAGAAGTTAGGCAAGTAACGGGAGCTCACTCCATTACGTGATGCTAGGGATTTGAACCGCTGAACTGCCGACCTTTCTGATCAACAAGCTCAGCGTCTTAGCCACTGAGCCACCACATTCCTTTTGTTCTTCTTGAGAATGTCTGAATTACTTGAAGAAGCACTTCAAATATGTTGCGGTCATTAGGAGTGACCTATGTTCACATCTTCACTTGGAACAAGAGCTCATTTGGTGAAGTTATTCCATACAGCCTAGTCTTCCACATGGAGTTTTTGCTATTATAGTAAAAAGAAGAGACTTCCCAAAAACCAAGGTGGTATAATAAATATAGAAATTGCATCACAATTTTCAGATTGAAAGCTTTTCCTGAGAAGCTTCAAATTCAGGAACCACAGTTTATTATTGTTGCCTTTCTGGAAACTATCAGATTTCCAAAGCTCTACAGAATAATCTGAGATCCCTCTTGCAGAAACTAAAATCACCTGGCCTTCTGTGCTCTGATCCAACTGGCATATACAAAACCACACAATATATTTAAATTCTGGCTGAGGTATTTGATCATGTGTTCTCCCTATTTCAATATTTAAAACCTCTTTAATTTAAGAAGCATTCTGATCTATGCCTCCTCTTTTAATCTTTGTAATTTTAAATATATTTTATTCTTTGTCTATGAAGTGGCTTATTATTATATGAGACAATGGGTTTCTCAAAAAGAGTGGAGTTGCTTCAATGTCCAAAACTACTTGGTATCTTAAAAGTAAATTGAATGTAAAATGTAACTCAAATTGGAAACCATTTTTGGACTATAGCTTATTTTATGGATTTGTGCAAAATTTGAATTTTTCTATGTATAGAGATGATATGGTAACACTATGGGATATTCAAAACAGAACAGAATCTGTTTGGATGCAATTTATCGTAATTCATAATTTTACTTCATAATTTATAATATATTAATCATGCTTCTTCATATTTATCTTTGCTTAAAGTTTAATGATACTTTTAATCATTACAAGAAATGTAATTATTAACTAATGATATACCAGAAATCTATAACCATTTTGACATTTTTAAATGACTCGTTTACTAATATCTGTCTTACAGTTTTATTTGCTTGATCTATTTTCTATTTGTGTTTGTTTATACATTTTCTCTAAAAATTAAGAAAATTAAGAAAATGCACTCAAAAACATTTTCTGGATTACATGACTAATTGGTTGTTGCTCTGCCTGTTCTTGTGCCTTTAGCAAAGAGACATTTCAACAGTTTTTCTACAAATTATCATTTAAGAGTATGATTCACTTTGTGAATAATTTATTGGTGTTCAAAATGCCCCTTATTATTTCAAGATTTATCTGATAGAGCATTTATTTACAGGGTGAAACAAAATGGGTGCTTGTTCATTTACTCTGTTTTTCTGAGGTATGATGAGGAAATCAGTGAAACAGTTTTTCCCCTTTTTAGCCACTAGGTGGCAGTAACTGTCTAAGGAAACAACTGAAAACAATCATCAATTTGGGGACAGAGTTCCATGTGCACTTATCTGGCTTTATAGAAAGTCTGAATCTCAAAAAACATTGAAAAGATAACAGTGATGCTGATTTCCTAGAAGACTCTAATCAGACCTCAAAATTCTGTAAAACAGACATGTATGGATATAACATCCTTGGTTATTTTGGGTGAGGGAAGGAGAGAAGAGTCTCGTTGTAAGGAATAAAAAAAGACTAGATTATCTAGATCAGGAGTCCCCAAATTTGGTAACTTTAAGACTGGTGGATTTTAACTCCCAGAATTCTGCCAGCTTATGAATTTAGGCACGTGCAGCATACTTGATGCTGTCGGCCTTTGTCCATGTATCTATGGATTGTAAACCTAGTAATAATATCAAAGAAAATACTATGCAAACTGGTCATTGTAAACTGGTTACATGAAGAGCAGAGTGGAATAATAGCAGCAGGATCCACACTTGTCTCATATATGTTTAAAACAGAATTGTGAAATGGTTACGCACCCTCCCATTTTGTTTCTTTGATGGCTTTTTGGATAATCAAGAACCAGCAAGAAAAACATAAGGAATTTTTTGAATATTTTTTTGAAAAATAAAATGAAAAGCTCACCCGCATCAAATCTTGTTTCTCATCATGGCCAACCAAATATCATTGTAAAGTCATAGACATGCAATAGACATCATGCAATATACACAGTTATATCAGATTTATTTATTAAATGTATATGTCTGGACAGACATGATGTAAGTAATCAATGGTATAATTAGCATGATGATATCATGGCAATATGTCATTATTTTGATGTCATCATGTCTTGTTTTGAATGGCACAATACAAAGTGAAGAAGTCCAGAATATGAAGTAATACCTGTTAATTGTTGCAGTTCAACATAAAGAACAAAGTTAAAAAATCAACTATTCTAGATTATGATAGACATTACACTCCTTCTTCCCCCTAATAAGTCTTCCCCCTTTAAATAGTGGAGAAAAACAAAAAACTCAAAACAAAAAATGAGTGAAATCTGGCTTACCAGATAGGTGCAAGTATTGAAGAACACCTGTGAACTTGCTGAATATCGTTCAGTACTTAGAAGACCAAAAACTAAGTGGAACTTCTGTGAATTCATTATTTGCCATCAAGGCCATCTTTAGATTCAACCTACCTGGACAATTTTTGTTCAAGTCTCCAACCTTTCCTTTATAACATGGGGGTCAAACTTGCTGCATCATGTTGCCCTCATGTGATGTTTCCTGCCATTTTTCCCATTTACGGAGGTGGGGTGGGCGTGGCCTCCACATGACGCATCCGGCCCGTTTGAAACTCCTGCATAAGATTCAAACTGAGGTACAGCTCAGAGATGGTTTTGGTTGTATATGTCAATGACCTGTTTTGAGGAGAAAAAAATATTAATTTCTTCCTACGTGTCTAATACAACCCCAATAATTGCTAGCCTTCTCAGCTGATCTTACTTGTCTTTGAGAAATCTGATGAGTTAATGGCAAAACCACCCTTATGTAGTTCTACCTTCAGCATTTGAAGTACATTTGTCACCTTTTGCAAACACTGAGTGTTGCTTCTGTTCCTCTTATTTATGACACAAAAAGATGAAGACTTTAGAAACAGTGCAGTAAAGAACAACAAAGATGATAAGGGGCCTGGAGGCTAAACTGTATGATGAACCATTGGGAGAACAAGATATTTAACAAAAAGAATAACTGGAGTGACAGCATAGCAGTCCTCCAATACTTGATGGGCTATCATAGAGAAGATGGGGCCAACCCAGGGGTGGGATTCCACCGGTTCTGCCCGGTTCTATAGAGTCAGTAGCTCTGAAGAGCAGCAGACACCGAACTAGTTCTGTGTTTGCTGCTGTTTGGCCCATCTGCCCACTTGGGTTCTTACCTGTCCTTTATTTCCTGCTTTTTCAACCTCAGCTGTTTTTCATGGCACAGCTGAGGTTGAAACAGCAGGGAAATAGAGGCTTTTCAAATGCTACGCACCTGCGCGCAGTGCTTTTCAGCTGTCTGGGTAGCACAGTCTATGGTTGTTTTACACACCTGGACAGCACACATCACTACCAGTCACTGAATTGGTAGTAACACCAGATGAATCCCACTTCTGGGTCAACCTATCCTCCTGAGGGCAGGAAAAGAAGTAATAGAAGTAAAAAGAAGTAAATGTTCAACAAAGACAGATCCAATCTAAAATTAAGGAGAAATTTCCTGTCAGTGAGAACAATTAATAAGTGGATAGGCTTGCATTCAGAAGTTGTGGATGCTACATCACTGGAAGTTTTCAAGAAGAGATAGGATAACCTTTTGTCCAGAATGGAATAGAGTCTCCTGCTTAAGCTCCAAGATCCCTTCCAATCCTGTTATTCTATGTTCTCATTTTTGGTCCTTTGCAGTAAGTTACTGACAATATGAATCCAATGAACACTTCACAGCAACATATAGAGAATGTATATTTTTGGGTCAAACACTACAGAATACAGCAGTGGGGCAGAGCTGAATTTTATTTACATTAGAGGTGGTAGTCAGCAGGTTCTGATCAGTTCTGGAGAACCAGTAGTGGAAATGTTGAGTAGCTCGGAGAACCGGCAAATATCACTTCTGATTGGAGATTTTACAGTATCCTTCCCCTGCTACGCCCATCAAGCCAAGCCCACAGAACTGGTAGTAAAATTTTTTGAACCCCACCACTGATTTACATGATCAAATTCCTGTTTCATGCACTCTATAATACCATCAGGGATAATTGCACCATGCTATTTCCTTTAAAGCAAAGGTTCACACACTTGTATGCTTGTATCTAGAGAATATGATTTCATTTTCTCCTATTTCTCTCCAACTATTTGCTCATGTTTGGAAACGAAAAAGGGCTTTGAAATGTCGGCTTCACTTCAGAAAGTCATTTTTTTTCTTGCTTTCTTAATGGATTCCATGATTCCAGTCATTATGAGAACATAGGCTATCATGCTTCTGAGATGACAGGCATCTCAGGGTTTCTATGGCAAAGAAAGACCCTGGCATGCTTTAAGGGCACTTGATTTGGAAATTAGGACAACATAAGAACATCAGAAATTACATTTGGCTAGCAGACCAATGGCTGCTAATTATAATGCATATGAATTATCTCCAGCTTAGAGGAAGCATGAATATCTGTTGCTATTGGGTGCGTGTGAGAGGAAGTATTAAACTCTTGACTTGTTTGTGGTGTAAGATTCCCAAAGCAACTAATTGGCTGCTGAGGGAAGCAGGATACTGGAAAAGATGAATCCTTGGCTTCTTTTATGTTCTGTTGGAAATAAAATCCAGTCCAGTTCCAAGCTGGAAGAAAGGCGCTGGAAATAAAATGGAGGCTGACTGATTGCAAGAAAAGATGGTGTCAGTCTGTGCTCCCTTTAGATCCCAAGAAAGAAATACTCAGACTCCATGGTGTAGAGCAAAGTTATCCTTTTACTGGAAAATAAAGTGGAAGCTACAAATCAATTCCGAAACTGAGAAATTGGCGGGTAGAACACACATACAAAGAAATAAAATTGCTCCCACCCCCCAAAGTTCAAATGATTCTTCCAATTAAAACTTCTGAATAAGCTTATGTGGTCATCTCCAGGTGGTGATGAGGTTTCTTGTCAAATAGCCTTGACACATTTTGATAAAAGTTCGCAGTTGCGCAAAAGAGGACAGAAGATAGTCAAGAAACGGAAAGTTAAAGAAAAGAATCCCCCCTCCCCTTGCTAGCCCAGCAAAGGAATGCAAAACACCTCCAGCCTTCTTCCCCCCCAAAGTCCCCCCTCCCACCGTTGTCATGACAGCCAAAAGAAGTAATAGCAGAAAAGCAGCAGTGGAAGATATCTTGATGCTATCTTGAGGCTGACAGATGGTTTATATGGTTTCGAGAAACTTCAGTGACAAAAGCATGTTTCTGGGGTGGCTGATCCCTTGGCTGGGTGAATGGATGGATCTTTATAGGGTTCTGGGATTTTGTGATTGAGATACTCCAGAGGTTTGTGCAATGTAGTCAGCCTTTTGTCTTTTGCTATTCTGGTGGGTGTCAGGTGAGGCTCTATTCAAAATCCAAGACTCCATTGTTTTAGAGAAAAGGACTTTTACTGAAAATTGATATGGTAGCAACAGAGGAATAAAAGTTCTGAGGCAATAAGCATGAAAATCACATATAGAAAGTTATGCCAATGTTCCCATCCTCAACAGTTCAAACTGGTCATCCAATCTGAGATGTGCATACTGTCATGTGGGGCATCTTTAGGTGGTGATTCAGACATCTGGCCATTGACCTTGGCCTGGATGGATAAGATGCTGCAGCTGCACAGTAAGCAAGTAAGCATAGGCAAGAAAGTTTTCCCAAGTTTTACAGTTCACCCTCTCAAGCCTCCAGCACTCTTCCCACACACACACAGCCCAATTTATCCTTCCTCCCCCCGTTACTATGGCAGCCGGAAAGACAAGCAGAAGAAGGAATCTTGAAAGCTGACAATGGCTTAATCCTATTATGTCCTACATTTTGGATGGCAAAAGGTAAATTCTTAATCCTATCAGCTGTGGGGGCTGAAGGTGTTTATGAATAGATTGGCCCAGTCTTTCTTAATAAGTTCACAATATCCAACTTTAAAGATTTGAGGCATCTGCTTGAGGCTATTAAGAAAGATTGGAGCTGCTTTCTGCCTTTGTTAATATTTTTTCTCCATTTCTCCTTTGGGGAAATACAATATTCTACCTCTTTTTAGTATTATTAATAAAGAATATTTTAATGCGGGGGAGGGGAAGGTTCTTACAGTTCTTAAGATAATAACTATTGCTAGTTGTTCCTCCCCCTGCAGTGATCAGCTGGCAATCTGAATAATTCCACCCATGAACAGTTCCACCTATGTACAGTCTTTCCTGCCCTGCCACGGAAAACCAGCAGGCAAGATGAGTAGAGTTGTTCCAGGACAGAGTGAAGGACTTTGGAAAGAGTAACAACATGAGTGATAGGCCAACTATCAGAGGGAGAGAATTTCATAAAGTGAAAAACATTGCCTATGAGGCCTGCCCCCCCCCCCCCCGTTTCATGGATTTGGGGTACCATTAACAGATTCTGATGTGAAATAATGTGTTCTTTCTAACATTAAATCACTGCCATGTTCTCACAGAGCACAACTTTAGTTGTGAGAAGTAGGGAAATAACAAAGCACACTATTACCAAGATGGCTGCAGCTGACTAGTCTGAAAGTCTGCTTCTGCATAAGGTAGTTGAAAACAATCATCTAAGAAAGCAAGAACAAATATTTGCAACCAAGCTTGTATTCATCAGATTTCATGTCTTCCTTAAAAAAAAAAAAAAGCCAGCACTCTAAGCTGATTTGTAAACCTGAAAAAGGCACTTTTTCTCAAGCTGCAATCTGAAACTGCACTGATCTCTCTTCACCACATCATGTGATGATTGCCACTACATTTCAAGTGCTCTCTACCCCTCTTACCTTGAACTAACCTATCCATTTGAAGAGATTCCCATGCACTCACATATCTCCGTTCACATGAGTCAATGGTCTTTCTTTTTATCTATGTCAAACTCCAAGCCTTCCATGTAACACAATGTTCCTGTTGCAGTTATTATTTTTTTGCATTTCCTTGCCACAAGAAAGTTTCCAAAAGAAAATGCCTTTTTTCTTTGCTGTTCCAGGCCCATGTCATTTTTGAGTTAGGAGCACCAGAGTAAAAAGAAACAGAGACTTCTGGGAATTATTGTGCATAGTTCATAATTGCTTAACAAGCAATTGTAAATACTTCTCCCTGAGTTCAGTATTACTAAAATGGGCTGCAGGATAGAACTCTTCATGATGGCAAAAAATTCTTGCTTTAATTTCTTCCATGGCAGCTGAAATTGTTTCTTTGGCTCCCTGAATTCCCATGTCCTCCAGGAGAGAAGGCTGCATTTTTATGAGGGCAAAGGAAAAAGAATTTGGAGACATTTCAGATTTTAATGTCTACATTTCCTATGAGGAACGAAAGGATGAGATCTACTTTGATCACTGTTAGAACCCCAAAATTTAGCAATCACAGCCAGGTACTAAAGAAAGGCAATAGAATGTATCTGGCAAATAAGAGGTAATACAGTTAGTCTTTACCTTATGACCACAAGTGAGTCCAAATTCTGTTGCTAAGTGAGACATTTGTCAAGTGAATGTTGTCCCATTTTGCAACCTTTCTTGCCACTAGTTGTTAAGTGAATCAATGCCACTGTTAAGTCAGTAACACAGTTGTTAAGTGAATCTGGCTTCCCCATTGATTTTGCTTATCAGGATGTCACAAAAGGGGATCATATGTCCCTGGAACCACCACAGATATGAGTCAGTTGCCAAGTGTCTGAATTTTGACCATGTGATCACAGGGATTCTGCAACGGTCATAAATGGTCATAGATCTCTTTTTTCAGTGCTGTTGCGACTTTGCATGGCCATTAAATGAAGCGTTGTAAGTCAAGGACTACCTGTATTAGATATTCCTGAACAGGACAGAAATTCTAAGCAGTTTACAATGAAGTAAAGAGCAACAAAACATTAAAAAAAAACTTAATTCTTAATTCTCAGCCTTAATCAATATTGTCAGTGCTGAGGGATGCTTCAGCTGAAAGTCCACCCACTTGAACAACTGAAATAATTTGTGAATGATAGTTTCCTACTTTGGCACATATGCCCATTGCACGTCTGTGAAAATTGCAAAAATTTAAAGGCAATGCTAAAGTTATTTAAACAATGTACTAAGATTGGCTTTGGGAGAATAAATTTCTACATCTCAAAACAGAACATTAAAAATGTACTTTGTTCAAGTATGAAGCTCTTGTCTTTCTTTCTTTTCTACCCAGATATGGGAGATGGAACATGGCAACTATTCAGAATATTTCTAATGTGGTTGCCTTGTTTTCTGATGATATATCTGCCCTTGATTTACAGACAAGTATGCCATTACCCTCTTAAAACAGCATAAAGTTGTACCTGTTAAAAAAAGGAATCATTTTCATTGGTGTGCATCAAGCTATCCCATAGGTTTAAATCTAGCACAGAAAACCTGGAATTTATTGTACCATCATTTATCTATGGAACACCTAGGATTGTTCTTTCATTCTGAGTACAATAGGCAAGCAGGTATTTACCAGGTATTTACCTCTGCCCAACCCAGGGTTTCCTCTTTATTAGCCTCAACAGAAACACACCCTAGTGACCCCTGGAACAAATAAGGAATGCCAAAGTAGATTAACAGCAGTCCTGAAGTGGCAATCATGCATGTGTAATCCTCAAATTAGCATACACGTCTTTCTTTATGTAGTGTGGAAAGTGTAAAGACATGAATGCTGAAGTTGAAGTTCACTCAACACAAACTATTGAAATCTGAAGTGAAAATGGTACCAGGCTCTCTAACAATGGTAAAGATCAGGCAAAAAGAAGATTGAAGAATAATGCATCCTTCACTCTGAATGATAGCTTTTACATTATAAAACAGATGAAGATTAAAATAGGAGGCAGGGACTAGCAACGTTGGGCACTGCCAAGCCTGTTTTATGAGAGGATCCATTTTTGACCTCAGAGGCCCCTCTGCTTGCCTCTTGCATCTTCTTCCCTGAGCCCCCACAATTATCCTCTAGGAAAAAAAATTCAAACAGTGGAATAATGTCAATAATTTCCATTCCTACTCAGGGTATGATGGAAATAAAGTGAAAGCAATAAAGAAATCGATACATAAGGAAACATAGAAAGAGCAAGTTGCAAGTATTTCTAATGACAGTAGTGCTAGTTTTAACATTCTAGCAGATATATTATTAATAAATAAACCTATTTTCCAAATCACCAGAAGGCAAAGCAAGAAGCAATGGATGGAAGCTAACAAAGAAGAACTAAGAACTAAGGAGAAATTTCCTAATGGTGAGAACAACCAATGAGTGGAATGAATGAGCGGTTTAGACATTAATGGCTGTGTGTTGCATTATTTTGAGGGGATAGCAGATTTACACTGTTATACAAGCTGTATACTCACTACTTTATATTGTAGCCAAATGTCATTTCTTCAGTGTTATCACATGAAAATATATACTTAAATCCTGTGTGTGTGTGTGTGTGTGTGTGTGTGTGTATATATTTGTTTTCTTAAGTTTTCGCAGGTACATACATGTCTAGCATTCAGCTTTGTTCGGGTATTTTCCCACGTCATAATAGTGGTGCTTTTAAAGTTGTAGCAACGTTTCAGAAGAATCTCATCTGCCATCATCAGGCTTCTGTATGGTGTTTGTCTGTGAGTATATATATATGAGGTTTTCACGGGTATTTGTATGTGTATCTTTGGTTATTTGGGTTTTCTCCCACGTAAAATTTGAAGTGTCTAGGCAACGTTTCAATGAAGTCTCATTCATCATCTTCAGGCTTGTGTCTTTGGCTTTGTGCTTCTCGGAAAAAAATATTTATTTATTTATAAATTATTTTGAGAAGCACAAAGCCGAACACACAAGCCTGAAGATGATGAATGAGACTTCAAGCCTGAAGATGATGAATGAGACTTCATCGAAACATCACCTAGACACTTCCAATTTTACGCAGGAGAAAACCCAAATAACCAAAGATACACACACACACACACATATTTTTCATAGATTTTCACGGGTACAGGTATGTAGGTCTAGGTATGTTCAGGTCTTTTCCCATGTAAGATTAAGAGTATCTTGGCAATGTTTCAGCGAGGTTCCATTCACCATCCTCAGGCTGGTGCTTTCAGCTTCGTGCCAGTGCAAGCAGTGTGTGATCAGAGCTGCCATCTCTCTGTAAATACTGGTGGTGGGGGCTGGTGTGCTGGGCTGGTTGGCTGCGCTGCTGCGTCTTGATTGGTTGATGGAGTTGATGTTGGTATAATGGGCTGTGTGATGGCCTTGTAAGTTTTGTTGTGGAGATATCCTGGATCTTGTGCTGTAATCTCCTGGGTCGTTTGTTTTGTAGTGATCTTTTTTTCCAACACTGAATACTCCAGCAAGAGAATAATCAGGGAAGCTATCGAGATAGAGAAACACCCACATAACATGAATAGACAAGATGATACCTCCCACCTACCAGACATCTGGAAGCTCGCCCTCACCAACAAATGAGTCCCAGCCATGAAAACCAACACCAGCCCCAAAACAACAGGGGACACCACTGCCAATCCCCCTCATCAGACCCAGGCCGAAGCCCATCCTATAAATGAAGTACAACCACCATCCATAAAACAGACCACGGCTGCTTCGCCAACTGTCGCACCCCCCAACCCCAAAACCAAACAAGCCAAGAACACACACCCAGACCCCAAACTCAAAGCCAGACTAAAACCCAGAATGCTACATCACAGCCACCCGCTCAGGATATCACATCAGAAAATTCAAGAAATTACACCACAAGAACTCAAGCAATTGCAACACAGCAAATGACCCAGGATGTCACAGCACAAGACCAAGGATACCACAGCAATAAGTCTCACAAGGTCATCACACAACCTATTACCCAAGCCGTTACTACACAGGAGGCTAATAGAAAAGAGATCAAAACACAAACGACCCTGGAGATTACAACTTAGGACCCAGGATATCACAACAAAAGAACTCGCAAGGTATCCTGGGTCCTGAGTTGTAATCTATGAAAACATATATATATGGTATTTAGCTTTGTTTGGTTATTTTCCCATGTCATTATAGTTGTGCTTTTAAAGTAGTAGCAATGTTTCATGATGATGGCAGATGAGATTCTACCGAAACGTTGCTGCAACTTTAAAAGCACAACTATAATGACGTGGGAAAATACCCGAACAAAGCTGAATACCATACATATAAATACCTGTGAAAACTTAAGAAAACATATGTATGTATGTATGTATGTATGTATGTATGTATGAATGTATGTATGCATGCATGTATGTATGCATGCATGCATGTATGTATGTATGCATGCATGCATGTATGTATGTATGTATGTATGTATGTATGTATGTATATATATTCAATTCAGATCAGGTTTTAGTGCTTCTCTCAGCCCAAACTGTGTTTCTGTTCAGAATTAGAGGGGTGTGTGTGGGGGGGGGTTACTTGGTGTTTATCATTCATTTTCATCTGAAAACGTATTTATTTATTTATTCAACTTAGACACCACCTGACTGTCATCAGTTCTGGGCTGCTCACAACATGAAAATAAAAACAATAAGCTAACCTTCCCTTCCTTGCATGGTTTCCAGTTTCTATCTGGGTATACCACAGGAGCAAAGGATTTTAGAGTCCACTCTCATATCCTGATCCTGCTGTCTTGCAGTTTTACATGGTTTATTTCTTAACAGTTATTCATGTGGTTGCTTGAAGGTATCTGTCTATCCTGATTTTGACTGATTTTTCTCTGACATTGGAAATATTTACAAGAAATATTTATGCCAAATACATTTCTCAAGCACTAAAATTTAACTTGGCTCTTGCAGTTTGCAGCTTTTGTTTGAAAATGGAAACCAAGAGGCAAATAAATGGTGGAAACTCTACTTCTTCGACACAAGTTATTTGTACAAATACTTTTCTTATTTAAAGTTCAAATAGCTTGCAACAAATGTGCAGAAATATAAACCATTAGTTTACAATTTATCACATCCATGCTGATAAGTTACAATAAGCTGCAGGCATGGGTGTTGTCTCAAGAATGGTTGAGATTCAGTCTCATAGAACTAATATTTGTCTAAATGTGATATGGACACTCCTATATGTCTCTAGGAGTTAACTGTATGATCTGTTATGGAAATTGGGTGTCCCAATCCCTTTATTTTAATAGGACTTTGTTCCAAAGAATATAGGGCAGACTTAGTCAATAAGATATAATTGGTCTTTCTACTTCATTGGGTACCTCAGAATTCACAGTTAACCTAGCCAACAATATTGGCAACTGTGAATTATAGGAATTTAATTTCAGACCTGGGAAGACTGATGGTTGATGTAGTAGATTTCACTACTTCCACCTCCGAATATTATTCAGACAACACAGCAGAAGAAATGTCATGACTTTTGGGTATTTCAAGGCAAATGGCTTCTAGTACAATTGTGCAAAAAGACACTTTGCAACCATTCTGTCATTTTCTGTTTAATGTATTTGTTTAATCAAGTCACAAAACTAAGGTAATGGATTTTTCCTTTAGGGTTTTTTTTTAAGAAAATGAAAGAAATAATACAATAACTCAAAAGGTTTGGCAATGGAAAATGCATGATAGTTCCAATCACTAAATGAATGAAGTAAAAAAAAAGTTACATTTCTTCTTGGTGAAATTTACTGATGTGAGGAATGCTTTTCTACCTTTGGATCATCATTGCTTGGGGCAAATCTTTCCCTTTCCCTTTCCCTTTCCCTTCCTTCTCCTTTTCCTTCCCTTTTCCTCCTTTTCTTCTTTTGATTACTTTAACAAAAAGAACAATTTCCAGTTTGAAAATTGACCATTTAGTTAGTCTTCAGGCACTATAGCTCCTTTCTATAAAAATCATGCCAATTCAATCATTTGACTGGAAAAAGAGCATAGTGAGAATACAAAAAAAATATATCCCACATTGTAGTTGATTTTCTTTCCCACTGTAACTTTGATTCACGTCTGAGACATTCAAAGTACACAGCACACACTCCACAAGAACCCCTTTAGCTCTTTCCAGTTCCTGCTGTAATGATTGTAAGACTGTTTCCCTCATCATGTTCCCCTTTTTCCCTGACTGCAATGTTTGGAGAAGCGATTAGATGTTAACCCTTGTTCTTCTTTCCAATATGCAGCAGTGAAGCACATGGCAAGATTTTAAGAATCTCCTTTCAACATTTGTAACTGATATACACCTTTCTGAAATCATGGGTAAGGATAGGGAAATGCAAGGCTGAAGGATCTTCTGGAATAAAAATAAATTTTAAAAAATTATCTAGGAAGTGGTGAAAGAAAAGATGGTTTTCAGCATAGTAAACTCATGGAAATACACAGGAAATCATAAACTAGATTTTTCAACATTTCCTTTTTGATTTTTTAAAAAATCTCCTCTTTTATACTTTTCACAATGTTATGTTTCCTGCAAGGGAATAATGTGATGGGTATGAATATAATTGCAAACTATGGGTCAATTAAAATGTTTCCCAGTCTCCTTGCAAACAATGTGTCTTCTACACATCTGCATTCATGAAAATGAGATCATGTACATAAGATATATACAAGCAAATAGAAAAATATATGCAATGCATAATGTCAATGACCTACCTTCTGTTCCCAAACTCAATTTCATTAAGTGTCAATTCTGCCATCGGACCTCCATTCTACCATTTAGAGGGTGGCCATAGAAATTGAGCAACTAAATAAATATTTATACATATGATTTTATCCTCATTCTGGAGGTACTTTAGGCAGTTTACAGATCTTTAGGAACAATAAAAACAACAATAATGAAAGTCAATAAATCATTATACTATAAATTAAAAATTCTATTAATACATTGACTAATACAGGTGCCAAGCCTTCATAATTAACTTTGTAGATCCTCTAGGACAGGGCTGTCAAACCAGCAGCCGGATGTGTCATAAACTGGCCACCCGCATGCTCAGTTTAGCAAAGGGGAAAAAAGTCACAATACATCACATGACGACACCATGACAATGTGAATTTGACATCCCTGCTCTAGGAGAATCAGGTTTTTTTACCAGTTCCCAGAAGGCCATGAGAGCGGAGGCTATCCTTCCTTCTGGGAATAGGCTGTTTCATTAGGAGATCGGAACTTCCACAGAGGATGCCTGCATGGGGCCTCCTTCTGCTACACTGCCTGAGTTAGTGCATCATGCCCCAAGTCTCGGGGCATACAGAATTTTAGGAATAGTGACCAGCATATTGAATTGCACTTGAAAAGATATTGATAACTAGTGCAACTCTCACAGCAAGTAATGTAGCAGTATTGTGGTTGTCCAGTAAGCATGCAGACCTTTCCATTCTGCACCAACTAAAGTTATCATTGAGTTAACTATAGTAATGTAACTGAAAGATGGCGAGGCACAAGTGCCTATCTTCAGGGAATCTTGTTTCCACCTGCTCTTTAAATAAGAGCCCAGAATATTGGAAAATCCCAAGTTGTGAGCCTTCTATCTGGAAAGTATGGCCCCATCAAGAATCAAAATTGGTACAATCTTAGTACCTAGTTTTCTTAATTAAAAGCAACTCCATCTTACTTGGATTGAATCAGTGTGTTTCACTCTATCCAACATCTGTTCTTACAGTCCTCAGGCACCAAATCAAAGTTTCCACTGCATCTCTCACTGACAACAGGATACAAATGAACAATGGAATACCATCACCATATAGATGTTACCTTACCTAAACAAATGACTAACCTCTCCCCAATGGCTTCATATACTCAATTCTTTGAGTGACTCCAGAAAGGAAACCAAAACAGTGAATATTCTGTTTTATGTTTCCAATCTGAAATCAACCTGGGGTCTAGATAGGTCTAGATAATTAGTACATTCTAGACCTTTCTAAAGTTATAGCCCCACAATATTCTCAACAATCTTTTCTAAAATTACATGTGCTTCACTTATACCCTTTGTTGATTATTCAGTGTATATTCTTCCTGAACTAGGGTAAATCAGTAGATTTATGGTAAAGTATTAGTACTTAGTTCCTCTTGAAATCAATGGAACATAACTGATGAGCAACAAAGAGACCTTTAATGCAATTATGTTATGAATGGACTTGATGACCTTTGGAGTATCTTCCAGCTCACATGTTACATGTCTGAATCCATTTTGATTGTTATGCCAATTGTTCATCCTCATAAATTGATGTTTCTATTTAAAACTTTAAATGACTGTTTGGAGAAATTATGTTGAAGATTCTGAATAAAAATTAACCCATTGCCCTTAGAAATTCACAGGCCTAAACTGAGACATTTAAAATAAAAAAATATGGTGAAGAATAATTTGAATGATAAGCTTTTAAAACAAATGTTACTTTACCAAGTAGTTAAAGCAACTTGGTCAATATTGTGCAGTAGTTAAGTAATGGCTTTGCACATCCTGATTTCAGATTTTAATTGAAAGTTTTCTTCGTTACTATTCTGAGACACCTGGTATTTTGTCCTAGTCTTGGGATAACACTTCTAATATACTACAGCATTTATTTTACTTTTTGCTTAATGTTATATCTGTTGCTTTTACTGTTATTTTCACATGATGTTTATAAGCTGCTTTTACAAAATGGTTTTATGCAGAAGAAAAAGTTGTAATTTATAATATCCATATCTGTATGCCATAATGAAAAATTATTTTGAAATTATTTTGGCCCATTTTTTCATTGCCATTTACACTGGGACCTGTCAATCTTTCATTGCACACAAACAAAAAACCAACAAGCAGAGCTTCAGTTACATTTAATTACTACCATTTTGACTTTTTTTTTGACCACACCCAGTGGACATATCTGACCAAACCAGCTTTAATCATTCATCAGCAGATTCTCAGGGAATGCTAGTGATACACATCACTGGCAATTTATCAATCAACATTCTTAAAATATCCTGCATCGTTATTTGGTGAACTGCAGAGACAGACATGTCCCTATTTTGAAATAATGAGCTCTGAGTTAATGCTAATGATCCTTAGTGTTTCACATCTGTAGAGAAATCTTTCCAAGATAAAATTATCTTCGAACATTACAGTCCTATCCAGTTCGGTTGCTCCTATTCCAAAGAGAATAGATAAAGGATTGCAGCCAATTCTTACAATAGTTATTTTCTTTGTTTAGTTTAACACATGTACTCCGAAAAAAAAAAGAGACATGAAGCCATTTCCCACTAAAAGATATTTCTTTTCCATAGTCCCAATTTCATCATGTAGGGATGCATTTCAGTTATTGAACCAATACAGATAAATTACTTATGAGATGATCCTGTGCATACCTGATAATGAGGACATTATTCCCCTGTAGGAGATTAGCACATGTAAAGCAATCTAGAGAAACTCTGCTAGACTTAATAGTATTAAATAAGTTAGGATTCAGTGAAGGAACACTGACTCCAAAAATTCCCTGAATAAGATCCTCAGTGCTATGCATAACTTTGAACTGGAGGCATTGGTTTTATGCAGTGGTGGGATTCACATTTTTTTTTAACTACCAGTTCTATGGATGTGGCTTGGTGGTGTGGTAGGGAAAGGATACTGTAAAACCTCCAGTCAGAGGTGGTACTTGCCAGTTCTATGAACTACTCAAACTTTCCGCTACCGGTTCTCCAGAACTGGTCAGAACCTGCTGAATACCACCTCTGCTTTTATGGCAGGCTGTTCTTAACAGCTTGGTCCTCCCCCTTGCCAATTTTTTTAATAAGTCACAGCATTCAAAAAGTTCATTTGGATAGACATACCCATAGATTAGATTTCAAAGGGAGAAACGTCCAAAGAAATTCTTCATATTCAAATGACCTCCAGATGTTAATATTTCCTCCTCCCATTTGGAACAGGGGATTCCCAGATTGCTTCTCTGCAGTGGAAAAGGCTACCATTCCTTAGGTGCAAATACAGCTTTAAACCCCAGCCAAGAGTTAGGGTTTTCTGTATCTCTTTGCTACTATAATATGAGGAAGATAAAATTGACCTTCATTGCAATTGGAGAAAGGGAGGAAGAGACACAGAATAAAAAAGTCTGATGCTGTGGCGAGGTAAATGAACTATTAGGCACCATTTCTAAAATAATGTTCTTCTTTTCTTTTTCATAATTAGGGCATTTGATTCAGTCTTACATTCTGAAATTCCTCCTGGGATATCTGACAAAGAGATGGAAAGCCAACAATGATAGTAAAGCTGAAATTATTTTTGGCAGCATCTGCTGTGTTCATCATGTATTTTTAAATGAATTTCCTGTTTAATATTGAATAGATAATGCATATGTTTTTACCAATTGTATTCATTTACTAAAAATTTAAACCGCTCAATAGCCAAAGCTCTGTCTTGGCAGTTTCAATAAAACACACTAAAAATGCAGTTGGAAGGAAAGCTTATACAATAAAGTTAAACAAAATGCAAACTAAAATACTATCTAAACTAGACAAAAACAAGGTAGTTTAAAATCTAAAGCAATAAAATAGAATGACTGTAAAATACTATACATACAGATCTTCCAGCACATAAACATGGTAAGACGGTGGTGAGAATGGTTGGTCATGTCAACATGGACTCTGTTGAACATTTATTATGGTGTTATGAAGGCTGTTGGGGTTGTGGAAAATATGCTGGCTCATTGGTGACCCACAAGCCTTTCCCAGGCTGCCTTTGGTGGCAAACTGGACTGACTTGGATCCGGAGACTTTGGCAGGGATGGTGAGAATATTCTGCCTAATGGAGACTGTGTCATCCTGTTGTAGGCAATGATAAATCTGCCCAGCCATGTTTTTGTTATGCTTGTGACAGCAGCAGTGTGATAGACTGACTTGTGCCAGGGACAGACGGTACAACAGAATATTTCTCATGGTTCCCTATCAAGAGGCCACTCATGAGATTATCTGAGACCACGAGGAACTGTTTGATTTCATCTTTGAGGGAATTAGATCATTGGGATTAGCTGAGCTGGGAAGGAGTAGTGGCACTGGAAGGCTGGTTTTAGAAGGCTGCTATAGGAAGCCCCTGTGGAAGCCATTTTGCCTTTGATTCTCAAAGTGGGGTTTTTCTTGATACAGGTTGATTATCCTTCTCTTGGGTGACAACTCTCAGGGGAATTGATGGGTACAGGTGGTAAATGGATTGGCAGGTAACCCTAGCCAGCTAGTAAGAGTGTTTGGTAGGGGAGAGTATAGTTTGCAAGTTGTAGAAGAGATGGGGGTTCATCTAAGTCTCCTTTTATGTTGTGAAAGCTTGAACTAAAGTGCCTGGAAAACTCAGTTCCCTTTTCACAAAATCATGGGGTTAGACGGGTCTTTGGAGATCATCAGTTCAACCTCCCTGCCCAAGGCATGAGTCCTCATACCATGTCAGATAAATTATTGTTCAATCTTTTGAAAATCTCCAGTGATTGAAATTCTTCCTAATTTCCAGGTTGGATTTTCCTCTGAGGAGCTTCCAACTGCATCCTGTCCTACTCTCAGGTGCTATAGAGAATAAATTAATGCCTTCAACCTTGAGACAGGCCCCTCAAGTATTGGAAGAGAGTTAACATGTCTCCTCTAAGTTTTCTGTTCATTAAACTAATCATACTTAGTCCCTGTTAGCCCTTCTTCATAGGATTTAGCCTCCAGATCCTCTATCATCTTTACTGCTCTTCTCGGCACTCTTTCTAGGACCTTCATATCTTTTGGGTACTGTGATAATCAGAATTGTATGCAGTATTGCAAATGTGGCTTCAGTAATGCGGTATAGAACAGGTCTGTCACAGGATTGTATTGGCTTTTTTTGGCAGCTGCTGCACCCTGTGGATCATACTTAAGTGGTGATCCACCAAGGCACCTAATATTCCTCTGGTAGGCAGTAGTGTTGAGCCAGGTACTATCTATCCTTTACCCGTGCCTGTTTGCCTGTCTGGGCCAACTTTAATGCTGTGATCAAGCACAGGGCTTTCTAATGCAAAGTTTTGTATTTTCTACCATTGAATGAACGGGTGATTCACCCCTATTTTGAGTTGACTATAGTCCTCATTACTATAGAATATACTAATGTTGAGGTAAAAGTTTATTCCAGGCTATGGTATGAATTGAATTTGGGTTGGAATCAGTTTGCAATATGAGGGATAGAAGATACTACATGAAAGTGCATTATTTATTTAATTGGGGGTGGGGCAGCGTGGGGTGTGAGACTTAATAATCTGTTTGTGAAACATTGTTACACAAATTTTCTTTTCTTTTTAGAGAAGTTATGAATGACAAACAAAGAAAGAGTTGTATTACTTGAAATGTAAGTAGGAACTCCTCTTTGGCCCAGAAACGAATGTGAAAGAATCTCAGGTATGCAGTTACTTTAGGTGTTCCTGATCTATGCATTTCTCTCACACCCAACTCTTCTTTCCAGTCCATTCCTCCTCTCTTCTGTGTGCACAAGCCTCTGTCAACAAAAAAAGGGAATCTCAATAGTGAAATAGCTGTCACACTTACAGAAGGAAACCACAAGTAATGCAACCACATTAACCAAATTGGCAGATTAATTCACCCGCGTGACAAAATGGCCAATATGCCTTCACCCTCTCATTTCTCAGCTGTCTTTTACTCCTGAAAACTATAAGAGCACAATATAGAAACAGCAGTGGCAGACTTCCATTCTGCATACTTCTTTAGGGCATAGCAGCTTCTCAGCAATTTTATTGCAGTCATCTGCCCTTTAGTCTTGTTCTCTTGCTTATCCATCTGTTTTCTGCTGCTACTGTTCCTTCATGTTTAGGTCCTGATAAAATCTGCCCAGATCCTATGTTCTCCTATCCAAGCTCTTATCAGTTGCTCCTTCTGCTCCTCTCCCTTTCTTCTCCTCTTCTACACAATGGATAACCTGCCTCACTCTCTTTATCCCATTTTCCTGACTTCTTTCCTTTAGAACTGGTAGCTCCTTTTCACTCTTCCAGAAACTTTTGCCCAAATTCTATGTATCTTTGCAGAGATTCCAAAAACTATTTTTTACAGTTTGCAATGTCTTATACCATTGCTATCCTGTCAATAATGGAAATTGTATTCTCCCAAACACAATTGCATGGGGCATTCCAGCCTAGAATGGACATGATTTGTTGGAAGGGCATCTGTTCATTGCTTTTTATTTATTTTATTTATTTTTATTTGTCAATTGCTTACAAGATAATAGGTGTAAGTAAAACATAGTTATGAATACATGAATACATGTAAGAAAATATATAAAAGAAACAATAGGACAGGGACGGTAGGCATGTTGGTGTGCGTATGCACGTCCCTACAGACCTCTTAGGAAAGGGGTGAGGTCAATAGTAGATAGTCTAAGGTTAAAGTTTTTGGGGTTTGAGGAAAAAAACCACAGAGTCAGGTAGAGTATTCCAGACATTGGCCACTCTGTCGTATTTCCTGCAATCAAGTTTGGTGCAATTAACCTTGAGTTTGCATCTATTATTTGCTCTTGTGTTGTTATGGTTGAAGCTGAAGTATTCATTGACTGGTAGGACATTGCAATGTATGATTTTATATACTATACTTAAATCAGACCGAAGGCGGCGTAGTTGTAGGATTTCTAGGTCTAGAATTTCGAGTCTGGTGGCATATGAGTAGAGGAGTGGAGAACTCTTCTTGTGAAATATTTCTGAACTTTCTCAACTGTGTTAATATCAGATATGTAATGTGGGTTCCAGACATTACACTAAGTACAACTGGAATATCTGCAGAGATCTAAAAGTAGTAGCTTTGCTGCTTGGAATAAAGCTTGCCTATATCAAGTACTGTTGTTACACATGTGATGGGACAGCTGAGCAAGAAAAAGAAATGGTCACAATTATATTTGTGTTCAGTCTGAAAGAGTCTGTCAATGCCAAAGGTTTTACAGAAACAAAACTTTGGGAAAATGTTGTTGTCCAGTGTAACTTTACAGCATAGGCCATAAATGATAGGCTACAAAACCAGTGGTGTTTTAGTTATTGTGCTCTGAAAGCAGGTGAGAGAATGTTTTAAACTGCCTCACCAGAAAGATGGTGTTGTGTCCGTTTGGAAGGAGGCCAGGAGTCGGTGACTTTGTATCAGCTCTTTATTGTTGCTAGGAACCAAACTGGCTCTTTGGAAAACTTTGTGGCTTTTTATTTCCAAGCTGTGGTGGCCGCGGCCAATGGCACCGCTTTGAATCTCCCGCGATTCGAATCTACCAATCGCGGGAGATTCTCAGGGAGCCAATCGGCGCGGCTCGCCTAACCAGTCCGATCGCCCTGCGCTTTGGCCAATCAAAGCGCTGGGATTCCAAGAATTCAAATTAAGGTACAGAACAGATGGTTAAGAGCAGAGTTCCCTCTACTGTACTCAGGTAGAGTATTCCAGACATTGACCACTATGTTGCTGAAGTCTGCAGAATATAGCCATTTTTTTCAAAATTGCTGGAATAGCTAAGTAATAATGACATCCAAGCCATTGACAACCCAAGCATAGTCCATGGGATAGGAATACAAGAGAAACATATTGGGTTAATTTGCCTAATAGCTGTTAATTGTAGTAAAGCAAACAATGGCTTAGTAAGTTGTCTGAACAGTATTCTCTCTGAGCCATGTTGCTGTTTCCCTCCTTGTTATGTGCTTCTAACTCCATTTTAGAACATTCAAAGTAATTTCTGTTAAATTTGGAGCCTGTGGAAATATCTTTGTCTATTACTTTCAACACTGTGCCATGTGAGTAGGATGTCTGACATAGTTGTTTCATATCAAAAAAACAAGCTGTGAGAAATTTTGCCTTTGGTTTGAAAAAGTAATTTTCTAGCTTCAGCTTTCTGTTAGTACAGGTGAGAGGAGCCAAAGACCCTTCAAAGACTTGTGAGAGTCATGCATCCTTAAAAAAAAAAAACTACCCTGGAGTCGTGTTTATACATTAATGGGGAAACACATTTTAATTCATGAAAGAAACTTTAGTTGTTTAGCTACACTAACTGAGAACAAAGCCAAGTGATTTTTGTCTTTCAAAAAATCAGCAAATTCTTCCACACTCCTTCAGGTGGACGTCTTTATCCTCTCCTCCAGAAGATGGCTCACCTTAGAGAGTAGCAGGCTGATTAGTGTAGAAACAATTAGTGAGGAGAGCTACTTACACTTCACCACCCGAATTGCCACCAGGTAGGCTTTAATAGCGGCTCTTACCCATGTTTGATTGAGTTGATTTACCTTGTCTTCCACCAGCAGTACTCTAGTCATCTCTTCATCCATTTCATCCCTCTTTATTCCTTCATATGCCACAGGAGATGAAGGGATCTAAGAGTTAGGAGAGGTTGCACAAGCACAATCCTATCCTACCTATTCCAGGAAGTGACTAATAACTCAGCAGGGCTATACAGTAGATCTGCAGTTATAACCTCCAGTTCCTTCTGAAACTCATCTGGGTCCATTAGTCACTGGGGGGCAGACTGATCCAATAGGTCCTGCCTCCCTGTGGGGGTACAGCTGTACAGAAACTCATTTTGATCTGACCATGACAAAGCAGCAAAGATAGTTCCACTAATTCCAGGTCACATAGGCACTTCTCCAACAAGAACACCAAATCAGGTGGGTGAACACCATTCCTAGTTGGGCCCTGGATGACCTAGGACAGGCCCATGGAAATCATGGTTTCCATGAAATCCCGAGCTACCTCCTACCCCATCCCAGGGATGGTAGAATGAAGCCCCTTCACCCAGAAATATAAGCCTGGGGAGCTCCACTGCCAGCCCTGCAATGAGATCCAGAAGCCAGGTTGGGAAGCTGACATACAGCAGGGAGGCTCGTACAGTAGCATCAATTCCTTGAGCCCTTGAGCCCTTGAGCCCAACCTAAGAAAAAGGGTCTCATAGCTGGGTACTTGTGGAGTGTTTAATGACAACAGCCACACGCTCCTCCCCAGCCCTGTAGTCTAGTTGGTGTCATATTCAATAACCTGCTGGGCACATTTCTGAGAAAGAAACACCTCCCTCTGGGCCCAGCAGGTCTCTGTGATACAAGCAAGAACAGTCTTCTCTGCAAGATTCAAGTCAGGAAAAAGGCAACTCTTATTACAGGCTGACCTGACATTTAAAAGCAGCAGCCTAAAACTGGAGCCACCACAGATTTGCTGACCAGGTAAATGAGGTGACTGCAAGGGGGCGGAATGAGAGCCTGGTACTAAATATCGAGGCCTCATTCCAAGTGATTGGCTTCCCCCTGGTGTCCCATATCTCCAGTTACCTGACTCCACTGAAATACACTCCCCTACCTTGACTTTCCTGCCAGCCATTCCATCTTCAACACTCTTTTTGGTCTAAAAGGGGAACCTCCTCCAACTGGCAAACAGTCAGGGGGAAAATGAACCCAACAGGCACTATAGCACTTACTCTCAGTGCCCTCAAGCCTGTACCACCCCTTCCTCACAGCAGAGGGATCACACCCACCATCTCCATATCCCTCATACACTCACTATACATCCACTCAGTTCATAACAGCCTCTGCCCAGTCACCCTCACCCACCATGCAGGGAGCCACTCTCCTCCTCCCCAGCTCTCAACCAGGGGAGATGAAGCAACACACTCATGTGACTCTCACTCCCCACCCACAAAATAAATTGAGAATTAATGCACCTTTTCCTCACCTTCATTTATAGGCAGTTTTCTTTTCTTGCTTTTTTCTTTTTCGCATTATACTGTCATTCTATTTTATAACCATATGGGCAGGAAATGATTTTCTGAGATTCAGCATAGAAATATGCAAGTATTTTTAACAGGGGAAAATGTGAAACAGATATTTTAGTGGAGGGAAGTTTGGAACTGGGAAAGGCCTATTATAAAAGCAGATGCTTGCCTAATAAGCTATGATTACTTTCTACAGTATGATTACTGTAATATTATGACTTTGCAAGCATGTTTGCTTTTAAAGCTAGCTTACCTCAGTCCTCACATCATTGTTAATTCATACCAAACACACTGCATATTGTATATGTTTCATTTTCCAGATGTAGTCAAATCTCAGGATTACAGGATTGAATGCAACGTTTTTCAGCTTTAGCATAGGTGTGTGGCAGAAGTGGACCAGGCAATGTGGTAAAAAAAGGGCGGACTGCAGTTATAAAACTGATCCAACTTACTTTCTCATGGTTGTATATATTTAGGCTATATCTATATTTTTTAACTTTTAAATTGTACACACCCATAGAAGTAAAGATATTAGGCATTATAGAAATAGGGTAGCAATTCCAGCTGGAGGCTTTATTGTCTCAGTTGGTGTAGCTAATCAACTAAAGTTTCTTTCATGAATTAAAATGTTTCCCCATTAATGTATAAATACGACTCCAGGGTAGTTTTTGTGTGGTTGCTGGTCTGGTGGAGGCATGTTGGTCGAGTCTTTGCTCAGTTAACCGGGAATGGCTTAACTCTGCTGCTTCAAAGGAAGTGGACACTGGACAGGATTCTAGTGAGTATGAGCACATCTGTTTTAGAACTATGGCTCTCCTGGCTGGTAAAAGCTTCCCAGGAGGTGACATGTGGGTGGGTTGTAGGGGTGATGAATGCTTCCTTGTGGAAGAAGGTTGTTTCCAAGCATTTTAAGGAGGCTCTGGTCTGCCTTTTCTTAAGAAGCCCTTGCTAGATTCCATCTTGTTGGATAAATTTCGATCTGTCTCCAATCTTCCCTTTTTGGGGAAAGTTGTTGACAAGGTGGTTGCACAGCAGCTCCAAAGGTTCCTGGATGCAATGGATTATCCAGACCTTTTCCAGTCAGGGTTCAGGCCTGGATATGGGATGGAAGCTTTTTAATTATCTCTGGCAGGAGTGGAATGGGGTAGTGCAATGGGGTTGCTCTACTTGACCTCTCAGTGGCCTTCGATACCATCAACCAAGGTATCCTTCTGGTGCAGCTTTGGGGGTTGTGGGGGTCTGCATTGTCTTGGTTCAAAACAGTATTAAAATATCTGCACACAGTTTTTAAATATATCTGTTGATTTAATTGATAAAATATATCATCTAAAAACTTATGTATGTTTGTAGATTATTTATTATACACATACATGTATTTTCTTCACATGCATACATTTATAAAAATAAATAAAAGTATGAGGACATTTTCATTCTCATGTTTATTTATTTATTATGCTGCCCGTCTCACTATTCAAGCAACTTTGTTTGGAAGTTTGCAAAAATCCAATTCTTTCAAGTTTGCCAGTAAATATCCAGCTTAAGTCAATATGTTCATTGTGGAGTGGATTTTCTGTGTGGGGAAGTCTGCAACTGTTGTGTAATTTCAATGATCAGAATCAATTCCTGGAGATTGTCTTTTTTCAATTCTTAGTTCATACCTTTTTCACCAATTCTAGTTGATAAATCTCAGGGTTTTAGGTAAAAACAAAGAACATTCTTTGTGTTCAAAGTCTGCTTGAATGATCTACATTAATTAGCAACATGCAGGACTTTAGACAGGCATTGCCAGGCATTGATAAGTTAGCACCTAGGATGTTCTGGGCTTACAAAGTATGATATAGGGCCACCACCATTTATTTGAGCAACACAGAAAAATAAAAACAATTTTCTTTTATTTGTATCTTGCTTGTGAAAAAAAAATGAAATACAGCCCTCCCTCCTCTTACCCAGCAATGAATGACATCAACGATACTGGTCTACTTGTCATGTCTATTTTCAATGAATGAAGAAAGAGTGGTAGAATCAGCATCTTTCTAAAATGCATGTCTTTTTAAATTTTCAAAAGAAATTTTATTTGCTCAGAGTGTAATGGTTGATAAAATGTTAACCCCAATTTTTTAGAATGTAGAGATTAGATGTCTAAATTATGAGATAAAATGATAGCCTTGAAGATTCTTTTTAATTATTAAGAAAATATTAGGTATTAAAATGAGAGTTGTGATGGCCAATAGTGAAAGGTGAACATTTAGCAGATCAGACTTTAAAGGTGCTTCTTTTAAAAGTGAAGCATTGTAAGTTTTGAATGAATTCCTCCTGAATCTGCAAGTAAACTATTCCATTTTTCTAACTATAGAAAGCCCGGTGGATGATAATTATGGGTTTTGTGTTCAAGTTAGTAAAATAGGTAAATAAATAATAAGTTAGAACTGTGTATCAATTACTTTTAATTAATGTTTTAGAAGTATCTGGGAAAGGGATTAGAATGATATTGTTCTTAACAACAGGAAAAGATTATATGTTGTCTCTGAATCTCTTTTTCTTGCATGGGAAACATTTAAAAAACAATTACCTTCCCATAGATGAGAATGGGTGGCATTCAGGTATGGATCTGCAGAAAAGCAGGTGGCTAATATTTTTAGAGGGCTATATGTGAAATAGTAATAATGACATTCTAGAAAACTGAAGAATGTAGGCTTTTTTGTGCACTCAGGTGACATCTCTTTAAAGTGATAAATTCAGGTACTACGCAGTTGGGCCTTAACATTGCCTATAGCAGTGGTGTCAAACTCACGGCATCACAACAATGTCAGGAAACATAGCAGGACTTTTCGCCCCATCACAAAACTGGGCGTGAGTATGGCCAGCGCATGATGCATCTGGCCCACAGGCTGCGAGTTTGACAGCTCTGGTCCATAGCATCAGGGCTAAGATCCATGTGAGGGGGCTTAGTTCCTTCAGATATATAGATTGAAGTACTTCACTGTCAGCAATGGGAGGGAGACTTTATGTATGTATTAGCATTGACTATAAAGAAAACTATCTCCGGTTCCGGTTCCACGTGGCTTCAGTGGCAGCAGGAATTCGTGACCGTTCGCGATTCCTGCTGCGCTTGCCGCCGAGGTGCCCCCGATCCAAATGGATCCAGGGGATATGGCTGCCCTGTAGAGGCAGCCAAAGAGAGAGGGGAGCCGGACAGGGGGTTGGCGGTGTCGCAGACCCCCTCCTCGTCCAGAAAATCCCTTTTTCCTGAGGTGGTGGAGCGGCGGTCAGTAATGGCCGCCATGAAGAAGCCTGCAACCGGGTAAGATTGTGCTGGAGGAAGCAGGAAAAGTGAAAGTGCTGGCTGAGCCGAGTCAATCAACATCTCTCAAACTCTCTGGAACTGAATTGTTTGAATTGCTGGAGGATCTTAGGAATTGTATCCCTAAGAAGATTGGGAAGCGGCGGAGAAAGCTGTTAAAGGGAAACTTTTTTTTTCTTCACTCTCCCACCCCATAGAAACAGCAGATGAAGATTTGAAATTTATTTGAGCACTGAAGGTGAATTATTTTGAAAGTTAAAGCCAAGGGACAAAAGACTCTTTGGACATTGGACTTAATAATTTAAGAAATCGGAAAACCCTTATTGGAGGTATGGATTTCTGATCATTTAAAAATTGTTGTTATAAGGGGGAAGGGAGAGGAAAAAAATTGGAGCAGAAATTGAAAAAGGAGGAGATTGCCTAGAATTCCAAAGAAAGAAATATGGTAATTGGACCTCTTTGATTAAACAGTAACCCCAGAAAGAAAAGTAGAAGGAGGAAAAAAAAGTATTAACTTTTGGAATCTTTTTTGAATTATTCTTGATTAAAAATACTTGGGTGGTTGTTTTGGGAAAAGTTTCTCTTTTTATGATGGCATCACTTGTGGATGAATTAAAAACTGAATATCAAAAATATAAAAAGGAAGAACAAGATGGAAAAAATACTTTGGGCACTTTATTCCTGTTCTGTACCTTCATTTGAATTCTTTTTTTTTGAAAAAGTTTTTATTAATTTTCTACAAACAAACAAGACAAACAAAACATAAAAACATCAACTCTTATATGTACATCCAGTGTGTCAGTTGGTTCATCATTTTTGTGCATTCATTCTGTAGTCTCAATTACAATTATATTACATAACAACTCATATTGTCAATCCAAACTTATATATCCTAATATCACTAAAAAAAGAAGTTTTTGACTATATTTTTAATCATTCATGCTTAATGAGCTAACAATACTTTAAACCAGTTTACTCTATAACAAATCATCTAGTCATATCAAATCAATCCTAAAAAATCCTTTATAAATATAATATCAAATAGCAAAATAATAGCAAAATAAAGATATTCCTTACTATCTAGCATTCTAAATATTCTATTATCGTATTTTATCATCTAGCCATTTATAAAAAAGATCCCAAATTTCGTAAAATTGTTTATCCTCTTGCTCTCTAATTTCAAATGTCAATCTGCTCATCTCAGCACATTCCAATATTTTCTTAATAATTTCTTCCTGTAATGGTATTTTCTCATTCTTCCAATTTTTAGCAAATACAATCCTGGCCGCTGTTAATACATTTACAATCAGGTATTTCAAATCTTTACTATATATATCAGGTAAAATTCCCAGTAAGAAGATCTCTGGTTTCAAATCTATATGTTTCTTTATCATTTTTTCCAACCACATGCGAATTATAGTCCAATATTTTCTAGCATCCTCACAAGTCCACCACATATGGTAATACGAACCGGGTATCTGATGACATTTCCAGCATTTTTCAGATTTGTTCTTAAACATTCTTGCTATTCTTGTCGGAGGAAAGTGCCACCTGTAAAACATCTTATACAAGTTTTCTTTATATGCTGTTGACATTGTCATTTTATAATTTTGAGACCACAATTTCTGCCATTTCTCTAAATCAATCCCATATCCAAAATTCTTCCCCCAAACAATCATAGTTTCTTTGACTTGTTCTTCCTCTAATTTCATTCCCAGTAAATAACCATATAGTTTTTTAATCACCTTCTCATCAGTACCCATCAAGATCTTATCTAAATCAGTCTGTTTATCATAAAATCCCTCCGTTTTAGAATCTTCATCATACCTTGAGTGTATTTGTGCATATGAAAACCAATTCATCCTTATACCTTGTTCCTCTAAGTTTTGGATCGATTTAAGTTCACCCTTTTCATCCAAAAGTTCCCCATATCTAACTGTTTGTTCCTTCTTGTAGATTATAGGATAAGAAAATGCTTCAATGGTCGATAACCAAACTGGAATTTTCAAATAACATTGTCTTTTTATCTTCTCCCAATTTAACCACAAAGACTCCCGTACATAATGTCTTCTAAAATAACCCTGTGTTTTAGTTCCCTTATACCATAAAAAAGCATGCCAACCCAACAGCAAGTCATGCCCTTCTAATGTCAACAACCTATGTTTCCTTAATGTTATCCATTCTTTGACCCACATCAAACTTGCAGCTTGATAATACAATTCCCAATTAGGCAGACCAAAACCTCCTCTAATTCTAGCATCTTGCAAAAGCTTTAGCTTTATTCTCGCTTTTTTACCTTGCCATATAAACTTCAACATGATTTTATTTAAATCTTCAAAATAGTCTTTTCCAAGCCTAATTGGTATTGTTTGAAACAAAAATAAAATTCTAGGTAAGATATTCATCTTAATTGTTGAAATTCTCCCTATTAATGACAATTGCAAGTTTTCCCACTTCTTCAAATCTGTAGTTATCTGTTGTTTAAGTTTAATATAATTATTCTCCTTTAATGTGCTACATCTTGTTGTCAAATATATCCCCAGATACTTAACCTTATTTGTAACTTGAATTTTCAAAAGATCTGCCAATTCTTCTCTCTGTCTCAATAGCATATTCTTTGTCAAAATCTTTGTTTTGTCTTTATTTATTTTCAAACCAGCCACCTCTCCATATGCCTCTATCCTTTCCAGTAACTTTGGAGCTGTTTCTAGTGGATCTTCCAAAATAAAAGCTAAGTCATCAGCAAAAGCTTGTAGCTTAAATTCTTCCTTCTTAATTTTAATTCCTTTTATGCTTTTATCATCCCTAATATTTCTATTCAACACTTCCAAGGTCAACACAAATAGCAAAGGAGATAGGGGGCATCCTTGTCTTGTGCCTTTCCTTATATTAATAAAATCTGTAAGTTCCCCCTCCATCATTACCCTTGCTGTCTGTTTATTATATATAGCTTCTATTGCTTGAATAAATTTTTTAGCGAAACCCATCAGCTCCAATAATAATAACATAAATCTCCAGTTCACGTTATCAAATGCTTTTTGAGCATCTAGGAATATCAAAGCCATTTGCTTTTCAGGATGAGCCTCATAGTATTCCAAGGTGTCCAGGATTACTCTCATATTGTCTCTAATTTGTCTCTTTGGCAGAAATCCATTTTGATCTGAGTGAATAAAATTATTTAAATATTTTTTAAGTCTTTCTGCTAAGATTGAAGCAAAGATTTTATAGTCTGCATTCAATAAAGAAATAGGTCTATAATTCTTAATTTGCAATGGGTCAGTCTCTTCCTTTGGTATGAGTGTAATATAAGCCTCTGACCATGTTTTAGGTATCATCTTTTTTAACATAATTTCATTCATAACTTCTAACAATGGGATGCTCAATAATTCTTGAAATGTTTTATAAAATTCTACTGGAAGCCCATCTGGACCCGGAGCTTTCCCATTATTTTGTCTCTTAAATGCTTCATTTAGTTCCATCATTGTTATATTGCTTTCTAGCATTTCTTCAGTCTCTTTAGGTATCTTTGGTAAATTAGCTTCCTGTAAATACTGTTTGACTTTTTCTTCGTCAATATTTTCCTGTTTATATAATTGCCCATAAAAATCTCGAATAATTTCTTTTTTCTCCTTATTCCCATAACAAACTTGGCCTTGTTCATCTATTAACTTCAATATTTTTCTTGATTCCTTCTCTTTTCTCAATTTATATGCTAGCCATCTACCTGGTTTATTTGCATCTTCAAAATAATTCTGTTTAGAGTTTCTGATTTTCTGTGCCAGTTCTTCTTTCTCTATTAATTCCATTTTATGTTTAATTACATCCAGCTTCAATTTAATATCCTTTTTCTGTGGCATTTTCTGTAATTCTTTTTCAAGAATTTTGTACTCATCTTCCAAGGCCTTAAAAGCTTGCCTTTTCCTAATATTTTTTTTTCTTGTATAATCTATTATCAAACCTCTAGCGTATGCCTTCATTGTGTCCCACACATTTTGCGTTGAAGTATCTTCTTTTTTATTTTCTCTGAAGAAAAAAGCCAATTCCTTCTCCATCCATTGTGTAAAATCTTTCTCCTTTAAAATAGTATTATTTAATGTCCATCTCGATCTTTTTTTTTGTTCCTTCCATTTAATTGTCATTGGGCTATGATCTGCCCAGGTACTTGTTTCAATATTTGTTTCTTTAATATTAGATATTAGTTCTGTTGAGATCCAAATCATATCTAATCTGGACCATGATAAATGTCTATTTGAATAAAAAGTATATTGTTTAGCTTTAACATTTCTTTCTCTCCAAATATCTTTTAAAGTTAATTCATCTGTCATTTTAAAAAAGGACCTTGGGAGAGCCTTTCTATTTTGCTTTGTTGTTGTTGCTATATAGTCCAGTTTATTGTCCACAATTCCATTAAAATCTCCCATCATAATTATATTAACATAGTCCAGTCCAATTATTTTCATATGTAGCTTTTTATAAAACTCTTCTTGTTTATCATTCGGAGCATAAATTGCAATCAAGAGTATTTTTATATTATTGTCCATTATTTCTACCATTAATACTCTTCCATCTTCATCCGTGTAAATCAATTTTGCTGGAATAGCCTCTTTAATGTATAAAACCACACCTCTTTTCTTACATTGAGTCAAAGAGGTAAATATTTTCCCTAATTTTGGCTGTAATAACAATTGTTCATGTTGTTTTTTAATGTGAACTTCTTGTAAACAAATTATATCAAATTTTAATTTCTCTAATTTATGAAAAGTTTTCCTTCTTTTAACAGCTGAATTAAGTCCATTTATATTCATTGTAATCAGTTTTTTTTCCTCCATGATTATGCTTTATATTTAGGTCTAACAGCTCTCGTGGATCTCACTTCACGCTGTTCTTTATTATCCATCTGTCCCCCTGCTGCTCCTTTCTCTTTTTCAGTCTCCAGTTGTTCATCTTGAAACTCAATTGATAAAGCCTCTTTCTCTGCTTCCTCTCTTCTTCCTCCAAAGAATTCTGCATGAAAAAGTTCTGCTTTCTCAATTGAATCAATTCTATATCTTTGCTCTTGCCACCCAAACACTAGTTCTTCTGGAATCAGCCATCTATAATTCACTTCATTTTCCAATAGTATTTTGGTCAGAAATCGATATTCTCTTCTCATCTCTCTCACTCTTCTGGGTATTTGTTTTAAAACCACAACCTCTTTACCCTTGTATTTCAGTGTTTTCTCTCTTACTACTTGTAATATTTGCGTTTTAATGGATTTTTTAGTAAATCTAATATGGACTTCCCTGGGTAATTTATTTCTCATCGCATATCTTGTATAGACTCGATATATCTCATCTATTCCATCCATCATCTTTTCCTCTGTAATTTCCAAAACATCTGCCAAAATTTCTATCATTACCGCTGCCAAATTTTCTCCTTTTTCCTCTTCTATATTTTGAAATCTGAGGTAAAATTCTGACCTTTCCATCTCCCACCTCAACATCCCACCTTTTTCTTGTTCAACCGCTGTTAGTCTGCTGTCAATATTTCCAATCTTCTTCTCTCTTTGTTTTCCTTCTTCCTCAATTTTTTGGAATCTCTCCTCATACTTAACCATCATTTGTTTAATATTTTCCACTTTTTCATCAGTCTTCTCTATTCTTTGTTCAATATTTTCTGCTCTTTGTTCAATATTTTCTGCTCTTTGTTTAATCTTTTCTATTCTTTGTTCAATATTTTCTGTTCTTTGTTCAATATTTCCTGTTCTTTGTTCAATGATATCTGATTTTGTCTTGAGATCTTGGATTCCTTGCATAATCATCTGTAAAGTTATTTTTTCTTGTTCCTTATCTTGCTTCAACATTGTCTGAATTAAACGTTGTCCTCCAACTGGTGGGGAAGCAGAGGTAGAAGCAGAAATGCCAGATGGTATTGGTTTCCTGCTCATTTCAATGTTTCCAAAACTTCAAATTCTTTTTGACTTTTAATCCAACTGGTAGAGCAGCCAATTATAATCCAAAATGGAAAACTCCAATAGTAAAAGACACAAAACCAAAAAAGAAACAGGAAAAAAGGAAGAAGAAAGATCTTCAGGTTCTTCTAGACCCTAATCCAATTACGAGATAGTCCACCATAAAAAAGGAAAAAATAGAAAGGAGAAAACAAACACATCCAAAAATAATAATATTGATTAAGAGCAAAAGAAAAAGGAAAAAAGAAAAAGCAAAAAGAGAAAAAACAAAAAAAAACAAAAAGTTCCTTCAGATTCTTCACACCTTAATCCAATTAAAAAGTCTCAATAATCCAAAAAAAAGAAAAAAAAACAACCTCCAAAAACATAAATATGAAAAGCAAAAAAGTCCCAATAAAAAAGAAAAGAAAAATAAAAAAGAAAAAACTCTGAGGCTTTCCCTTTAAAATAAAAGGCAAAAATAAAAATATTACTAAAATTAAAATTTAGGAAAAGGCTAGCGAATGGGGTATATATAAGAAAACACACTGCACTTTGTTATTTATCCAAGGCTCTTGTTTTGACTCTCTTCTCCAGCAGCTTCAAAGCCAAACCTCAAGTATTGTTGATAACAGTCCAGGAAAGCACCTGCAATAATATTTTGCTGTGCTCTCCCTCTATCTTATCACATTAAAAAGTCCTTGAGATGAGGTCTTTTTGCAATTCTCTCCAATTCACATAAAGATACTTTCAAGCCTCTAGTTGGCAGTGTTACAAAGTTTCTTAATGCTCCTTCTCCCCGCCCGCCAGAAAAAAGGAATAATATATACGGAAAAAAAAGAAAAAATAGCCAAAGGGAGCCTCTATCCTAAAGAAAGTTAAAAAATCAAAGGAAGCGTAAAATCAAAGGGAGAATAAAAATATATATAAGAGAAAATTCAATCCGGTTACCTACAAAGTCACAGTAAAATCTTTCCCAAAAAGTATAAAGAAAAGAGAAAAAAAAACCCAAGCCTCAATTTGACATCACTTTAAAAAAAAACGCCACTCAAAACAATTTCAGTCAAAAAAAAATCTCACAGCTTTCTTCTTTATATCGGATGAACTTTCCAACCTTAGCGAATTTACAGCACAAAAGAGTTTTTCTCACCCAGCCGACACACTTCACTCCAATCACTTTCTTTCCGGAGCTGTCCCGACTTCAGCAGCTATGGAGGCTGCCTCTCCGCCGCCAGCAAAAGGGCTTCTTCCGGATCAAACCAGAGATTTTGCAATATCTCTGGGATCCTGGAACAATGCCCTTCACGATCACCGTCTCTACGGGACGGTTTAGGTCCGTTAGGACCGACCAGGGGCGAAAATATCGGCTACGATCTCAGAGCCCCGAGATCGCAGCTGTATCGCCGGAACGAAGCTCCGCCTTCTCCCCTACCTTCATTTGAATTCTTGAGATCCCTGCGCTTTGATTGGCCAAAGCGCGGGGCGATCGGATTGGCTAGGCGCGCCGCGCCGATTGGCTCGCTGAGAATCTCCCGCGATTGGTAGATTCGAATCGCGGGAGATTCAAAGCGGTGCCATTGGCCGCGGCGGCTTGGGAATAAAAAGCCGCAAAGTTTTTCTAAGAGCCAGTTCGGGTCCTGACTGCAATAAAGAGCTTGATACAAAGTCACCAACTCCTGGCTTCCTTCCACGTGGACATAACACTGGCGACGAGGATGGGATTCTTATCCTGAACCGAAGCACGTGTCTGATGGAAGCCAGCCAACCGACGAAATGGCCAGCATCGCGCCACCAACCCCCTTCAACCCCGCCAGTGAGGACTGGGAATCTTACACGGACAGATTCCACATGTTCCTCGAATGCAACAATCTGAAGGATGCCACGGGACCGAAGAAACGAGCCATCTTCCTAATGCACTGCGGGCCTGCAGTGTTTAAGATGGCAAAAGCGCTAGCCAAGCCCGCCGATGTTACCATGATGGATTGGGCGGACCTCGAGCCATTACTCCGGAAACACTATGCTCCAGCCGTACCCATTCTCATCTGACGACACGAATTTTATCGGCGGGACCAGCGGTCGGGCAAGAGTTTCAGTGATTTTGTTGCAGAACTGCGGCGCCTTGGAGGACTATGCGAGTTCTCCAATATGAACGAGGCCCTGCGGGACCGAATCATGCTCGGCCTTTGGGACCCCATTCTCCAAAGTCGATTGATGGCTAAGGGCAACATCGCTCTCACCGATGCCATCTCCGAAGCTGCGGCAGCCGAAGCAACCCGACAATCAGCAGACCGCATGCGGAGACCGAACACCGGGGACCGCACCGCAAACAACAACCCTGCAAGGTCGACCAAGGCCCCACCTGAAACTACCACCCACCAGGGCGAACTCCACTCCACCTCGGGCACGTCAGACGAGGAGGAAGACATCCACCGTCTCCAGGCAGGCTGCGACCAGCGCAGCCAGCGGAGTCATAAGTCGAGGACCGTGTGTGCCGGTTGCGGAGGCGACCACCCCAGATCCGAATGCTGGTTCTTCGACTCCGTTTGCCAGCACTGCAACAAAAAAGGCCACATAGCCCGCATCTGCCGCCACAAGAAAACCTACAGCCCCAGACGATGGGACCCGAGCGAGCGGAAACGACAGAGCCCACCTCCCAGGACCAGAGACCGCCCAGCAGACAACCATTGGGAATGGAACGGATGAGCCCAATGAGGGGGTGAGAGCCGGCGGAGAGAAGAGACACATCAAACGGTCACCATCGGCCATGCAACTATCACAGACGCCAGAAAGGTCTACGTGGAGGTAGGCATCGAAGGCGAACCTTGTAAAATGGAGGTGGACTCCGGGTCCTACCTCTCAATGGTAGCATGGCAAGAAATTAAACGCTTGGTGCCTACCATCCAGAGGAGGGAACTAGAAAACCAGAGACTAATCCTCAAAGACTACCAGGGAACAGGAAAATTCACAGTGACATACAAGGGGCACACCGAAAGACTTCCCCTGACCATTGTCGATCAAGACTGACCTAGCCTGCTGGGACTTCAATGGTTCGCACCGCTAGGCATCGCAGTCATGGGCATCGACCACATCGCCGAAGCCGACTGGGAGCAGCAACTGGCCCGGGACTTCCAAGAAGTGTTTGACGGCACCCTAGGCAAGTACCGAGGGCCCCCTATATCCTTCAGCCTAGACCCAAACGTTCCCCCGAAATGCCTAAAACCAAGGCGGGTACCTTTCGCACTCAAACCGAAAATCGACGAGCAAATTGACAAGCTCGTCAAGTAAGGGGTCTTACAACCCATAGACCACGCCTGGTGGGAGACCCCCATAGTCACCCCAATCAAGCCTGATGAGTCAGTGAGAATCTGCGGGGACTATAAGGCCACCCTAAATGGCGCCTTGCAGCAAAGCACTTACCCCGTCCCTGTAGTGCAGCATCTCCTACACTCACTGGGAGGGGGCAAAGTTTTCACGAAACTCGACCTGGCCCAAGCATACCAGCAACTGCCGGTCGACGAGGAAACTGCAGAGGTGCAAACCATAGTCACTCACCGGGGAGCCTTGAGATGCAACCGCCTCCAATTTGGAGTCAGCGTGGCGCCTGGAATTTTCCAGAGCCTCATGGAAAGACTCTTAAAAGGCATCAAGGGGGTGGTACCATACTTCGACGATGTACTAGTATCGGCAACCAACCAGGCCGAACTAGAGAGTTGCCTAAGGGAAGTGCTAACGAGATTCAAAGAAACCGGGCTTAAAGTGAAGAGGGAAAAATGCCAGCTGTACACAGAGCGGGTCGAATTCCTAGGATACCTCCTAGACTGACACGGCATTCACCCCACCGACAAAAAAATTAAAGCCATCAAGGAAGCCCCCACACCCAGGTCAAAAACAGAACTGCAGGCGTTTCTGGGGCTACTTAACTTTTATAACGTCTTCCTGCCCCAAAAGGCGACCGCGGCGGAGCCTTTGCATAGGCTTTTGGACAAGGCGGCTACCTGGACTTGGGGGAAACGCGAGAAAGCCGCCTTCAGGAAAACCAAGGACCTGCTCACTTCGGATGCCGTCCTTATTCAGTACGAGACCCTACCACTAGCCATCACATGCGACGCATCACCCTTTGGCGTCGGTGCTGTCCTCAGCCACACTCTCTCTGACGGAAAGGAAGCACCCATCGCGTTCTTTTCAAGGACCCTCACCAAACCGGAGCAGAACTACAGCCAGCTGGACAAAGAGGCTTTGGCTATCATCGCCGCAGTAAAAAGGTTTCACGAGTACCTCTACGGCCGGACGTTTACCATCATCAACGACCACAAACTGCTGCTGGGAATACTCTCAGGGAACAGGGCCACCCCGAACATTCTGTCTCCCCGAATGACAAGGTGGTCCGAATTCCTGGCTGCCTACAACTACGGGCTCACACACCGACCCGGTAAGACTATCTCCCATGCAGATGCCTTAAGCCACTCACCATTACCCGAACCAGACACTGACCCAGCACCCACGACGACCACCCTCAGCATAGAGACTCTACCCAACCTACCCATAACCGCATCAGACATTGCCCGAGAAACTAATAAAGACAAACATCTGGCGCGGGTTTTGCATTAGGTAGAGAAAGGGTGGCCCGAAAAGGACAACGACGAGACTTTCAGGACATTCGGGAACTGGCAAACGGAACTCTCATTACTAAAAGGGTGTATACTATGGGGGGATAGGGTGGTCATCCTGGAAAAACTACAAGGGAAGGTTTTGGAACTGTTACACGAGGGGTACCCGGACATAGTTAGAACAAAAGCCCTGGCCAGAAGTTACGCTTAGTGGCCAGGGATGGACAAACAGATCGAGGCCTGGGTAGCAAGGTGTCAACAATGCCAGGAAACTAGACCAAGCCCACCCACACACCCATCCTAGAGTGGGAAACCCCCAGGGGACCTTGGTCTAGAATCCACATAGATTTCGCCGGGCCCACAAAAGGACACACTTTCTTAATAACCGTAGACGCTTACTCCAACTGGCTGGAGGTAAGCAACATGAGAACAACCACCACAGAAGCCGTGACCAAAGAACTCTGCAAACTCTTCACAACACACGGCCTCCCGGACGTCCTCGTGTCCGACAACGGGCCCCAATTCACCTCGCTAGAATTTGAAAAATTCCTAGTGGAAAGGGGCATACGACACGCACTGACAGCCCTGGCACATCCGGCGGCGAATGGTAGGGCGGATGGTTCAATTCACAAAAAAAACCATCTAGAAAATAGACCATGGGGAGATCTAGGACAAAATAAATAAATTACTTTTCATACAGCACATAACCCCGAACACCACAACAAATAAAAGCCCAGCAGAACTGCTAATGGGGAGGAAAATAAGGTCCCCACTCGATAGACTACACCCCACTTACAACCCAGAGAAACCCCCAAACTCCACCAGCAAACACCGAACCTTCGCACCAGGCGGCACTGTCTATGTGAAGAACCTAAACGGAGACCCATTATGGGTACCAGCAATCATAACACAGCTAACAGGCCCACACTCGTATCGGCTACAAACAACCGACGGATGAGCGTGGAAATGCCACATCGATCAGTTAAGATCGAGGACGACCACACAAGACACTACCGACACACAACCAAACAAAACCAACCCCCTAAACACAAACCAAGAGGGGAGGGGATACCCTGGGAACCAAAACCCAGAAAAAAGAAACCAGCCATACTCACCTGCAAGCAGCCAGCACGAAACCTCACCAGGAAGAGACAGCCAGGCCAGCTCAACCAACCCGGGAAGACCGAGCGGGAGCAGTGAAACCCGCAGCTCAACCAACCTGGGTAGCCCAGGAGGGAGCTGCGGAGAGCGGCCCGGCCAGACAGACCAGGCAGTTCCCACGATGGAGTCCAGAGAAACAGAGACCCCGACCGAACCAGCCGGGATCCAACCTACAACTGACCTGCGCAGGTCCAGTAGGCAAAGACGGAGCCCTGCCTACCTATGGGACTATGCTACGTAGGACTGAACCAAGAGGGGCGGGGTGTTCTGTACCTTCATTTGAATTCTTGAGATCCCCGCGCTTTGATTGGCCAAAGCACAGGGCGATCGGATTGGCTAGGCGAGCCGCGCCAATTGGCTCGCTGAGAATCTCCCGCGATTGGTAGATTCGAATCGCGGGAGATTCAAAGTGGTGCCATTGGCCGCGGCCGCCGTGGCTTGGGAATAAAAAGCCGCAAAGTTTTTCTAAGAGCCAGTTCGGTTCCTGACTGCAATAAAGAGCTTGATACAAAGTCACCAACTCCTGGCTTCCTTCCACGCGGACATAACAATTTCAATTTTTAGAAATGGCACTATGCACTTATGAAAAGTTGACTACACAGCAGAATGACTGGGACAAAGAAGAAGAGGAAGAAGAAGCCATCTTCAATAAACAATGGGTTTTTTCCGGGGAGGAGGAGAAAGAGGAGAAGAAAAAGGGGATTTTAAGGTTTGAAAAAACAACCAAAAAAGAGAAAAATGAGATGAAAGGTGGATGCAAGGTTAGAAAACAACGGAAAGGGAGTAAGAAAAGGGAGGAGGAGAGACAAAGGGGTAAAAAGGGCAAGGAGAAGAATAAGCAAGAGAGAAAGGGGGTGGGAGGAGAAGCCTTAATGGTGGGAAGCAAGATTTAAAGAAAAAAAGTTTATTTAGAGACAATGGGTGAATCTAATTGAAAAAAAAAGGGGGGGATTCTAGAAGGTACATAAGATTGTGTTTTTATATGTGTATCTAGAGTAAAATGCTTAAGATATAAATGAGTATTAATATATACGATTAGTTTTTTTTTTTAATTATATGGATAGTGCTTATATAGGATTTTATTTAGTTATTGCTGGGTTTTTACCTTCTTTATAAAATTTATTGTGTAATTTTAGAATGTACTAAACAGAATCCCAAGATAAATTGTTATATGAAGTTATTTTAAGTTAGGACAATGAGTTAAAGGCGTCACTCCAATCAATGCATAGGAGAAGTATATTAAAAGAAAGAAGATGAATGGATAGTTGGAAATAGAACAGACAAAGAATGATATTGAAAATGATAATAAGCTATGGAAGGATATATAAAGTGAATATGATGTTTGAATTTGTGTCTGTGTGAAGAGTTTCAACCCGGGATCAAGCAGCCTTCAGAAAAGATGTTTAAGGTTTTTTTTTTTTTTATGTTTTGTGTTTTGTATGTTTATGAAAGGCAATAAAATTTTAATAAGCAAGAAATATAATTTGGATAACTAGAATGAAAAGGAGAAGTCGGGATAAGATATGAAGTTAAATAGATAATGTAAATATTGATATTACAATTTGGAATTATTTTGTATGTTCTATTGGCTTTTCTCTTTAATTGTTATTTTTTCTTTTAGAAAAGATTTTTCAAGTTGTTATGCCTGGATTATTTGTGTATTGTTTTTGTAAAATTAATAAAATTTATTTAAAAAAAAAAGAAAAAGAAAACTATCTCCTATGAACAGAGCAAGTTCCTTACAGAGTGTTTGGCTGAAAGGAAAGTTCAGTTCCATCCTTTCCTGCGATCTTTACAGATAAAGGGAGCTGGCTCCAACTTTGGCATGGACTTGATGTGCATAAGTTCAGCATTCAGTTAGGTCAGCATTTGGTTTTTAATGGTATCCAGACACGGTGATCTAACAATAGTGAACGTCTCTAAACCACCTCTGACAGCATGGCCTGCACATCAAACTGCACCCAACATGTAGGTGATTTCAATAGCCAGCATCTTAATTGGAAATACTGTTCTACTGATGACAACAGTGAACTATTGTCCAACTGGACATCAGCAAAGAAGTCCAACTGATTTTCAATGCCAAAGACAAGGGCATGTTTCGATTGGTGGCATGGAACTTCAAAACTAATTCAGACTTGTGCTTTGTCACAGAAGGCCCAAATTTACAGCCCAACCCTATAAACAGGAAAGTAGTGGCTATATTCCTGCATAGCTAACACAGTTCTCTCTTGCTAGAAGTTAGAATCCAAATTCCCCTAATTTGTTCCAACCCTAGACCCAGATGGAACTGTCAGGGCTGCCATTCAGCTATGTTATGCATTGCCTGCTGCTGACAGCCTGCCATAGCAACCTGGGTGGGTGGGTGGGTGAGTTATGGGGTGAGATAAGAGGGAGGGTTACAATGAGGAATCGAAACTAAGCATTGCACAGTTCTGTGAGAATTGCTGGCCATTCCAAGATCAAACAAAGGAAGGCAGCCAGCTGCAAAGACAGGGACTGTTACCCAAACCATTTGTTAGTCCCTAATTGGACACTTTTTGATAACCAGGGAGGTGGAAGGGAGCAAGGAAAAATTAACCATATGCTGTGGCTGTGAAAACCTGAGATCCAACTTCATTTTTTCTTTTATTTGGCTCAAGTAAAGTATACCTTTGGCTAACCATGGACCCGAGAGTCTTTCTGTTGTGTATGCAAAAAGATTAATAAAGTGTGAGCTTGGAGTAAGTGCAGGGTTCTGGCCCTGCACATCTGATTGGCTGTTAAGCGGACGGACCGGATTGGCCCGTTCCGGGGAATCCGATTGGCCCTTAACAGAGAGTTCCTATTGGGTCTAAGAGCTAGCGTTCCTAGCTCGTTATTGGTTAAAAGTTACAGGGTTTGCCTATATAAGATGGGTTGAACTGCTGTTAAAGTGAGAAGTCATGATGTAAATAAAGAGCTGAAGTTCACCGTTCAGAGGCTTGTCTCCATTCTTTCTCGCCCATGCTCAAAACGTAACACTTTCTTTTCTAACTGAACAAGTTGAGACAGCTGACAGAAACTTTCAAAAGAGCCAGATGGCCCAAATTTGCCAAAAATCTTATAAAACTATACAGTGGATTCCACCAAGTACTCAGCACTATCATAGATTCAGGAAAGCAATAATCTCTTCAGCAAAAAGACACCTATCTGAAGGATTTAGAAGAAAGTACACCCCAGGATGGAACGAAAAGACTGAAGGACTCTACCAGACCTCCCTCCAGAGCGGTGATCTGATGATCACCAATGATCTCTTACACAGCTTGAATGCAGCTCAACATCAGAAGTGGGAAAAATACACAGAATCACTAAATTTTAGCAAATCGAGCAGAAAAGTTTGGCACCTATCAAGGAAACTGGATAGAACTAGACAACTCATGATAAACACCCAATGAAACCCCTGATCAAATAGCCTCTTGAATCATATCTCTCTCCAAAGTCCAAAAGTAAAAGGACACTTCACTCTCATCAAGAAAGTGCTTTCAGCTTTTCAGCTGAATGCTTTCTGGATACTTTTGTCCCTTCTCTAGAAAGGAAATTGACACTAGCATTGGTAGTTTGAAATGTGGTAAATCACCAGACTTGATGGCATTCATCCAGAATTCCTCCAGAAGCTGCACATGGAATTGAATTGGTAAATTCCTCTCAGATATAGTTTCTAATGGCTGCCTCCCATCAGCATTTAAAAAAAGCTAAAATAAGATCACTTCTAAAACCTGGCAAACCATAAGATGGAATTGAAAGCTACTGGCCATTCGCCCTTTTCAGCTCCTGCTACAAACTCTCGGAAAGATTAATTATAAGCAAGATAGGTCCCATAATAGATGAACATCTACCCGTGGAACAAACTGGCTTCTGACAAGAGCAGAACTGTGTAGACCACGTGCTAAGTCTAACAGGCTATATCAAAGCAGAAGGAATGAGATCCACATTGGGAGGGTGGAGCTCTTGCCTCCCAATCAGGAGGCTGTGAGTTCGATGCTAGGTAGAGGTTAATGTTTGGAATAGACTTTTATGCTCGAGCAGGGGGTTGGACTAGATGACCTCCAAGGTCCCTTCCAACTCTGTTTTTCTATGAAATTCTAGTCCTGAAGTATATAGATAGTCCTTGGCTTCCAACAATTTTTTTAGTGACTGAAGTTACAACAGCACTGAAACAAAAAGATTTATGACCATATTTCACACTTACGACCATTGCAACATCCCCATGATCATGTGATCAAAATTCAAAAGCTTGGCAACAGACTCATATTTATGACAATTGCAGTGTCCCAGGTTCATGTGATCACCTTTTGTGAATTTCTGACAAGCAAGGTCAATGGGGAAGCCAGATTCACTTAACAACTGTTACTAACTTAACAACTGCAGTTGTTCACTTAATTGTGGCAAGAAAGCATATAAAATGGGGCAAATTCTACTTGCAAATTGTTTTGCTTAGCAATGGAAATGTTGGGTTCAATTGTGTTGTAAATTGAGGACTACCTGTAACTAGGTATTGCCTAGGTGCATAGAAAACCCAGGGGCATTACCTCTGAATTGAATCAAATTTGTCATAGAGTAGATGGAGATGTCTGATAGCCCACTAATTTCAAATGATCTACATATATGACGAAATATAAGTTTGATCAGCCAGAGTAATCTGGTGGTTGGGTGACCTAGAAATGTGACAAGTAATTTAATTTGCAATTTAATTAAATTTAACATTTAATTTAATTTATTAATGTAACAACTATTAAATTAAATTTACATTAAATGTTATACATATGCATGTAACCAACAAGCTTGGCTCCCAAGCATGTTTCTACTTATTTTTGTTGTATGCTTAAAGCTGCCTTAGTTACTTCTTTTGCTACTTGTGTACTTTACTGATTCCAATTTCTCTTACCTATTTCCAAGGGTTACAAATAGTAATGCCTGCCTTTTTTGAATATTTAAATTTAGGTTGCATTAACAGAGGGATAGAATCAAGATCATGTGAAGTGTTAATACCACTTAATAATGCCTTGGTAAGACCACACTTGGAATTCTGCATCCAGTTTTGGTCACCATGATGTAAAAAAGATGTTGAGACCCTAGACAGAGTGCAGAGAAGAGCAACAAAGATGATAAAACATATAAAGAATGGTTGCAGAAACTGGATATTGCTGGTTTAATGAAAAGAAGGACTAGGAGTGACATGATGGCAGTGTTCCAATATCTCAGCCACAACGAAATGGGAGTCAAACTATTCTCCAAAGCACCCGAGGGTAGGACAAGAAGTAATGGATGAAAACTGATCAAGGAGAGAAGCAACCCACAATTAAGGATAAATTTCCTGACAGAACAATTAATCAGTGGAACAACTTGCCTCCAGAGGTTGTGAATGCTTCAACACTGGAAGTTTTTAAGAAGAGATTGGATAACCATTTGTCAGAAGTGGTGTAGGGTTTCCTACTTAAGAGGGGGTTGGATTAGAAGACCTCCAAGGTCTCTTCCAACTCTGTTATTCTGTCTCTTTTGTTAATGTGGTATGAACAATTGTTTTGCATAAAAATTGGGTTGTTTTAATAACTTTGAAAATATTTTGAGCATGAAATTGAAACATCTCATTTTGAGCATGAAGCAAGGGTTTTTCATTTGAAATTCCCCATCCTGATTAACTATTTTAAATTAACTATTTTACACTCAAACTGGGGCACTTCAAATTGAAAACCATTCATATTTTAACTGGAAATTCAAGGTACGCCTGCCTGTTCTAAAGTCCTTCATGGCATAAGGCATGGTCACCTATCTACAATTATTTCTCTCACCCAGGCAGAGTCGATGCACTCTAGATCCATTCAATTAAATGTTGCCCTAATGTGGGTCTGAAGAACCATGCCATGTCTATTGTGGGTCTGAAGAACCATGCCGTATCTATTGTGACCCCTGCCCTCTGGAATAGCATGGCTCCCGAGATATGGATGGTGGCCATTCTTCTGGAGCTGTGGAAGGTAATTAAGACTTCTGTCCAAGCCCTGAGCTAACCCAGGATTACAATAGATAAGGCGTATGGTTGTTATATATTGGTAGGATTCTGTCCAGTTTGTTGTTCTACTTGTTTTAGTCCAGGCTGTTTATGTGCATTTTAACTGTTTTGATTGTTTTGCTGTTATTTTTTTAATTTTGTAAGCTGCCCAGAGTCTTCTGAGGTGGGTAACCATACTAATTGAATTAAATCAACTTTTTGAAATGTTTGTGTAACTGTGTTTAAAATCCTGGCAGGTCACCTAGCCAGATTGAATTAAAATAGAAATTGCTATGTGATCAAGGGTAAATTTGATCATGTCACAAGATATAGCCAGGAGATTCTCTAAGCCATGCTTCTTTGCATCCATGCCTGATAAATTTTGCTTGGTGGTTTGAGGAGTAGATCCACATGCAGAAACTGCTTAAGAGCTAGTTGTAGACTTGGGAGAGGAACATGCTTTGAAAAAAGAAACATTTCAGAATCCTATAAAAAGTGGACAGTTTGCCAAATATGTCTGTGCAGGCTGACTAGTAATTCTCTCATGGTAGTCCTCAGATAGGAGATCAGTTTCTCCAAAAATAAGACCTAGGGATTACTTTTGGGGAAACATGATTTCAGGGTGATCTGCCTGCCTGGGTGCACTGCCCCCCAGCATTTGGACAAGAGGTGGAAGCACACAGGGACCAACAGTATCTGGCAGCAACTGCAGCTCGCCGTTCCCTTGGTCAGCACACTTTGGGGCTGCACAACCCGTGCAGTGCAGGTGAATTTATTCCCTGTCCAAGCAGCAGATGGAGGCAGAGGCAAGTGATCCGAACATGACATGTGGGCGTGGGAAAGCTGAGAGTTGGTGGGCTTGAGTGGGCAGCCAGCCACAGGAGACTTATCTTCACATGGTGACATTGGCAGAGGCAAAAGGCAGAAGGCAGGTGATCTTGACGCACTGTGTGGGATGCAGGCAAGCTGAGAGATGCAAAGATGAGCCTCCCATGGCCTACTCCAGGCCACTGATTCTCAGCTTTCCCATGGCTTGCACAGCGTGTCCAGATCTCCTACCATCTGCCCCCTCCTCTGCCTTTGTCTGCTGCTGGTGCCACTGTGCAAAGATAAGCTTCCCATGGCCAGCCGCTATCCTGGCCCACTGACTCCTGGCTTTCCTGTGGCCTCCCAGATTGCCTGCCTCTGCCTGCTGCTTGGACAGGTAATCAACTCACCTGCACTGCACGAGCTGTGGCTGATGCTGGACACCATCAGACTGCTCACACTTACTGTCTCCTATACTGGCCTTGCCCAACCCTTTCACTAGGGCTTATTTTTGGAGTAGGGCTTATATTAGGATTACACATAAAATCAGGCTAGCGCTTATTTTGGGGGGTAGGTCTTATTTTTAGGGAAACAGAGTAGGGTCTGGCAATGTTTTATTTTTGAAGGCAAAGAGGTGAATAGCGATGCAAACATAATGTATAGCATTTCTGCAATTCCTTAAAGCAAATACATCTTTTCCCAACACTAAGGGAAACATGGGGAATAGTTATATTAACTTGGGAAATAATACAGGGGCTTTAAAAGATTTGTTCTGTTCACACTTTTGCATATTACAAAATACCTTTTTGCCTTCAAATCTGAAATGCTTCACAGTATACTTACAGTATATAAGAATGACATAGATACAATGGTAAACCTTCTTTTGGCTTGGAAAGAACGAGTCATTGGGTGGGGGATGTAATAACACATTCCACACTACAAAACTGGAACACTCTGTCTCCATCCCCCCAGAGTATCAATGAAGCCTCTTATATGTAGCCCTGCTGGTTTGTGCATGACAAATTCAATTCATCACAATCTTCTGAAGGACATCACATGTTTTTGTAGAATGCCACAGATATCACATGGATGTCTTCAGATCTTGTGCATGCTTTATATACAATAATAAAATAGTACTTCAACTTCCAGTGATCCTTTCCTAAAAGCCTTTGTGTTTCAGTCTTTCAGAACTTCTGTAAACAAGTTGACTGTTTGCAACAGTTCCAAAGCATCACCAGATAGTTATTGAACATCTTCTCTGTTTAGCTGCTATTTGCCCAGTTTTAAAAGTATAGTCAGGAGGACACGACTTTCACACAAAGTATAGAGAGCAACAGAAAGCAGAGATTTGGTCTTTCTTCAAGACTCTTATTTTCCCATTCCATTTCCATCCTTTTCCAGACCCACGTTTAGTTCAGAACAGTTGCTGAGGGAGGCTGAAAGATGTAGCAAGAGAACAATAAATAGCTCTTTTCCTCTCTGCTGTTTTCTGGAAATTATAATTTCCAGACCCTGCTCAGCAAAAGAAGAAAAGCAAGATCTGATGATATGTGATGAAAATGAGGCAAAACATATCATTTTACCAAGCATATGTACTCAGCTCTCCCCTTAATTTATGTAGCTGTGATGAAATGAAGATATAATGAGCCATACAGCATTCAGGCAATATATATTGATGTGACAAACTGTAACTTGAGTGGCCTGTTACCCTGGGTGTGAAGGGTACAGCTTGTATTTTCTGCAACTATATTGATTTTCCTACCAAATAGCTTGTACTCATGTAACCATGCTGCCATTTATTGCCTCCTGTATTTTAGAGTTAAATAATGAGGTCAGGTTTCACATAGTGTAAGCACACCTACTTGGTAACTTGGAGAAGAGAATTGAAAAGTTGAACTACTTTAACAGGTGTCTGGGAGAAGTTAATCAAATTAAATGAAGTTAATGAAAGGTTTGCATACATTTATCTGTTCAAGGTTTAAACTAACTGTAGGAACAACTAGGAACTGAGAAACTGTTTGGTTTAGTGGTTAAGATACCAGGCTAGATATCAGGAGACTGTGGTGTTTTAGTCAGTGGTGGGATTCAATTTTTTTTTTTTACTACCGGTTCTGTGGGCGTGGCTTGGTGGGCGTGGTATGGAAAGGATACTGTAAAATCTCCAATCAGAGGTGGCATTTGATGGTTCTCCGAACTACTTAAAATTTCCACTACTGGTTCTCCAGAACTGGTCAGAACCTGCTGAATATCACCTCTGCTTTTATGGCAGGCTGATCTTAGCAGCTTTATTGCTTATACCCTGGTACTCAGTTTTTTGGGTGACTGGTATAACTTGATCCTGTCTGATTTCTCTAAGTGGATCATCTATCATTTGTATGTATTCTCCCTCCGGGCAAGTTTTATGACTGGGTGTAAATAGCAAATGAAAATGCAGCAGTGATAGTAAAAAGAAATAGCTTGATCCTGGAAGTGGATTCTTGAAACATCTTGCCTAAGGTTCCAAATCTGGAGCTGCTAGGGAATGATTATGCCCGTGGTTTGCCCATGGCCAGACATCAGCCCACCAAATTCACATTTTATATGAGCCAATGCCTTCTGAAATTGACGATATTAGCTGGTGTCACAGTGTTTTGACGATATTAGCTGGTGTCACAGAATTCCATGATGGACACACCCTGAAATTGGAGAACTTCACATTCCAATAAACCATTCACCACATTCCATTCCCCACCCCCTCCACTGCTGTTTTTTTTTTTTTTATGAATGACCAACATTCTCCACGCTGTGGTCAAAGATGAGTGGTGTTGGAGCATGACTCATGAGACTATCACCACCCTCTGTATCCAGCAGTTGTGTACTGGATCTTGTTGGCATTTTTGCAACATTTTTATCTGTTAGTGTTTGTTTATCTATTATCATTGGCAACGAGAATTCTTTTGATTCTTAAGCAGACATAGCTTGAATCTTTGTTCCCTCTTTTATTACTCATCAGGCTGGAAGTCTCCCGTTTTTATACAGTCTTCTCTCACTGCTGCTTTTGTTGCACTGAGTCATGAAGAAAGAGACTTTGCAATTGCCAGTTCCCGCCCAGCAGCTTCTGGCTCAGATCCAAGAAAACAGGGTGGAGTGGATTATTATTTTTTCATTCTCCCTGTAAAGAGACTCTGATTCATTGAAACTTCTCAAACACAGTCAAAGGACACCACCCAACTGAATATCCCAATACAACAGCTGGGATAACTTATAACCCCACCAGCTGGGGCACTCCCTCCAGTGCATCTCTGGCTTTCAAGGCTGTAGGAGGACAAGCAGAAGAAGCTCTCATCACAGAAGTTCTTTAACTAAGGTAAGTCTGCTTTTCCACAACTCTGACTGCCAATTTCTTCTCTGCCTTTGTGAGATTTCATTTTTGCATTGAGCTAGGAGCAGATTGACTTTCCTCTCATCCACATGCACGGTTAGGGGTTCCAATGGATTTTAAGTTTTGATTGTTCATGCATGTACTTCAGCAGCTCCACTCCTCTAGCAGGCATCCCAGACAAAAGAAAAAACGGTTACAGAGGCTGCTGTTCCTTGCCAAAATTAAAGCCCGCATATGGAGGAGAGAGAATCTAAGGTGTTAAGTGTGGCAGAGAGCTCAGGAGTTGCCACATTCCTTTATTATGAAACTTTTGCATTCCTTGTGAGGAAAACACAACTTGTAACAAATCTGAGCTGGAGGAAGCAGAAACTGCTACAGTGAAGAGTCCAATTAATTTATTCTGGGAAAGATCCCTTTTCTTTAACACAGGAATAAAGTAGAAAGGGGTTGTGGAATGTAATACGTTTTCCACCGTTACTGTGATTAGATAACTTGACTTTATTATTAGGTGTGCTATGGCATTGGATTTTTTTCTCCCCAGAACCTATAGCAAAGTAATTTACTCAGAGTAAGAAAATTCCCAGTGTAAGGATGATGTTAAAGATGACTGTCCATAATTTAAGAAATTAGAGAAGGTCACAATAGAAATGGGAGGAGATGCACCTAGATTTGTGTGGCTTCACTGATTACGAAAATTTTGGAAAGGGGAACCTATAGCCTGATATAATTTTTAACTGCGAGTAATTTTTCTTAATTGCTTTCTCTAGGAATGACTCAGGCCTTAATTGCTTCAGTTTTAGATTATAAATCTAATGTTCTATGCAGGACGGTTTGGAAAATGTTTGCAAACTTCAGCAAGTTAGAAACACTACTGTCTGTGCACTTTCCAAATCACGTTATAAATGGTCTCAGATCAACTGCACTGGCTTCCAGTTTGTTTCCAGTCTTAAATTAAGGAAGTGCTAGATCTAATCTATAAAGACATAAAATATGACTGAAAAGTAGAATATCTGGACTTTCTCCCAGTTGAAACTTTCTCCTAATTGGCACTCATCATCAGAAATCCCACCAGTGGATTACATTTATAGATGGTTGAGACAGGGGCTTCCTTAGAACAATACTCATGCAGTAATACTTTAGAATAACTTCACTCTTTTTCATTATACTTTATATAGATTTATATTGGTTGTAATGCATTAGTAATATATAATACATATTACATTTTTACTAATAATGTTCATGGCTGTTCCTTTATTATTATGTTATTTGTTTTACTTAGTTTTGTTACTTATTTTCATATATTTCATACCCTTAGCTGTATGTTGGGCAGAGAGGCAAGTTATAAATATTATCAAATAAAACATATGTTGATGAGTGGTTTAACTTTACAGTTGCATTATAGTTGCATTATATCAATGTGGATTGTGTCATGTATATATGACGTTTCATAATGTTGATGCTATTATTGCAATTCACTTGATGCTTTCCTTGCCTAATATCAGCTTTAAAGAACAGTGTCTAATTAATGCTATCCACTGATGAACATGTAGGCAGTTAAGCAATATGAAACTTCTAATCATTCAATAATAGCATAGATCAATAATCTCTGGTGGAGATTAGATGTTACTTTGCAGAGATGTCTTAATAGATACTTCTTTGCATTTTTGCCCTGAAGACAGCCCACATTCCAAGGTGGGATTGAACAAAAAAGCATTTCTAAGGCTACATTGCAGTTTGTTGAAAAGATGTTTTTTTCTAAGTTAAGAGGCACAAAGGTCCTCTTAATAATAATATATGTGTGGGTGTATATGAACATGTGGCGTAAAGAAGCTTAGAGATGGGAAACAGTTTACCCTAGGTGTGGCCTGTTTCAGCATGTTTCCAATGAGGTGATTTTTGTTGTTGCTGTGAATATGTAATAAAGTGGATAAAAACACTCCACCTGTTTTGGAAGAAGAACTTGTTCATCTCCTCTTATGGCAATGACATTAGTCCTGTACTGTGTTCTGCTTCTGGAGTCCACTCATGTTAAAAAAGAGAAGTTGAAATGGGAGAGTTCCACAATTATGGAGCTCACATTGAAATATGGTTTGCTTCCAGATAAGATAGTGGTGCAGAATCATGGCATAAAAGGCCTCATGAAACTTCTCCAGTAATGACCTACCATCTCCTACCAATTCACAGCATTAGCAGCTGTTTATTGAAAAGACTGGTGTAATATCAACTGCAATAATATTCCATCTATGAAATCTCCATTTTTTCAATGGATCATTCTGCAGATTGCAGAATGCAAGTCTTTCTGAGAGACTTTTTAGATCTGATCATATACATATGTGAATATGCATTAATGGGCTAAATGGACCCTAAGTTTCTTTTTTCAAGTGAATATGTACAAATTTAGGTTGTCTATATTAATGGGCCATCATGTAAAAATACCTCATTTATTGAAAATGGGAGTATTGGCAGGCAAATGGCTGTAGTTTCTGTCCTCCCATCTAATTTCCTGCTCCTTTCCATTTTGCTGCCTATTTTAAAAAGGAATACCAGATGTACTTATTGGCTAAAAAGATTCTCTACAGACAGGATTTTTTTTTTTTAAAAAAAAAAACAAAGTTGGATCATAAGTTAAGCACTTTATGTTACAGTGTCCAAGATCACTAGTTTGTGTGCTATTCATGAAAGACATGGTGGCCAGTACTTCACATTAATAGAAAGCATGAGATTGAAATAACAGCCATGCCAAAAAGTTTCAGATGACTTAATTTATGTAGTTGTGGGAAGAGAATAATATTCTTGCTCAAAGAAAATCATATGGCAGAGGGTGGGACATATGCATGTCTTAGAATGCAGCTAATTAGACACAGCACTGCTGGATCAGGGCACATGTTCAGCTCATCCAGTATCCAATTTCCAATAGTGGCAAGAATGGAATCGGTACAAGCCAGGCCATAGGCTATCAGCTTTGCTTTTCACTTTCTATCTGGTGTACAGAAGTATAAAAACACAGGATCAGTTTAACTATCACAGCAAATGGCTACTGATTTGAATGAACAATGATATCATTGATATCATTGTGCAATCTCCTATGATGCCCAGGGTACTTCCCCCAAAGTTACAATTTTGAAGAAAACAAATCCAAGGTAGGTTGCTTGCTCCCGTAGATACTCAGATGTGATTCCCAAACATTAGTCTTTCTGCTACCCTTTAAGCTTTTCAGTGGCTAATGAAAAAAAAAAATGACTACCAATATTTATGGTTAGGGCATGTAGTCCTATGTGGCTGTTAATGTTAGAATAGCTTTACTGTTATTTTAAATGGGTTTTTAAAAAGCAACTTCAAAAGATCAGCTGTAAACTGGGGTATAATATATTCACACACATACAACTTGCTCAGTGTAGATCAATAGATATTCTCCCATTTCCCAGGCTACGGCTGAGTGAAAGTGACTGCCTCAAAGTTATCCACCTACCTTCTATGCCTAAAGGAAGACTAGAGCTTCCTTGGGTATGGTTATGTTCCATAACTTTCAATGAAAATGCCTTCATTCTACAGTAGTTTGATTTATCTGTCTGTCATTGGTTGACCACATAAAAGGGAGTTGGAAACTGGAGAATAAACTTCCATTTGAACAAGCTACTGTTAGAAACCTATTAATGTATTTATATTAATATAATGATAAACATCAAAATATGTGAAACGAATGAAAAAAATTCTAAGCTCACTTTGAGGGCTCATATATACCATAAATGCAAAAGGTGATTAAGTGGACAGGAGTCTGAGTAGAAAAATAATATTATTCAAAATAGTTACTCTCATATGAGACGGGCTTGGGCTTAGATTAATATGCTTAGTAAACCAATCAGCTCAAGTCTTTGGCAGGATAGATACTCTAATTCTTCTCAGAACAAGGAATCATCTGGTCACAGTCCTCTCGTAAGAGAAAATGTTGTGTTACAAAGCTTGGTTGAAATCGTTTATAACTTGGAGGAGTTATATTTTTCTGTATTGATCTGTACCCGAGGAACCATAATGGTGGCAGACTTTATACTTCTGAATCTGTATCTTCAGCCTCTGGAGCATTGACAGCTATTTGGGTTCCTTTTTCCAAGAACCAACTATGTGTTTATTGAACAGAAATTTAATTTAGTCCAACATATGTAAATATATGAGAAGCCAATAGTGGCTTCTGGCCTTCTCAAAGCAAAGGGGTCCCCATAGAATCCAAAGGCAATCTCAGTGCAACTTCAGAATCTCTCTAAAACTCACTATCAAATTGCAATTCTTTAGATGACTGAAGTAGAAAATGATCACTTACACAACAAGCAGTTATGATCTCTGCATTTTATTAAGTTAATGTTAATTTATTTCAATTTAATGAAATCAAGTGTCATACTTGCATTGATTCTGCCAGGTTCTTTGCCTTGGCTTTGCCCACTTTTTTGTATCTAGTCTTCACTATGCCTTTTTAAAAATCTTTGGTTTTCAATATGTAGCATGCTGCTGAGTCAAAGAATTAGATTCAAATATTTGCTTTCTAGACAGGATTCAAAGAGACAGAGCAGAAATTGTCTTCTGCCATCAGTAACAAAGCAAAAGGGCACATAAGAATTCTCAAAATTATCTTTAAGGAAGGAGTTGTGTCTTTCCCACAAATGTGCTATTCTACTTGCAGAGGAGAAGGGAGTCCGGAGAGCTGCACAATACAGAAAATCTTAGTTGAAGTGTGTTTTATTTTTGCATGTTTTGCTTTGTTTTTAGTAGATTGTTCAAAACCTAAAGCAAAAGCGGAAAGAACAGAGATGTTCAATCTCTTCCTAAACAGGATCCTCTGTTGAGACTAAGCCACATCATGTTCACTGTCTCAAGATTTTCTGTCAGGGGTTAACTCAGTGATGGGATTCAATTTTTTTTACTACTGGTTCTGTCGGTGTGGCTTGGTGGGCATGGCAGGGGAAGGATACTGCAAAATCCCCATTCTCTCCCCACCCCACTAATCTGTTTTCTAGCTCCTTTCTCCTGGCTGATATTTGAGGGACCAAAGCCAAGATCATCCACATTCCTAATACTTATATTGCTTAAGTAGAAAATAGCATGATGTGGCCATGTGGTGTCCTAGTTCATAGCTACATTGTGGATGCTTTGGATCTTGCATTCTCAGATGACCTCCTTGTTCTCCTTTCCACATCCTTATTGTAATATACTTAGGGATTCTCCAGGGTGTTTACATGAATTATAAGTAGACACACCTTTTGATAAAAGAGAGCAGAGAGAAGAAACATTTTTTCCATATTAGAAACACAGGAGCAGTCTGAGAAGAGTTGCCAATGAAAGGTTGCATTTTGAGATAAGAAGTCCAACTGGAAGGGAGGTGGAATTACGGTAAAAGAGTAGAAGCAAAACGAAGACAAGAAAAATTTTACCTTTTGTAATAGAAGTTGATACATATTGATACTTATATCTACATGAGCTAATTTTGAACTCTTTAACACTACCTTATGCATCCAAACCAGCCTCTTCATCTTAAATGTAATTCCCTCTTTTCAGTATACATTTAGGGTAAAATAAAGATTTCAAGTTTGTGTTGAAAATGGTAGTGGGTGGTATGATTTTTCTGGATAAATTAGAACATTGTTTTATTATTTTAGACCAGGATCTAACAAGGTCTTTCCAGTTCTGTTTTCTGGACTGCCATTTTTACACTTTTTACACTAACCTCTACTACCCACCTCTTTCCAGCAAAGATACAAAATGTATACCTGGAAAATATACTGTGGTGCCTTTCTGCAGGTGATGCTGATTAAACAGGGAAAAGCAGCATTCAGCAACCCTGTTTTAAGCATTTTAATGCCATGTTTGCTCTTGCAAAAAGCACTTGAACGGCTTTCAGCCTTTTGACTGTGCCTTTAAAACTGATTGATATTCAGCAATTAGCAATAGTTTTCCTGACATGAGGAGAAATATTGCCACTTGCTATTTATTGCAGAGCAACTCATTAAATCAAGCACAACTGCTGGCAGTGAAGACTTCAAGAAAACTAAGCCGGAGTGTGTATTGGGAAGGGGGAAGAGGTGGTGGGCTAATTGGTAAATAATTCCTCTGCTTTTTTCTCTCATGCTAGATACATATACAGTGCCTAAGCCAAATTCTTGACTGTATATAATATATAAGAGTATATTAATGGGAAATTATTTGTGTATGACTAATAAAGGTGAGATTGGCCCAACCCTGATGCCTTTCCAGAAGATCCTCAATTTTGTGATTGTTATTTTGGATTTTGATTGTATATGTTATTCAGAGTCACCTGCTAGTGAGATGGGCAGACATAAATTCAATCAATAAATTCAATAAATATAGTCTATCTATATTTGATCAAGCTACTAAAAAGTTAGTAGATCTCAATGGTTGGTCATATGTGGCATTTTAATAAACCACCAGGAAATTCCTTACAACCTTTGAAAATCTGTTTATATTTTTATGTGTTTTTTTTCCACATTGGCATGCATGAGAAAAAAAGTTTTTAGATGACAAATATGCATATTTTATTTCACTTCCAGAGCTGGAATGAGTCCTGTACCTGTCGATACTTGTTTGAGGATTACAGCCAATAATAACATTGCCTGTTTCAGCATGAACTTTATTATAGCTCTAAGAGATTACACACTTTAGAGTTCTAAGTGGAACCAACCTTATTATCCTAACATCCTGAAAACAATCATAAGGAGAATTTGAAGCAGGACAAAAACATTCCCTGAGAAGCACCTATAGCTCTGAATCTACCCAGCAGTAAATTGCTTTGCTTTATTCACATTATTCAGCACTCACTGCAACAGCCTTGCTAGTTAATATAATCGTTTATTACACGTGTTGGGACTGGAGCTGAGAGTGTCTTGCCTAGGGCTACCCAGGTGAATGTATGGTTACAGTCAATTGTGAAAACAAGACTGCTGGATCAAATAAATGTTCTCTCCTCCACTGAAGCAATTTCATCCTTACTTTCCCATTTCTTTAACAACAAAAAATGCTGTGATTATTATTATTTTATTAAATTGTAGAAGAGATACCTCTGGATAGAAATACAGGATATAACATGAAAAAATAGCTACCTTCCATAGGTAGTTGTCTATGTTGTTCATGTAGCAATATGTAACTAATGCATATAGATGTCTTTCATTCAGCTCCCACATTTAATATTTCCAATTTAGGAAAATATATGTTAATGTAGTTGAAAGAAGGCCTTGAAAAAGTCCAATCCCTGTTTATTTTGCTTAAACAAAAACCTGCAGGGTTCAGGGGTGAATTTTAGACAGTCTGACCACTGTCAATATTTTTCTAAGCTCCTTCGCCATTAATATCCTAAGTTTCTTCAAAACATGCAATGAGACAGAAGCATTGACCTAATGCATTTTTAAGAGAAATTGTATAATAATTCCACTTGTGTTCTATTTCCTCATTTTTGGAGTGATGTTTGAAAGACCTACCCTCATTATAGAAATAATTATTGAATTAGTACAACCAGTATCCACTTCCTAGTTTTTTTATTTATATATGCTGTGTTTGGATAATAACAACAATAACCACAATATAATCGCCATAAGAAATACTGCATGCTGTCAGGCATCAATCCATTTCCAAATACTCCCACACAGGAGAGGACAACTATAACACCAGACCCAGAAAAGCCACTGAAAAATCCGGATCTTGATTGGTTTTGAAAGTCTTAAAAGTTGGGACTAATTTGACTTCAGGGGAATGCTGTTCCAGAAAAGGAGGGCAGCTTTTGATATGGCTTGACCCCATGTAGCCCCTGAAAAAGCCTGATCTCATGCTTCCATCAAATGATGGAAACCCTAACCCTAACCCTATGGGTTGGAACCTAGAAGACCCCATGACTTCCAGATCTTAACCAATGAGCAATTGGGAGTAAGGCTTGTTCTGGTCTGGAGCAAGAATGGGAAGCAATATTCCTATAGATGTAGTTGAACTTCAACTACCAAAAGCTCAAGGAAACATGAAAAAAATAGAATTTATACAAGGGCCACAATTTCCCAATTCCTTATGTAGCATGTGAGGCAGCATATTTGTTATCAGAGTTGCCATAAGTTTCCACATACTACAAAATAATATATGAGTTCATAGCCTGGATTTTCAGTGGTGCACATAAACCATAATGGGACACAAATGCAAAGTCATACAAATGAGAAATTGTTAGGAACACAATGTTGTTACTTAGAGAGAAGCTCACCTGTCCTTTTCAAAGGAATACTTAATCAGCAGTACCAAATGTGTAAATAATTCCCAAGTTCATTTTTGCAATTTTGAGGGGCCTCTGTATAATTGCTAAAAGCTGACACCATAGTTTCTTATTTATTTACACATACATATACATACATACATACACACACACAGAGAGAGAGAGAGAGACAGAGACACACACACAGGGGGAGAGGGAGGGAGAGAGAATCCTCATGTGTGATACTATTTATTCACTTTGTGGTTCTAAGTGGCTTCTTCCCATATTAAATGTGACTTGTTCACCAAAGATTTGCACACCCATTGGATAAAAAGTTATGTCTCTCACAATAAAGTATACCACTCTTTTCTAAGTATCAGACCTGTTCCATATCAGTCCATTAAAGTCCAGCACTATAATTTATCTTTCATCTTCTTTTTCTGCTCTGATATTCCTTCCTTCCTTCCTTCTTTCCTCCCTCTCTCCTTCCCTCCCTCCAAGAAAGTTTCAAGAGCTCAAAAAACTTAGGCTATATGTAAACAAGAAAAACAGAATTCAGTAACAGCTTTTGCAAAAAGCACTGGATGTGAATGATGCACCAATTTAATAATGTCCCGATCTATAAAACTTCTATTGTTTGTTTATTTTTCTATAGCCATCCATCTCAACCCAGACTCATTTTATGCTATGAAAAGGGGGAGGAAAGATCTCTGGGTGGCTTTCATCCATGATAGCCCCCTTTCTTGTTCCTGCTTCTTGTTCCCTCATTCCTGCACGTCTGGAGTAAAAGTAGGTGGGACCAAAGAGATACAGTATTTTCCTCCCTGGTTGCTCTTGGCTACCTTCCAGCTTCAGGCAGCTGCCTGCATCTCTCCCTTCTATAGATTCTTGCATGACTTAATGCTCGATGGTTGTCATTTTCTGAGCAAATGTCAGCTGTATTATTACTCTTCAGAAGATTCATCCATTCTCCAAATGAATCACAACCACCAGGAAAGCAAGAAGATGCTCATGTTTTCCATTCCTCTAACCACGCAAGTAAAAGCAGTTATTCTTGCCAGAATGCTTTTCTGAGTATTGACTGATGCTGTCCAGGCATGCTTGCTGAGGGTTTCCACTGCTCAGGTGGTTCATGGGCTTTCCTTCATCAAAACCTCTCCTAAAAAACTAGCCAACACATGCTTAGTTGGCTTAGTGGATAGCCCATTACCATATTGTTCATCATGCACATGTTTGTGTACTTCTGAGTAGTTACTATATCCTCAGATTATTATATATAAACAATATATATAATATATTTAACAGTTCTCATTTACTGGTTCATAAATAAAATGTTCTAAAAGTTGTATACACAATATGGACATCCACTTTCCTTTTGCCTTTCCTTTTAAAATATTGAACTTGCTGCATGAAGGATGAAGTGTCAAAAAAGAGGGTACAAGTTCTTGTAGTAGCCCATCTGTAGCTTTTCAGATGGGAACAAGAGGATCGGATCTGGCCAGAACATGTTGGAATGATGATTTGACTTCTGCTTTTGGATTAACACATCCTCACAATTTAACAAGTTGCAGAAATGGGAATAGAATGGAAGATTTTTTAAATGAATGACTGAATTGCATAAAAGGTTCGTTTTAGAATTATCAATGATTTTCCCATCATATATTCTAGACTGAATTCATGATTTATTTGTGGGTGACTGATAAAACTGGTCAGTTACTTTGCATACAAGGAAGAACAGAATGCGATTAATATGCTGGTCAGATGTTTTATTTGCAATTATTTTTATGTTGCCTATTCAGTCTTTCTTGTATTGAATCAGGCTACGTGACCATCTAGTCTAGTATTCTTCCTTCTTATTAGTAGCATTCCAGGGTTAGAGATAGAGAAGTTCTCTCTTCTCGTCTGTTGTTTGTCCTTCTGTTCCTGGAGATCTCAGAATGTAGAATCTCCTGCATGCACATCAGGTTCTAATGCTAATCTGTCACTCTGCTATACTCTTCCATGGTTCAGGAGAATATGCTAACATGAATATAATTTCCTCCAAAATAAAGTAAATATAATAATCCCTTAATTATAGCGTTGAGTTGCTGGAATCCACTTTAATGAGCAGGTAGTATAAGTACAAATGTTATTTTGTCAGAAACACGATTATAACAAAAAATGACATACTCCAACTTCTTTCCTTTCTTTTCAGGGAGATGGTTGGCCTTGTATGACTTAAATGAGCCCAGACTCCCAGATGCAGTTAGCCTGATTCCAGTTAGCTAAATGGCATATTTTATTTAGGGCATCACTCAGCATTTGATGTATCACAAATCTTACCATGCTTTTGCTTTTGATTCATCACTTTAATTTCCAAATGTCCTAGTACTTGATTTGTTCTGTTACTCATCCTGTTGACCAAGAGCTAACTTTTAACCAGTGAATCACATTTGTGAGGGAGCTAACTTTTAACCAGTGGGAAGCCAGGGGAAGGGGTTTCCTGATAAGAAGTACTGTTACCATCATCTTTACTATGAAATATAAAATTGTAGAGGATTGTAGTTCGTGTGCAACATAAAACTTTTACTTCTCCGTCTCTGCCAAATCCTGGCTTGTCAACAATAAATCTTCCTCCCTCCCTCCCTTCCCTTCTCTTTCTTCCTCCCTCCCTCCTTTCCTCTCTTCCTCCCTCTTTTTACTGGCATGGCTCTTTTCTCTTCCTTACCACTACTTATTTCTATTTATGTATTATGAGTGTAAAGGGGCATTTACAATGGCATATCAAGGGCAGACAATAAGGAATGTTGCTGAAGATGAGGAGGACATCATATAGAGAGTAAGTGGCAGGTGTGGAACTGGGTTATTGCTGCTACAAACCTAGTGGTGCTTCTGGGGCCTCACAATATGATTTGGCAAGTGAAGGCACTTCTGGGTAGAGGCACTCCTGGTATCAAATAGGCTAGAATATGCCACCAGATATTCAAAAAACTACCCACAAGCAGAAGGATGAGTGAATTGCAAGAGGAACAACCGTGCATGTAACAGCTTTTGGGTGATTTGCTTCATCCAGGTTAGTACCTTTCCTTCCATCACTGTGTGAATAAAGAATTTCCACTTTGCTTCTTCTCACAATGCAAGAGAATTAGGAAATTTTGGGAGCATGTCCTTGGATGTCTTATCCATCAGAAAATGAATAACTAGCTTTAGTTCATTTATTGCTGTAAATCAATGAGGGTGTTCCCTGCCAGCGCCTATTTATATTTCACTTTGTATGCGTTTGTTGATAGGTGTGGTTCGTGGGAAGGGTGATGAAGAATACTTTAAAATAAAGCACTGGATCACAGCCCTTTCCTTTAATTTTTCTAAGAGTTTTCCTATACCCCTGGAAGCTTATAATTTATTGTTTATTAAATGTATATGTTACCTGTCTCACTGTCCTGAGTGATACTGGGCAGCTTACAATAAACTTAGAGGTATGGTTGAAACTAAGTATGATACCAGAAAATGGGACATTGCTTTGGAGACTCCTGTTCAATTTTGAAGCTAAAAGAAAATATATGTATAAGTATGTCTGATGGATATCAGGAAAAAAAAAAGATTCCCTAGGAATTACTCCTTACTCCGTGGTTTCTACTGACCAGAAGTACTGTAGACTAGTGAAGGTACTTCTGGTGAAAAGTATTTTGTTCCCAGGGAAGCTAATTTCCCATCCACCCTCTTCCTCCCACTGAATGAGACAGCTCTTAGGCACATATAATTATACCTTTAAGAGGAATCCCTGCCTATGAGCAACTGCCACAGTGATGGCTGTTTTGAACTTTGCAAACATTATGATACCTTCTGCACCTATGCATTTTCCAAAGTTTTATGAATACCTCAACTATCTTGATGGCTTTCCTTGCTACCAGAAAGGCAGGGATGAGTTTTGTCCTTTCTATGGAAACAACCTTTTCCCCCTTTGCCCTGCAACTATTTTTTCCAGCCATGGTCTATGACAGGGGTCTCCAACCTTGGAAACTTTAAGCCTGGAGGACTTCAACTCCCAGAATTCCCCAGCTGGCTGGGGAATTCTGGGAGTTGAAGTCCTCCAGGCTTAAAGTTGCCAAGGTTGGAGACCCCTGGTCTATGACAATCCTCAGGGCCGACATCTTGCATATCATGAAATACTAGTGTGGCAGGGCAACATCTGCTCATTTGATACCACAAGTGAGAGACAAGGTTTTTCTTTTATTATTATTTTGTCTCTTCAGAGGCATGGAAAACTTGGGTGAAAGAAGCAGGTAGTGCTAGACAAGTTATCGTATGTATTGCGGGCATTAAAAAAAAAATCCTGCCTCAGTGGACTTAAACATCATCACGCTTTTGTTAGATTAAATTCCATCCTCATCTTTTCATATTTGCCATCAAAATACAAATTATATCTACCATTTAATAAATGATTGCCTTTCTTTTGGGTAAGGAGATTTTGAAAACATGTTAAGGAAAAAAAATCAATTTCTATAAAATTAAAACTGTCATACAGCTCACAGAGTTGATTGGGAAGGAATAGTGGAATGGAGGGCACTCACATAAATATCTGAAGAAGTGCTGCATCTTTTTATTACTTTAGTAAAGTGTTTTTCAAACTTGGCAACTTTATATTGTGTGAACTTCAAGTCCCAGAATTCCCTAGCCACCATGCTGGGAATTGAAGTCCACACATCTTAAAGTTGCCAAGTTTAAAAACACTGTTTTAATAGCAATAGTGGGTGTGTAATCAGCAAAGGTATATGATCTTAGTGGAGGAATTTCAAATTGACCATCAAAGGGTGAACTCATTAGGATAGCAAAACTTTCCATCACAAACTTAAAACGTACACTAAAGAAATGTAGTTAAATGCAGAAATGGAAACACTTCAGAATTATGGAATCTGCTTTGTACTGGAGCCTCAAAATCTATCAAACCATAGCTTGGTACAAACAACATATGCTTAACATTAAAAGAATTCTGAGTCCAAAAAACTGTTTTGAATACCAGAATTTACTGGAGCTTGCAGCAAATTCCAGTGTTTATTATCCCAAGCTTTATTCATGTCAGCAGTAAAATTTAAGGCATGAAGCAGATTGGTTGGTTTCTGCTATTGTTAAGCAACTGGGAGAATGATATCCTTATGGAGCAATTACAGATCACATCTATTGATAAATTCTGATCTAAATTCTGTTCATAACTGGTTTAGTAGCTGTGCAAATCAAAAAATGACAACACATCTCTTTTCTGTACTAGAGAATATAATTTATTCTTTTTTCTTCAGTCTACCCTTTCGATATGAAAATGGAAAATGCAAAACTTTCTAGGATTTCAGAAACCTTGCATTTCCAAGTGTTTCCTAAAGCATGTTATCAAACCCTGTTTATGGGAAATAAACAGACGTAAGTAAATATTGTATAGGATAAATGTATACTTCATCTTGAAATATGAAAGTTTAAGTTGGTGATTCCTGAAAAAATTGAAAAAAAATAAATCAACATATTACTAAGGCCATAGCAATTCCATTAGCCTCATACTCCTGATATCTTCCTTTGATGAAGTGCAGCAAGTGGCTACTCAGAACTGGACCTTCTCAATGGTAGCCAAGTGCCTTTGGAATAATCTTTCCAATGAGGTATTCCTGTTGCCATCTTGATTCTCTCTTCTGTATCAGATATACCAGAAGTGATAGTATAGAAATGTTTTCCAATAAATAAAGACAAACTAGATAAGGGGTCTCTAACCATGGCCACTTTAAGACTTGTGGACTTCAACTCCCAGAATTCTGCCTTAAGTCCATAAGTTTTAAAGTAGCAAGGTTGGAGACCCCTGAACTAGACAGTTACAGCAAAGTTTTGCATCATAGGGACAACTAACAGACAAAATGCAAAGGTGTTCCTCATCATATATTCCCTTTTCTGGGGTTAGGGTCTATTCAAGAGTTCTTCTCTGTGAATACATGTAGTAATAGTTGTTAGCAATGTTTCTTAGAAAAAAAATGCCAACACTGCTCATGAATTTGTTTTTACAGAATCAATCTTTGTGGTCTGTGATACTGAATATAATGTTCTTTAGAAAATAAGCTATATTAAACTTGTCATTCCATTATTAAATATAGAACTTCCACTACTAATATTACTGTTGAAATTCAAGAACAGGAGTGGATTTAAGCCGTAATTACTGACTGGAACTACCAATTAAATAAATCAATAACTTCCTTGCCCTGAAGAATGATCATTTTGGGATAAGTACCTCTTGGTTGGATGGCTTTGGGCTTCTGGGCGTTTATAAAAGGAATAGCTTTACCTGCAGTTATTAAATGAAAATGCATGTTTATGATGTCATCTCCTGCTATCATTGTAACCCTCCCATTTATTGCATTGTATCAGAGAAAAGAAAGATAATGGAGCTGTAAGGCCAAAGCAATAGCAGGAAAATAGAGGTTGGAAGTAGTGTTAGTATTCAACATGCAAGGAAAGAGATTTAGGGAAAAAAAGTTTTGAGAATATATTCACAGAAGAAATCTAACTCATACCTGGATTACAGCACAAAATATGTGTTGCAGGAACTGGGTTTGGCTAGTCTAGTAAAGAGAAAGACCAGGGGAGACATGATAGCGGTCTTCCAATATTTGAGGGGCTGCCACAGGGAGGAAGGGGTCAAGCTATTTTCTAAAGCCCCTGCAGGCCAGACAAGGAATAATGGATGGAAACTGAAAAAGGAGAGATTTAACCTGGAAATAAGGAAAAACTTTCTGACAGTGAGAACAATCAACCAATGGAACAACTTGCCCTCAGAAGTAGTGAGAATGTCATCACTTGAGACTTTCAAGGAGAGATTAGACTGCCATTTGTCAGAAATGGTGTAGGGTCTCCCACTTGGGCGGGGGGGGGGGGTTGGACTAGGTGACCTACAAGGTGCCTTACAACTCTGATTATCTATTATCTGTCTCTTGTTTCTATCATTTTCAGTGTTCTGTTTGGTTACTAATTTTGATGAAGGAGAGCTAGAGAAGAAATGATAAAATTGGATATAGCTAGTAAAAATGGGTGAAATATATCATCTTGTTCCAAAATAGATCAAGTAAAGTTTAAAAACTGTTCTCTCATGCATGCAGGCCTGCAATTAGATGGAGAAAAGAAAATGGGGATGGTAAAATAAATGAGTAACACATGTGATTCTATACATTTCTATTATTAAGGTTTCCATGACATCTTAGTTAAAGGAAATCTGCATTATTATATATTTTATCATCATAGCTATTCTGTTTCTAACTTTCTGATCACAGGCACAATGCCTGCTGGCAGCAAAAATGGCACTAATACAGTTTTCTTCTCCACTTATTAAAGTTGCTTTCTTAACCATCTGTGTCTAGGAATAAACCCTACTGGAAATAATAGAACTAATTTCTGAGTAATGCATAAAGCTGCATAGCTAGCAAATCGGAACGGATATCAGCATTCATTTGTCACTTTGAGTGACTTGCAGTAGAAACCTAACATCAAGAAATAAGTTTGGTCCATAACATTATCTACCATCACTGGTAGTAGTTCTCCATGGTTTCATATAAAAATGTTTCCTAGCTGGAAGATAGCAGGACTTGTATTTGTAACCCTTGGTAAGCAAAACAAGTTGTCTACCTCTGAATAGATCACAGGAATTTCTGACTCCCAATTTTTAGAGAAATAGAAGTAACTAGTCTTTAGTTCTACTTGTTGAGTTATAAAAGAGATAAGAACAGCTAATATTTGTTTCTTAAGATTGTGCATTTATTTTAAATCTGTCATGAGTTATGGCACAGTTATTGTCTGTCCCTTTGCCGCAATGATACTCACCTATAAGGTGTTAGCATTAATTCATTTCCATGATCATGTAGTTTCACTTGCCTGTTTTGTATTCATGTTATCAAAAATAATCAAGATAGATATTTGTACTTTCCTGATCATTTTTCTCACAGTGTGTAGCTCATGAGATCCAGTTGCAAATTTGCTCTACCCTTAAAGTGATTATTTTGCAAGTGTCTCCACAGCCCCAGCCTCTTATTTGCAGCTGTTTTTAGTCTGAGGGTAATGCTGCATAACAGCCTAAACTGCTAATCTGCCATGCCACGCCCAGCTGTTTCTTAAGATAAATTCTTCTAACTGCTCCTTATTGAATTGCAATGCTATAAAATAACATTGAGCTTATTTCATTCTAGGGATAATATGATAATATATCTGGTTAGTCTCTATTTTTTGGTGTGACAGAGATGTGAGGTAGACCAAAAGTTACATATTGTCAGAGATGAAAAAAGTGCTAATATAGTATCTTGGGAACAGGAAGCATATGTATAGTTAACCCCTTATTTTTTAAAAAAATCCATGAGACCAGAAATTCCAACACTGTCATGCAGGATTTAGCATTTGCTTCTATATTGCTGCAGAATCTCAGATGATTAAGATGTTGAGCTTTTTCCACTTCCTAACAAAAACATACTGCTGCACCATTAAGAAATCCCACAGATAATCACTAGTTGTTCAGTCAGGAAAGAATGGGAACATGAATCAACTTAATTACAAATAAATGACAGCTTTCTTCAGAAATGTACTGAGACAGACTTATACAATTAAAAGGAATTGGGTGGGTCTCACACAAAGCCTGGATTGTTCTTGTGCAGAAAACTCCACAGTAACATCATTGATCCCTCTTCTCCAACAACAGGTCTTCTTAAATGTCACTGCATCCAGTCTGATAGTAGCCTAGCATGTTGCTTTTGCAGATGCCAGCCATATTCTTGTACAATAAGGTTTCCATCTGGAAATAACCAATGCAGGCTGTGTGTGGGAAGACTGCCTGCTAGAGTGGTCACATACTCACAGATAAGTAATGTCTCCTAATGCAGTAGCAAGGATAGTAATAGGCACTTCTTTAAAACCAGGATCATGTTGCAACTACTATGCATTGGCTGCCAGTTTGTTGCCTCAAGTTTTTATGATATATGAAACCAATTTCTGTTTCACCTTGAGTCTTTCTGAAGAACAAATGGAGAAGGCTGGGTCCGGAACAAGAATGAAACTGGCCATCGGTTCTGTGGAATACTTTGCCTTATGAAGTCCAAATTATTTTTTTCTTTAGGTATAATACCACCTCTGACTAGAGATTTTACAGTATCCTTCCTGCCAAGCCCACCAAGCCATGCCCACAGAACTGGTAGTAAAAAAAAAAGAGAATCCCATCACTGATATACATATGAAGACATTGCCTTCACAAATGGAATTCATTGGATTAAGGGTGGTAGTGGTGGTGGGAAGAGAATCCTGCTTCCATAATAATGCCATTTATTCGAATGTTGCAATATCATGCCATATTTCCTATCTTCCTTGAAGTTTGCTTTGACTTCACCCACTATTCTGTGGGATGTGATCCCAAGCACAATACATTGCTAACTGTGATGTTGAGAGTTTCATAATGAGATAAATATACTTTCATTATATTTATATACTATAAAAATCCATCAACAAATGCCAACAGCCCACTCCACGGTTGACATTAATTCTCATTAAGCCTACATGGCTGGGTTTTTTGGAAGATTGGATCATTACTGAAATGAAAGATGGTATCTGTCTGATGAGCATTGTTTTGCTCAGAGCAAAACCATATATCTTTTCTTATTCTTATTTTAGGTACAGAGATACAAAAGCATAATATGAACTTAGAAAATGAAGTATTTAGATGGGATAAACAGAATCCAAATCACATCAGAGTGTGCAACCTTTTTTCTGGCAAGACTGCCCTGGGTCTTTGAACAGTATGCCTGGAACTGCATTGCAAAAAGTTGTGGTTGAAATCAGGGCAAAACTTAATTTTAATTGGAATTTATATTTAATTAAAATCAAGTAGCGTTAATATATAATTTAATTTATTTCTTTTTATTTACATGGCTCCCTCTCTTAAGCAACTCTTAAGCAATGATATGATAATTTGTAATGCAAAACTTACTAGTCATACAGAAAATATTTCCCTTTTGTCATTTTAATAGTTGCAATTTGGAAAAACTTTTAAAGTCTTTTGGTACTATTCTCAAGACATTCAAAAGGCACGTGTGACTTGGGCTTCATGCAACTCTGCTTAACATTAGCCATCTAATATTGATAGACCTTATATCATGCATAAACCAATATTTTTTGCTTGCAAATTATTTGGTATGCTTGTGTATCATAGACTACTGAACCTATATATGTGGATTGACAGGTAATTGTCTCTATAGTGGGGATCAGAGCTTTTAAACTGAGTAAGCAATAACTTATTTGCTTTCTCCAAAGACCCTGGAATTATAGCATGTGCCTGGAATAAAGAACTAGACCAGGAGAAAATCCCCAACCATTAAAGAGGAGAGAAAAGCCTTGGTTGAGTTTGCAGGATACTAATAAAAATAAATGCAGGTGGATGAGCCCCTTCCAGGATTCTTCCAAGTTGGTTTGTTTGCTTCTTTATTTGTAAAATTTATAGGCTGTCCCACCTTACCTCAAGGTAAGAGTACTGCTTGTGGAATTTTTCCTTGTTTATGCCTGTGCTACCTTGGTTGCCAGGATGCCAGTGTGCTGGCTGGGGAATTCTGGGAGATGAAGTCCTAATGTTGCCAAGGTTAATTTAGAGGGAGCAAGGCAGAGCAAAAATTGGCAAATGCAAAGCCAATGAAGCAGGGCAAAGTTGGAAAACTGGGTGAGAACTGAAATTAGAACAAGGTCTCATGGGGACAGGCTTTCCACCTCTGCTTTAAATGAAGGCTGGGATAAAATGTAAATAGTAAAGAAATAGGATTTAAATTAAAATAAATGTAATAAAGGTTTACCCACCTATACATTTTTATAGACTTATTTATTTATTCAGGCTCCTTTTTCAAATATGTATTACTTTTACTCAATGTTTCACTAACATCTCAAAATAATTAAAAAGATTTGCTAATACAGGTAGTCCTTGACTTACAACAGTTCATTTAATGACTATTCAAAGTTACAGTGACATTGAAAAATGTGACTTATGACCATTTTTCACAGTTACAACCTTTGCAGCTTCCTCATGATCATGTGATCAAAATTCAGATGCTTGGCAACTGGTTCATATGTATGACCGTTGCTCCGTGCAAGGTCTTGCAATCACCTTTTGCGACCTTCTGAGAAGCAAAGTCCATAGGGATGCCAGATTCACTTAACAACCAGGTTATTAACTGATCAGCTGCAGGGATTCGCTTAACAACAGTAGCAAGAAAGGTTGTAAAATATGGCAACACTTACTTAACGAATGTCTCATTTAACAACAGACATTTTGGGCTCAATCGTGGTCATAAGTCGATGGTGGTTGTAAGTTGACGCTGTGTTTGCAGATCCAACTTACTGCATTTTGTCACTGATCAGATTTTTAAAAATACATCCTTTGTTGCCTGCATAGAACTAATATTGAACCATGCTCTTACATTCAATGCTTGCTTTTTAGATTAACCTAGATCTGTTTCTCTCCCAAAGATTTCTCTGCATCTGAGATCGTTCCTGACGTGAAGAGCCAAGATGTTGGTACTACTGGCTGGAATTTTTGTGGTTCATATTGCCACTGTCGTCATGCTCTTTGTCTCCACTATTGCTAACGTAAGTAGCAAAACCTTCTCAACATTTCTGTTCTGCAGTAGCAGCCATAAGCTGTTGGATCTCCTCAACTTGGTTCAAAGCCTTGCAGTCAGAGATGTTTCTGTGTTTGGGGACATCTGATAGTTATGGGCACCATGGTAGTGAAAGGGTGAAAGTATAAGGGTGGATGATCAAGAATTTTCAATCCTGCTTCTATTTCTATGGGGCAGAGTAGAAAAAAGGAGCACAACAATTTTGAAAAAAGACAAATGTGTGAGTCTTGCTGGAAGTTTTGCACATAGTTTATGTATACCTGGCTATAAAGCAATAAAAATCCTATTACTACAATAAGATCTTGTTGATCTATGTGATCTAAGCTGCCAGTCCCTTCATTTTCAGACTGAGTCCAGTACATTTTTCTAAATGCAGGATTATTTAATAATGTTAGACTTCAATTTCTCCTTTCCTCCTGCCTAAGAATCTGGGACTTCAGACACTGATTTCAGACAACACACTAAACTATGGATCTTTTAACTACATTTTATTAAATAAACAACAGTTGACTAGTTTGCACTATACTAAGCATTTAACCATAATATGCAAATGAAAATGTGATCACATGAGGAATGTTAAGGCAAGACCAAATAAATCACATTACAGTTTTGGGTGTTGTGTGGACCAAATAGAATTGACTGTATTTGGAGAGTGGCAGGAATGAGGAAGACAGGTCACTATATTCTTGATTTACACATCCTTAAAAACCAATTCATCAACCATATACTTATGCTGAACTACTTTCCAAAAACAAATTACCTCCAGAAAAAAAGCAACAGAAAACTCCTCTGGTTTATTTATGTGGGTTAAGGTTTCTAAATCTGGTTGTTGAAAATTACAAAAGAAGTAACGCCCTAAGGCTTGGCATATTCCCCATGTATTAACTGAAACAAAGCAGCAATTCAAAACAGCCTAAAGGTGTGAAATAGAGATCATTCCATTCTCTTATCCTGATCCTGAAAACACCTGGACCCATCCCACTCAGAAACAAGTTGAGTGAGTTAGGACATACTAATTATAAGATCCTTTGCTCTTTCACCTGCCAGACAGTCTGTTGTATAATTACAAGGTCTTTCCCAGCTTGTCTGTTTTGGAATCATGAAACATTCTCATGAACTCTTTGGCAAAGCCAAACTCAATGGGGAGAGAGGGACATCATTTGGCAGGATTCTTGCTTTATATGACAAATCTAGCTTGGTTCCTTCCTGTCCATGCTGAAACACTGTGTCCTCTCTCAATTTCAAGATTACATATTTTTGACAAATACAGAGCAGCAGAAACAAAAGCACAATAACACCTAGGAACAAAGGATGAATTTTGCACATTTCTGTATTGTCATATCTAAAACTAAATTTATAAATGTGGTTGAATTAATGCAAAAGAAAAATATAAATCAGTATTGAGAATGTTCCTTTAAATAGCTAGTTATATATTTCACTCTGTTGTTTTCCAGATGTGTTGACCACTGAAATCATTAAAACAGGTTCTAGGACTAGTATATGAACATTAGCACTGAGTGGAGCGTGCTAGTATCTCTTTTTATCTATTCAAAAACATAGAACTAAGCCACAGGTGACAAACTTGCTGCATCACATTGCTGTCACATGATGTTTCACAATGTTTCCCCCATTCCTGGAGCTGGGGTGGGTGTGGCCTGTGTGTGACACATCCGGCTTGCAGGCCACCAGTTTGACACTCCTGACACTAAGTGGATAATCCAAATAATAGCTGAAAACAAATTTAATTCTTCCTCTCAAAACTTTGACTTTTTTTTTACCATTTCCTATCAAACTGTGACAAGCAGAGTAGCACCATTCATTTCCAATATTATTACAGAAATGTCTTTTCTGCATTAGAAAAATCAGTAACAAAAGCAACAATATGGTAAATTAACTCATTTTGATTAACTGAATTCTTTTAAAATTTATGACTTATTAGGTCTGCTTGCATTCACATACACTGTTAATACTATACCGTATAATGAATCTGTGTAACTATTTTTCTTTTGCTGTACCAATTTTACTTGCCCTCTGTGATAATTAAAAACCAATAGTTTAATAGGTAATTAAAAACCAATAAGCTTGCACTTGCTGGTTAAATTAGGACTTCATGGAATTTGTATTGCTGCATCTTGCACTGAGCAAGAGGTTAAACTAAATGACCTTTGATGTGCTTTCCAACTCTATAATTTTGTGATTCTATGACTGGGAATTACCTGTGACTGAACAAGATACAAAGTTCAAGAATGTTGGCTGGGAATTCTGGAGTCCACATATCTTAAAGTTGCCATGGTTGAAAAAAATTGATCTAACCATTTTGCAAGACCCCACATAAAGCAATCTTCTTCTAAATTTGTTTCTTCCACTCTTCCAAAATGTTGAGTTTGAAAACCTTGTTCCTAAAGCATCAAATAAATCAACCAAGAATCAGAAGAAAAGGAAGTATAATGTCAGTATTGGATCATCACACACAGCTTTCTTCTATTTTCCCCCCCAATAATTAAATACACCATTCCAGGAAATTGTGTGGATAAGGCATTTTTAATGTAAAAAATAGATAAAACTTTAGGCATTCATTTATGCACTGAATAAATTAAGCACAACCATGGCCCCACCCCGTAAATTTCAAAAGGATTTTTTTTCATTCTGTGCAAAAAAAGGTAGACTTCCTACCACACCCTTGGTCAGGAAGCAAAGAATTTCTCAAAAGTAGTCTTGAGATAATGCACCCATTAAATTCCGTAGTACTTGGCATTTTGGGCCACATTGGAGAAATTCCTCTGACAAAATTTGCATGCATTTTAAGATTTGTTTAATTTGTTATTATGATTGACAAAACCTCTGAGGATTTTACCTAGCTGGCTAATGAAATGTCTGCAAAATAAAATTAAAAAAAAACATACACACACACACATATACACACATAAACATACAAACATCCAAGTTCAAGGGAACACCAAGGCCTCTACAAATGTCAAAAATGCCATAATGTCATAGATATGCAATGGGCAATAAAGACCTGCTAGTATGTAATTTGATCACAAAATAGCCTTTTCTAACATTGCTTGAAGAATTGAAACTACTTAGTTTAGTATTTAGATGCAGTTTACTAAAAACAAAGTTCACATGGACACACATACACACACACACACACACGCACATGGACAGGCACAGATATACAAATCAGAAAGAGTCTATAGCACTTTTCAAATTAACACATTTTATTTACAAGGCATAGGACCTTTGGGAACTATAGCTCAGTATTTGATGCTGTAGCTAGTGAAGTCTTTTGTCTAAAATGTAATAAAATGTGTTAGTTGGAAAGTGATCCCAAAGTTGTTCTGATTTTTGTCTACCATAGACTAGCATGACTCTTCTCCTACAACATATATAAAAAATTAACTTAGCACATGCTAGAAGCTTTCCCAATGTTTATGATTGCACTTGGTGACTGTGTGAATAGCTTTTGAAGTCCAATTTTTTTTCTAATTGAGCAGGAATTGCTTTGTTAATTCTTTTTCTCTTTCTCTTTTTCCTCCCTCCTCTCTCCCTCACTTTCCCTTCCCTCCCTCCTTCCCTCTCCCTCTCTCTTACATTAAAAACTTTTCATGTTTAACTTGGTTGATACTTCAAAAAAACCAGGGTTAAAAGTGAAGCAATCTGGCCTTATTTGGTTCCCTTCTGACCTGCTAAAATTTCCACAATCCAAAGTCTATGCAGCTGGTAATGTAGCTTGAAGTCCAGTGATGATCAGGTTGGAAAGATAAATTTAACATGGTTTTAGTTTTGCTAACATCAATTATAAATAATCAAATACAAAATAATACCCCAATTATTGTTATTGCTTTTATAGACTACTATGAATATTTCAGTAAAGTTAATGTATGGTTGATTTGATATTGTTAGAGACATTAGCTCTAAACTACATAACTTGTAATGTTCTCTTAATTAAACTAATCTCAATAAACTCACAATAAGGATAACCCTCAGGAGATAAGCAAATAAGAGGGAAAAGTTTTTTCTCCAATTATTTATTTTATAATGATTCAATAGTATGGTTGAGGAATTCTGGGGGTAGTGGGGAAGTACTTGTGGCTTTTAAAAAAACTTCTGGTAAAAGATTCAAAATTCCAGATACTTTTTCCACCATTTCCTTTGGAAAAGAAAACAGTGTACTAAAAAATCAGCTGTGGACTGATTTTCAATGACCCACACCCAATGTTGTATGAATAAGTATACTTATTAGGAAATAAGCCTCCTTGGATTTCACAGCATTGATTCTGGATGACTAGCTGATGAACAGTAGAAGAGAACTAAACAGGAAGACAGTGGAATGACCTACTCATTGTTGGTTTGGCCATACATATTTACATATCAATTGGCTCCTTTGCTTTAGTTTATGATGACATCTGCTGGATACTTCTATCTGAAGCAGCGTACTTATTTTATACACACTCATACACACCCATGGCACACAAGCCAACATTGAACAAAAACAGGAAAGATATTCAGAAGCCAAAAAACTCAGGAAACCATAATAATTTTTTTGTTTTTTCAGCACTCTGTTCTTCCAGTATTTGGCATCTTTCCCCCCTCATCAAAAATCCATGGGAATAGAATAGAGAGAGATACTTAGGAATATCTTTGTTGTATGCAATCCAGAGTCTCATGACTCTCATTTGAATATGGAAAATTGCAAATATGCAGTTAGATTTTGTCTCCCCAAGGATATTCTCCAAAATATGTCATGAAGTAAGCAGCCAGAACAAAAATACTCTGTCCTTTACTCTGCTTCGATATGTTTTCTCCATCAGATTGTCTCAGACCAAATGGGCTCCTATCAGCTGTGTGGGAATCATTGAAGTACTCAACCTAATTACCTTTTTCTATAAATAATGTATAGATTTTTTTAAAGCTCAGGAACCAGAGGTGGTATTCAGTAGGTTCTGACCAGTTCTGGAGAACTGGTAGTGGAAATTTTGAGTAGTTTGGAGAACTGGCAAATGCCACCTCTGACTGGAGATTTTACTGTATCCTTCCCCTGCCACACCCACCAAGCCACACCCACAGAACTGGTAGTAAAAAAATTTGAATCCCACCACTGTCAGGAACACTCAGTTACATTCATCTCGATGGGTTTTACAAGGAATAAAACCCAAGGAACCATTTTCATGTTGTAAGTTATAAGAATTCACTGCTGTTCCTCTCCTATACCCTTTCACAAAGCAATACTAAGATCTGTATCTTAGACTAGGTTCTGAAAAATTGATGCCCATATATCCCATTAATCTTGTTTTTAAAATTGCTTTATGTTTATATATACGTATGATATCTGAAATCCTAAGAATTGGGCAGCCTCCAAAATTATAAGGAAATTATATCAAGAAATAAACAACTGTATTTTCATTTGTTGCAACGGCCCTCCTCTAAATAAATCTGCTCTAAATGGACCTCTATTCTGCACACTATAACCTTGAAGCATAGAAAATATATTTCTAGCCTAAGGGGTCCATATATAAATGAAATTATAGCTAACGTATCAGGTTACATTAAAAATATTTTTAAGGTACAAATGCATCAAAAAGCAAATAACTCTGACTCAAGACAAAATCCAGTTGGACTACAATATTTATGACATCAGAAGTATGACCCTTTCCAACACATTCTGCAGGCATCTAGCACCTAATGATTCCTAAAGGATACTTGTTAATAAATTATTTTCACTTTTTAAAATCTGGGAATGTGGCTGCATTGTAATGGAGAATTCTCAAAATGATAAGGAAGCCACTTCATGGAGCAGCCAGTCTGGGAATGGGAACAATTAATCTGTGGTGGTGGTGGGGCAGTCAAAACAGACAATGGAGGGGCAAAGTTTCATGTGATTTGCAGTACATTTTTTTGTGATTTTGACCCCCTCTCCTGTCTATGCCCATGAATGGAAGTGTTCAGCCTTCTTTATGAATTATAAATATGTTGTGTTATAAACAAGACTAAATGCAGCAAGCATTAAGATATATTATTACAAGATATGATGAGGCAAACTTTTTTTAAAAAAAATTCAGCATCAGTAGTTAAAATATACTTTTCTGAATTGACCCTCTTTTATGTCATTCACTTCATGGCTTTCTGAATTTGCTGTTCTATATTTCACTGAATTGATAATCTTAGTTATTAGATTCCAGTTCTTCAACAAAAAGTCAAGGGGCCATTAGCTTTATCCTAACATCCAGTACAAATCTAAACCTGAGAATCTCTACTTTCTTTTTTGAAAAAGATAATCCTACATTTCTGACTTGCTGCAGTACTGTAGATCCAAACCCTGTGAACAGAAGACTGAGGAGTATGTGAACAGATAAGGTAGCTCTCCTGAAATAATCTCTAGGAAGGGATCGCACCTAGTGGAACAGTAGTAGTTTTCATGTAGTAGGCTATGTATTTGGGTCCTAATTGAAAAGGATCAGATCAAGATGATGTAAGAGGTTTCAGCTTCAAGCCATTGAGACTTATTGTCAGAACAGAAAATACTGAACACTTGGTGAAGAAATAGGTCAACTAGTACAAGGCAGTTCTTTATACCTGGCATACAAGGACAAACACCATTAGTTGGAGCAACCATCACCATGTCATACAGTTTTCAAAAGAATGTGTATATGATTGTGTTAAGGTGTTGAAAGTCAAAGCTAATTCATTTTCATTACCTAGGACAAAGCAGTAAATATGTCTTCCTATCAGAAGCCAAGAAGCTCAAGAGAGATAAATGTGATAATAACTATTCCTTTAAATGCTTCAAGAGAGATGTAGATATTTCAGGAAGGCATAGCTATTGGTGACTAGTAGCCTGAGTGGCTGTAAACTATCTCCAGAATAAATGCAGCGTGGCTGTAAACTATCTCCAGAATAAATACAGCAGTATGCAGTATGCTAGCATACTGTACTTTAGACATTAGCCTCTGGGAAAGAACAATGAAAAGAGCTGTCTCATAAATTTCTCAGATGAAACAGACATGACACTGTGTGATACAGTGCTGGAGAAAATAGCCCTTTGGTGTAATCCAGCTGGCAGTTCTTAGGTTCGAATGTTCTCATTTTATACCTACTGAGTTTTCTTCCCTCAGTTTCTCTATCTTAGATCATAATTGGTTTCAAACATTTCCAAATTTGCTACAACAACAGCAATCTCAATACCACTTTGCAAGTAGTTTGAACATAACAAGTTTTTAAAAATAAATATTTTATCAATAGCTATTTCACTCATTGGAAAACAATCTGCTTTCCTCCCCTTCCCCAAGAATAAGGGAAACTCAAAATGAATTTTCTAGATGAGCTTCCAATTAGGATTAGCTAATTGTAGTGTTTCCTGAGCAACAATAACTATTAAATGAAGGCAAATACATTGCAATGAACAAGGACATACATTCAATTTAGCAGCAGCTAAGATTGTTGGCCATGCTGGTATAAAGATAGCTAGGGAAATAATTGAAACATTGGAAATGGACTTCTTGTCGGTCAACAGGAGTACTGACCTACCACAACTTATCAGGTACTTAGGAGCCAAGGTCTTGGCAATACAAGGAAACAACAATCAATAGCCACCCATCAACACACCAGTCAACCAATAGGAAGGCACCACATAAATATGATGCATAGAATAGCCCAAGGCACACATTATAGTAGAGAGAAGTTCCCCGAGGATGGGCTCCACCATGAAAACTTAGAAGACTAGTCCTTTGGTCCAAATAACCAACCTGGACTGAATTTTGCAACAACTACATCCCTAAATTAATATTATATTTCACATCAGTAATTGCCTTCCATTTTGGCAAACTCTTTTTTCTAAGTTTATATTATCTTAAACATATCAAAATTATCATATCAAAACATATCAATGTGTATTCTATAACTGAAAAAATACTCTAGTATCAGTTATATCTCAGCATTATCCAAAATGTCTTTTGGTACAAAAACATCACCCTTTCTAGAAAACTTAGTAATTATTGAATGACAATTTTGCAAAAGTTCAGCTAAACTGGCTTCCAGTTTTAGCTTGATGTCAGTTCCTGAAGGGAAGTAATCCAAATATGAAAGTTTCTTCTGCTTTATTTTAGGTCTGGATTGTAACCACCATTTCTGGCAAAACAAACTCTTCAGGGCTCTGGAAGCAATGTTCAGAAAGCAATTGCATTGACCTTTTTGTTCAAAATGATGACTTGGGTAATATACTGTTTATTTTCATCTATGGATATTGCTGTATTGATATATTGTTATACATTGAACTCCTGCATTCCTTTATCTCTTTCTTGCCTTGTGTCTTTAGCTGCCCTCAAGGCTGTGCAGGCCTTCATGATCCTGGCCATCATCTTTTCCTTCATCTCTTTGGTCATGTTTGTAGTACAACTATTCACCATGGAGAAGGGGAAACGCTTCTACATCACTGGATCCATTATGCTGATTTGCTGTAAGGAAAACCATTGTCTATAGTAGCAAACTGGAAATTGGTCCAAAATACTGGAGAATGGTGGTATTTCCTGGCCGTCATCTTATGAATGTAAACATAACAAAATAATAGAGTTGGAAGAGATCTTGGAGGTCTTTTAGTCCAACCTCCTGCTCAAGTAGGAACCTTATCTAATGCGATAATACTATTATCTATTACTTCATAATTTTATTGGATGCAAGAGGCACATAGTTCATTACTTAAACAATAAAAAATTTATCAGAAATAAGAAAATAGAAACCAAAGCTTAAACGTGAAGTCTTCTTTCTTTGATAGCTGTTAAGCTACCATGGAAAATTCCACATGGAGGGTGGAATTGTGAAAGGCTACTGATGGTTACCTTCTCATGGTTACCTTCTAACTTGGACAAGTAGCCCCAATGTTAAAAATGAAAAAAAAATCACTGTATGTGGAAAGAGATACTATTTTCAATGACAGGCTACAGAAACAGTTACATTACTATAGATTTCAGGGGCCTACTACAGAGAAGAAAGTATAATAATTCCAAAGCATTTAGATAGTCTTTGTCTATATAAGAGACTATAGAAGTATTCTATATTGAGCCTGAAACAAATCTTTTTTAGACCAACTCAAGTTTACAAAGTAGCATATGCAGGCATTGGAGTTTTCAAGAACTTCTTATCAGGAATGGTGATAAGGAAGGGAAAAAAGACAGAAAAATGGGTAAGGGAAAATAATGTGTTCAGTGTTCAGGATATCAGTTATGTGTGGAATTACTGCAGACATGCAACTGAGTCCTATCATTATTAATGTTAGGTTTTGAACTTTGAATTACCTGATAAGGTAATCATAAATCATATGCCTCAAACAAAATATATTTTTATTTTATAATAACAAAGCAGTTGGATTTTTTTTCCCAATATTCAGATAAGGGAAGTTAATCTTTTTCTTTCCAGTTCTTTTCATTGTGAAATCTACAATTGTTTGGATAAAGAATTAAAGTGTCTTCCCAATTTTACTTTATTTTATTATTTATTTGTTTGGTTGCTTTTGTTTTCACAGGGCTGTTTATTTTGATTGCTGCCTCGATCTATACGGCCCGATTTTCTCACTATTACAAAGACGGTCACCACGGATTTTCCTTTATACTTGCCTGGATCTGCTTTTGCTTTAGCTTCATTGTTGGGATCCTGTATCTTGTACTCAGGAAAAAATGAGAGTTGTCAGGGTAAAATAGAGAGGGAAGATTAGAAATTGGGGGACTTGTGGGAGGGTTGTGAACTCACTTTGCTATGAGACGTTTGCCAGAAATAATGAATACACTATTCACCCAACATGCTGAAACACAGAAAACTCCACAAGAGAGAATTGCTGTAGACTTCTCCTGTTATGAATTTAAGACCATGAAGATGATTGAAGAATCTTCAGCTTAGAGAGGTGATATCTCTCAGACTCCATTCAAAGGCTTCAGTCGAAAAGGCAAAAATAAATAAGTTGTTCAATTTCCTTCTTGATCCTTCAGCAGCAGAACATAACACCCATGAACACCACCCACCCATTTCTAGTAATCCAAGAAGATATCATGAAGTGAGACACTAGAAGTATCAACCTCCCTTCCAAATTAAACAGTGTTAGAGCTGGGCACATTATAAAATAAAATGAGGTGCTTGCCTCATTCATGTGATGCTAAAGGATAGCAATGAAGTCCTGGGTGACAGAACTGTAATTACTTCTCAAACTAACCAGCATCTCAAACTAACAGCAACTAACTGTTCCATAACCAGTTCCATTTATCACTGTGCCTATTTCCAAATTTGGAATGGGAGACACGTTACTCCATTGTGCATCTCTTTTTGTTTTCATACAAAAACTCCTTGGAATTAAAGATACGAAATGTGAAAAATCAACCTTTTTAAATATTATCTAAATTGTACCCTTTAAATTTAATGTTTTAAAATATTTAATTTCCACTCTTTATTGTCATGTAAAGAAATAGTGCTGCTGTTGTTGAACAAGATAGAAGGCAGAGGCCATTGAAGAATGAAAAAGAGGTGAATGGTAAAGGAAGATGGAATAGGGTGGAGAAAGGCAAACTATTTTCTAATTATAAAGCATGTCATTAAGATATGCAACTTTCTAGAAAAACTTGATGTGTCCATTTTACACAACTACACTATGAAGATAGAACTGTTGGGTCCATAAAGTTTGTGTTCTTCAAGCTGTCAATCCTTGAGGCATTCAACTCTGGCTCATGTGATCTCATCTCCCAGCATCAAATTAGATAAATCATTTTCTCATTTCATTGAATATAATGAGGGTGGAACATTGTTAAAGTGGGGCTTTCAATATTAGAACTTGCATTTAAACTATAATATATAATCTATGATGAGGGCAGACCTTAATATCGCATTGGTCAAGAAAGAAATTATTTGTACTATAAAACAGGGTTCCTTAGTCAGAATTTTGTGATAATAGAGACGACACTTCTGATTTGTGTGTGTGTGCCCATCTTAACTCTCCCCCCGCCATGTTTTTATTGCATATCGTTCATCTCCCAAGGGATAAGATTGGCTAATTAAATTTTGCAAAGAGAGGGACAAGCAGAAAATTGCTATACTAAAGTGGAAAGACTTCCTATTACATCATAGTTACCATTTGCCTTCCTACCACATAGATCAGTTCAAAATAATGAAAATATGCTTCGGAAGTTGCTAATATTCTCTCTGCTTTGTTGTACTTGAGTGATATGAAAAGTAAGGAGGGGTTCAGGGTTGCAAGTTTAGTATAAACAGTATTCTCTTTCTCGCTTTCTTCATTATACTGTTTTACATGTATTTGCTAGATTGTTCTGTCATACTTGCCATTTCTCAACATTTATTTTATGTGTAGCCATTGTAAATATTTTGATACAAGTGTCCCTAGAAATAGGGATATATAAAATAAAGTAAAATAAAATAAACTTCCATTTCTCAGACATGTGAGTCTTATTGATTTTCCCGCAGCATATATCAATACCACTTCTTCCCCTGAAGGAAAAATGAGGACAATCTAGTATTTTCAGGATAACCAGCTTGGCAGAGGCTGAGGTAGAATTGCTGCTATGCACCTAAAGTGGTGATGCACAGGTTATTTCTGGAGCCCAGCTTTATGTAAAGGCATTCATATTAAACTATTTATGGAACAGGGTACCCAGTACCAGTTGAGATCTCACAAAGGATCATTGCCACTGCATTTTGGTGAGCAGATCTTAGATAGAAAACACCATCATGCTTGTAGCTAGGTTTTGCATGGTAATAGCATGGTCGTTTCTTTCCTCTACTATTATGGTGGGGTGATGTTTTATTGCCTATAGATGGAACAATGGAGAAGGCGGCCTCCAATAAAGAGTTCAGGTTGTGCTGAACCAACTGCAATAAATACCTTACCAGAAACATTTTTGAAATTGTTAGCTGCTTGATATGAGAGTAGAGAGTGACCACTAATTTGCCTTTTTGAATGGAATCATTCTAGAAAGCTAGGAGTGTTGACACAGCTAGTTAGCAAACTTCTTTTCTTCATTACTGACATCAGTGAGATGCCAAACTGGGAATCATTGGAAAAGTTTGGGCCCTTCTGGACAGATAACAATGATTATGACCTCCTCACCACATTCTGCCCAATTTAGCAGAATCAGCTGAAGCAGGCTGCTACACAGGTATAATACCACAGAGACAGACACTCAGAGAAAAAGTTGTCATCTTATGCAACGGAAAGCCACCTGTTGTAGCCTTGCCATCACCTATTGTACATATACATGTACAATACATGTACATCTTTGGCTAGTGACATTTGGCCTAGTACACACCTTCTTGGAATTTTTGAATAAAGCTTGCTTTCACAAGGAACTTTAAAATAAAGCTTGATTTGAATAGGTCAATAACATTTAAGGCATTCAGAGTGCTGAGTGGAAATTTGAGTTAAATTGGAACAGCGAGCACAGAATGTAAGATTCTATTAGTTGGTATAAGGGTAAAGTTAAAGAGTAGATCACACAAATACAAGGGTCTTTGGAGGGAGTGAGGGAAAAGAAATCAAGATGACAAGAGCAATCAAAGCTTTGCCTGTTTCTTTTAGACATGTGTTTCACATAAGACGTAGCCGGAGCTTTGATCACATTATGTTAGTTGCTTTTTTTAGTTTTTTGACCATACCCTAAGGTCACACTTGGATAGATTGAAGGATTTTAATGTTTTATGGATTTGATGAAAAGGTAGAAACACACACAACATGAACCAATCACAAGAAGCCAGAGCAACAGAATGGTCTCTCTTCTTTTTTTCTTATAAAATAGAATGAGCAGGAAAGCAAGAAAATCATTGGTAGACACTGAGAAAAAAAAATATGTTCAAAGAGCAGAAAAGCAAAGGAACATTCTTCTCCCAAACATTTTTTTAACAAGAAGAATTTATGGAAATGATTAGGCTGAATAACTGTTTATTCATGCCAATGACAGAGAGACCATAATACCATTCACCGCTTATCATTACCCAGCATTTTAAATAAGAGGAAAATTGAAAAGCAAACATTCTGTAGCAACCTGGAAGCAGGACAAACATTCTTTGTGACTATCATATTTCATTCATTTCACTTTAAGTCAGTCCAGTTGTGGGACAAGTCAATCAAATCTTCATTAAATCAAATCATTTTCTTGTGTATTTCCATAAAGCAATACTATTCTCTTAATTTCTTATATTAATTTGCAACCATAGCAACGAATTCCTCTGTACATAATAAACATTCCCTCAAACCTGTATTGTGTGATATGGAAACCTGAAGGTTTCTAGGTTACATGGATATGAGGACAACATGGAAATGCACTCTGGCTAGATGCTAAAAGCACTGAAGGAGGAAAACAAATCTGCTGAAATCAATTTTATATACTTAAGGTGAATAAACATATTCAATCAACTTAGAGATGTGTAAAACTATTTTCCATTGGCTGGATAGAATTCTTGTTAGTTAGAAACTTAAGGTTCATTATTCTGCCACACAATGGATTTGCTGTGGAAGAGCATGGCTCTTTAGTGCTGTGCAAAGAAAAACAGATCTGCAAATGTAATTCCTGTTACTTTTCTTCCTTCAAAGGGGGGAAGACTCTGCAGAATTTTTGATAACCTATTTCCCTAAGCATTTCTAAAACAGGATTTTGTTTTTCCTTGTCTGCATACCTTTCATGTGCAACCTATAATAGAAAAATGCATTTGTTGTACTTAGTTCTTTATTTTTCACACTTTTCTTAGTAACTCCTCCAGAGGCGGTATTCAGCAGGTTCTGACCAGTTCTGGAGAACCGGTAATGAAAATTTTGATTAGTTTGGAGAACTGGCAAATATCATCTCTGCTGGAGATTTTACAGTATCCTTTCCCTGCCACGTCCACCAAGCCACGCCCACAGAACTGGTAGTAAAAAAAATTGAATCCCACCACTCCTCCTTATATATGCATGTTTGAGTGTTTTAGAATCACAAACTGTAACATAAAATATTGAAGTTCGGGAGTGCGTATAAATTCTAAATCTTACTCTATTCCTGGCTGGTGTGGAATTAATTCTAATGGATCGGGTCAAATCTTAATTCACACTAGAACCTATATTATTGCATCACGTAAAATGTGCCTTAGGTCTACAGCTAGTATCTAGTGCAGATTTACTAGATGAAAATAATTTCAAATTATTTAATTGGTTATATGTGACTAACTGTAGACAATGACATGAAGTTTTCGTGATGACTTTAACCCGTGGGACATTTGGTTAAATTCCTGGTACTCCATTACAGAAGGAAAGGGAGAAAAACTTGTGTGTATATGTGTATATACCTGAACATGTTATGAGAAACTCTAGAGGACGGGATCTATCAATAGAATATTAAATATGACTGAAAGTAAAAAACCGAGGACTAAAGGCTTTGCTATATGTTGTGTGGTAAGTGAGATGGCTGTAATAGATTTCAGTTGCTTAAAAAAACATGTTTAAAATTTCAGTTGTTTAAAAATGGGGCGTATGATTCCTTCCTTTCCTGGCCTCTATATCATGCCAAGTAGTTCCAAGGCATACTAACAACTCTCACAAAATTCATTTATGATATAGTATTTTTGGCGGTAGCATTGAACAGTGAAGCAGCTGCTTCACTGCTGCTGCTATGACCATTAGCACTGGCAAATAAAACAAACAAACCAATTTTACAGTGTCTCTCCTGCATTATCAAAATATCTTTGATAGAGTGAATTGGACAAAAGTGCAATGCAAAAAGAAAAAAAATGCTAGATTAAAAATCTAAAAATCTTGTCAGCAAATAATAATGCTATATTTTTCTCACTGAGAAGCGGAATAATTGGCAGCCTCATAGAATATAAGAATCTGATTGTCCTGCTTCAGACTGTTTATGGAGGTAATAAATAGTCAAATTCTCTTTTCAGTAAATTATTTCCAGAACATTCAAAGCATACATGGCAAGGAAAAAACCACACTCTAATCTTTTCTCTGACCAGAACCCATCAAGAGGTTCATCTTACTGTTGTCACTATGGGGTTTGGGGTGGGGGTTATTGATTTTTGTATTGGAGTTGTATCCTTGAAGACCACCCAGAATCACTGACAATGAGTTAGTCAGCCATACAAATTTTCCAAAAATAAATAAATACAATTAATTGAATTTAATTATATTTAAATGCACTTTCCCCCCAGCCTCTCCCTACATTTTGCATGAGAATATCTGGTTGAGCATTTTCCATCTTGATTAGACATCCTAGTTCTAAGTATATTTATTATACTGCAGTGAAATGTGATTTCAAGAACACTTATTTAAGATCAGAGCTCCTAGAGCATCAAAATACTTTTGGTTTTTTAACTTTAAATTGAAACAGATACACTGAAGATCTCATAATTTCTGAAGTCTTATTTCCATATCAATGTTTTTTTTTTCTTTATGCTTTGGGCATAAACAAATGTCAGGACATGTGTTCTGTTGATTTTAAGCAATGCTACCAGAAATCAGGTGAAGCTTAGCAGCAGATTCCCCCTGCTCAGTTATGTTTGGGCTTAATTTGACCAGTTAAAGTAAATAGATTATATATTGACTGCAAACTATAGAAACCAGCATGCTGTATTCCCAACTACCCTGTCATGCCCTGCATGACAGATGCTTTGCTAATGATCTTGATAAGTACCAAACTTATATGGTTTGATGGACTTGAAATGATACTAATTTGTGTTGATCTTACATATTTCTACAAGAATAAACAAAGGAAACTTCAGATCATTCTTCACTCTGTTACAATACATAGTACAGTATGTTCCAATGCAAGTACTTTAGGCAACATAGAACTATATGATAAAGGTAGATATTCAATTAAGAATACACTTTGGCTGGATTAAGCAAGGTACAGCTCTTTCGAATACTTCAAAAGAACAACAATTTTTATAAACCTAGGAGCCCAAAATATTTATCTATGTATGAATAAATATTTTTAATTCACTGACCAGTGAATTAAAAACAAAAACACACTAAAAATAAAAATAAAGTAAAAGCAAAGAAAGAAAAATATTACAATTTGGTGGTGAGTTTATCAGTAAATAATAAAACATCTGCATAATATTATAGGCAGTATAATAAAATTCAGCTAAGTAGAAGGAGACAAGGCCAAAGTATCAATACTTCCCTAATATGTCTATGAGTAGAAATTTCCCACAATTTACATACTGGAATATTTGTGCTATGAAAATTCATATATAACATTATTCTATATTCTATTTTATTCTAGTTAATTGGTTATCCATAATCATAGCGGCCAGACAGGGCCATGCAGATCCAACATCTAAGGCCAAATGCCAACTCCAAAGAAAAGTTAAGACAAAGAAAGTAGCTTAGTGGTTAAAATGTCAGAATCTTAACTGACACACTGAACATCAAATCTCAAGTGTCAAATGTGTGATCTTGTCCTACCATCAACCCCATTTACTTTGCAGAACTATTGTAAAGGTAAAAAGGGGGGAGAAAAACATGTGTATTATTCTATTAATTTCTTGGTGGTAAGGTACATTAAATATACACTGGTACCTCAGTACCTGTCCTAAACTGGTTCTGGGAGGCACGTTGAGTACTAAAAATGCCAAATGCAAAATAAATCACCTGACTTACCATATAATCCTTTGTTTCGGCTAGAAAGTACTTCCTGTCTATCCCTTTTTCTATGTCAGCGATTTTCCCAGCATGGCTGACTTCCTGTCCATCCTCTGTGGTCATCCCCCTCTTCCTATCGCAGCCTGTTGAATACCAAATAAATGAGTACCAGGACAACATTTTCATATTAAAATGTGTTGAGTACCAAATTCAACAAGTTTTGAAGCAGTCAAATACTGAGGTGCCATTGTATGTTATAAACAAGGGCATTCTTTCTTTTTTAGAGAAATTGGTCCCTCCTTTTTCTTTTCCACTGGTCCTGTCTCTTTTCTAATTCCTGGCTAAAGCAAGCGGGCAAGGAATCCAGAACCAAAGTGTCACTTTGCTTCTTGTTTGTTTGTTTCCAAAGCACCAGAGATCAAGACAAGAAACAATGGATGGAAACTAATCAAGGAGAGAAGCAACTTGGAATTAAGGAGAAACTTCCTAACAGTAAAAACAATTAATCAGTGGAACAGTTTGCCTTCAGAAATCGTGGGTGCTTCATTACTGAAAGCTTTTAAAAAGAGACTGGATAGTCACTTGTCTGAAATGGTATAGGGCCATGATGGTGAACCTATGACATGAGTGCCACAGGTGGCACGCAGAGCCATTTGTGCCGGCACACGAGCTGCAGGCAAACTTACCTCACTGCGTATGCACGTGCCTCACAGCTGATTTTCGGATAGTTTGAGGTCTTTTTCAGCCTCCCAGAGGCTTGAAAAAAGCCTCTGCAGGCCGAATAGGCCTGTTTCATCACTTCCTAATACTGGAAGTGACAAAATGGGCCTATTATTCATCCTGAAAAGCCTTGCAGAGGCTTTTTTCAAGCCTCTGGGAGGCCAAAAAAGGCCTCAAACCAGCTGAAAATCAGCTGTGAGGTGCAGTGCAGGTAAGGGGCGGGTGGCAAGGGGGGGGGGAATTGTGCACGCATGCGCAGAGGGCATGGGAGGGGTGTGCATTGCCTTCTGGGTGCTGGCATGCAACTGCACATGCGCAAGCGTGCACACAATTTTTGGCATAGGAGCCCAAAAGGTTAGCCACCACTGGTATAGGGTCTCCTGCTTGAGCAAGGCCTGGACTAGAAGACCTTGAAGGTTCCTTCCAGCTCTATTCTGATTAATTTAAGACAAATGGCTTTCCATTCTCTTCTTAAAAACGTCCAATGTTGTAGCACTCATAACTTCTAGAGGCAAGTCATTCCATTGATTAATTGCTCTAACTGTCAGGAAATTTCTCCTTAGTTCTAGGTTGGATCTTTCATTGATTAGTTTCCATTTTTGCTTCTTGTACTGCTCTGAGTGGCTTTGGAGAATAGGTTGACCACCTCCTCTTTGTGGCAGCCCTTTAGATTTTAAAACACTGCTATCATGTCACCCCTAGTCCTTCTTTTCATTAAACTAGACATACCCAAACATTTGGACATCATTTTGAATTATTCACTTTTTCTTTATGCTCAATTTGCTACTGAATAAAAGTAATTATAGAATTAATTTTATTGCTCCATTGGAATCTAAACTAAAATGCAGAACTCATGGTCACTTGCAACTGTTCAGAAACTCCAGTTCAGTTCCCCTGGATTATGCTGCCAAAGTTCCATAGCACAAAAGTAGTTTTTCTCTCCCAACCTACTCAGTGCAATCAGTATTCTTTTGCTTTTCACTTTCCACTACATGTTCCATCTTCCTCACATTTTGTTGCTGTCTTTCCAGCTTTCCCTCTTCTGCAGCATATTGACCTTTCACACCTATAGTTATTTTTGCTGTTTACTTGAGAGCCATTCCTCCATATAGAATGTGGGCCCTGATTTGACCTGTTGCTCAGTTAATAATTGTAATGTTCAGCCCAATAGACGTTGAGAACTGCTGTGATTGTAAAGAAATCCTATTCCAAAAGGTTTTGGCAAAGAAAGAATATATGAAAAATGGGGTGATATTTTAATCCAGTTAGGGGGTAAAGATGGTAAATACTTTGGAAAATCAAATACTAAGGAACTAATTGTGTGGGCTTTTATCTGAGGGAAGGCAATCTTCATTTTCTGTTTGTCCTTTTCTCACAGCTTCTCAGTTAACAGCACTGATTAGAATTGATTTGAATATCCTCAATATGATATTTGGGATGCACACCAAACCACTGAATTACTTTCCCTACATATCTCTATGTAGATAAAAGGCAAGACGGTCATGTTCTAAGACACTACCCATTGAATTGGCCTAGGCCCAAGTTTTCTTCCTATATACCCACTGACTGGAACCATGAATTCAGGAAAATGTTGAATCATCCACCATCAGTCCTTGCAGGCTATTCAGGAAAATACAGTTATGAAATAGTGTTGAATGTCACAAAGAAATTCGGCAAACTAAGTCATGCTTTCCTTATCTAAAAATTACCTCTAATCAGGTCATAAGCATAATCAACATAATTCCTGCCTCATACACACATCTGATCCTTAATTTTAAAAGATCCAAATAATACACTTCTTCAGTACCCTTTGGAGTTGTTGGTCCATCAGTCTTCTCAACAACTTTCCCTAGAAGGGGAAGTTTGGCTTGGAGACTTGGTAGTGTTAATTGTTCAGTGTAACTGGGTGTAAAGCCATCTGTTCCTCGAGGTCAATAAAATCCCCCCTCCTGCAATGAAGCATTCACAATAGCCCAGATCCAGCCTCACGTTTCACTCTTGGCTGCATATACCTACCTAGTGGGGCAGAAGTCTTCCTGGATAACCTTGAAGAGATTACCTTTAGAACCCTATTGGACTCTGTCCTACCACCTTCTAATTTTGAGAGAATATCAATTTTATCTAAAAATGTTCACTAATATCTCAGAGAGAGAGAGTCCCGGTATCAGCTTTTCTGGCATGTCCTTCTCTAAAAGGCTCCAGGTTTGTTTAAAAAAAGAGCCACTAGATGGCAGTCCAAGGATGCAATAAGTAATTCTTCTCTCAGAGAGCTGGGATGGTTAAAGGACCTCTCATGCCTGTGCACCCAATTCTCTTATTCCTCAGGGCCTTCTCCCAAGGTTTCCCCCTCTATTAAAGGTACTGATGGAAGGACGATTATCACTTTCTTCCTCCTAAGTAAACACGAGTACAGATGGATTTCTTAGGAGAAAAGATGCTAGTGGCAGTATTACATTGACAATATTGCCCAGCAGTGATGGAAAGATTGTGAGTGGGGCTTTGATAGGTCCTGGTAAGATTCATCAGAACATTATCCATCACAACCCACATATGCATCTGCACTATCCCATTGGAAGGCTATTTAAAAAGAAGCCAGCTCAGCAACAAAGTCAAAGCAGTCAAATCCAATTAAAGCATTGTTGTACCACCCTTGCTGTACTTATATGAGACTTTTGACATCACATGGATATCTAAAAGAGATGGAGCCTGTGGCATGACATGTCTGTCATCATTTTGGCGGAAGCAGCTGGAGCTGCAGATGTTCTTGGGATAACTGTTGTAATCTGCTGATCTGGTTGCGTGCTACTATAATAGAGTTTCCAGAGACTTTTCACAAAAGTATTGACTTTGTATTTTTACTTTTAAAGCTGGTCCACAGCAGTAAGGTTTAACATTACAAGCAAAATCCAAAAGACTCTCCAAAAGACTCCAATAATCTTCCTCTCACATTCACTTCTGCAGCACCTCAATTTCCTACCATGCAGATGTTGACTTTAAAATCTCTTCCCTGTTATTTGCTACCTCTAAAGTTATCTGAATGGATATGATTTATCCTCACATTTTTATATCAGTGGATTATCATCATCTCTGGGGAGTTTAAATGATCTGTCAGGTCTTTATTATCATGTGACAGATTAAGAATTGAAGTTGAGAGATTAAAGATTTGCAAGACTTTATTCCAATAAAGGGGATCAGCCACTTCTAAACCTTGATGTGATAAATTATATCTCTATCAGCCATTATGCAAGAATTAGTAGTGCTGGAATGTGGGAATTCAGTCTAACTACTTCAGTTTAGAAGTATATAAAGTTGCAGAGAGTCATAAAATCGAAGAGAAACATCATATCTTTGAAACCCTCTGTTGTGTCCGGCGCGGCAAGGAGACCAGGACTCAGTGACTTGGTTCAGCTCTTTTATTGGTCCCGAGAACGGCTCGGGTTCCGGGGGAAAAACAGCGGCTTTTTATTCCCAAGCTGCGGCAGCCGCAACCAATGGTACCACTTTGAATCTCCCGCGATTAGTTTCCACCAATCGCGGGAGATCTGCAGCGGGCCAATCAGAGCGGCTCGCTCGACCAATCGGATCCCTGTGCACTTTGACCAATCACAGTGCGGCGTTTACAAGAATGTAAATGACCATACAGAACACCCCTCCCCTCTTGGTTCAGTCCTACGTGACATAGTCCCGTAAGTAGGCGGGGCTCCGTACTTGACTGCTGGACCTGCGCAGGTTAGTTGTTGATTGGCTCCCAGCCGGTTCGGTCGGGTTCTCTGTTGCTCTCGGCCTCATCAATGGAACCGCCTGGAAGGTTTGCTGGGCCTCTTGTCGCAGCTCCCTCCCGGTCTACCCGGGCTGGTTGAGCTGCGGTTTCTGCCGCTCCCGCCTAGTCTTTCTGGGCTGGTTGAGCTGGCCTGGCTGCTTCTTTCTGGTGAGGCTTCGAGCTGGCTGTCCGTCGGTAAGCGTTGCTGGTTTCTTTCTATTGGGTTCTGGTTCCCGGGGTATTCCCTCCCCTCTTGGCTTGTATTAAGGGGGTTGTCTGTGTTTGGTTGCATGTCAGTTGTGTTTCCTGTGATTGTTCTTGATCTTAGTTGATCGATGTGGCGTTTCCAGGCTCCTCCGTCGGTTGTTTGCAGCCGGTACGAGCAGGGACCTGTCAGTTGGGTTATGGTTGCTGGTACCCACAGTGGGTCTCCGGTTAGGTTCTTTGCATAGATGGCGTCACCTGGTGCAAAGGACCGATGCTTGCTAGAGGAGTTTGGGGATTTCTCTGGGTTGTATGTGGGGTGCAGCCTGTCGAGTGGGGACCTTATTTTCCTCCCCATTAGTAGCTCTGCCAGGCTTTTGTTTGTTGTCATGTTCAGAGTTATATGTTGTATGAAGAGCATTTTATTCATTTTTTCTTGGATTTCCCCTTGTTCGATTTTTTGGATGGTTTTTTTCATAAATTGAACCATCCGTTCTGCCCTTCTGTTCGCCGCCGGATGTACCGGAGCTGTCAATGCATGTCATATGCCCCGTTCTGCTAGGAATTTTTCAAATTCTAGCAAGGTGAATTGGGGCCCGTTATCTGACACGATGACATCTGGGAGGCCGTGGGTTGCGAATAGCTTGCTAAGTTCCTTGGTCACGGCCTCCGTGATGGTGGTTTTCATGTTGCTTACCTTCAACCAGTTGGAGTAAGCATCTACCATTATAAGGAATGTATGTCCCTCAGTGGGCCCGGCAAAATCTATGTGGATCCTGGACCATGGTCCCCTGGGGGTTTCCCATTCCAGGATCGGTGCCGCGGGAGGGCTCGGTCTGGTTTCTTGGCAGCATTCACATCTTGCCACCCAGGCCTCGATTTGCTCGTCCATCCCTGGCCACCAAGCGTAACTTCTGGCCAGGGCTTTCATTCTAACTATGCCCGGGTGCCCCTCATGTAACAACTCCAATAACTTCCCTTGTAGCTTTTCCGGAATAACAACCCTATCCCCCCAAAGTACGCACACTTTTTGTAGCAAGAGTTCTGTTTGCCGGTTCCGGAATGTCTTGAATGCTTCGTCGTCGTCTTTTTCTGGCCACCCTTTTTCTACCCAATGTAACACCCGCACCAGACGTTTGTCTTTATTAGTTTCTCGGGCAATGTCTGATGCGGTTAGATCGGGCAGAGTCTCTATGCTGAGGGTGGTCATCGTGGGTGCTGGGTCGGTGTCTTGGTCGGGTAACGGCGAGCGGCTCAGGGCATCTGCATGAGTGATAATCTTACCGGGTCAGTGTGTGAGCCAGTAGCTGTAGGCGGCAAGGAATTCGGACCACCTTGTCATTCTGGGAGATAGGATGTTCGGGGTGGCCCGGTTCACTGCCAGGATGCCCAGCAGCGGCTTGTGGTCTGTGATGATGGTGAACGTGCGGCCGTAGAGGTACTCGTGGAACCTCTTCACTGCTGCGATGATGGCCAGGGCCTCCTTGTCCAGCTGGCTATAGTTCCTCTCTGGTTTGGTGAGTGTCCTCGAGAAGAAGGCGATAGGTGCTTCTCTTCCGTCCCAGAGTGTGTGATTGAGGATGGCGCTGACGCCGAAGAGTAAGGCGTCGCATGTGATGGCAAGTGGTAGGGTCTCATTGTATTGGATGAGGACGGCATCCAAGGTGAGCAGGTCCTTGGTTTTCCTGAAGGTGGCTTCCTCACATTTCCCCCAAGCCCAAGTGACCACCTTGTCCAAAAGCCTATGCAAAGGCTCCGCTGCGGTCACCTTTTGGGACAGGAAAACATTGTAAAAATTAAGCAGTCCCAGAAATGCCTGCAGTTCCATTTTATTCCTGGGGACCTCCTTAATGGCTCTGATTTTGTTTGCGGTTGGGTGGATGCCGTGCCGGTCTAGGAGGTATCCTAGGAACTCGACCCGCTCTGTGTAAAGCTGGCATTTCTCTCTCTTTACTTTTAGCCCGGTTTTCTTGAATTTCGTTAGCACCTCCCTTAGACGACCCTCTAGTTCTAGCTGGTTGGTTGCCGACACCAGCACGTCGTCGAAGTAGGGCACCACCCCCTTAATTCCTTGCAAAAGTCTCTCCATGAGGCTCTGGAAAATTCCAGGCGTCACGCTGACTCCAAACTGGAGTCGGTTACAGCGAAACGCTCCCCGGTGGGTGACTATGGTTTGTGCCTCAGCGGTTTCTGCGTCGACCGGCAGCTGTTGGTATGCTTGCACCAGGTTGAGCTTCGCAAAAACCTTGCCTCCCCCCAGTGAGTGTAGAAGGTGCTGCACTTCTGGAACGGGGTAAGCGCTTTGTTGTAAGGCGCAATTTAGGGTGGCCTTATAGTCCCCGCAGATTCTTACCGACCCATTGGGCTTGACTGGGGTGACTATTGGGGTCTCCCACTGGGTGTGGTCGATTGGTTGTAGGACCCCTTGCTTGACGAACTTGTCAATTTGCTTGTCTATTTTTGGCCTGAGTGCAAAGGATACCCGCCTTGGTTTTACGCGTATTGGGGGAATGTTTGGGTCTAGGCTGAAGGAAATAGAAGGCCCTCGGTACTTGCCTAGGGTGCTGTCGAATACTTCCTGGAAGTCCCATGCCAGTTGCTGTTCCCAATCGGTCTCTGCAGTGTGGTTTATGCCCGTGACCTCGATGCCAAGCGGTGCGAACCATTGTAGTCCCAAAAGGCTGGGTCGGTCTCGGTCCACGATTGTCAGGGGAAGCTTTGCAGTGTGGCCCTTGAATGTTACCTTGAATTGTCTGGTTCCAACTACCAGGATGCAGTTTCCCTGGTAGTCCTTGATTATTAGTTTCTGGTTCTCCAGTCCATTCTTGTGGATGGTAGGCACCAAGCGTTTCATTTCTTGCCAGGCGACCATGGAGAGGTAGGACCCGGAGTCCACCTCCATTTTGCATGGCTCGCCTTCGATGCCTACCTCCACGTAGACCTTTCGGGTGTTGGTGTTTGATGCATGGCCGATGATGACCGTCTGGTGGGTTTCCTCCTTCCGCCGGGTTTCGCTACCTCGTTGGTTCCATCCGCTCCGATCCCATTGGCTGTCGGCTTGGCGATCTCTGGCTCTGGGGGGTGTGCTGTCACATCTCCGCTCACTGTGGTCCCGCTGTCTGGGGCTGTAGGCCTTCCTCAATCGGCAGACTCGGGCGATGTGACCCCTTTTGTTGCAGTGCCGGCAGACTGCATCAAAGAATCGGCACTCTGCTCGAGGGTGGTCACCTCTGCACCCAGCACATGCAGTCCCTGACTTACGACTCCACGCTGGTCACGTCCCGTCTGGAGCCAGTGGATCTCCTCCTAGTCCATGGTGTCAGAGGCAGAGTGGAATTCGCCATGATGGGTGGTGGTCTCACGGTAACTTGCTTCCGGTTGGGCCTCGGTCGCCCGTCCTGGGTCAGCGGTCACGGTGCGATCTCCGGTGTCTGGTCTCTGCATGCAGTTCACTGATTTCCGGGTTGCCTCGGCTGTGGTGGCTTCAGCGATGGCATCGGCGAGGGTGATGTCGGCTTTGGCCATCAGTCGGCTCTGTAGGACTGGGTCTCGGAATCCGAGTACGACGCGGTCCCGTAAGGCCTCATCCATGTCTGAGAACCCGCACATGCCTCCTAGGCTTCGTAGCTCAGCCACAAAATCGCTGATGCTCTCCCCCGATCTCTGGTCCCACCAGTAGAAATCGTGCCACCTGATGAGGATGGGCATGGCGGGGGCACAGTGGTTCTGGAGCAATGGTTTGAGGTCGGCCCAGTCCATCTCCTTGACGTCCGCAGGTTTTGCTAGAGCTTTTGCCATCTTGAACACTGCGGGCCCGCAGTGTGTCAGGAAGACGGCTCTTTTCTTCGGCCCGGCGGCATCCTTCATGTTGCTACATTCGAGGAACATGAGGAATCTGTCTGTGTATGATTCCCAGTCCTGGTAGCGGGATTAAAGGGCGCGGGCAGTGCGATGCTGGCTATCTCGTCGGTCTCACTTCCTCCGGACACGTATTGGTGGGGGATTAGCCTTGGGATCCCATCCTCATCGCCAGTGTTGTGTCCGGTGTGGCAAGGAGACCAGGACTCAGTGACTTGGTTCAGCTCTTTTATTGGTCCCGAGAACGGCTTGGGTTCTGGGGGAAAAACAGTGGCTTTTTATTCCCAAGCCGCGGCGGCCGCAACCAATGGCACCACTTTGAATCTCCCGCGATTAGTTTCCACCAATCGCGGGAGATCCGCAGCGGGCCAATCAGAGCGGCTCGCTCAACCAATCGGATCCCTGCGCGCTTTGACCAATCACAGCGCGGCGTTTACAAGAATGTAAATGACCGTACAGAGCACCCTCTTTTGGAATAAGTGTTTATTTCAAATAGCCAGGTTTTTGTACCTTGGACTACTGTCTAAAATATGGTGGTTTACCTGTTAGAGGCATCCACTAGGCAAAAGATGTGCAATCTTGAAAATGAATGAATGAACCCCTTAACATGAAAATGGGACAGGTAAATAGGCTGCAGTAAACAGGAGGAACAAACTGTGAAACAGTCTCAGGGAGTTCCAGAATCTGTTAAATTGTCCAGATGTTGGCATGGCTAAATGGTTGAATGAAAGTCGATTCTTGTTTCAGTTTTCAGTTTCTAAGTAATTCATAGAATCAAAGACCTGGAAAAAGTTTTGTATGCTAAATAACACAGATATGTTCTCTGTCTCTCTGTCTCTGTCTCTCCCCCCCCTCCCCCTCTAAGAAATACAACATTCTAAACCTAGCTTTTGTTTTGAATATCTCATTGGACTCAACCTCAGTTTCATTTAAAAATCTACTTTTGGTTATCTTAACCCTTTTCTTTGGTTTATTTCTTTGGTTTATTTCAAATATCCTTGAATATATCTTTGGTCTTATTTCTAGCATTCTTTTAAAACTGAGAGAAAAGTGACTCTTGTTAATTGAATAAAAGTCATGTATAAATTAGCAATAGATTCCCATTACCTTCTCCCTATCATCTATTGACTATTATCTCCACGTTGAAAAGCCACAAAGTGAGAATTTAATAAGTTCTGGCAAAAATACGCTCATCAGCTCCCGAGTCAATCATTATAATTTCTACATACCTGTTTAGTTTATTTAAAGGAAACATTGTCAGCAGTATCAAGACCAGGGGTGTCAAACCCGCGTCATCATGGCAATGTCACATGACATATCAAGACTTTCCCCCCCTTTGCTAAACCAGGCGGAGGCATGACCAGTATGTGACGCATCTGTCCCAGGGGTTGTGAGTTTGACACCCTGATCAAGACTGTTTTCCATCTATGATATGTTGGCTGGGTATCAGATTATTTGAGCTGGGATCTGTAACACTATCAAAACTGCACTAAGCATGCTTAGGAGACATCAGTGAGATAAGCTCTGTTTAGAAGCCTGCATGAATTTATACATGAGCAATATTTCTTTTATTATCATTATTTTTACTGATAACATTTTTCTGCTTTTCATTGATGAATAGTTCTGGCCATATGTAAGTGGGAAACTGGAATTGTATTTCATTAGCATTTTAAAGCTAAAAGACTATTTTCTCAGGAACTATTTATCTTATACAAAAGGAAGGCAAAAATGAAGAGTTAAGTGGGAAGCTTGTATTGTTACAAAGCTAGATAATTTAAACAGCCTCCAAATTTGCCTTTCCAAAGTATAAATTAATTACTTCTAACCCTATCTGTCTTAAATAATAATCTGTTCCACAAATGATAGACTAATTCCTAATTAAGATATGCTAATGAAACTGACCACATATCACTCAAAACTTGAGTCTGATAAAAAAATTCTTGCTGTTCCCTGGTTATCTTACTTTTCCACTCCCAAACTTTGCACTAGATGTCTCTCCCTCCTCTAGTTTGATAGCACCATGATGTATTCACTAATGATTAATTTATGCTAATGGCCTTTCATCTCTGCAGATGTCAGCACTGAAGAGCTCTCACACAATATCCTTCAAATTCTTATTGCACTGTGTTACTTAAAGGAACAATACATCTTTCCCTCTCACCCCATCTGGGTTTATGAAGGAAGTTTTCCATGTCTTCCCATATTTTCAGTTAATTTTACAAATTTTAATATTATAAAGTGCATGTCCTTCGTTCTCTGACTCCTGTATATCAGATTTGTTCCAGTCTGGAATGCTTCAGAATTTCTTGCATTGAGGTACTAGGTCCTCATTACTAGTTCCAACATTTCTGGAGAACAACTGCTTAATGAAGTTGCCCATTTCATTAAATAAAGTGGGCTTAACCTATCAGTTAAAAAAATGGAACAGAAAAAATTAAGTTTGATCACTTGATAAAAAGAAACTTCTTTTATCACTATCATTACAGGTAGTCCACAACATATGACCATAATAAGCCCAAAATTTATGTTGTTAAGTAAAAAATTTGTTAAGTGAATTTGTACCATTTTATGACTTTTCTTGCCACATTTGTTAAGTGAATTACTGCAGGCCAGACAGGGAATAATGGATGGAAACTGAACAAGGAGAGATTAAACCTGGAAATAAGGAGAAACTTTCTGACAGTGAGAACAATCAACCAATGGGACAGCTTGCCCTCGGAAGTTGTGGGAGCGCCATCACTTGAGACTTTCAAGAAGAGATTGGACTCCCATCTGTCAGAAATGGTGTAGGGTCTCCTGCTTGGGCTACTAACGAGAGCATACAAAACATTTGCCAGACCAATACTCGAATACAGCTCATCAGTCTGGAACCCACATTATGTATCTGATATTAGCACAGTTGAGAAAGTCCAGAAATATTTCACAAAAAGTGTTCTCCACTTCTCTACTCATTGCAGAATACCTTATGCCACCAGACTCGAAATTCTTGACCTAGAAAACCTAGAACTATGCCGCCTTCGGTCCAATCTAAATATAGTATATGAAATCATACATTGCAATGTCCTACCTTCAAATGAATACTTCTACAATCATAACAATACAAGAGCACACAATAGATACAAACTCAAGGTTAACCACACCAAACTTGATTGCAGAAAATACGACTTCAGCAACAGAGTGGTCAATGTCTGGAATATTCTACCTGATTCTGTGGTTTCTTCCCCAAACCCTAAAAACCTTAATCTTAGACTGTCTACTATTGACCTCACCCCTTTCCTGAGAAGTCTGTAGGGGGCGTGCATAAGCGCACCAACCTGCCTACCGTCCCTGTCCTGTTGTTTTTTTTTTCTTATTCGTATCCATTTTATGTATTCATAACCATGTTTACACTTATACCTGTTATCTAATAATCACTTGACAAAATAAATAAATCAAATTACAAATGTCATTTTGACATCATCAGTAGTGTAGCTCTTGATTCAAAAAATTTCTAGCTTCTCCAAAACACATATCTTTTCCCCTTAATCCTCTGAATCTGATTCCTTTTTGAATCACAAGAACAGAATAAAACATTTCACAATTCCAATAGAAAATATATATATATAGTTCAGGGTTGAACTGTGGAGTTCTTGGTCCCCTCTGAACTTGGTTGTTTGCTTGCAGATGTTTTATTACCTGACTATGTAATATCAGTGCTATCGTGAGTTATATACAGTCACTTGCTCTGCCAGTGTTAATAGGTATGTGTGGTTTTCTCCTTGGTAGTTCATTTATTATGGCATTGTTTTCTGTTTGATTATTTCTTGGTTGTTAATCCCTGATTATCTGCTCTGCAGACTCCTGGCAGGGATATGTTCTGGTCTTTTCATTTGCTTCTTAGTTTTTTATTGTCTCTTTTGAATGGTATGTACATGTGGTTTACCTCTATGTGCCTACTGATCTCTGATTTGTCTGAATGGCAGTGTTCCAGGAATTTTGTACGTTTTTGGGTTTAGTTTTATCTAGGATGCTACCTGCAGCTGGGATGTCCTGACTTTCCAGCACCATATAGCAATACTAATAACACTTAGACTTATATACTACTTCATAGTGCTTTGCAACCAGTGGTGGGATTAAGGTGTTTTTATTATAGGTTCTGTGGGTGTGGCTTGATGGGCGTGGCAGGGGAAAGATACTGTAAAATCTCCAGTCAGAAGTGTATTTGCCAGTTTTCTGAACTACTCAAAATTTCCGCTACCGGTTCTCCAAAACTGGTCAGAACCTGCTGAATACCATTTCTGTTTGCAACCCTCTCTAAGTGGTTTACAGAGTCAGCATATTGTACCCAACAATTTGGGTCCTCATTTTACTGATTGTGATGACCCAGGGTGTGACACAAAGGTGACACAGTCAGATAATCAGTAGGAGTCCCTTTATTAGCTCCAACGTTGCCCCCAATGTCCTGGTTACCTTCTGGATGGAGAAAATCTCTACCAGGAACAGCCTTTAACTGCAGAGAATCAAGTCCAAAACGTGGTCAACAAAAACTATAACTATAAGTCCAATCAAAGCAAAATGAGGTAATTAGTTCAGCAGGACAGGAGCAAGAAGAAGGTACAGCAATAACTCAATATGGTTGGGAAGATGCCAGGAACACAGATAACTAAAGTCAACACAAGATAAACTCACGTTTGCACCCAGCAGCTACCACACTCAGCATGCATCTCTTTTAAATTTTCATTCCCAGGTGTGGCTAATGAAGGGAATCAGGACCCTTTCCTCCCCCATAAGCCACGTAACCCACATTGTTCTCTTCTCCATTCCTCCCTGAACAAGGAGTGGGCCTGGGTCTTCTTCTTAATTCCCTCTCCCTTGTTCTATCTCTTCCCTGCTCTGCCCAGCCAGACTTTGCCCTTCCTCAATTTCTTCCACAGCCAACAGAGCCACACTCCCACTCCCTGTCATCTTCCTCTTCAGATTCAGACTCCAACAGGGGCATGATACTGATCTCAGAAGGATGGAAGGCTGAGTCAACCAGTCAGGATCGAACTGCCAGCAGCCAGCAGAAGTAGCCTGCAAATACTGCACTCTAACCACTGTGCCACCATGGCTCTTAATCCATAATTAAGAAATCACTTAATATCTTTTCCAAGTTGAAGCAAACAAATGAACAATATATATGCAGGGCAAAGGATTCTTAAATGAATTTCAAATTTCAAACAATATTTATCACTCTTTTTCTTCTGTAATGCAAGAAAATGAACAATACCATCATTCAAGTCCTAGTCATTTCATGCCTTTACTACTGCAATGCACTCTACATGGGGCTACCTTGAAAAGCATTCAGAAGCTTCAATTATGCCTATTTAGTGCCAAAATCATATATTTACCCAATTTAAATAGGTATCTTCTTTTGGCTTCCTCCTTTCAAAGTTTAAAGCCACTTTCAGCTGTCAAAAAAAAATAAAAAAATTCTTCACTTTCTCTGGTCACCGCTTTTATTACCTCTCTGAAAAATTTCTTAAGATTTTAATTCCAGAGAACCTTATGTTTAGATGTTATGCCTGATTAGCCCAAATTTCATGCTCTCCTCTTCTTCACCACTCCTGCACAATCTTTGTCCCGGTTAGCTCTTTCTCTTCAGGGTGGCCATATTTGACCACCGCTGTAGCCGTCTTCAGAGGGGAGTATGCCTAGCCAAGGAGGGGAGATGCGTCTCCCCTTGACCCAGCTGGCAGTCTCCCCCTTCTTCACCACCCCTACAGGGTGGTTCTGCCCCCAAAAACAGATGGTTGGGGCCTGCTGATGGGAGAGCATGGATCGAAGCCGTGGATGATCGTGGTCTCTGGTCCATCAGCGAGGAGGACACTACCGGAAGTCAGGTCTAGGTTTCTTGAGGAACCATCTCACCTCACTGGGACTGGCCTGCCCTACTCACATCAACAGAGGAGGTATGCTGCAGTCTGCATTGGTCAAGGAATTCCTGCTGGTGAGGTCCAGGAGAAGGTCCTTCTTTGCCATGGCTTCTACCTTTTGGAACATCTTACCACTGAGTGAGATTGGCTCCTACTCTTCTGTTCTTCTTTGGGAACCTTAAATCCTGGCTCTACCAGATGGCTTGGGGTCCTAACAGGGAAGCTTCACACTGGAGTTGGTTGTTGAATTAAGAAATAATCCCATCTTCCCCCTCTGCATCTTATTCCTTCCCTTCCCATCTTTTAACTGTAATTTTATCTTGATTTGGTTACTATTTTTATTCTTTTAAAGTTATTTATTTGTTAGGATTTTAAAGTTTTAATGCTGGAAGCTGCCCAGAATCATTTCATTATGAGATAGGTGGAAAATAAATTCAATACATACATACATATATACATAAATAAATAAAAAAACGATAGTGATATTTTTTTCTCAGCTGAATGATTCATACTAGAGATCCTTTAGCACAGAACTAACATGCCTTTTCAAGCACTTTTCTTTTCCTGACTAAATCTTTAACTGATTAACTATTGCAAAGTATTTGTTTGCTGTGGTTCAGGACCAGGATATTTAAAGCCAGATCCTTTATATTTCATAGAATGAACTATCCTGTGGTGCATTCATATTACACATGAATCATATTACACATTGGATTGTCTGTTGAAAAGTTGACCATCAACTTACTTGCAAATGCAAAAGAAGGTTTCGTATTAAAACTGATTTGAAACTAAAACTAAGATTGCCTAGTTTGTCAGAACTTTTGGAGACTATCTTGGAGACTCTAATGGATATTCTTACTCCTATAACTTTGCTTCATATAAGTTTTTTTGTCCCAGGAATTTTCTCCCAACTCTGCTCTATCCTTACATTAGAGATTTGATAGAGAAAGTTGTTCTTGGTGGTCTGAAAAGAGAAATGCAGGAGTTGAGATTCTCCTTCCCTTTACTATCTCAACTCTGAAAAATCCCAGTAGGATATTCACCCTGCATAATCTGCCCAGAAGCTGATTTCTGTTCAGTCAGATTATGTGATGATTGGGATGTGGCACAAAGGCACACAGTCAGTTAATTAATAAGAGTCCCTTTATTATCTCCAACTTTGCTCCCAGTGTCCAGGTTACCTTCTTGCTGGAGAAAAACTCTCCCTGGAATAGCCTTTGACTGCAGAAAATTCAGTCTAAAACAAGATAAACACAAACTGTAACCTAAAGTCCAAACAAGCCAAACTGAAGTAATTAGTTTGGCAGGGCAGGAGCAAGAATTTCAGACTTGAAAGCATGGAAAAACTCACACAATTGGGAAGACACCAGGAATAGAGATAAGCCACTCCCAACAGCCTGCCGCACACAGCTTGCCTTTTTAATAAACTGTGTCCTGAAGTTAATGAAAGGAATCAGGGCCCTTTCCTCCCCCGTAAGCCATGCAGCCCACATTGCTCTCTTCTCCGTTCCTTCCTGTGTACCCTAGGATGAAGAGGGGGTGGGTCTGGGTCTTCCTCTGAATTCCCCCTCCCTTGTTCTACCCCTCCCCTGCTCTGCCCAGCCAGACTTTGCCCCCCCCCAGTTTCCTCCACAGCCAATGGAGCCACACTCCCACTTCCTGTCAGCTGTTCAGCTTCCTCCTTGGATCTAGGCTCCGACAGGGGCATGACAGATTATTTGTTTATTTAATAAATATAAATGTTTCTGATTGGCAGAGATTTTTCAGGTTGCCTACAGCTTTTTTATCTGATTGTACTGGGAACTCAATGTAACAACTTCTGTGTTCAGTGTATTTCTCTAATCCTGAATTCCAATCAGGAAGTGACGCTATTGTTCCTCCAGAAAAGGGTCTACCTTGGATTATAAATACAGCAGGATATTTTTATCTGTTTCAGCATAGGCTGAATGTCCAATCAATGTTATCAATAATTATGTCTAGGAAAAAAATGAAATAAAATATATAGTACAATAATTGCTTAAATAGATTAACAAATTTGAGTTGATTTGGGTTGAACCTTATCCCTGGACTCTTCCTAATTAACTTCCTGGACACTTTTATGTAGCTGTCTTGGCAACATATGGAAATGTTTCGTCATTTCAAGTGTTTGGGGACATTTTTTCCTACTTCCTAATCTAGTCTATAGCTCTGATATTTCCTGGTGGTCTTTGATTCAAATACAAACCAGATTTATGAGTTCTTCCCTTTAAGCAACATATATTTTATTTAATAATAATGTATATTATTATAACAGTCCCAAATTAAGATCTGGATACTTCAATGATAAAACAACAGTGTGAGAAGTACACTATTAAACCAGAGGAGGTATTCAGCAGGTTCTGACCAGTTCTGGAGAACTGGTAGCAGAAATTTTTGAGTAGTTTGGAGAACCAGCAAATACCACCTCTGTCTGGAGATTTTATAGTGTCCTTCCCCTGCCATGCCCACCAAGCCATGCCCATAGAATTGGTAATAAAATTTTTTGAATCCCACCACTGTTAAACACATCTACTATACCCATTCTATATTTCCTATAAGGAAATATTATTCTTGTATTATTCATACAGATTTATCTGACTAAAATGTTACCTGAATCCTATCTTTCAGAGACATTAAAATAAAAGAGAAAGCTGTTACTGTCCAGAATCCCATTTGATTTTATTTCCTATTTATCACCATTTTTAAAGGGATTATGGTCAATGGCAAAATAATTTTGTGAGAATAAAATTTCTCCAATACATTCAAACAAAGTTATTATAGCAAGAGTTTACAAGCATTTAAATTCTATATATTTATTTGTTATTATTATCTTATACTAATCAAGGAAGTTAATAGTGAGATAGATCTATCAATAATGTATGGATGAATCCTATATTGAGATTTGGTTTTTAGATTCATTTTAATTTCCTAACAAAACAGTGGTAAAAGTAAGTGTGTGTGTGTGTGTGTGTGTGTGTGAGGAAGGGAGATTAAACAACCTATGACAAATTTGGAGGGTGCAAAAAATTCAATGGTGCTGTTTTCAAAATGAAAAATGATCATTTTGAGGATTTAGGTCTGGTTTGATCTAAAAGCTTGCAGTTAAAAACTGTATTTTTAATCAAAATCTGGTTTGATCTAAAAGCTTGCAGTTAAAAACTGTATTTTTAATCAAAATCTGTTAATTGTATGTTTTCTTTATGGTTGCAATCTCATAGTGATGTATAACAAGTTTGGTAGTTTAGACACCACTGATGAGATTAATGATTGAACAGAAACACAGGATTTGAAAATAGACCATAGTGAACTGCATGGCACAGTAAAACATCAGCCCAGGAAATAATTTACTACATTTTGTATTATATCATAAACTGTTTTATGGTAACTTTTATATCAATAAGATAAAGATAAAAGTAAAGGTTCGCCTTGTACATATGTGCTATTCATTTCTGGCTCTAGAGAGCGGTGCTCATCTCCATTACAAAGCCAAAGAGCCAGCACTGTAAGAAGATGTCTCTGTGGTCATGTGGCTGGCATGATTAAACACTGAAGGTGCACGGAGGTCCCTATTTTTCTACATACATTTTTGCAAGCTTTCAAACTGCTAGGTTTGAAAGGTTAGAAGCTGGGACAAGTAACGGGAGCTCATTCCATTACGCGGTGCTAGGGATATGAACCGCTGAACTGACAACCTTTCTGATCGACAAGCTCAGCTCCTGAGCCCCCACGTCCCTTTGCCTTATATCAATAGATATTCTATAAATTTTGCTGAATTTCAATTCAATGGAAGTCATGGGTCCAGTTTTAGGCCCATTTGGTAAGTTAGCCCATTTGAGGAATCTTGGTTCAAGGTATTTTGCCCTATTATGCACCATTTCACCCAGTTAAAGGTTACAGGAATCAGAATTTTAGTAGTATATAGATATTGCATTGAAAAAATCCAATTAAAAATGCTAAAAAAGAAGAGTTATTAAAAGAAGGGAAAATAATAGAAGGGACTGGATAAACTATTAATCCTGCTTACTTCTGGAAAATATACATTAATCCAAATATAAAAGATTAGTATATGGAGGGAAAATGAAATGAAACAAGAACAAATAAAATGCAACATGAAGGAGGAACAACATAATTCTATTCTGAAATAATGTTTCTAAGGAGCAGTTTGAAGGTTATTCTTTAGAAGCTGAATGAAGCAAGTTAAAATAACAATTTTTCATTTGTCTGCTCCATTTTAGTCTTTGATTCTCTTGAAAATGATGAATCCTTTGTATTTAAACAAGAATGGATATGCTATTTTGGAAAGAAAAAAGAATGTTGCTGGTGATGAGTTACAGAGATTAAATATCTTTAGGCCATTTATTAAAGCATCACAATGGAAGGATTCAGAAAATCAGAAGTAGCAGCCTTAAGTTATCTGGCAAAAGGATTGCCTCTGGATTTAAAGTCTTCTTCCTTGGAGAGTGGTCAGAAATTAGACATTTTCTACACATGAAAATTATTTAAATTAACATTTATTGCCTTTGAAGTGGCCCTTTACAAACATAATGACTTTTGTCCTTAAGTAAGGTATACTCCCAGCTTCTTGTGATCACATGGAACTCAAGCTCCTTGAATTTAGATTTGAGACTATATTGGTTAACTGGGGATGGGGATGGATGTGAATTTATAAAGATTTAAAGACAAGTGAGGAAATTAAATCAGGTTGCTTAACTAATCATTAAAAAACATTTTTTTTTACCTACTGTTTACTAGTCCAAATATTTATTAGCCTTCTTCTGAATAAAACAACTTACTTGCCAATATAATTATCAGCACATTAATGCCAAAACCAGAGCTTTGTAATGGTAATGATTTGCTGTAATTTTACAGAATTCTTTTAAACTGACATTAGTTGATTATATCTAATTTTTAATTAAATTCCCCAAATGGCAATTCTTCAATTTTACTTTCCTAAATTGGAAATCTCTGAATGTTATCCCACGCACCTATAGGTATAATCATAATTATTTTTGGCAATGCTTAAATGAAGCATTCATCATTTCATAATCATAACCTCTAAGAGGTTAGTCATGATATAAATCAGGCTTCTATACTCTAATTGAGCTTTCCTTTCTGCCATAAAGAACATTTCCTTTAGAAGCCCAGAATAAACAGGACACTCACAAATACCTGTTTTCTAAACTATTATTGCTTCATTTAGATGGCAGTTTGGTAACACCCAGAGGTGGTATTCAACCGGTTCGTACCAGTTCTGGCGACCTAGTAGCAAGAATTTGGCATGGGTTGCAGAACCAGTAGCAACTTCTGGCTGGCCATGCCCCTGAACTGGTTCCCGGTTGCCTGAGTGGTCACTACTCGCTTGCTTGTCTCACCTGCCATCTCACTGCTCATTTTCCCCACTCATCCTCTGGCCACTCGCTTGCCCCGCCCGCCCAACGCTCAGCCTGCCCTTCCCAAACCCACCCTATAAAAATGTGCCACCACGTGGTCTTATCACTTACGCATGGTAGTCTGCTCTGCGGCTGCTTGTCTAAGCTGATTTGAGACTACTCTAATCTACTCTTCCACAACAGTCTTCCTACAGGACCAGGTAAGCACTGAGCCCCTGGCACCTGGGCCCGGCCCTGGGCTGAACCCCTGGCATTCCTTCCCACCACCCAGCCTTGCCCCAAGCTTCCGGCAGCCTCTACCAGCCACGGCCTCAATCCACGGCCTGGCATAGCTCCCCAAGCCGCAGCGGGTCCCTTGTGGTTGCTCACCCCTGCCGCCGGGCTTCCAAAAGCCCATGGAGCTCCTTGCCGGCTGCGGCCTCATTCTGCGGCCTCATTCTGTGGCCCCATTCTGCAGCCTGGCATAGCTCCTCAAGCCACCATGGGTACCTTGTGGGCCAGCCGCTACCCATGAGGCTGCCCGCCTCCACCACTGGGCTTCCAAAAGCCCATGGACCTCCTTGCTACTGCCTGGCCTCACCCTGGGCCTCTGGAGGCCATGGCCTCCAGCCTAAGGCCTTGTGTAGCTGGCCAAGGTGTCATGATGGCTTGCGCCGCATTGCCAAAGTCACCTGAGCCTCGTCCCAAGCTTCCCAACTGCCACGATAGCCCTCCTCCCTCACAGGCTTCTAAAAGCCCTCGGAGGTCCTTGCTGGACAGGCTGATGCCCATAGGCTCCAGCCTAGCCAGCCTTGTTAAACTAATCCACCTCCCTCCCCCTCCAGCCTCTAGCAAGCAGCACTTACCTCCTTCAGACACCTTTTGCCTTGCTTGTGCTGCATCCAGCTCATCGTTGATGCCTGCCTGCTTTTTTCAATTGGGAAAGTAAGTGGCTTTTTTTTCTTATTTAAATCAGGGCAGGGGTCTTCAAGCGCAGTAAGTTTTAAGACTTGTGGACTTCAATTCCCAGAATTCCTGAGCTAACATGACCGGAGGAGGAATTCTGTGAGTTGAAGTCCAAGTCTTAAAGCTATCAAGTTTGAAGTCCCCTGATTTAAAAAAAACTGTTAATTTTTTTCCTAAAAAATGTCATATAAAATTTGGGAAATTTTAGCTGCTTTTCTATTTTTAGAAAGCAGCTGCTTTATGAGGTTGTCATTGTACATGTATGGAAGTTCTTTTAAGTTGTGTGAAATGTTATGTGCCTATAAATTAAAGCTATATTTTTAGATTTTTCCAGCTGTATTTGTTTTGTGTGTGGGTATATGTAGTTTTCAGTTGTGTAGGGAGTGTATTTTTAGTTGTGTAGTTTTGTGGGTCTGCTGCCAATCCAGATGACTGGAAATATGGAAATGACTGGAAATAAGTCATGAAAATATGGGCAAGTTTGATGTGAACAGCGATCAGGCTATTAAATAAGAGTTGAATCTTGTTAGATAGCAACTAGTGGTTAAATTAACAGGATGTAATAATAACTCAGCTTCATTCTAAGGCCATTAAGAGAACACAAGTATCTGTTAATTTGGAAAGACAAGGAAAATGGCTAAAGTTTCAGTCTAGACAACAAATTTATATAGTTTGAACTTCTTTGCACTTCAGTAAGCAAACTGTAAGTTGTGTAAAATATTTTATTCTTATCTGCAGTAAAGATTCTATTCTAGTCCAGTCATGTCTGGGTATCTTCTGCCAAGACAAATCAATTGCTGAATAAAGGGAATAATGTTTGGTGTGCTACAATTTTCTGCTGAATCCTAGTGTAAACTCATAATAACCAATCCTGTTTTAAAATAAAATAAAATAAATGTGAATCTTTAAGAGGACATTCTATTTTAAATGTTGGTTGTTCTAAATTCTTGTGTATCAAATTTCAGTTAGTTAAGGTATTTTGCTTATTGATGTTTGAGCACTCTGCTCAACAAAAAGCAAACAAAAGGTTTAAATGTATGTGCAAATGCACAGTTTTGTAGTTTAACCTATTTTGCATTACTGTCTTTTCTGATTTGTATTTCTTCCATTAAGCTTGCATATCATAATGTATGGTACTCATGATAATTCCACAATTTCTATTGCATGAATGTATTTCCTTTTCCCAATGGAGCACCACTAGATGGAGCTCAAGAACATGTTGAATAATTCCTATATTTGTATAATGATTAAACCTGTTGGATCCTGCTGATGACTCTTTGTGCAGTACTATTTTAAATTATTACTGCCAACAGTGTATCAAGTACATCTATGTGAATACACACATACTAATGTAAACATAGCCAGGCTTTTCTCTTTAATTTGGATTATATTTCTAAGAGGATTAACAGACTATGCTCAATTCCACATCAAGGCTCCACTGCATAGACTAACGTTATGCCATCCAGACAAATTTCAGACTGCTGACAAAAGAAGCATAAAATCATCCCACAAATGGCTGGCATTTCCAATGCATTCTAGGGATAGAGCATTTTCTTCCTGACTCATCTGCTTTGGCTAAACCTGGGCTAGTTTGTCCACTTTCCTTTTATTTCCTTTCTATGTGATAATAGCATTTTGTGCAATCGACATGGTAAAAAAATATTTTGGAAAATGGACACAGAAGCAAAAAAGAGAAATTCCGATAATAAGGAGTTCATTTCTGTCTCATCCATTATTTTCTAACAACAGTATTGCAAGCATTCATGTTCTGTCTTTGGTTTGATGTGCTAAAACTAATTCAGACCACTTTACTTTCCCTGCAGTCTCCTGAAAACAGACCTGGAACTTCCTAGGGAAACTCCATCTGCTTCCAGTTCTGGATTGTGTCATATCATAATTATTCCTAAGCATGCCTCATTTATTACCAGATATATATCAGACTGAAAAAAGATTTGCTGGTGTAAGCAAACATCTTGGACTGCTGGAACATTCAGGCAAGTGGCGTGAATGTGTGAACTGGACCTTAACATAGATGCTATTACATGTTGGCAGACAATTGTGCAAGAATGGAGTATCATGACTAAGTATACAGGAAAACAGTCAAATATAAGCACCTGACTAATGAAAACAAAACTATTTATTTAGTTATTTGGCTTGGAGGCCAAACAGCTTTTTAGAGAAAGTTATACTCCTTGGGCTATTTGAGTGCCACAAAATTATATGCTTATTTAGCCACACTCAGGAAGTTAATAGCACGAACTGTGTTTATTAAACAGGTTGGTGCGGCTTCCATGGTAAATACTTATTGTTATGGTTCTGTCCCAATGCCTGGAGAATATATCTTATTTGTCAACAATACTGAACAAATCAGGCCATGGTTATTAAACACCAAAAATATTTGCCATGCTATCTTACTGCCTTTTCACAAATGATTAGAAACTGTATGGAAGAATATCTGAAATAGAAGTGCAACACCATCTGAAGTAGAATCCTTGCTCTACAATGTCCATATATACAGTCAAGATGTTCAGTAGACTAGACAATTGTGCCACCCTTATCTTTTACAAGGGAAAAACAGTGAATACTTAAAGAATCAAGATGCCCTATGGAAATAATATCAAGAGTTTGAGTGAAGAAAATCAGCACAAATACTTGGGCATCCTTCAAAGTGACAATATCAAGCACATGAAAGTTAAGAAGGAAGTTAGTAGTGAATACATCAGAAGAGTGAAGAAAATTTAAAAGTCTAAGCTCAGTAGTGGACATACTATCAAGTCCATTAACACCTAGGTAATTCTAGTCATTAACATTCAGCTGCAACAATAGACTGGGATCGAGCTAAAGAAGAAGCCATGAATTGGAAGAGCAGAAAAATAATGACAACGAATCATGCCCTTCTTTCATGCAGCAACTTTGCCAAGGAGTATAGATGGGCATGGAACATTGCAAGTATACCAGATAGTTGAAGAAGAAGAAAAAATGGCATAGAAAGTATATCTGAAGGACAAAGAAGAAGAAGCACAAAATATAGTGTATCACAAAGGCTTATAGAATACCAAAGAGATCAAATTGGCTTGTAAGAAAGACCGAATGAAGAATAGGCAAAGTATTTCCCGGAGAGTACATAAAAAACTAGCTGGCAAAGCAGAGAACAGCAAGACCTGGTAATGACCGAGAGCTGAAAAGTTGAAGAAAGAAACCTGGGGGCTACACAAGACCATCCCTTATAACCTTGCAGAGTGCATGGCTATATAAATGTTCTAAACAAACAAACAACAACATATGCATTATAAAGCCAGAATTAACTAGACAGCAACAGGGGCAAAATGCTTTCTCTGCAAAGAAGCTGAAGAAACAATGGTCCACCTTGGTAACTGCTGCAAGAAGGCCCAGACTGATTACAAACAACATCATGACAAAGTAACAACAATGCTGTATTAGAATATTTGCAAGAATTGCTACTTGTCTGTAAGCAGTACCTTGCAGGACCACAAAACAGACAAAGTAATGAAAAAAAAATCATGGAGGTGTGGTGAGCAGAATAGAAATTTGATAGGTACATAAATAAATAAAATAAAAATAAAGAAGCAAAGATTCTCTGGAACTTTAGCATTCAAATAGACAAACATCTACTATACAATACCCCACCATTGACAATTGTTGATAAGAAAAATAAAAAGTCTGGATAGTAGACATTGTAATATCTATAATATCTGGAGATATCAGCAGAATACAAGAAAAAGAACTGGAGAAAAATCACAACATATAAAATCCGCAAATATAAATAGAACAACTATAGCAAAAGAAAACAAAGGTAGTATAATAGTAATAGGCACCTTGGGTGCAATTCCAAAACATCTGGAGCACCCTTTGAACACCATCAACATTGACCAAATCACCATCAGTCAATTGCTAAAAGGCAGCTTTACTTACTTAAAGACAGTTTACATCCTGTGACAATACCTTTAACATTATTAAACAACATCTACCCATCCCAAGTCCTTGAAAAGGATGCAATAAATGGACAAAAATGCCCAATCCAGTTTAAACATCTGGCTGAGTGTTTGCCCAACCGTTCTTATTTATTTATTTTATTTATTTATTTTATTATCTTGCCTTTATTATTTTTAGAAAAAAAATAAGGTGGCGAACTTATCTAATACTTCTTCCTTCTCCTCTTTTCCCCACAACAACAACCCTGTGAGGTAGATTGGGCTGAGAAAAGAATGACCATCATCCCGCTGACTTTCGTGGCTAGGGCTGGATTAAAACTCAAAGACCATTTATAGGGTTTAATGGTTACAGCACCTGGTTTCCAACCCTGTGCCTTAATTCTTGGACCACATATTAATATATAAAATCCGTATGCTCTCCAACTATCAGTAACTTTGGGTAGCTCACAACATTCAAATGAATAAATTATAATAAAATAAGTAACACATAAAAACACCTTCCTGCAATCATACAAGTTAAATATTATTTGATCACTGGGATTGATTTGCATATATTTACATGAAGGAGTGTTTATTTTTATTTTTTTAAGTCATTTTTTTAAAATTTATATAAAAGTATTTTGAATACAGTGTATTGTCTGGGCATACCGTTTTACAAAAGGAAAGAAAAAAAAGATAACACACAATGATAGCAATAATAATAATAATATAACAAAATAATTCTAACCATATTTATAATTATATTTGATTATTTATGTTCCTATTAAATATATAATTATAATAGAATTATAAACAACATTTATATTTTACTTAAACATAACAATACTTTCTTTTCTTTTTTTAAAAAGAATTTTATTGATTTTCTACAGACAAACAAGACAAACAAAACATTAAAACATCAACTCTCATATGTACATCCAGCGTGTCGGTTGGTTCATCAGTTTTGTGCATTCATTTTGTAGTCTCAATTATAATTAAGTTACATAACAACTCATATTGTCAATCCAAACTTATATATCCTAATATCGCTATTAAAAAACAACAACAAAACTTTTGACTAAACTTTTAATCATTCATGCTTTATGAGATAACAATACTTTAAATAATTTATTCTGTAACAAATCATATAATCATACCAAATCAATCCTAAAAACACTTTATAAATATAATATACTGTCTAACATTCTAAATATTCTATTATCGTATTTTATCATCTAGCCATTGATAAAAAAGATCCCAAATTTCATAAAATTGTTTATCTTCTTGCTCTCCAATTTCAAATGTCAATCTACTCATCTCAGCACATTCCAATATTTTCTTAATAATTTCTTCCTGTAATGGTATTTTCTCATTCTTCCAGTTTTTAGCAAATACAATCCTAGCCGCTGTTAATACATTTACAATCAGGTATTTCAAATCTTTACTGTATGTATCAGGTAAGATTCCCAATAAAAAGATCTCTGGTTTCAAGTCTATGTGTTTCTTTGTCATTTTTTCCAACCACATGCGAATTTTAATCCAATATTTTCGAGCATCCTCACAAGTCCACCACATATGGTAATATGAGCCAGGTATCTGATGACATTTCCAGCATTTTTCAGATTTGTTCTTAAACATTCTTGCTATTCTTGTCGGGGAAAGTGCCACCTGTAAAACATCTTATACAAGTTTTCTTTATATGCTGTTGACATTGTCATTTTATAGTTTTGAGACCACAATTTTTGCCATTTCTCTAAATCAATCCCATATCCAAAATTCTTCCCCCAAACAATCATAGTTTCTTTAACTTGTTCTTCCTCTAATTTAATTCCCAGTAAATAACCATATAATTTTTTAATCACTTTCTCATCAGTACCCATCAAGATCTTATCTAAATCAGTCTGTTTATCATAGAATCCCTCCGTTTTAAAATCTTCATCATACCTTGAATGTATTTGTGCATATGAAAACCAATTCATCCTTATACCTTGTTTCTCTAAGTTTTGGATCGATTTAAGTTCACCCTTTTCATCCAATAGTTCCCCATATCTAACTGTTTGTTTCTTCTTATAGATTATAGGATAGGAAAATGCTTCAATAGTCGATAACCAAACTGGAATTTTCAAATAATATTGTCTTTTTATCTTCTCCCAGTTTAACCACAAAGACTCCCATATATAATGTCTTCTAAAATAACCCTGTGTTTTTGAGAAACTTCCGGTTTGTCGGCTTCGCCAGTAGCAGGGTTCCGCGATCCTGCGCGTTCCCTGCCGCGCTAGCCGTTTTGGTGCCTCCGATCTGGACGGGTTTGGAGGCTAAGGCTGCCCCGCAGAGGCAGCTGAAGATAGGGGGAGCTGGTGAGGGGTTTGGGGGTGTTGCAGACCCCCTCCCCAGCTGGCAAAACCCCCTTTTCTCAAGGCGGTCAAGCAGCGGTCTGTAATGGCCACCACAAAGAAGCCGGCAACTGGGTAAGATTGAGCAGGAGGAAGAGGGGAGAAAGTTTTCAAGAGAAAGTTTTTTGGCTGATCCAGGACTTTAAGAGGCGTTTAATCCTGAGAACTATGACTTTTTGAAAAATACTTGGTTTCCAGAGGAGGATTTCAAGCGGCAAAATTGAAGTGCTGAAAGGAAAGTTTACCCTCCTTCCCTATGGAATCAACAAATGGCCATTGAGAAACTTGTTGTTTTTTTTATAAAAGGTAAAAACTTGGCTTCTTGTTATAAGTGGGAAGGGAGAGGACAAAAAAAAATATATTAAGATTTTGCTGGAGGAGATGCCTTGAAGATCTTGAGACTAGAAATTGATTGCAACAAGGCTGTAAAATACAGATTGGGCTTTTTTTCTTTTCCCTTTTACTGATATCACCCCAGGAAGAGAAAGTGAGAACTTTGTGCGTTGTTTGGACTGATTGATGTCTCTAGGACTTTGAGGAATTGTTTTAAATTTTGAAACATTTTGGTTGCTCTAAGAAGAACAAAGAATGGCTTTATCTGATGATGAACTTAGAAAGGAATATCAAGAAAGTAAGGATGCTGTGAAAGAAGCTTTCCTTTTGTTAGAAATGGCACTTGCTATTTATCAGCAAACACAACAACAGATGGAGGAAATAGAAGGAGAAGAAGAAAAAGAAGAAGAAGAAGCCATCTTCAGTGAATCTAAAAAATTAACTAAGAGAGAAAGGAGAAAGGAAGGAAGGAAAATGAAGGACTTAAGACTTAAAAAAACACTTAAGAAAGGAGAAAGGATTACAACAGAGAGGGAAAGCTAAAAAAGGGGGGGGGTTAAAAAGGCCAGGGGGGATAAGAAAGGAAGGGAAAAGGGAGGGAAAAGCCACAAAGGTATGAAACAAGATGGGAAAAAAGGATTTTTTTTAGTGATAAAGGGTAAGGTATAACTTCTTTAAAAAAGAAGATTCTGCAAGGTACATAAGATGGTATTATGTATTAGAAATAGAAAACTAGAATGTTATAAGAATTAATAAAAGATTAAAATATTGAAATGTTTAGTAATGATAGATTTTAAAATTTAATAAAATTGTAGCACTTGTTTTTTGAAATAGACAATCGGAATGTTGTAAGATTTAATATTTAGATTTATTATCTAATTATATTAATTATTATGAATTTATTATTTTTTCTCTTTAAAGGTTAGTAGGTAGAATGTACTAAGCAGAATCAGATTGGGTATCAGGTGTTATTTTAAATATTAATTTAGGGGGAGGATAGAAAGGCATCATACTCTGATTAGTGATTTCAGGAGAAATTCTTTTTTTTTTTTACTATAGGGAATGAGATAAATGGATAATCTGGAAAGAATGGACAAAAATACAAATATAATGATTTAAATTAAAATGAATTAAATAAAATAGAAATAAGAAGAACGAAAAGCGGGGAGAAGTTATATAGAAGATATAGAATGGTAAATAAGATAGGTAATGGTAAATAAGATGAGCACGAATTTAATTGAAGTCCATACAAAGAGAGGTAATCTGGGGCCAAACTACTTTCTTAAAAGAAGTTTTATATTTTTGTGTTTTGTGTGTCTATGTTTTGTTTGAGAATTAATAAAATCTTGGAGGAATGTTGGATGAGAATAATGGTAATCAAGTCAGAGAGGAATGAAGATGATGATTATAAACTGAAGATAGAAAATAATAATAATAACAATGAAATTGAATACGAAAAGAGAAATAATGAGAAATTTGTTAAGAGATATCTATATGTTTATATTGAAATGGTGTAAAACAGAATTATGTTGCATAAAATAATATTTTACTTGACTTGTAAAATTAATAATGGAAAGAGATTTTATGTATTTAATGGTTAATGATGGTTTGTTTGTCTTTAAAATCAATAAATTTGTTTAAAAAAAATAAAATAAAATAACCCTGTGTTTTAGTTCCCTTATACCATAAAAAAGCATGCCAGCCCAACAGCAAATCATGCCCTTCTAGTGTCAACAATCTAGCCTTTCTTAATGTTATCCATTCTTTGACCCACATCAAACTTGCAGCTTGATAATACAATTCCCAATTAGGCAGGCCAAAACTTCCTCTAATTCTAAAATTGCAAAAGCTTTAGCTTTATTCTCGCTTTTTTACCTTGCCATATAAACTTCAACATGATTTTATTTAAATTTCAAAATAGTCTTTTCCAAGCCTAATTGGTATTGTTTGAAACAGAAATAGAATTTTGGGTAAAATATTCATCTTAATTGTTGAAATTCTCCCTATTAATGACAATTGCAAGTTTTCCCATTTCTTCAAGTCTGTAGCTATCTGTTGTTTAAGTTTAATATAATTATTCTCTTTTAATGTGCTACATCTTGCTGTCAAATATATCCCCAGATACTTAACCTTATTCGTAACTTGGATTCCATGTTAAATAGTATTCTGTCTCTCCTTTATCTTTTATTTTGAATGTCAATCTACCCATCTCTGCACAGTCCAATATTTTCCGGATTATATTTTCATCTGGTGTGTGTGTGTGGGTGGGTTCTGATTTTTCCAATATTGTGAAAATACAATTCTCACTGGTGTCAATACATGTAATATTAAGTATATAGTCCCTTTGTCATAATTTTCTGGTATTATATCTAACTAAAATATTTCTGATTTAAAATCTATGCTCAATCATCTTCTCCAACCATGTATGCATTTTTGTCCAATATTTTCTTGTCTTCATACATATCCATCACATATGACAATAAGTACCTGGAGTCTCATTGCATTTCCAACATTTGGTGGACATGTTGTTAAACATTTTTGCTAACCTAGCTGGTGGCAAATGCCACCTATAAAACATTTTGTAAAGTAGCCATTGTCAGCTTATAGTTTCTATCCCAAAGTTTTTGCCATTTGTCTAATTCTATTGTATAGCCAAAGTTTTTTACCCATACTATCACTGTTTCTTTTACTTGTTCATCTTCCATTTTAAAATTTAGTGAATAATTATATATTTTCCTTATCAATTTTTCCTCTGTCCCTAATAACATGAGCATTACTGGTTCTTTATTAAAAAAAAACACCCATGTTTTTGTATCTTTCTCATATCTCAACTGTAGGTATAGGCCACCAAGTTAAATCCATCCCTTGGCTTTGTAATTCAAGAGCATTTATTTTTGAGGAATGATGACTCTTTCTTGATCTTTATGAAAATACAATTACTTGCAGGGGATATGGTAGCTAATTTAATGCTGGGTACTTAGAAAGTTATTGAAAATATACTTTCTCAAAAATAATCTACCCAGTCTCGTCCCTCCAGTGGGATTGATTATAGATTCTGATAGGCATACAGGCTGAAGATGATGGAAGTTAAGATGAGCATATCAGAAGAACACAGCATGGAGGAAGTGTATGGGAAAACTTGAATATGGGAAAGAACTCTAATGAAACAATGGTTAAAACCATTGGTTAGTGACACAATTGTCACCATAACCATCCACTTTTCCTTTATGTGATGATATAAATAGGCATTGGCTTTAGCAGAATATTTTTTGATGCAAAGATACAGTGGTTATTTTCTATATGGTTTAGTGTGTGTGTGTGTGTGTGTGTGTGTGTGTGTGTCCATTGGGGTGGCAATAGAAGGATTAGATCATGCAGCTGCTGCTCCAAAACAGCATCTCACAATTTTGAGTGCATGAGAGATCAGCCTGGTGGGGGCTCTAGAGCATTGTTTGTTCGTCCTGAGGCTTTCACAGCTGGCCCTGCAATTTCCTGAGCTCAGCTAACTCTCTGGCATCGTTTACTAATCTATGACAAGTTCAGTATGCACCCAATGCTAAAGAGTGAAGAAACTGACATTGACTAACCGAGGGCAGTGTGTTACCTTACCTGTCATTCACGTATGAACAGCAGATGGCTCTCTATACAACTCAGTGAAACCATGCTATGTGGGCTTTTTCCCCTCCAGCTGCATCTCTTTGGCACTGCATTTTCCTATGTTCCTGTTCTTCCTCCCTCCCTCTTTCCACCCTTAGATTTGTGATTTCCACAGTGCCCGTTTCTTATTCCTTATTCTTATTCCCTTTCTACTGCCATTTAACTCCCCCTCCCTTTCTTTTATATAAGACCTCTTATGCTAGTTTCCTGGATTATTTTTGCAATTGCATCTCATCTTTCATCTGCTCTTATTATATCTTCGATCCTGTGTCGTTCTTTTGGAGATGTATATGAAAAGATGATATTCTGGTGAGAGACAACAACAATTTATTTTAGCTGGCAAAATCAGGCAGAAAACTGCCCTTCTGTACATATGCTGTCTTTTACACTACTAATTGATTCAGGTAGTGCTTCAGTACCTTGCTTTGCTCTAATATTTCTTCCATTTTATTCAAACTATTGAAAGTTTTTTTTAGCATTGATCTTAAATTTCTATTGAGAGGCAGAGTAAGACAGAAACTTCACTTTATAATCTCATTGTTAAATGATTCTGATTTCAATCTCTTTGAGAGATAGATATTAAATTTTTATTAAATGTTATTTAATAAATATATACATCATATATATTATTACATACGGAGGGTCATTTTTATGTACCAATAAATTTATAGATCTACCAGACATATATAAACTGTATTACACCAAAATTGGTTTTAATGTCTTGACACTATTTGCTGGAATAACACTCTTGCATAGTATCATACATGAGAATCTACAATGGGATTAAAAGAAGAGAGAGAAAATAATACCCCTTCATCATTTCTTTTGAATTTTTGTACTGTCCTTTATTCATGTATCTAATCTGGAATCAGCCAAGATTGGATAAATTAATATCATGTAACTGCAAGACTGTAGCTGAAATTCAGATTATGTGTTGGGTAATAAAATTGTACTCATTCATATCTAAAGTGTATTTCAATGAACATATTTTTACCAATAAATTATATGCACATCCTAGCTTCAATGAGGGGAAACAGCTGATTCACCTATATCCACTGCAAATCTATTGTTCAATATAAATAATTTTTAAATAGAATGGAAATTAACATAGAATAGAAATTAAACATATCTGAATTTTTTAAAACTATATGTTCCCTGTCATTTTAATAATATGCAAATGTATACCAAAAATAATTATAATTTATATTTTATTTTAGATATGCTACAAGTTAAAATATATTTTGATGAGTTGAAAAGATGTGTAAAGGATTAAACTGGACAAATAGATATTGAATATTATTGCCCAGAATTAGTGTTACACAGAGTGCTAAAATGGAATGCATCTGTTTTTCCACATTAAAAATAAATCTGATTATTCTAAACTTTGTTTTATTTCAATAATATAGTCTATGCTGGCAGAGAAGGGATTATTTTGTTGCTGGGTTGGTTAATGTTAGCCAGTCTGATCTAGTGGTTAAAGCACCAAGCTAGAAAGCAGGAGACCATGAATTCAAGTTCCTCCTTAGCCATGAAAGTCAGCTGGGTAACCTTTTGGTCATTCTCTCTCAACCCAACCTATGTCATAGGGTTGTACTGTGAGGAAAATGGGAGGAAGATTGTATGTTGGATATGTTTGTTGCCTTATAAAAACAATAAAGGTGGGATACAAAATAAATAAACAAATAGCTTATTTGCCATTCTGCTATAAATGAGCCAATGGTCTACTGAGAGATAGATCCCACTCATCTATAGTATCAATCCTATCTATGCTTTCATTCATAAAACAAGAGTGATTGAGATTGTAGTTATGCTAATGTATCAAATACCTTTCTATGGTAATAAATAATGATAAATAGGTCTCTTCTCTGTTTCTAATTTTAAAATTTCAACTCCTTTAAACTTGTGAATATATTGTTAAACAAAAAAATCATGTGCTGGTAACACTTACCCCTGCAAAGAAATACAACCTTTTTGATCACACTGTCTCAGATAATTGATGGACCCTGTTGGGTTCAAAAAGAAATTGGTGGGGTTTTTTTTGTTAGGTAGTTCATCTGAGATCTTGGTGGCAGCCTGGAATAGGTGGGTGATTGACGTGTTGGACTACATTGTTCCTAATGTGACCTCTGTGCATCAAATCACTGGTTTTATGAGGAGTTCTAGGAGATGAAACACTAGAAGTGATGCCTGGAGCAATGCTGAAGGAAGACAAAGGGTGAATCCAACCAAACACAAGTAAGAACCCATATTAGGACTTCATCATAGAAATAAGGTTGATGAAACAACATTACCGTATTTCTCTTCCCTTTTTGATAGCCCTCGGTGGTCTTGGTTATGGTGCCTGGAGAGAAATTAGTCACAGGACTATCTACCAGGCCATCAAAAAGAATATTCATAATATCTGGTGGATAGTCACTTTGATTCATTTAGAGTTGGATTCTGATTAGGGAAATCCAGATAAGTTGCCTAGGGCCCAGCCTTGAGGTCTGGCTGAGTTTGATTCCTAATGAAGTGGATAAGATCCACTGTATTGTAAGTTAGGCCATCTATCTCTTAAACCTAGGCCCTTCTTGTTGTTGTTAAGATGGCCCAGGAGAGGTGACCAGTGGGTGGCTCCATGCAATGTATCAGCCTTTTTGAGGGAGGGAGCAGTCCCCTTAGCCTTGGAGAAGGCAGTGATGTATATCCCCATCTCAAGAAGCTATCTCTGGTCCCCTCCATCCTGGGTAGTTCTCATCCAATTCCCAATCTTCCATAGGTAGGGATGATTGCTGAGAAGATGGTTGATAGTCAATGAAGTAGATTTTCGACAAAATAAATTACTTGGATCTGCTCCAGTTGTGTTTTAGTCCGAAGTATAAAACAGAACGAGCATTGGTCATACTACAAGAGTAGGGCACTGTGCACTTTACTCAGAAATAAAGCAAATTTATTTACTTTTCAATAAGTATGGGTAAGGGCCAGACTTCAAGAAGACATGATTTATTCATGAACATTCATACACAATCCCCAACATTCAGTTACTAGCTATCAGCAAAAACTTCATAGACTCAGAATGATTAGATAAAAGCTTTCTTGAAAACTAGAAGAATCATATATAGGTTGTAATTCCATTTAATAAATGTATATGTGGGTGTGGGTGTATAGTTTAAACCAGTGGTAGTCAACCTGGTCCCTACCGCCCACTAGTGGGCGTTCCAGCTTTCATGGTGGGCGGTAGGGGTTTGTCCCCTATTTATAAATCACCATTACTGTGGAACCGGTAGGCGGTTAGAGAAACTTTACTACTAACAGAGATACAAAAATGGGCAGTAGGTATAAAAAGGTTGACTACCCCTGGTTTAAACCAATCTTTTTCAAGCTTTAAGATGTGTGGAATTAATTCAGATGAAGTTTGAAATATATAGTTAAACTAATAACTAGCCAGTTTGAAAAATACTGCTTTAAATAGCTGGCTTCTTTTCACTATCCTATCTGACTCTTTTGTCAAACAGGAATGTAGAGGGCTGTGTTTACATAACAGACATCTTTGTCTGAGTCTGTGCTTTCTGCCTTATCAGCTTCAGCTGGCAACTTGCAACTTTAAGATGTTTAAAAACATTATGCAGCACAGATGCCTTTTTTTGTATTTGTATAGACCATTGTCTACCCCCAAACTTCCAGAAGTTTACAATTTAATTAATAAAATGCATAAACCAGAAAACATCAAAATACATAGAGTAATCTGCCTATCCCAGCATGTAATTATCCAAAAATAATGATAAATAAATTAAGATTTATATATAATATAAGTATTCTGGCACACTATTTTTCTGAATACCATTAGGGAGGATGCTGTCTGGATCTGTAAGAGCAAACCATGGTACTGCTATGGAGGAAACATCAAAAGTTATAACTGGACCAGATAAGGAGCCAGATGGTTTGTGGACAAACAGTTCTACTTCAGAGGCACAGCTAGTATATTTGGCATGCAGAGCAGATCGGGGGTTTTTCACACCCCGTTTCTCTGTCACTGGGAGCTGGTTTAATGATGAAGGCATCTTAATAAGATAACTATGGTTTCTGGTCCCGCAACTCCACCCTTGCTACTAGCTTCCTCATTGTCTTCAGTATTACATTACAGGTAGTCCTTCACATATGACCACAATTGAGCCCAAAATTTCCATTGCTGAGTTCAGTGAGTTTTGCTCCATTTTATGACTGTTCTTGCCACAGTTGTTAAGTGAATCACTGCAGTTGTTAAAGTTAGCCACATGGCTGTTAAGTAAATCTGGCTTCCCCATTGACTTTGCTCTTCAGAAGGTCATATATTACCTTAGGACTCAGCAGCCTTCATAAACACATGCCAGTTGCCAGGTGTCCCGATTTTGATTGCATTGCCATGGAGATGCTGCAATGGTTGTAAGTGTGAAAAATTGTCACTTTTTTCAGTGCTGCTGTAATTTCAAGCAGTCATTAAACAAATGGTTGTTAGTCAAAGACTAATTGTACATATTGTACATCCAGAGCAGAGGTGGTATTTGGCAGGTTCTGACCAGTTCTGGAGAACCGGGAGCGGAAATTTTGAGTAGTTCAAAGAACTGGAAAATACCCCCACTTTTTGGAAATTTTATGGTATCCTTCCCCTGCCACGCCCACCAAGCCATGCCCACAGAACTGGTAGTTAAAAAAAATTGAATCCCACCAGTGATCCAGAGTGTCCTGTCTTGGTATGCTACTGCAGGTGTTCGAGTCTGGTGGCATAAGGTATTCTGCAATGAGCAGAGAAGTGGAGAACTCTTCTTGTGAAATATTTCTGGACTTTCTCAACTGTGCTAATATCAGATACGTAATGTGGGTTCCAGACTGATGAGATGTATTCGAGTATTAGTCTAGCAAATGTTTTATATGCTCTAGTTAGTAGTGTAATATTACGAGAGAAAAAGCTACGTAAGATTTGGTTAACAACTCTTAACACCTTTTTGGCTATTTAGTTATAGTAGGCTCTAGCACTTAGGTCATTTGAGATGAGTACACCAAGATCCTTGACAGAGTTTGGATCATCAGCAAGATCTTGACTTTTCAGCCTGTATTTTATTTTCTGATTTATTTATTTTTGCCAATATGTAGGACAGAGCTTTTATTTGTTGAGATTTGAAGTTGCCATTTGTTTGACATTCTTATACATTAAAATTATGTTCTGAATGAATGGAAATTAGGAGCAGTGAGCCACAAAACGGCTAAAAATGCCATAAAAGTCATAGTGGTAGATTCATCCCACACTTGCAGCAGTTCAGTGATTGACAGATACCTTTCCCAAAGACTGGTGACATATCAAACACAAAGGACAGCAGTGGTGCTCAGCTAATTCCTTTTCTGATTACACATTTTATGTATCTAATCAGGACAACACCATTCAGCAATAACTGGAAAATGTTGCCATTCAGGCAGTTAGGAACTTCCTGTGTATATCTATATGCAAATTTCATGCTGTGTAGTTATTTTTATCTACTGAAGGTAAATGTCATTCATACCTGTATAGTATTTTTTGTCTTTAACTCAATAATAGATTGGATTCTAATTGTGACGAGGTAGATTCCATTAAAATAGATAAATAAGAACACCCAAAGTACAAGTATGTTAATAAAAATGGTTGGACACATGATTGCAGTATTGCTTGTTCAGAACATGTTAATTGGTATGTTAATAAAACCAAAGCAGAAATGTTACCTCTGGCAATTCAAACAGTATCACCCTCAAGCCATAGTTCAGTACCACATTCAATTTGCTTACTTCAAGCATCTTATTTGTCTTGTACACTAAAAAGACATAAAAGGAAATTTAAATATAATATTTTACATAGAACTAGAAGCATAGCTAGATAGAAAAATATAAAATTGGATCCTATGTTTTACTCTACAAATTAAGGAGTTAACAAAATAGTACTTGTGTTAGATAATTGTGCCAGTCCTGACAAAGGTTAGCATTCCATGATCTTCCACTCTTTATGTTCTACTTTCTACTTTTGTTGTGTTTTTCAATCTCAGATTTATGGATCTGATTAAAGAGGTACACATTTTATAGCTTGCCTAGTAATCTGACCTTCTTGATCATTGTCTGTCACTTTGTTTTTAATTATTGCCAAGTCCTTTTCTTATTGAACTTATGTTGTCATTAAAACAGCAAAGCTTAGCCATAAATAGAGAGAAGCAGGTGAGGCAGAAAAGAAACTCATGGGCTGGAGAGGGAGAAAAGAATACATTCTAATTGTATGGTGAGAGTAGCACTCACCATAAACATTGTCTTACACCACTGTATCTCCTTTGTCAGCCGTTGCAGGGCATGGAGGAAGAACAGCATAAATGCAACCTCTAAACAACTGGAAGTTGCTGTGAGTTGAGTGCCCTTCTCACAGTTTCTTTGAGATTAATATTGGAGGAGAGAGATTCTGTTTTGCTTTTCTAATGCATGATAACCACTGCTGCCAATCTGTCAATATTTAATCTTAGCTGCCACAGAAAAGAAGAAGAAAATGGTAGATGGGGGGAACAAGAGAGACAATGCTCCGAAGAGTCAGGAGGAAAAGAGAAAGCGGGGAAAAGGGGGAACAGAGAGGTTTTCTTAGGATAGGCTAATCAAAACCTTATAGCCCATTATTTCTAAGTTTTTCTGTAGGATTGATATTTATTATTGTGTTTGAGGATGCTGACAGTATGCAAAATCCAGAACATATTTTGACTTCAAGATACTGAACTTTTTTTTTTTTAGGTACATGATGCATCTATGCTGTTCACAGATATTTCGATACAGCCACAGAGCTATAAGGACAAACTGAAATGAAACTAAATTCAATGGAGGATATTAAGTATATGTTTCACAAGCATAAAGTTCCAAGTTTTATTTCACATTAAAATGATCTCAGGTAGAAGGTAATAGGAATTATTTTTCCTTGTCCAAGACTCTAAAATAGACAGCAATATGCTTTGAACTAGATAAACAAATGATTTGGCCTGATACATACCAGCCTATTGTTTAAACCAGGGGTCTCCAACCTTGGCAACTTTAAGCCTGGCAGACTTCAATTCTAAGTGTTGTCTCTCTTGTTTTCCCCAAAGCTGGCTAGAGAATTCTGGGAGTTGAAGTCCACCAGGCTTAAAGTTGCCAAGGTTGGAGATCCCTGGTTCAAACACTACAAGGAATGTTAGTACAGGTAAAAGCAAATGATTAGCCTAAAGCAAAAGCCTAAAGCAAATGATTAAATTAGCTTACAAAATGGCAGTAGGTGTCATTTTATGTATTAATGCTACTGGAATGAAATGTATTCCATAATAGAGTCTCAAAAAATACATTTTTCTGTAGACAAAATAATTGTGTTTGGTTGCTTAGATGGTTATTTTTAAATCAGTGTCATTATCTTTCTTCAGAATAGCAACTGCTGTAAGCTGCTTTTTCTACCCTTTTTGAAAACCAGCTTTTCTGCATGGCCCACTAACCATGAGCAGGCACTAGTTTAAAAGCGTTTTTATGACTCCCAATTGTCATTTAGACAAGTTGAAACTTTCTGCCAAAGATACCTGCCTACATTCTCCCAGCCCTGCCTCCCCCCATGTTAAGGAGAATGACTGTTTTCCTATAAGTTTTCCTATAAGCTTGATTAGAAGAGAAATGAAGCCAGGGCAGAATTGGACTCAGCAGTCACACCTATGATATTCATGCTGGTCTTTTCTGGAGGACTGGAGAATAATATATTAATGGAGTTGTTTGGTTATGCTCGAAGGCTGCCTATAGATCTATGAGGCATCAGGGAGCATAATATAATAATGTTGACTGGCAGGGACCAGGAGATGTGCCTTCTGTGACATTGTTCCTCCCTTCTGGAACATTCTCCCTTCAGAAATCAGGATCACCCCAACCTTGTTGGCTTTCCATAAGACTGTGAAGACTTGGTTGTGTGCCTGAGCCTGCACTCGGAGTGTGTCAAGGCCACTGTTACTTGGTTGAGTTAACAACCATGGCAATAGTTTTATTCAATGACCATACATATTTGATTTGTATTGTTTAATTTTTTTATGATGCACATCACCCAAAGTACATTTGTTAAGATGGTGGCTATAAAAATCAAATAAATAAACAAAGTAATTGGAAAAGTTAAGAACGTTGTTCAACTTTCAAGCCATTTTACATAATTGGGTTTTTCTGCAAAATAAACAGTCAAGCATGGTACTATAAATAGCTTAGTGGACACTGAGAAGATATGGTCTATTAAATTGAAGTTTCACTATATTATATTTTGACCTAATGGCAACACCATACTAGCCCAAAGAGATTGGGCTGATTTGCTTCATACCTCATGAACATTATTGACTGTTTGAAATGGTGAAACACCACAATAGCAGCAATGCTTGAAACTCCTAAGTAATCAATAAAGATAACATTTCTTAATGGTTGGATGAATTTTTACACGATTGCCAGAGAGCAGAAGCTAATTTTTCATAGCTGGAGGTTGTACAACTTCCATTTACCATCCTTATGTATCTAGGTGTGAAACATCAGTAAAGGAGAAATCTAAACATATATAGATTAATAAGTATAATCTTTTTTTTCCAGATGAACACATTCAACATATCAGCATCAAAGAATGGTCAAGCAGAGTAGCTGTTCTGTCTAGCAAATGAAAAAGTGGGTAAATTTAAAATGTATATATTTCTCCCTGCTTAACTTCGTAAAGATGAAAATGCAAAGAGACAGGGACATGATCTAAACTTTGTAGAGGCTTCTTCATTACTGAGCTGGAATTTGAGCATTATACTATTGATATTTCTATTCATAATAGTTTAATGGAATACAAATCATTTTACCTCTATTTGATAGAGAAAAAGGAATGAGGCACAAAGAAGAAATAAACCAAAGTATAATAACAAACAATAGCTGTTTTCTTATGAGCCATAGGCAAACCATTCCTAACTGTGTTAGAAGCAATTATGTTTCGCTCATCCATATTGAAGCACTGTCATTAAAAAAAAAGAATATTTTTATCTCCACTGAAAACCACAATATGTTCAACTTTCATCTATCCTCTTCTGCTAACACATTTTATTTGGATTTAGCTACCTAGATGTATAGATAATGTAGCCATCTTACTTTTATACTTCAGACATAATAGTTCAAAACTGAGTTCCATTCAACTAATAAAAAAGGAGATTTATAAAAATAGCACCAATGATTTCAGTTGCAAAAATATTAAATCCTCACATGGACCAAAACCATCTCCATTTGTAAGTGTTGGTCTGCTTTCCCATATAGTCATGAGCAGAAAAGCATATTGTATAGTTTTTGCAAATATTTTGGGACTTAGGCGCAGTTGCAGTTGAAATGTGGTCTCAAACATGAATAGAGGAAGGAGGAGTCAGGCTCTTACATGACAAAAAAGAACCCAGAATGAACAGAAGTAGGACATAGCTGGGGAATGAGGTTTTGGCTAGGAAAAGAAGGCAAAGAATCATAATAGATATATATTATAGCTATTAAAAATAAACTGAGTCATTGTTATTTAAATAAAGTATCAGATTTATTCTAAGCATCCTAACTAACTTTAACTAGAAACAGAGAATGGTCCTTGTCAAATAGACATGAAATAGCATCCAAATATTAAAACAATGTTTGATTATATATTCCAAGAATGTCAAAGCATGTTCACCTCTCCAAATTAACAACACAGAAGACTTTTTAAAAATAATCTGTACCACTGGCATTAAAAGATAAAAAAGCTGAAGATATGTATATGTGTGTATGTATATGTATGTAATAATAATTCAATTACTGTGCTCTTTAATTCTATTATGGGCAACCAAGATTTTGAAATAATGTTTCAATTTCTTTTAATCATTTCTTTTTGATTGTCCATTTATTTTATATCTGAATGAACAACTCAGCATGTTGTAGAAAAAGCATTTGGTCACAATGCTCTACAAAATGCTTCCTACAAGAAAGCATATCATATTAAAAAATAAGCTCTTGAGAAAAAGGCATGGAGCGCTACAGAAATGATTCAGTAAGTTGATATTTTGAGAACACGAAGCATCAGTTGCAAAGGCTCAGAGCCACTTGTTATCTGGAAAGAACTGCACCAATGTTAACATAGCTTTAAAAAGTTTTAGTTTTTTGCAGAACATCTGAGCTCTATAGAATAACAGGTTTGTACCTTCCAATCAGCTTGCCAATTTCTTCTTCTTAGGACTGAGACAACTAACTGATCAACCAGCTACTTTGTGGCTAAAGCAGGGATAGCATTTATAGTCTTCTGGTTTTTAATTTATTGCCTTAACCACTTATACCAAACTTACAAAGGGAATGGAATAAAATACAATAGAATAATCTTAAAAAGTTGCAGTTAATCTAGTGTTATAAATGTAAACTTATGCTCCAATATTTCCTTTAAATTAGAAATAGTTGTTAACAATTTATATTTATTTCTCTAGTATATTTTTGTTGACTGCACATTGTTACAAAAACTGAGCATAAAAAAATAGTAATGTCTATAACAATCCCTTTTCACACACACACAAACACATTAAATAAATCTTCATAATTGTACTTCTTATAGTCATTGGTTCCAATATCCATCTTAAATTATTGGCAATTCTGTGCAAACATTCAGACAAACATGCAGCTTTATTATAATCAGTCAAAATCAGGCAGTCGCTTAGAAAAGGCAACACAGTTAAACTGAGATACACTCAGAATGCAAAGTGTGTTGCATGTACAAACTTTGATGAAATGTGATGGTGTCGCAAAAGTAGTAATGAAATCCTATTCAATGCATCAAAATATATTGTAAATCTACAATTAGTTGCTATAATATTTTTAAGCATCCAAATTCTTTTAGTTGTTTTCTTTTGCTATTGTTGTATTTAAAATACTAAGAACACTTTTCCTACGCTTTGTATGTATGCATATGCACCACATGTTTATAATTGCACTACCAGACAATCACTTTTGTTAAGAAGTATTTTACTCTAGCCAAAGAATATAATTGTTCTACAGGAAGCAATATCTTTAATTTCTTGAAAAAATGGCAGCACAACAATCTGAGGCGCCAGATGACCCAAGCAGGTGATGAGGGGGTGTAGGCAACATGGAAAAGGCTGGGCTACAGGAAGGAACATTTTCATTCCCTCCTCACTTCCTCCAAAATAAAATAGTGCTTCTAAAAAGTGACTATAAGAGTAAATGCTGAAAAACTCCAGCAGTGGCAAATGGGCAGGATCGAGCTTTAAGAACCTTTGCATATTTTTAAAGGGGAGGGAGAGAGAGAAAGAGAAAGAGAGGAAGAGTTTGGTTTCCATGGTAATTAGGCATATGGGCCGATGTTTGAGAATCTACAGCAGAAGCAGGGCCTTTTCACACTACAAAAGCCAATGAATTGGAAAATAATTTTAGAGTTTTCTGCCTTCCTCCCTCTGTTGGGTGCATTCATAAATATACTGCAGAGTTTATTTTTTTGTAAAAGGTTCCAGTTTTTTTAAAGCTGAAAAAAATAAAAAGACTGATTTGAAAATGAAGCAGGATCAATGGTTCTGAAATTACCTCCAATCTTTGGCAGTTCTTTGGCAGTTAATACAAAAAGCATCAAAAAGGAGATATCAAACAACTGGAAGTTGTATCTAGAAGCCTGGAAGATTGCCAGTTAGACAGTTGCTCAGGCTAAATAGTCAACTGGGAACAAAATTCCTAGATTCAGATTTCTTTATAGCAATATCAATAGACTTATATACTTCTTTATAGTGCTTTACAGCCCTCTCTAAGCAATTTACAGAGTCAGCATATTGCCCCCAACAATTTGGGTCCTCATTTTACCCACTTCAGAAGGATGGAAGGCTGAGTCAACCTTGAGCCTGGTGGGATTTGACCTGCCAAATTGAAGGCAGCTGACTGCAGAGGCTCCTATTATATTATAGCTATTTCAAAGGGGCAACAGAAACAGAGAAGAAAGGGGGGAGGGGAATCCTAGCTAGAAAACCCACTACAGGTATTACTTGACCATAATAGAATCTGCCCATCATAATTGTAAGTCATGAGGGTCCTAAACAGTGGTGATATTCAGCCGGTTCGCAATAGATCGGGTGAACCAGTAGCAAGAATTTGGTGTGGGTTGCTGAATCAGTGGCTGGCCACGCCCCCACCTGGTTACCCTCCCACCCGATGTTCGCTCACCCCGCCCACCTGCCTGACATTCGTCTAAGGTATATATTTCTTTTTTTTCCCTCCCGATAATCAGCTGTTGATAAGATCAGCTTTGCCGGGATTCCGCTTGCCCAGGAAGGCAAAAAATGGAGGGAGGAGCTCAGAGTCCCCCACTCCATTTTTTTGTCTTTCAGAGCCCCAGAGGAGCATTAGCAGAGCAAAAATGCCCCCCCCCGAGGCCTCTCTGTGGCTAAGAAGCTCCCCAAAATGGGTGGGGGCTGCAAAAAAAAAAGCCTTTCCCACCCAGTCATATGGCCATGCCCACCAAGCCATGCCCACAGAACCGGTAGTAAAAGTTTTTGAATACCACCACAGGTTTTAAAGTGGATCACCCATGTGACTGTCCCAATTTCACAACTTTTTTGGCAGTGGTCAGCAAAGTGAACATTGCAGTTATAAAGGGAATCCATTGTTCATTATTGGGCAATTTTGCCAAAACCTGAAAGTAAATGTCAGTTTACGGTAAAACTGCCATAAAACAGTTACATGCTGAGTGTTCAACATGTGGTCATATGATAGTGGGGTGGGGGCAGCTGTCAGAACTCTGAAACAAGATTGTAATTATTTCCAGGAAGTCTGTTGCAACTTCAAATGGTAAGCACACGGTCATAAGTTGAGGAATATCTGAGGGCATATTTGTCAACCTATCAGGATTAGTAGCAGGACCATAGTTTACTTGATACCTTTCACCTAGCATATTGCAATATATATTAATACATGCCGGGAAAGGGAAAGGAATATTATATAATATATGCTATACATTACATAATAGTTCTTCCCCTTTCCCAGCATGCATTCTGTCTGTTTTCAAATCCTGAAACAAATGAATTATAACAATAATTTAGTAACTAGATCTGAAGCAATCAATGTCCTTGTGGGAGTAGACTTCTCCTAAACCCAAAGCAAGAAACGAGTGATACCAAAGTACTTTTTCAGTTTATTAAGCGTCATTTACTGCAAATGGTAAATTATGCCACAATTGATGTTTTTCAAACTTTGAAAAACTTGTTCTTTTGCTTTCTGATTCAACAGTGACAGAACAGCATTGGATTCAACAGACCACCTTGACGAATTCAACAGACCAAAGGCTTGGAGAGCTTTACATTCTTCCATTTTTTTTATACTTGAAAATCCATATATGGCCTTTATAGTATGCATTCCAACCATTGGACATCTTCTCAAAGTCACTAGTAGACACAAAAGGTATATTTCTTTTTCTGGATAACTTTAAAACACCCTGTTTTCTGCAGCTACACATTAGTTTTGTCGGAGTTTCATTTTAATCACAATGCAACAATAAAACAATGAAAATGAAAAATTTGTTCTGTATTTTAAAAGGTCAGATTTGAAACAATGTAATGTTATAAAATCAGAATTCTGATCTGTAAGAAATAAGTTTTTAGAGTAATCCAAATGCTTAGAAATAAACTATATCTGGAACAAAAATATTCTGTATTAGAAAACTAGTTCTGGAGCATTATTAAGCAGCTTTTTGTTATTTAATAATGTCTAGAGTAATGTCCTTGATTTCATACATACCACTAAAATTTCCTGTTCCACACCGAGGTCCAGCTCTAGAAGATCTTTTCTTGGTGACTTTCATGTCCCTCTTTCTCTCTAGTTTTTCCAAATTTATTCCAGCACCTTGACCATAAAAGGGTTCATTGGCGCCACATCACCAATCCCCCAAATTTCTGGAAAGTACAGGTAGTTTTTGACATATAACCATTCATTTAGTAACCAAAGTTACAAGGGTACTGGAAAAAAATAACTTACAACCATCCTCACACTTACAACTGCTATTCCATTTTATATTTACCTCAACTGAGCTTAGCATAGTATTGTTCTACACACTTACTTTCATAGTAGCTGCATCCTCATGAAGCCAGAGGGTCTACTTTTTTTCCAGCCCATGTTGAATATAATTCACCATGACATAAAATTAATTTAATTTAATGCAATTTGTATGATTATTCCCTATGTCTTGAATTATTTTCTTTTTTGTCATATTGATAACTACAATCTGATGGGAACTTTGGGAAGGAGGCTGTATACAATAAAGAGAGTGGTTGCACACAAAACTTCTGTAGCTATGTCTGGTATCGACATGCTAGGTTCCTTTGTGTATCTTACTTTTAAATTAATAACTCTGAGGGCAGGTCCTGCCTCACTTTCTATATACCGTATATACTCGAGTATAAGTCGACCCGAATATAAGCCGAGGCACCCAATTTTACCACAAAAAACTGGGAAAATTTATTGACTCGAGTATAAGTCGAGGGTGGGAAATGCAGCAGCTACTGGTAAATTTCAAAAATAAAAATAGATACCAATAAAATTACATTAATTGAGGCATCAGTAGGTTAAATGTTTTTGAATATTTATTTCAAAGAAAAACAGTAAACTAGCTCTGTAAGTGGAAAAGAGAGCCAACAAAACCAATATGGTATCAACAATAACTTTAAAAGTACAAAAACCTTAGCTCAATCAGCAACCAAGCTAAAACACAAGAGTTAAAATCCTTCAAAACTGGATTCCTCATCATCATCTGTATGTCCAAACAGAGTCACTCTCTCCCTTGCAAGAAAAAAGCATGTGTATGTGCTGCATGTACATCCTGTTTTGGAGAGCCACCATCTCTTTCACAGCTCTCCCTCATGCCTCCATTGCATGTGCACACATGCCATGGCTCAGTAGTAGGTCAACATACAGATGTCACACTAGGTTCCCTCCTCAAAAGGAACATCCAACCTTTCTTGAGAAGTACAAACTTCAACTGTTCAGGATTGTGGTGACAAAGGTGAAGGAGGATGGGGCTGAGAGAAGGGAAGGGAAGAAAAGATCATTGACAGGGAGAAAGACAGGGAGAAACACCTGGAAATGTGAGCCCTCGAGTTTCCTTAGGGAAGACCAGACAACAAGGGGAGAGGAGAGGAGGAGGAGGAGGAGGAAGAGGAGGAGGAGAGTTAAAAAAAAAGAGTGGGAAGCCAACTCACGCGTGCAATCAAAGCGGGTTGCTATGGTATCCAGGAAGGTATTTTGGGAAGCCAGGAGGCCCCTCACACCTGCATTTTAAGACTTGCTCAAGGACATCGCCATCGTCCAGTTGGAAGGGGGAAAAAAACCCAGAGGTATCTGAGAAGGACGGGAGCCGAGACGGGGCCCTTCGCTTCCTCTCCCCGAGACAGGCCAGGGGGAAGCGGGGCTTTCTCCGCCTGCTGCTGCCAGAGGGGTGCGGGGGGGGGGCTTTGCAAAAAAAAAAGAGAGAGAGAGTGAATGAGATAGAGTGTGAATGAGAATACTGACTGCTCTTGTGACGGCGGAGGTGACTTAAGATGACTCCCCGTGTGGGAAGTCACCCGGTGCACACCTCCTCCTTCCAGCCTGCTCGAGTAACCCCCCCTCCCCCCGCGCACGCTTTTGTGGCTGCTTGATGCACTGGGAGAAACCCAAAGCGGACGCCGCGGCCGAGGCGACCGAGAGTTGCTGGCAATTTCCTTCCCAGCTCGCACTGCAGTCTGAAGGGAAGGAAAAGCCTTGCTGGAGCCCAGCCCGCCCTTCACTTTCCTCCTGGGCTCCCCCGACAACTCCCCCGACAGCTTCTCTACTGTCTTGCTAACAAACCCTGCCAACCCTCTGTCTCGCTCTCAGTCGCTCTCTCTCTCTATGTGTGCAAAGTCAGACAGAGACGAGGGGCGCCCCCAAAGAGCTCCAACTGCAGCGAAGGTGAGTGGCCACCACTTCCCTGGTGCACGGCGGCGGGGCAACTCCTGGCACAGACTCGCTGAGCCCTGCAAACGGCCGGCCGAAAGCCAAGAGGAGGACGCCTGGGTGACTGCCACCCCTGGATCCTAACTGGAAAGACCCCACCACCGCCACCGCCTCCCGCTCAGGCAGGGTCCCCATTCCCCTGGCCGGCCAGGGACACAGCCGCTTCCCACTCCCGAACAGCCCGGGTGCCGCTAGTCAGCCTCGCTCAGTGCCTGGGGCGGCATTGCAGGCGCAGCCTTTTGCAGAGCCGAGCCGGGCCGCGCCTCACTTCCTTCTCTCACTCTTGCAAAGCGCCGCCGAGCTCCAAGAGCGGCTCCTTTACCCAGCAGTAACTTTCAAGTTGAGGATGCTGGGTGCTGCTGCTGCCGCTGCTGCTCCTCGGGGCTCTTGAAGCTAATCCTGGTTTGTTTGTTCCCGTTCATTGGAAAGGAGAAAATAAAAGATGGCGGGGAGGGAGGGGGGCACAAAGCAGCCCAAACGCATAGCAGTGGAAGGAAGGCGCGCTGGTGCGAGGAAGGGAGAGAGAGAGAGAGACACACACACACACATACACACATACACAGAGAGAGAGACAGACAGACAGACAGACACACACACACACACTTCGCCATTTTGCACCTTGCAAATGCAAAATCCTGGGGTTTTTGCATTTGCAAGGTGCAAAGCGGCGGGGGCGGATCCCGCATGCTGGAAAGGGCTTGACTGTATTACGGGGAGAGAGAGAGAGGGGGAGAGATCATAAGAACGGCTCTTGCTTTTTTCTTGCAAGGGAGAGAGCCTTGCTTTTTTCTTGCAAGGGAGAGAGCCTCCACCACCACCTCCTCCTCCCCCTCCTCCCGAGTGAGTCTCCCCCTCAGTTTCCCCTGAAGGATCTTCCGTCACTTTTGCCTTCTCCCTACATCTTCCCTCTGTTAAAATCCCCCCCCACACACACACACACTTATTTTCGGTCAGATAGCTTTCGTGTCTGAGCATTCTCACATGGCGGTGGGTCATTTTTTTTTCAGAGGGGAATCTGACTCGAGTATAAGCCGAGGGCGGGTTTTTCAGCACAAAAAATGGGCTGAAAAACTCGGCTTATACTCGAGTATATACAGTAATTGATGTTAGCCTATGGGAACGGATAATTGTCTGAAAAGTGGAATCTTAGATTTTCTCTGAATCTCTATTCCCCAAAGAATAGTCAAAAACACATTTGCAAAAGAAGTCCATGCTTTGCTCTTGCTCTTTCCAGAATGTTCTCTGTGTGGTGAAATGAAGAAGAGAGGCAAGAGAGCTGTCATTGCTGCTAGGACACAGAAGCAGAATCCAGGGAGAAGACTGGTATTGAATAATGATTTGATGGAAGAGCTCCGTGCCCTTCACCCTTAAACAGAAAGCCCTCTCCCCCACTCAGTGTGCCAAGAGAAAAAGCCAACAAATTATTGAGGTGATGCATGGAATTGTTCCCAATGTTCCTTTTGCAAGTATATAATTTACAACATCTGCTTCTCTGATCTAACAAAAGCAAAGCTTTTCAAGCATTCATCTCACTGTTGTAGCTGCAGAAATGTAACTAGTCTCTCATTTTAGAAACTGGTTAGCTGAGAGGGGAGGAGAGTGGGAGAGAATACAGAACATTATATTGCCAATATATTGACGTAAATATATCTCCCCATACAATATAATATATTGCACTGGTAAATGCCATGAAAATAGACCCCAGCAGGGTCATACACACACACACACACACACACACACACACACACACACACACAAACATCAATGTGCTTCTTTGATCCTTGAGAGAAGAGGAAAATATATCACTTAGGGAAATTTGGATTTAAATCTGCAAGAGACTAACTGGTTTGCCCATGCTTATGTTAGTCTAAACTTCTTCATAGATATTGGAGGAATAATGTATGTTTGTTTGAGCTTCTTGCTAAAGATGAAACATATATGTTATAACTAATAATCCTTGTAAAAGAATAATATGTAGACATCAGAAGGGAGAAATTTATTGTGTGAAATAGAAGGGATTTACCTTTGAATGACTGTAACTGCACATTGATATTAAGAATAACATCCTAAGCAGAGAATTGCCAGAACACACCGATGAGATGATGGGCTATTTATGAATTATGTCAAGCAGAATTGCAAATTTGTGAATAGAAAGCACTTCAGCCTTAAAAAATATGGCTTTGTAATTCAGGAGCATTTATTTTTGAGGAATGATGACTCTTTCTTTATCTTTATGAAAATACAATTACTTGCAGAGGATATGGTACCTAATTTAATGCTGGGTACTTAGAAAGTTATTGAAAATATACTCTCTCAAAAATAACCTACCCTGTCTCGTCCCTCCAATGGGATTGATTATAGATTCCGATAGTCATACAGGCTGAAGATGATGGAAGTTAAGATGAGCATAAGAATACAGCAGAAAATTAAGAACACAGCATGGAGGAAATGTATGGGAAAACTTGAATATGGGCAAGAACTCCAATGAAACAATGGTTAAAACCATTGGTTAGTGACACAATTGTCACCATAACAATCCATTTTTCCTTTATGTGATGATATAAATAGGCATTGGCTTAAGCAGAATATTTTTGATGCAAAAATACAGTGGTTATTTTCTATATCTATATTAAAAAATAGATAGTAAGTTTCAAAAGGGGGAACTGTACTCTCAGCAAGATTTCAAGCTTCTTGAAAGATTTTCCTTTTTAAATGAAGAAATAAATTTGTGGAAATTGGACTCCACCTGCATACCCAATCAAAGCATTCTTCAGTACCAACAGAATATATTGGTGGATCCTGTGTCATTTGTGATTATTGGGAAGCTGATTATGACCCATAAAAAGCACTTTCGTGATTGAAGAACAGATCCTAAGGCAATCAGACAATCCTATCAACTAAAAGCAACTATTTAAATGGGTTGTGGATAATACATTTTGTCTTAGTATTAACTTTCAAAACTGCTTGAAATGAAAGGAATAAATAGTGGAGACAATACTAAAGTGGACAGCAAAACAATAAATTCACATTCCTGGACAGTTAAAAGAGAACAAAATGATGATAAAGGAGAGATGGTGCCTCCTCTTCATTTTTTAAAAGAACTCTGCTATTAAAATCACAACATGCATATTACTTTCAGATTGAGTTGTTCTTAAAAGGATGATGATTTGGGGTAATGCCATGTCTCATCACTTGTGAAGTAATGTGCTACTGTATTACAAAATGTCTGTAGAAAAGAAAAAAGGAAAATAAGACTTTTAATTTTTTTTTTTTACAGTATCTCACTTCACTTTTCCTTTAGTGTTCACAAATAGAATGGGACAACCTTTTCATATTGTGTGTGTGAATGATAGACTGTTCTCTGCAGGCTTGATAGATTGTTGCTCTATCCTAGTTTCTAGAAATGCTTTCTAATGCAAATGTTAGAACTGATAATCACTAAGTACAAAAGGATTAGCTTGTCCTCATATGTTCCAACCCTTTCTAAAATTTCTTCAGAATTATATTCTCATATCTAATGCCCAAAGTAATTTTGAGGCTAGAGAAGAAAACCTGATAGCTTTGCTGTGAAAAAGAGGGAAAGGCACAAGAAAACTACAGTTAATGGGTATTTCCCCAATTAGAGAATTCATCAATTTCCTAAGACAGTATCCCCATTAAATTAAAATGTGGTGAGTATTGTAGCCTTTAAATTGAAATATCTATAGGTTTAATATAATTATTACAGGATTAATAGAATTACAATGATATAAAATGTCTTTATCTTTACTGTTCATGCCCATTTAAAGGGTTATAAACTGGCTCTTATTTCCTTTAGTAAGCATCTATTTTAGTTTTGGCTTCTATAATCAAAGTATGGCAAAGATGTTCACTAACCAGGGGCTAGATGCAAAAGGGATAGCAGGTCTACTGAAGTTATAAATGTAGTAATATACACATAAAGTGCTTTTCTGGTTTGCTTAATTATTTTGTTCCAATTTGCCCAAATCTCTTCTGATCAACTATCCCACCTGTCTGATCCGTGTACCTGCCATTCTTCAATAGAAGAAGGGGGGGAGTTGGCATAAGTAATCCTTTTTGATGTAACCTGAATATATTAAATCTTATATTGAATCTGTATAACTTGCACATGATATACAACTGGAGGACTGGAGCCAGATGGCTAGAAACTTGTCACCTCTTGGAGAGATAGCAAGAGGAGAAGGGACCATAAAAATTCCAGCTCTGGAAGATAATCCCCGGGAAACTCTTGTAAGATACAGTCTCAGAAAAAGGGAGGGGGGAATTAACATTGCGGTTCTTTGACAAAATCCACATCTAAATAAGGGGAGGGATTCTAACTCCCTTTATCTATTACTGTATGCCTGGAAGCATCTTCGATTCTGCTTTGACTAGTATTGGAATCATTTCCTTTCAATAAAGAATTTCTTTTGAAGTGCCTACCTTTCAGAAGTTCATTCTTTTTTGGGTTGAAGGGGAAAATGTCCATTGTTTACATTACCTACATTTATATATTGTTTTTATTTTCTTATCTGCCTATTTGTTAGATTTATATCCTGTCTTTCACTGAGGATCTCAGAGTGTTGTGATTATTATGCTCTCCCTGGTTGTTCATCATTGATTTTCTGTCATCTTCCATCAGGCACTGGTGATAGGACAAGCCTGGCAAACAGAGGCATGAAATAATACTCATATTTTTTATCTGTTGAACTTTGTCTCTAGTTGGTTGACTTGTCTCTCCTTTACTTTCCAACTTCCAATAAGGGGCATCTCGTTTAGGTTAATTTCAAGATACTTGGTAAGTGTTTCAAGCACGAATAGGCAGAGATAAAATGTGGAGAAACAAGAGTAACATAGAAACTTAGTACTGTCTTGGACAAATATTTTTCTTCCTGTTTTGCAGGGACTTTCTGCATCTGAAACACACAGATGTGGGATATTTGTATTACTAAGATATTTTATTACAGAGGAATATTGAGGCACGCTTGCCATACCAGCTTTATTAAAGATCTATTCCAGCAGCTAAAATATTATTTGTGAGAAAGCATATATGCTAACAACAGGAACTATTTCTACTGTATATATTTCTGGAACAGCACACTCTAAAAATGCCCACTGATAATTACATAGTAGTGCGAAGCTGTAACTCTTTTTTTTCATTCAGTACTGTGTGTAGCATCATAATATCTCAGGGTTATGGTGGCAACCTGAGAATGAGATCAGCAGCATATAAACTTAATGAGTAAAAAAAAAAAAAACAGATTACCATCCATAATTGATGCAATCATGTGACATTGCACTTTATGACCACATTACTTAGTGATAGTAATCCTGTCATAGTAACTCAAAGACTATATGTACTGTATTTTCCTTTTTTTTTTTCCCCAAAGAAGAAATCCTAGAGGAGCTGGGAAAACATACAATCTACAAACTTATGCAATTGTAAAGTACACTCCGTTGCCAATGGTTTAACAAGCCTGTTTTTAACTAGCAATGCATGACTTGTGTGAAGATATAATATAAATACATAATATTGGTTGTTTTCAGTCCAGCTAGCTGTGAACAAACAGGAGAAAGTGATCAAATTATCTTGAAAGTCAAGTTGCTCAGTCTAATGTCTTCAAAGGTGTTCTGTCCTTAATTAACATACTCGAGATCCCCGCGCTTTGATTGGCCAAAGCGCGGGGCTCTCCGATTGGTCAGGCGAGCCGCGCCGATTGGCTCGCTAGGAATCTCCCGCGATTGGTCCATTCGGATCGCGGGATTCAAAGCGGTGCCATTGGCTGCGGCTGCGGCGGCGAAAGGAATAAAAGCCGCGGGCTTTTTTCCTTTCGCCAGTTCGGTTCCAACTTCCTAATAAAGAGCTTTGCACTAAAGTCACCGACTCCTGGCATCATTTCGCGGAAACAACACTGGCGATGAGGGTGGGATCCAGACCCTGAACCGAACCACGTGTCCGACGGAAGCCAGACGAACCACCGCGATGGCGAAAATCGCACCACCCGCACCCTTCAACCCCGCCACCGAGGACTGGGAATCGTTCTCCGACCGATTCCGCATGTACCTCGAGTGCAGCGGCCTGAAGGACGCCACCGGCCCAATGAAACGCGCCGTCTTCCTGACCCACTGCAGGACCGAGGTCTTCCAGATGGCCAAGGCGCTTGCCAAACCCGCCGATGCGACCGCGATGGACTGGGACGTCCTCGAACCCATACTTCGGCGACACTACGCTCCAGAGGTACCCATCCTGATCCGGCGCAACGAGTTCTACCGGCGGGACCAGTGGTCGGGTGAGAGCTTCAGCAATTTCGTCACCGAGCTGCGGCGTTTAGGGGGGCTCTGCGAGTTCGACAACCTAAACGACGCCCTGCGAGACCGAATCGTGCTTGGTTTGTGGGACCCCATCCTCCAGAGCCGGCTGATGGCCAAGGGCAACATCAGCCTAGCAGACACCCTCACCGCAGCCGCAGCCGCAGCCGCCGAAGCAACCCGAACTTCCGCCGACCGCATGCACAGACCGAACACTGGGGACCGCAGCGGAAACAACAACCCGGCGAGGTCAACCGAGCCCAAACCCGAGACGACCACCCACCAGGGCGATTTCCACTTGTCATCGGGCACTTCTGATGACGAGGAGGACATCCATCTACTCCAGACAGGCCGCGACCCACGAAGCCAGCGAGGTCATAAGTCGAGGACCAACTGTGCCGGTTGCGGTGGCGACCACCCCAGGTCGGAATGCCGGTTTTTCGAATCGATCTGCCGGCATTGCGACAAGAAGGGACACATCGCCTGTGTCTGCCGCCTGAAGAAAAATTGCAGCCCGGCACGATGGGACCAGAACGACCGGAGGAGAGAAAGCACACCACCCCGGACCAGAGATCGCCCCTCGGACAGCCGATGGGACCGGAACGGGCGATCCTCGCGAGGCGGCGACAACTGGTGGAGAGAGGAGCCCCACCAGACTGTCACCATCGGCCACGCCATCACCAACGACGCCTGGAAGGTCCACGTGGAGGTAGGCATCGAGGGCCAGCCATGCAAAATGGAGGTGGACTCCGGGTCCTACCTCTCCATGATTGCATGGCATGAAATAAAGCGCTTGGTGCCTACCCTCCAAAGAAGGAACGTAGACAGCCAGAGACTCATTGTAAAGGACTACCAGGGAAACCGCATCCCGGTAGTCGGAACCAAACACTTCAACATCACGTATAAGGGGCGCACCGAACGACTTTCCCTAACAATCGTCGACCGCGACCACACAAGCCTACTGGGACTACAATGGTTTGCCCCGCTCGACATCGCACTCACGGGAGTCGACCACCTCACCGACGACAGCTGGGAGCAGCAACTGGCCCGGGAGTTCCAAGAGGTCTTCGACGGAAACCTAGGCAAGTACCGAGGACCCCTTATATCCTTCGACCTAGACCCTAACGTCCCCCCAAAATGCCTGAAACCAAGGCGGGTGCCATTCGCACTGAAACCCAAGATAGACGAGCAAATTGACAAGTTCGTCAAACAAGGGGTTCTACAGCCCATAGACCACGCCCGGTGGGAGACCCCCATAGTCACCCCGATCAAGCCCGATGGGTCGGTGAGGATATGTGGGGACTATAAGGCCACCCTAAATGGCGCGCTGCAACAAAGCGCCTACCCCGTCCCAGTAGTGCAACACCTACTGCACTCACTGGGAGGGGGCAAGGTTTTCGCCAAGCTCGACCTCGCCCAGGCATACCAACAGTTGCTGGTCGACGAGCAAACGGCAGAAGCGCAGACCATAGTCACCCACCGGGGGGAATTCAAATGCAACTGACTCCAATTCGGAGTCAGCGTGGCACCGGGCATATTCCAAAGCCTAATGGAGAGACTATTGCAAGGTATCAAGGGGGTGGTACCTTACTTCGACGACGTCCTAGTGTCGGCAGCCAACCAAGCCAAACTAGAGGGTTGACTAAGGGAGGTCCGAACCAAATTTAAAGAGACCGGACTAAAAGTCAAGAGGGAGAAATGCCAACTATGCACGGAACGAGTAGAATTCCTGGGCTACCTCCTAGACCGTCACGGCATTCACCCCACAAACAAAAAAATCAAGGCCATCAAAGAAGCCCCCACACCCAAGTCAAAGACTGAACTACAGGCGTTCTTTGGGTTACTGAACTTTTACAATGTCTTCCTACCCCAAAAGGCGACGGCGGCGGAGCCCTTGCATAGGCTCCTGGACAAAGCGGCGACCTGGACTTGGGGGAAACGCGAGCAAGCCGCCTTCCAAAGAACGAAGGACCTCCTCACCTCCGATGCCATCCTTATACAATTCAACGAGACCCTACCTCTGGCCGTCACATGCGACGCATCACCCTTCGGCGTTGGCGCTGTCCTCAGCCATACCCTTCCCGACAGAAAAGAAGCGCCCATCGCATTCTTTTCAAGGACCCTCACCAAACCGGAGCGGAACCCTAGCCAACTGGACAAAGAGGCCCTGGCTATCGTTGCCGCCGTAAAACGATTCCACGAATACCTCTATGGCTGGACTTTCACCATCATAACGGTCACAAGCCGCTGCTGGGAATCCTTGCAGGAAACCGGGCCACCCCGAACATTCTGTCTCCCCGAATGACAAGGTGGTCCGAGTTCCTGGCAGCCTACAACTACGGACTCATACACAGACCGGGTAAGACGATCTCCCATGCAGACGCCTTAAGCCGCTCGCCGCTACCGGAACCCAACACCGACCCAGCACACACGACGACCACCCTCAGCATAGAGACTCTACCCAACCTGCCCATAACCGCATCAGACATTGCCCGAGAGACTAATAAAGACAAACGTCTGGCGTGGGTGTTGCATTGGGTGGAGAAAGGGTGGCCGGAAAGGGACAACGACGAGTCCGTCAAAACATTCCGAAACCGCCAAACGGAACTCTCCTTATTAAAAGGGTGCATACTATGGGGGGATAGGGTGGTCATTCCGGAAAAGCTACAGGGGAAGGTTTTGGAACTGCTACACGAGGGGCACCCTGGCATCGTTAGGACTAAAGCCCTGGCCAGAAGTTACGCTTGGTGGCCAGGGATGGACAAACAAATAGAGGCCTGGGTAGCTAGGTGCCAACGATGCCAGGAAACTAGACCAAGCCCACCCACAGCACCTGTCCTAGAGTGGGAAACCCCAAGGGGACCTTGGTCTAGAATCCATATAGACTTCGCCGGGCCCACAAAAGGACACACCTTCCTCATAACAGTTGACGCTTACTCCAACTGGCTGGAGGTAAGCAACATGAAGACGACAACCACGGAGGCCGTGATCAAGGAACTCTGCAAACTCTTTGCAACACACGGCCTCCCAGACGTCGTCCTTTCCGACAACGGGCCCCAGTTTACCTTGCTGGAATTCGAAAAAGGGGCATCCGCCACGCGCTGACAACACCGGTGCACCCAGCGGCGAACGGTAGGGTGGAACGGATGGTCCAATTCGCTAAAAAGACCATCCGGAAAATAGACCACGGGGAGATCCAGGAGAAAATAAACAAACTACACTTCACCCAACACATAACCCCAAATACCACAACCAATAAAAGCCCAGCCGAACTATTAATGGGCAGAAAGCTAAGGTCCCCACTCGACAGGTTACACCCCACGTATAACCCGGAGAGGCCCCCAGACTCAAACACCAAACACCGAACCTTCGCATCCGGCGACCCTGTATACGCAAAGAACCTGACGGGAGACCCACTATGGATTCCAGCCGTCATCACACAAGCAACAGGCCCACACTCGTACCGGCTACAAACAGCAGACGGACGAGCGTGGAAACGCCACATCGACCAACTAAGGTCGAGGACTACCAACCAACAAACCACCGGCGCACAAACAGGAGAAACCAACCCCCACAACACAAACCAAGGGGGGAGGGAATACCCAGGGGACCAAAACCAAAGAAGAATAAACCAACCATACTTACCGGAAAGCAGCCATCACGACCCCTCGCCAGGAAGGAACAGCCAGGCCAGCTCGACCGACCCAGAAAGACCGAGCGGGAGCGGCGAAACCCGCAGCTCAACCAACCCGGAAGGCCCAGGAAGGAGCTACGGAGAAAGGACCGGCCCGATCGACCAGCCGGTTCCCCCGAAGGCAGCAGGAGCAGCAGAGATCCCGACCGAACCGGCCGGGATCCAGCCTACAACTGAGTTGCGCAGGTCAAGTAGGACCAGACGGAGCCCCGCCTACCTATGTGACTACGCAACGTAAGGACTGAACCAAGAGGGGAGGGGTGTTCTGTCCTTAATTAACATACTCAAGATCCCCGCGCTTTGATTGGCCAAAGCGCGGGGCTCTCCGATTGGTCAGGCGAGCCGCGCCGATTGGCTCGCTAGGAATCTCCCGCGATTGGTCCATTCGGATCGCGGGAGATTCAAAGCGGTGCCATTGGCCGCAGCCGCCGCGGCGAAAGGAATAAAAGCCGCGGGCTTTTTTCCTTTTGCCAGTTCAGTTCCAACTTCCTAATAAAGAGCTTTGCACTAAAGTCACCGACTCCTGGCATCATTTCGCGGACACAACAAAAGGAGAGGTGGTATTCAGCAGGTTCTGACCAGTTCTGGAGAACCAGTTGCGGAAATTTTGAGTAGTTCGGAGAACCGGCAAATACCACCTCTGACTGGAGATTTTACAGTATCCTTTCCCTGCCACGCCCACAAAGCCACACCCACAGAACCGGTAGTAAAAAAATTTGAATCCCACCACTGTATTGAGACTATTGCTGCTAGAATCTGGGAACAGACTTTCCGGTTAGGAAAGTTGAGCAGTAGGTTTCTCTTTTCCAGTTTCTCTGAAATATGCTATTGTCTGGCGCATCAAAACAATCTTTTTCCCTTTGTTCCCTTCGTAAGCATTTATTTCAGTAGCTGATTTCAACAACATGCATTTCCTGTTGTGCTTTGGATTCTTTCTCCCTGCTTATTCTTTTGAAAGGTTAAAACAATGTCCCAGCATCTACCCACCAACCTCTCAAACTACCTTCCTACCTACCATCCTGCCCTCCCAACTATTTAAGCATTTTAGTTCTGAATATAACACCACATTTTTGTGGCATATGGCGATAGCTGCTGCTGCTGCTGGCAGGAAATGTCATTCAGACTAAATGTATATATTTTCTTTTAAATAATGTGAAGTCAACTTTCCTGACATTTTATATGAATGCCTTATATTACAAAATAAATCATTACAGCATCATTCCTGAAGAAACAATAACTTTTGACTATCTCATTTCTTTTTCTTAGGAATTGCATAGAGCAGGGTCATGAATCCTTCTCTCAAAAAAGGGTCATGTGCCAAGATGGATAATCAGGGATCATACTGGGGCTTGGCAGGTCCAGAGCCAAATGTAGCTAGTGCCAACCACTCTCCTTTTTCCTCTTCACCCATAAAATTAATTCAGAGGGTTCCTTAGATCAGATACTGTAAAATGTCAGAGATTATTTATCCTCAGGACATTTCTATTTTATTTATTTCTGAAAATATCTACATAGGATCTCCAACTAGAGAATTCAGCACTGATTATTAGTGATTTCAGACATTTCTTCAAGGTTGTTTTCTTAATCTGTTATCTTACTTTCTCATATTCAAGCACACACGTGTATATGGAATGAGAAAGCAGTTAAAAAACTAATTTAAGAAGTGGAATTTCTTGTGTTTTTAAAAATAATTTTATTTTAAAAAATCAAAGATAAAAGATAAGCATGAAATAATAGAAAATGAGATTAAAGAAAAGAAAAAGAAAAAAGCGATGTGAACTGAAAAAGTAAGAACGGAAATACAAACAAAAAAGATTTGACTTTCGATTATCACAGCAGTTAAAAACAAACTTCTCTCTCTTCCCACACTGAAATTACATCATACAGAATACAGAATAACAAGCTGGAAAGGACTTTAAAGATCTTCTAGTTCAACTCTCTGCTCAAGTAGGAAACCCTATACCATTCTGGACAAAAGGCTATCCAATCTCTTCTTAAAAATCACCAGTGAGGGAGTTCACACAACTTCTGAAGGCAAGCCATTACACTGATTAATTGTTCTCACTGTCAGGAAATTTCTCCTTAGTTCTAGGCTGGATCTCTCTTTGATAAATTTCCATTCAATACTTTCTCAGATGCTTTGAAGAATGGGTGATCACCTGTTCTTTGTGACAGCCCCTCATATATTCAAAGACTGCTATCATGTTACCCTTCTCCTTGTAAAACTAGTTCCTGCAATCATTTATCATATGTTTTAGCTTCCAGCCTTCTAATCACCTTTGCTGCTCTATTCTGCATTTTTTCTAGAGTCTCAACATCTTTTTTGTGTGGTGCTGACCAAAATTGGATGTAGTATTCCAAGTGTAATATTACCAAAGTAGTATATAGCAGTACTATTGCTTCATGTGATCTTGATACTATTTCTTTGTTAATGCAACCTAAGGCTGCCTTTTTTTTTTTTTTTGGCAGCTGAAGCAGACTGCTGGCTCATCCTCAAGTGGTTGTCCACTATGTCTCCTAGATCCCTCTCATAGTTACTGCTGTTGTACCAGGTACCACCCATTCTATACCTATGCATTTAGTTTTTCTTGCCTAAGTGTAAAATCTTACTTTTCTCACCACTGAATTGCATTTTGTTTAAGCTTATCCAGATTCTTCTGGATCATTATTCTCTTCCCATAATCAATCCTTTTTAATTGACAAATCCAGAAATAACCAAATTATCTTTTTCCATTTTCTACAAAAAGTCCATAAGAGGTTCATTTATCATCTTCAATTTGTAATTCAAAAAGTCATGGTAAAATTAAAGGGAGAAGTACTCAGTAGTTCTATAGATAGATGATCTTCCTTTACCGCTTTGTTAATGAAACCAAACAATCATTCCCTTTAGCAAATCTAAACAGTACTCATTCCCATGAGGGTAGGTTTTATTTATTTAATTTAAAAGTACTTCAAAGTAAATAAATGTTCCAAATTCAAGTTTACTCTAAATTCATATTAAATGTTCTGAGTTCAAACACTTGGCAAAGTTTTAAAATTATTTTTAAATAGTTATAGTTATTTACTTTTATGTTAATCTTTATTGAAGGATTTACTGGGTACTTTTAATTTACTGTTGCTCATAATCTCTATTTTTAAAAATTATTGCATTCCAAATATACAATAGAAAATGGAGTTTTGGACAAAGTTAATACAGTATAAGTCATAAAATTAATTAATAATTTTTATCTTTGTTTCAGTAAATTATTAATTAATTTTATGACTTATACTGTATTAACTTTGTCCAAAACTCCATTTTCTATTGTATATCTCTGGCAATGCAATAATTTATAAAATAGAGCTTCCATCGAGCAACACCAGTAAATTAAACGTACCCAGTAAATCCTTTCACATTAAGATTACCTAACATAAAAGTACCATCTAACTATACATCCATTTAGACACTTTTACATTCTCCTGAGTGTGCAAATAAAACAATTACCTGTAAGAAGCTGGATACTAAAAATGTTTTTTTTTTGTAATTTCAGTTTACTATTGTATATTAATCCTTTTATGGTATTTATTGGCAATCTTCAGCCTCTCTCTCTCTCTCTCTCTCTCTCTCTCTCTCTCTCTCTCTCTCTCTCTCTCTCTCTCTCTCTCTCTCTCTCTCTCTCTTTCACATTTTACCCAGGCACTTGTGTGACTTAGCTACAAAAAGCTTCCTGTCCAATGTTATGTTGACAAAGCAAAAAGAAGCTAAGAAAAGGTCATGACTGAATGGATGCTTATGAATGAAAGATGCTTATGTCAGACTAAATACATGGTTGTAAAAGAATGAGAGAAAGAGAGAGAGAAAAGAAGAAGAAGAAGAAGAAGAAGAAGAAGAAGAAGAAGAAGAAGAAGAAGAAGAAGAAGAAGAAGAAGAAGAAGAAGAAGAAGAAGAAGAAGAAGAAGAAGAAGAAGAAGAAGAAGAAGAAAGATTTTTCCATTCATTTGTACCTTGTTTGCAAGCAATTGGCTCAGTAATGAGTTGCCATAACTATTCAGCATCAGCTTTCAAGATGATTATACCCTTCCAGGTTTCCTGCACCATATTTTTCTGTGATATTTTGTTCTCCATTAATCATGAATCATGATGGGTAGGTTGTGATGATGGTAACTGGCATGCGTGCACTAATCAGAATATGTTTGGTACTGCTTTTATCAAACATCACACAGCATGGGTAAAGCATTTTTTAGTCAGCAATATATAAATCATAGAAGACAGCTAATAAAAAGGAATGTAAATTAAGGTTGGGTCATCTCATACCACACCTGTATATCTGATCTTTAGGGCCACATTGGTTGTTTTAGGTGTGTATACATCAGGAGTGGGATTCAAATTTTTTAACAACCGGTTCTGTGGGCATGGCTTAGTTGGTGGGCATGGCTTGGTGGTCATGTGATTGTCTGAGTGTGGCCAACTCAACATCACTCACATCGAGGCACGCATCTCCTCACCTGGCCTTTCAAGACTGGGGCTGCTGCAACAGTTGTAAGTCATAAGTGTGAAAAAGGGTCATAAGTCATTTTTTTCAGTGCCATTGTAACTTTGAATGGTCACTCCACACAAGCAAAGTACCAGCAAAGGAGGGGGGAAAAACTCCAGAGAAGTTCCAGAGACAGGAAGTCTAGTCCTGCCAAGAATGTAATAAGGGTTAACAGAGAGGCAGTTTCTGTAAGAAATACCAGAATGTTTCCTTCCTGCCTTCCTTACAGGATTAGGCCAGTAATTTCTTCTAACAACTGGTTCTCCGAATTACTTAGAATGTTAACAACCGGTTCTAGCGAATAAATGCGAACCTGTAGAATCCCACCCCTGGTATACATCATGGATTAGACATTTAAAATACATAATTTGTGTAATTTCTTTACAAATATAAAAAGCTGCTTGGTTAAATCTCAAAATATACATTTGCTCCAAAAGCCTACTTGCAGCGTTTTTGGCTGATAGAATAAACATTTTTAAAATGAGATTTTACGTCTTATGTTCAAATATGTCAGAACTGGAAGTATGCATTTTCAAAGGCACTACATATGTTTTAGTAAGGGTCTAAATAATTTAAAAATAATAATAAATTGCCATCTAGCTCAGCACTGTCTAAAGCAGCAGCTTTCCAGAATTTCAGACATTATTTTCTCAGCCATCTGTGAGGATGCCTGAAATTTAATTTAGAGGAATCAAAGCATATGTTCCAGTACTAGGTTATCTCATTTACCAAATTTTTCAAGGCTCAGTTCTGATGTATTCTAATGTAACTTTTTAAACTGCAAAATAAATGGATTTATATCACATTTTTCATTTTACAAGAAATGTATTTTCTGAACAAATATACATATTACATACTTGCTATAACAGAATGCATTCATTTGAAATAGTGTAATTATGTTTCTTTTGAGAAAATGTAAATCCTTTTGTCATGACTATTTTATATGACAGGAGGTTGCAATTATTGCAGTTGTTTGGATGATAGTCTCCAAACACATGTATGGTCGCTGAGTAAATGTGCTTATGTGTATCTATATTTTGCATTTTTTATTGTCCAGATCATCACTACTGAAAATGCATACATTCAGGCCTAAAGTAAAAGGAATGCAATATAATCAATAATCATTAAAACTGAATTAAGGTAAAAGGATAAGAACCAGCTAGTCAGAGCCTTATAGAATTGAACAGCATACAGGTTGCAGAAATAAATAAATCATTTATTAGCCCATGGACTGTAGTTTACATTGAGCAATCATTAAACTTTAAAAATAACAGACTGTGTCACAATCTAACAATCTTATATGTCTGATGAACATATGCTAATAAATAAAATATATATAAAAAATTGAATCAGTTATCAGTGCACACAGGAATTTAGTTAGTAGGGAGGCAGTTGGAAAAGACCTACTGTCATTGCAATAAGACAAGTAGTTCAATTGCTTTCAGCTCTTTAGTATCAGATGAATATCATTTCACTAGTATTCTCTATGAGTCATTGCTTCTTTCAGGAACTGCATGCATGTTACATTTAAGTTTCAGTTTTATTATAACCATTTCTAGTGAACATTCCAGTGATTCTTGTCTAATATTTAAATATTTATTCTTCTTGCATTGCAGGTATCCACTATCATTTTCTACAGCATCACACTGTGAGGGCGCTGATTTTATTTTACTCAGACTTTCAGATATTTCAGTTTTTATTGCTATATGTAACAATTGGGAAACCATAACCTCAAGAATGGGCACATTTATTGTCAGTCTGTTGTTTTTGTACTGCAATATTTTTTCTATATTTGACATAGTCTTTCTCCCAAATAGTAGATGTCACTTTATTTCATGGGTACAGCCACCAAGTGAATTTTGGGGCCTAGAAAGACAAAGTCTTTTACTACTTCAACTGATATGATATACACAGAGTCAAAATCTATGAGATAAATGTAAAAAGTAGATAACTTCTGGAACTTTTTTTGCTTTCCATGTAGCTCTTTAACTTGATCATTGTATAGGACTATATTACAAAGTCACTTCAGCAGATGCTTTATCATCTCCCACAGTTTTGTACTTAGAAGCATTTTCAAGAGCCATTTAACTTCACATTCCAGAATGCCTGATTCTAGATCAGTGATCAATACGTCATTTATTAGAGATTGTTTTTGTACAGTAGACTGAATCACACCATCTTCTTTTTATAGTTTCTTGACTTTATTGTTAATTTTTGAAATGTCAATGTTCAAATTTGACATTTTTGCTCTGACCCTGGTTTATGATTATGACATTCCACACACATAAAAAAATTCTTTGCAGCATCGCGATCACATTTTGCCTTTAGATATATCAGCAGTTGACATAACTTCAACTTTAATTTAGCTGTTTTATGAAAAAATAATATTATTAATATTTTCATTTTCCTCTTCCCGAGTGGCTTCTTGGATATTTTCTGACCTGGGGGAGACATCTTGTAGTATGTTTTCACTTGTGGTTCTTCATTGAGCTTTTGTGGCAGAATATGGGAAATAGTGATATCATTTCCTTTTCCAGTGAATCATATTTAATTTGATTTTGGTCTATGACATATAGTATATGCCTTCCTTGAGATGTGCAAGCATTTTACCACTACAGAAGAATAATCCATGAAGAGAAAGAGCAACATAAATATGTCCTAAAAATTTTACTTGTATAAACCCACAAGGGCAGATGGTGCCTTTTATTGGTATTTTTTTGAATACTCTTCCAATATCACCCAGGAAAGATTGGCATGATCCAGGTCTCTTTCCTGAAATCCTGCTCCCCATGGGACTTTCAAAGTAGATCTTTTCTGTGGTGCTTCCTTGTGAAAAAACGTTCTTCCTGTCCCCCAGAATTCAAAAGGCCCCCACATTTTTAGCCTTTCAGAAGGCCATTATGACCTGGCCTTTTAACTAAGGTGCTATAGGTTGTACAGATAGAAAAAACAGGGGTGGGATTCAATCTTTTTAACAACTGGTTCTGTGGGCGTGACTTAGGTGGTGGGCATGGCTTGGTCATGTGACTAGGTGAACATGGCTTGGTGGTCATGTTATTGGCTGGGCATGGTCAACTCAATATTACTCACATCGTGGCACGCATCTCCTCACCTGGCCTCTCATGATTGTGGGGATGCTGCAACAGTCGTAAGTGTGAAAAATTATCGTAAGTCACTTTTTTCAGTGTCCTTGTAGCTTTAAATGGTCACTCCACACAAGCAAAGTACCAGCAAAGGAGGGAAAAAAAACTCCAGAGAAGTTCCTGAGACAGCAAGTCTAGTCCTGCCAAGAATGTAATAAGAGTTAACGGAGAGGCAGTTTCTGTAAGCAACACTAGAATGTTTCCTTCCTGCCTTCCTTACAGGATTAGGCCAGTAATAAGAACCGGTTCTAGCAAATAGATGTGAACTGGTAGAATCCCACCCCTAAGAAAAAAGTAATGAAGTCAACTGGATCTTGCTAGGGGGGACCCCGGGAGGACAATTAAATTGCAGGGTTCTATGGTTATGCTGTTTTACTGTTTTATGATTGTTTTATACTTTTTGGTTGTATTGTTGCTCGGAGCTACTCAAAGTTGCTTAAGATGGATGACCATATAAATATTTTAAACAAACAAACAAATTACTGCTGTTGATAAAGCATAAAAACATTCTAATTATAATGTTTTGTTTTGTTTTTTATTCTGGGACTTTAGAAAAAAAATATGGGAATTCAGATTTTAAAATGTAGCTGACCAGTTAGGCCGTAGGCTGCCGATTTTGCCCTATCAGTTTACATCTAGATTTTATTTTTTATTTTTTTACATCTAGATCTATTATTTTTATTGTTTTCTTAGCTTTGCTGAAAACCCTGAGACATTAAATGACCACAGTAGGAGAGATAGAGATCATGTATTTGACTGCATGGCATCTAATCCTGTCAATTTGCCCGGGAAATATTGTCATCCTAGTTTAGAATAAGCTTCTCTAGGATTCCTGAATGCAGAGCAGCCATAGTGGTCTTAGGTTACAGGAAGGCAAGTTCCAGGGGAATGGAAGAGGGAGAAAGAACAGAAGAAGTCCAAGTGAATGTTAGGAAAAAAGCATCTAATTATAAGAAAAGTTTGACAGAGGGACCTGTTATGTATGTAAATAGTTGAATAAAGGCAAGCTTGGGGTAAAGTGCAGGGTTCTGGCCCTGCACTTCTGATTGGGTGGTAAGCGGCTAGATCGGATTGGTCGGGTTCTGAGAATCTGATTGGCCCTTAACGAAGGACTCTTATTGGTACTGGAGCTAGCGTTTCACAAGCTCCTGTTGGTTATTTCACATAAGCATTGCCTATATAAAGCAGAGTTGTTGTTATACAAGTTAGAAGTCACTATGCAATAAAGAGTTGAAAGTTCACCAACTAAGACTGTCTCCATTCATTCTACCCATGCCTGAATCCATGACACTGGCGACGAGGATGGGATTTGGAGACATCTGATCTTAAGGAACTTTGAAGAAAAAAAAACAGAGCACGTGTAAAAAACGGTGCCACCAACGGAAGCCATGTCCGGCGGCATCGTACCACCCACTCCGTACGATCCATCCCAAGAGGATTGGGAATCCTACATGGATCGCTTTCAGATGTTTCTCGAAACGAACAACCTGAAGGACGCCACACCAGCCAAGAAGCGGGCGTTGTTCCTGATGTACTGCGGCCTGGCTGTCTTTAAAATGGCTAAAGCCCTCGCAAAGCCTCGAGAAGTGAAAGCAATAAGCTGGGACGACCTCGAACCTCTCCTGAGAGACCATTACACGCCAACCGTACCCACACTCGTGAGACGCCACGAGTTCTATCAACGAAGCCAACGAAAAGGAGAGAGTGTGGCTGACTTCGTGGCAGACCTCTGGCACTTGGGAGGCCTCTGCGGGTTCGCAGACTTAGATGAAGCATTGAGAGACCGTCTAATTCTGGGATTAGATGCACTAAACGTGCAGAGCAAGCTGATGGCGAAGGGCGACATCGGCCTTGTTAACGCCATCGCCAAAGCCACCGTCGTTGAGGCAAAAAAAAGGCAGCGGCGCAGCTACGGCGAAGCCGAAACTCCACAAACCCACCGACAGGCGACATCTCACCCAGCTCAGAAGGGCAGTTGGCAACAACGCACTACAAGGACCTCTCTTCGTCGTCAGACAGCGACGAAGAAGGGGTCCATCGACTGCGTTCCAACCGGAACCCTCGTCCTAAAACCTCACGCCCTTGCGCTGGCTGCGGGACAAACCATCCCAGGGCAGACTGCAAATTCCGCGACGCACTCTGCCACGAGTGCGGGAAACGAGGCCACATCGGTCGAGTCTGTCACAGTTTACCGGGACCAAGCCCGGCCTCAAAGGGAACCAACTTTCGCCAATCGGCAAGAAACCGTCCTGTAAGGCGAGACCCAGCAAAACACTCCTACAGATATCGAGCATTGCAGAAAGAAGAGGCTCACCATACTATCACTATAGGTCAGGCCTCGGCCCTGGACGCTAAGAAGATTCGAGTTACAGTAGCCATAGAGAACCAACCCTGCCACATGGAGGTCGATTCGGGATCGTCCCTCTCGATGGTGTCGTGGAAGACATTAAAGCAGCTCATTCCTACCATCCAACGCCAAGACCTTCGAATGCAACGCCTTATCCTTAAAGATTACCAAGGGAATCGGATCCCTGTGGTTGGGTCTTGTCGAGTCTGCGTCTCATTTAAAAAGCATACGGCATACTTACCTCTAACGATCATCGATAGGGACAGGCCTAGTTTGTTGGGCCTCCAATGGTTTGCGCCACTCGGCATCGAACTAGCCGGCGTGAACCGAGTCGGTGATTGCGAGTGGGAGGAGGATCTTATGTCTGAATTCAGCGATGTCTTCGCAGATCATCTGGGTGAGTATAAGGGGACCCCAATCTTGTTCAGCCTCGACCCTAAGGTCGCCCCGATCTGTTTAAAGCCCCGTCGAGTTCCGTTTGCCCTTAAGGCCAAGATAGATGAACAACTTGACAAACTAATTAAACAAGGGGTACTGCAACCCATTGATCATTCCCCATGGGAAACTCCTATTGTAACCCCCATTAAACCAGATGGGTCAGTCCGAATCTGTGGAGACTACCGGGCCACTCTAAACCACGCCCTCCAACAGAACGCGTCTCCAGTGCCGGTGGTGCAGCACCTCCTTCATTCCCTGGGAGGTGGAAAGGTTTTCGCTAAGCTAGATTTAGCTCAAGCCTATCAACAATTGCCCGTGGATGATAAAACAGCCCAAGCCCAAACGATAGTAACGCACAGAGGTGCTTTTAAATGTACCCGATTGCAGTTCGGGGTGAGTGTGGCCCCGGGAATATTCCAAAGTTTAATGGAACGATTGTTACAGGGAATCAAGGGCGTGGTTCCGTATTTTGATGATGTATTGATTGCAGCTCCTAGCAAAAAAATTCTGCAGAATCATTTAAAATGTGTGCTTAAAAAATTCCAAGAAGCGGGATTGAAAGCAAAAAGGGATAAATGTCATCTGTATACCGACAGTGTTGAATTTCTAGGTTATCGCATTGATAGGCAGGGTATTCACCCAACTGAGAGTAAATTAAGGGCGATTAGAAATGCTCCCAGACCTCGCAACAAAACTGATCTTCAAGCATTTTTAGGCCTGATCAATTTCTACAATGTGTTTTTACCGCATAAGGCGACTGTGGCTGAACCATTACACCGGTTATTAGATAAGAAAGCATTGTGGGTTTGGGGTTACCGAGAAGAAAAAGCGTTTAGAAATGTAAAAAATTTACTTACATCTGATTCTGTACTTATGCAATATAATGAAACATTACCCTTGGTTATAACTTGTGATGCCTCACCGTTTGGGGTGGGCGCTATTTTGAGCCATGTGCTACCTAATGGAAATGAGGCTCCCGTTGCATACTTTTCGAAGACTCTATCCCAGGCAGAACGTAACTATGGACAAATAGACAAGGAGGCTCTTGCAATTGTGTCAGCCGTAAAAAAATTCCATGAGTATGTATATGGAAGGACATTTACAATTGTAACCGACCACAAACCTTTATTGGGGATAATCGCTGGGGACAAACCAACTCCCTATATATTGTCCCCAAGAATGACTCGATGGTCAGAGTTTCTAGCTGCTTATAATTATCAATTGTTACATCGACCGGGGAAAGCCATTCCCCATGCCGACGCACTCAGCAGAGCACCACTACCAGAGACCCTCGACGATCTGGCACCAACAGTATCGGCGTTACAAATCGAAACGCTCAACTCGCCTCCAATGACCGCTCGAGATATCGCGAGGGAGACCAGACGAGACCACACCCTAGCACGAGTCCTAGGCTGGGTAGAGCGTGGATGGCCATTGGATCAGATCCCAGATGACTTCGCACCATTTAAAACAAGACAGACTGAACTTTTTTCTCAAAAAGGCTGCGTTATCTGGGGCGATAGAGTCGTCGTCCCAGAACGACTCCAAAAGACGCTGTTACAAATCTTGCACGATGGACATCCCGGGATCGTGCGAATGAAGGCACTTGCACGGAGCTACGCTTGGTGGCCAGGCATGGACCGACACATCGAGCAATGGGTCAAGGCCTGCACCAAGTGCCAACAAACCAGCAACGCACCACCAAAAGCTGCACCGACCGAATGGGAGACGCCATGTGGACCCTGGTCCAGAATCCACCTGGATTTCGCAGGGCCGATCAAAGGACAGACATTGCTGTTGACTGTCGATGCATACTCTAATTGGTTAGAAATTCATCAAATGGCCAATACAACCTCCGAGGCAGTAATTAAAGTCCTCAATAGACTCTTTGCAACTCATGGATTGCCGGACGTCCTGGTGTCCGATAATGGACCACAGTTTACAGCGCTAATGTTTGAACAGTACCTTGCTGACAACGGCATCCGCCATGCGCTCACCTCGCCGGCGCATCCTGCTACCAACGGCCGAGCGGAACGCATGGTACAATTTGTAAAAAAGACTTTACAAAAGCTGGACTATGATAATCTTGATGAAAAAATAAACTGCATTCTACTTCTACAACACATCACTCCGCACAGCGAAACCGGCAGAACTCCCGCTGAACTTCTCATGGGGCGAAAACTCCGTTCCCGCCTCGACCGACTGCACCCTGCTTACGAGCCAGAAAAACCTCCAGGATCCAGCGGACGCTACCGTACCTTCAAGGTAGGCGACCCTGTTTATGCAAGGAATTTATCGGGCGACCCAGTTTGGATTGAAGCAACGGTAATACGCGAGACTGGGCCCAGATCCTATATTGTCAAATGTATTGATGAGAGACTATGGAAAAGACATCTTGACCAATTACGGTCACGACTTATAACTGCTAGCCAACAACTTCCCAACGACCAAACTGAGGGGGGGGGGAAGGAAGAGAAGATGACAATAGGCCAGGAAACCTGTTCCAGGAAAGCGATGAATCAAGTGAAACCCAGGAAATGGAGCAGGAAGAAGAATCGTACGCTCCACGGGAAATCACACCAGAACGAGAAGCTGAGCCACTACAAAACGACATCCTACCTCAACGGGACTGCATGCAGCCAGTCCAAAGAAAATCTGACAGACCCAAGAGACAACCGTCCTATTTAAAGGACTACATAGTCACAAACTAATTGTGAAGCCAGGGGGAAGGGGTGTTATGTATGTAAATAGTTGAATAAAGGCAAACTTGGGGTAAAGTGCAGGGTTCTGGCCCTGCACTTCTGATTGGGTGTTAAGCGGCTAGATAGGATTGGTCAGGTTCTGAGAATCTGATTGGCCCTTAACGAAGGACTCTTATTGGTACTGGACCTAGCGTTTCACAAGCTCCTGTTGGTTATTTCACATTAGCATTGCCTATATAAAGCAGAGTTGTTGTTATACAAGTTAGAAGTCACTATGCAATAAAGAGTTGAAAGTTCACCAACTAAGACTGTCTCCATTCATTCTACCCATGCCTGAATCCATGACAGGACCGATTACCCAGAAAGATAGTAGACATCACTTCATTTAATGCCTTTAAGCAGAGATGCGCTATTGTTTGTCAGGGATGGTTCAATTTAAAATCCTGTACTATGACATTTTGTATATAACAGTATAAGACTACAACTAACTCTCAAGTCAGAAATTTTTTTGTTGTTGTTGCATTAAATTATATGAAAAGAATGAAAACAAAGAGACTAAGAGAATAAAAAGAAAGGAATAGCATGGATTAAAGTTCTATTTACCCTTTTTTACCCACAAAGTTTAAAGCCCTACCCATTAGCCAACAGTCTTTTTCACTTCTCATATTTTCTGGGAAATAGATAATGGTAAAGAGGTCACAATGTTTGCTTTGAATTAAGCAGCAGAGAAGTCAGACATGAAACTTACACATTTGCATTTATGTATACATAAATTTCATAACAGCAACAATATTTCATTTTTTTCCTTTTCTGGATATCCCATAGTAATTACACACACACACTCTCTCTCTCCATTCCATAGTAATTAATCCCTTACTCTTTTAAAGAACTTTTTCTTCAAATCCAATTTTAAAAAACCATAGTGGTTTAATACAAAAATAACATCGTAATCAAAAGCAGGGTTTTATGAATCTTCATAATGTAAAGCATTTTTTTTCCTATGAGGCATTTTTTTTAATTACAAAAGCCTATAAGGGGAAAAGAGCTGCAGCCAATTAGGTATGAAATTTTTAATTCAGAGATTCAGTTCAAAAGTGATTCAATTATATCAATTTTCTCTACCCAATTTGATTTGAATCATGATAATGATCTGACTATTCAGGCTGACATTCTCAATTAATTTACTCATTCAGATCAAATTCACTTGGCTTTTTAAACTGAATTGACAATTTTAATGGCATCAGATATATTTAATAATAATAATAATAATAATAGCTCACATCTGTTCATAATGAAGGCTTAATTTGTTTATTTGTTTCTTATTGAATGTTCAATTATGGAGGAGAATTGTGGCTTATTTAAAATAAATCCTCAAGGAGTTGGAAGGATTCCCTGTTTGGATTATCTTTGGAGAATCAAGTTCTTGAATCCAGAACCCAGCTTTTGTGTCAAAACAGAAGCTAAGACAATCAATAATTCCTCCTCCTCAGTCTCATGCTCTTTGTCTCATAAATCTCTTATTTTTTTGTGAAACACATGGATAACTAGCAAGTTGTAAAAGTGCTGAAGTAACATTTTATTTTCAGGAACAAGGCAATGTTTATATTCTTTCAAGTTATTTAAAAAATACCAAGTCTGACTTTCTGAGAACAAAAATAAATTTAAAAAACTGAGTTGTAAATAAAACTAAACCATTAAACTACAATTCAAAATAATCTTTACATTTTAAAGGTTATGATTACATTTAAAGAAAATATTTGAAGAATACTGGGACATACAGAATGCATAAAATTAAAGCAGCCCTAAGTTGGCAGCTAATCATCTATAATAGGTAAATGGCATATATGTGCATGTTATAAGTATTCAGATTTCTGAAACGTTAAACAGTGTACATCTTGCTAATGGCCAAGGCAGCAAGAGACAATTTAAAATTGGGCATCTTGCCTGCAGCTGCAGGCATTTTAAATCATAACTACCAAGCTGTCCAAAACAGGGAATATGCAGACAAAGATATGCCATCTTGAAGATCTTGGCTACTGCCCAAAGCACTGCCAGTTTTATCCAAAAAATGCATTGCAAATGATGCATGCAGCCTCATGATACTTTTTACCTTTTGAAAGAGGCTACAGTTATGATGAGTTAACCCAACCAAATACAAAATAGGCAAATAAGCTATCTAGTCATACAAAACGGAAAACAAATGATTTGCTTTGCTTACAGAGAACTGACCATTGATCCTCTAAATATTGAACAGTGTGTAGTATATTTTTATGGGAGATAAAAGTGCTTCTTTGGTTTTTCCTTGATATATTCAGTAGGGGCATACAGTGTGATTTGTATTTGCTTATGTGTTATTAAGTCAGTGTGGTTCTGAACAATCATACATATAGATAATCTCCAGAACACCTAGTCTCCAACCCAGTTCTTCAGAACTTCCAAAGATGTACTCATTGCCACTGTAACTGAGTCCATCCAATTTGCTGGTGCTTATCCTCTTTTTTGCTTTCCTTCCAATCTTCCAGCATTATAGATTTCTCCAAAGAGAAAGTATCTGCATACTATGTCAAAAAAATGATAATTTGAGCCTGGTTTTTGTGCCCTGAGTGAGAACTCTGCATTGATTTGTTTGATGATCCATTTGTTTGTTTTCTTGTCTATTCATGATGTTCTCAGTAGACTACTCCAACACTAGGAACAAATCATAACAAAATTGTTTGCATTGCTCAATCTTATTATTATCTGCTTTCCCTGCTAATTATTTTTAATGTACTGCCATTCCTTGCACCCATGCGCAGAACTTAACACTGGTGACGAAGGTGGGATACGGAGACATCAGAGCTGACTGAACACTATAGAGCACCAAACAGAGCATGTGACTGAAGGCGCATTGACAACGGAAACCATGTCCAGTTGTGCCATACTACCCGCTCCATTTGACCCGGCACAAGAAGACTGGGACTCGTACATAGACCGGTTCCAGATGTTTCTGGAGACCAACAACTTGAAAGACGCAACTACAGGGAAAAAGTGAGCAGTGTTCCTGACCCATTGCGGGTCTGCCGTCTTTAAGATGGCCAAGGCACTAGCGAAACTGGCTGTGGTGAAATCCATGGACTGGGACGTCCTCGCACCCCTTCTACAGGCCCACTATGCACCTGACGTACCAACACTTGTCCGAAGACATGAGTTTTACCAGAGGGACCAACGGAAAGGAGAGAGCATTGCAGATTTCATTGCGGACCTCTGGAACCTGGGAGGCCTCTGTGGGTTTACGGACCTTGAAGAAGCTCTGAGAGACCAAATAATTCTGGGATTAGATGACCACATGGCACAGAGCAAGATCATGGCCAAAGGGGACATTGATTTTGCCGATGTCATCAAAGACGCTACTGCAGCAAAAGCAACCAGGAAGTCGGCTGCTCAAATGCGCCGCACCAACGCACTGCTCCGTCAACTCGCCAGGGATACCTCACCTCGCCTAGAGAGGCACACAACAGCGACCCACCATGAGGACCTCGAATCTCCATCAGAAAGCGATGAGGAGAAGGTCAACTGCCTCCGGTCTGAATGCAACCAACGCAACCAGCGGAATCGAAGACTACCGCACTAATGCACGGGTTGTGGGGCAAACCACCCGCGATCAGACTGCAAATTCCTCGACGCACTCTGCCATTCCTGTTGGAAAAGAGGCCACATTGGGAAGGTCTGTAGAAGCAAGCAAGGATCCAGCCCAATTCGGAGAGAAAACAACTACCGCCAGACCACAGGGAATCGACCTGTGAGTCAGGAACACTTGAACCACTAATGGAACAACCACTCATACAGAAATAAAACACTGGCCACTTCATTGAGACGGGAAGAGGCACACCAAACCATTACAATCGGTCACACTTCATCGTTAGATGCAAAGAAGATCCGAGTGAGGGTCGCAATCGAAAACCAGCCTTGTGTGATGGAAGTCGACTCAGGATCATCCCTCTCAATGGTTTCCTGGAAGACCCTTAAACAATTAATTCCTGCCGTCCGGTGTCAAGATCTCAGAGCCTAAAGAATCATACTCAAAGATTATCAGGGGAACTGAATTCCGGTCGTTGGATCCAGCCAAGTCCAAGTATCATTCAAAAATCGTACTGTGTTGTTACCGCTGACTGTCATCAACCGTGACCAGCCTAGTTTGTTAGGCCTTCAATGGTTCGCCCCACTCGGGATCGAGGTAGCCGGCATTCACCAAACCAGAAGCAACGACTGGGAGGAGGCCCTCATCCAGGAATTCCAGGACGTCTTTACAGACAAACTAGGTGAGTACAAGGAGACCCCGACATCATTTAACCTTAACCCTGAAGTAGCCCCCATCTGCCTTAAGCCTCGTCGGGTACCTTTTGCCCTAAAACCAAAGATCGACGAGCAGCTCGATAAATTAATAGCCCAGGGTGTTTTAGAACCAACTGACCACGCGCATTAGGAAACCCCAATTGTAACACCCATCAAATCGGATGGATTGTAAAGGATTTGTGGGGACTACTGGGCCACCCTTAATCACGCCCTTCAACAGAACGCTTACCCGGTGCTGGTGGTTCAACACCTTCTCCATTCCCTGGGGGGAGGAAAAGTCTTCTCTAAATTGGATTTAGTGCAGGTGTACCTACAACTGCCTGTAGATAAAAAAAACCGCAGAAGCACAGACGATCGTTATGCACCGCGACACCTTTAAATGCAACTGACTCCAATTCGGAGGAGCGTAGCCCCAGGGATTTTTCAAAGTCTGATGGAGAGACTCTTGCAAGGGATCAAGGGGGTCGTGCCATATTTTGATGACGTTTTAATTGCGGCCCCGAATAGAGAAGTACTAGAAAGGAGTCTTAAAATGGTTCTCCAGAAATTTAAAGCCTAAAGGTTAAAAAAAATAAATGTCAACTGTGTACAGAGAAAGTAGAGTTCCTAGGGTACCTAATCAATAACCAAGGCATTTACCTCACTAATAGCAAACTAAAAGCGATCAAAAATGTCCCAAGACCCAGGAATAGGACAGACCTCCAAGCTTTCCTGGGGCTCATTAACTTTTACAACATCTTCTTGCCCCAGAAAGTGATCATAGCTGAGCCCCTACATAGACTTCTCGACAAAAAAGCAACCTGGGTCTGGGGACACCGAGAGGAGCACGCATTCTGACAAGTGAAAAACTTAATAACCTCCGATGCTGTTTTAATGCAGTATAACAAGACTTTGCCTTTAACAATTACATGTGACGCATCACCATTTGGAGTAGGAGCCATTTTGAGTCATGTGTTACCAAATGGTAGTGAGGCCCCTATTGCCTATTTTTCAAGGACCTTATCAAGGGCTGAACGTAACTGTAGCCAAATTGACAAAGAGGCTCTTGCTGTTGTATCTGCTGTGAAACGGTTTCATGCATATGTGTATGGGCGAGCTTTTACTATTATTACTGATCACAAACCTTTGCTGGGGATTATAGCAGGAGACAAGCCAACCCCCTATATATTGTCACCTAGAATGACTCGCTGGTCGGAGTTCTTAGCTGCGTACAACTATAAATTACAACACCGCCCGGGGAAAGCCATTCCCCACGCTGATGCATTGATCCCTGCCCCACTTCCAGAAACCGTCGATGATCCAGGTCCAACCCTTATGACACTCCAGATTGAAACACTACATTCACCGCCGCTAACAGCCAAAGACATCGCTATCAAAACGAAACGAGATCCTGTCCTGGTGCGAGTTCTCAGCTGGGTCGAATGAGGATGGCCAGTAGAACAAACCCCTGACGACTTCACCCCTTTCAGAAACCGGCAAACAGAACTTTTCTCGCAAAAAGGCTGCATCCTATGGGGAGACAGAGTCGTCATCCCAGAGTGGTTACAACGAGCAGTTTTGAAAACATTGCATGACGGTCACCCCGACATCGTGCATATGAAAGTGCTCGCACAAAGCTATGCGTGGTGGCCGGGCATCCATAAGCAGATCGAAGCCTGGGTGAAGACTTGTCTAAAGTGCCAAGAAGTCAGCAGTGCCCCACCTAGAGCAACTCCAATGGAGTGGGAAACCCCCCGGAGGCCGTGGTCCCGCATCCATGTTGACTTTGCGGGACCTACTAAGGGATATACATTCCTCCTAACAGTGGATGCCTATTCCAACTGGCTTGAAATCCACAAGATGAAGTCACATACAACTGATTCAGTTATCTGCAAATTAAATAAACTGTTCACAACACATGGGCTGCCAGATGTTCTAGTCTCCGACAACGGACCTCAGTTCACCGCCCTGGCATTTGAACAATACGTAGCAGACCGGGGTATTCACCATGCGCTAACCTTGCCAGCTCACCCTGCAGCCAATGGCAGGGCTGAGCGCATGATCCAATTTGTTAAAAAAAACTCTCCACAAAATGGACTATGGGGACATTGATAACAAACTAAACAGAATACTCCTACTCCAACACATCACCCCGCACAGGGTCAACAAGAAGACTCCAGCTGAACTGTTGATGGGACGCAAGCTCCGCTCCCACCTCGACCGTCTCCACCCGGCCTACGTGCCAGAGAAACCCTGTGGATCTAGCAGAAAATGCCGCGAGTTCAAGGTAGGCAACTTAGTCTTCACTAAAAACCTTTCCGGCGAGCCATTATGGGTCGAAGCAACCGTAACTCAAACCACCGGGCCCAGATCGTACCTTGTGCAAACATTGGATGGAAAAATATGGAAACACCATATAGATCAGCTTTGCTCTAGGCTGCAACCCAGTTCCCGCAACTCCTGTGACTCTCAAACTGAGGGGGGAGGGGATGTCGAAGAAACCGAATTTGAGATGGTAGAAAGCGGAATCGAAGGAAGTCAGCAGCCGGGTGCATTACATGAAGAAGAATTAGGGAGAGGGGTTGCCTCGCCACAACGGAGGTGAGCCCGCAGAGACCGGAGGACAACAACGGCAGAATTAGCGGCACTGAGTTGTCCAGTGAGAATGCAGAACCGCCTGTACCAGATAAATCAAAAAACGTTCCACCGAAACCAGACTACAGACAGGAACCAGTGGGATAGCGCAAATCTAATAGACAGTTAAAACAACCTGCATATCTACAGGATTACATCACCGCACCCCTCAAACGGAACCTAGGGGGAAGGGGTGTTATGAACTAATAAAGGCATTTAATAAAGTTTTAACAACCTTAAGAAAAAGCAGGGTTCTAATCCTGCACTTCTGATTGGCTGATAATAGCGACATCGGATTGGTCCCTTCTGGGAAATCTTATTGGCTGTTAATGGGCCAACTCTCATTGGTTCAAGGGTTTAACACTTCCATGTTTCTCATTGGCTAATAGGACAGCACCCAACCCTATAAAAGGGCTGCTGCCGCCCTAGGGTTTTGCTCTGTTGAGTATGATTAATAAAGAGTTAAGTTCACTGTTCACTGCCTCGTCTCCATTCCTTGCACCCATGCGCAGAACTTAACACATTCTGTTCTTAATTTGGTCTTTCTTGGTCTCTCCAGTATTGTAGGCCTCCCTGGTATACTAGCATAACAGTGCATCTTCTTCAGTATCCTTTAGATTTTCATCCAATGTATTTTTTCTTCTTCAACCATCTGATGTACTTGTACCAATATTATTATTAAATTTATTTATTGCCTCAGTCACAGTTTGAGGTGATTCTGGCATCTGAATAACTTGATTTGTTTGATGCTGATATCCAGTCACTGTAAGGTAATTAGATAAGAACACTACCCATTCTTGTTTTTCTCTAACAGTCAGTCCAACAGTCCTGTCACAACACCTTCTGCCCATTCAAATTTGTTATTTGCTCCATTTCCTCTTCATTTTTTCTCATTTACATCCTAAGTCCCATCTATATCAACTGCCACTGAAGAGGCACTATTTATACTCATTCATTCTCACCATTCATCCACTCAGATAGGTCGAATATCTAATCAAGGCTGCTGTTACTGCCCCATCCATTTTTCATAAAAAAAAAATGCACCTAGGAATCAATTACCCTCTTATGCCTCCCCCAGAATTCATTATCCCCAGCACTTCCTTCACACCCAGAATGCTAAATATAGGAGAGCCATCAATCACCATAGTAGGCCTTCTTGCCACCCATTTCTTCCATAGACTGCTATACCCAGCATTGAGAGACTCCTCTTTTGACCAATGTTTTGGTCATTATTCTGTGACAATGTCAAAATTTCTGTCTTTCATTCCACTACTTGAGTCTGGTCTATCACTTTTTCTCCTTCACCATCATTACCTAGGCCTTACCACTTCTAATTTTATCTCCTCCATGCAAATCTACCAAACTCAGTAGCCACCTAGCTCTGAGACCATCTGTTTCAACATTTAAGCTTTCTGTGGTTCCTATCTCTGCAGAGATTACAGGGGCACGAATTGAAAGTAAATGTAAGTAATTCAAGCAAGCGTTTTCCATTCTGCAGTTTGTCATTGGAAATTAATCTTTGATGCAGTAGGTCCCATAAATTCCTGCTGAAGATTTGAAACTTGAGCATTACTAAAGTTTTATCTTAAAAATAATGATTGTGAAAGATGATAAAACATTTACTGCCAGAATTTTGATATAAAGATTTCTAAAGCTAATTAGAACAGGTGTTAAAACAAAAATAATGATTGTGAGTCTGATAAACCACAATAAAGAAATGACTAGTAAGGCAAAATGTAAAAATAAATTTTTAGTGATAAGTGGCATGTCCTAAAAGCTATAGAAGAGCAATTCCTATATCTTTTACCTGTTAAAATGATGTGTAATATAATCCATATTATCTAGAATTTGATGGACATGTAGTAAAAATGATTTCACTAATAACCTTACCACTGGCCATATTGCGGGAGGCTATATTAATTCCTGATAAGTTGGTCATAAAGTACTTAGGCATTGATTTTAGAATAAAAGGGGGATATTTTTGAATATTATGGAATTTATTTTATTAATTTTCTGTACTTAGCACTGAAAATTATAAGGATGACATTTTTGCAAGAGATAGAACCAATTCTTTTAAAATATACTTAAAAATGAATACTTTATCAATTCCATTTAACAAATTTAATTTAGTTACAACTATGTTAATTTAAAGCCAACTAATGTTTTGATGTGGTGTTCTTTTTTTCCTCTTTTACCCCTTTCCTTTAAAGTCTACTCAAAAGCCAAGGGCAATCATCAGTAGAAAAATATTGGGGTCTTTTTAGGATTAGTTTTTAAAGTCTTTACAATGGAGACTTAGAATGTTACAATGGAACATGCCTTATCAAGTTCACTAGACTTCCAAAACGTAGATTTGAGAGCTAGAGAGGTCTTTAATAGAAGAACAGAACTGTCGTAATTATATTCTGTAGTATGTGTGACTCAGTTGTATGATCTTCAATCAATAGTGGATGAAGGATAACTGAGTACTAAAAATCAAACAATATGATTACAGACAAAGAATTTAAGCCTGGCAGAGAAAGCAACAAGTAATCACTTTTAATGGTTTTATATTTTGATAAACAAGAAAGAGAAAAACTAGAAAAAAATAACTGTAAATTGATGAACAAGATCAAACATAAACATTGTATGCATTAGGCATCAGAAATAAATTGATTGTAAGGCCATTTTCTTTCATTTTTATTCTGGTTTTTTTTTTTAGTGACAATTGATTGCTAACAACTGCTTGAGAGAACAACAAATGAAACACAGGAGGGGATGTGACAAAAATTACTAAAAGATTGTAAAGATGAATGAAAAACCCAGGTAAATGGAAATTACAAATTTTTAAATTGAGTGAGAAAAGTGTAACCAGTACAAAGATAACTGAATGGGAAAAGTGTAATCATATTTGTATGCAGAAATATAAGATGTTGGGCAGAATACAAAATTGAAGTAGAAGACTCAAAGTGAGCAAGGAAAGACCAACTAAAATAACATTACAATATAACTAAAAGAACATGCAGTACCACAAGTGAAAATCTACAAAAATGAAAGAACATATCTGGCAATATTTGAGAAGAAGCATTGCAAGATTTAGTAAGAATACAATTTTAGAAAGAAATGAAAAGATGTAAAGATATCATTATTACCAGCAGAAGGAAAAATGCTAACGTCAACATGAGACAAAAGAAGATAAGAAGAAAGAAATATTGACTTTGAAAGATTTAACTTCGAAGAAACAGGAGCCATGGTGGAGCCATGGTTATAATGCAATATTGCAAGCTAACTTTGCCCATTGCCAGGAGTTCGATCCTGACTGACTCAAGGTTGACTCATCCTTCATCCTTCAGAGGTTGGTAAAATGAGGAGCCAGATTATTGGGGGTAATGTGTGGACACTATAAACTGAGAATGCTGTAAAGAGAATGTTGTAAAGCAGTATGAAGTGTGTGTGTGTGTGTGTGTGTGTGTGTGTGTGTTATCACTATTGCTAATAAGACAAATTGGAGAAAGGGAAAAATATTTAGAGAACCACAAGAACATTATCGGCATTGACAAAATTACCATTAGTCAATTGAAAAAGGTAGCTTTACTTGGACTTTACATCCTATGACACTACCTTTAATACCATCAAACAACAATATCTGCTTATCCCAGGTCTTTGAAATGGACTAAATAGATGGATAAAAATGCTAACCCAATCTAAAAATCTGGCTGATTGTGCAACCATCATTCAGTTGCATGTACACCAGACAACTGAAAAATAAAAAAGTGGATCGGAAGACTATCTGAAGGACAGTGAAGAAGATGTACCGAGGCTGGTATACTATGAAGGCTTACTGAATACCAAGGAGCTCATACTGGTTTATAAGAAAAAAAAAATCAAATGAAGACTATAAAAGAGACATGGCAGGACAAATTATTAGATGTCCAGCTCACAAAAAAAAAAAAAACACCCTAGCATGCAAAACAGATAAGAACAACAAGGCTAAGAACAGAAAAGTTTCTGCTTTAAGGTAGAGTGGCTAATTCTGGCTGCACAGTATTAAACTTTAAGAACAAATGCATAAAAAAGCTAGAATTGTGAAGGCAGCAATAGATGGCAAATACCACTTCTGCAAAGAAACTGAAGAAATAATGGAATACGAAGTTCTCTGCTACAAGAAGATCACACAGATTGATTACAAACAATGGCATGACAAAGTAGCAAGAATAGTCTATTGGAATAGCTGCAAGAAATATCTTTTGTCTGAAAGCAAGAACTGTGTTGGGACCACAAAATGGAAAAATAATAAAAAAATGAAAAAGCTAAAGTCCCCCGAGGTTTTAGAATTCAAAGAGACAGGCACCTGCTACATTGCACCTCAGACTTAACAATTGTTAGTAAGAAAGACAAAAAAAATCTGTATATTGGATGTGGCTGGCAATACCTGGAGATAGCAGAAGGAGAAAAAAGAACTGGATAAAATAAATGAAATTCAAAGACTTGCAAATAGCATCAGCAATAGCCCTTAGGCTTATATACAGCTTCATGGGGCTTTACAGCCCTCTCTAAGCAGTTTACAAAGTCAGCATATTTTCCCCAACAATCTGGGTCCTCATTTTATAGACCTCAGAAGGATGGAAGGCTGAGTCAACCTTGAGCCAGTGAGACTCAAATTGCTGGCAATCAGCAGTCAGCAGAATTAGCCTGCAATACTGCATTCTAACCACTGTGGCATTACAACTCTTAATAGAATGACTGTGGCAAAAGAAAGCAAAAGTAACATCAATAGTAATAGGTACCTTGGGCGCAATCCCAGAACATCTGGAGCGCCACTTGAACACCATTGGCATTGACAAAAACCATTGGTCAATTGAAAAAGGAAGCTTTACTCAGAAAAGTTTACATCCTGAGACAGTCCTTTACTATTATTAAACAATAACACAAGGCTATTCCAGGTTCTTGGGAAAGAGTGGATATATGGACAAAAATGCCAAAGCCAGTCTAAACATTTGCCTGACTGTTCAACTAACTATAATAATCATAATAGCATAATATAGCCACCTACTCAAATTTTTTTTTTGAATTTTAACTTTCTCAGAACATATATGGAAACTATCACAAAAAATAAACTAATAGAAAATGAGGAATGATTGCCAATATAGGGTTTCCTGGATTTAGTGGCATTTGTGGAAAGTCAGAATATTGTGGTGGGGTACTCAAAAGATTTTTCAGGGACTATATATAGGGCCTTGACAATAAAAATATTTTTCTGAATTATGACTACTCCAATTTCATGGATTTCTGCCAATAGAAAGAGCTTGTCTTGGGGGGGGGCAGTGGCTGTTGTGTGCAGTGCTTAATTAATTTTTGAGTTATAACTATATTCTGTCTTTGCTTTAAAAAAGTTAAGATGTCCCCTTTCATTTCATCTTCACAACAACCCTACCAGAGAGGTAAAACAAAGACTCTCACAAATCACCATTGATTTCCATAGTTGTTGTAGGATTTGAACTAAGGTCTTCCCAGTCCCAAATTCTAAGTCAACAATATTCCCTAGATGGGTACTATAAAATCTTCCATCATAATCTTCCCAGAGGAGGGAAAGATCAAACTTGTTTGGCCCTTCAGCTCTCAGAAGACATGGACATGTATTCTCATCTTTGTTTTTCCCTTATATTTCAGCCAACAATTGTGTCTACTCATTTGCCACTTATTTCAGCAATGTTATTTTGAGATACTTGGGGATTAAAACAGAGTGATATATGCTCATACAACTAGTGAATTACAGGACCATGGCCAGAATCCCATTTACAGAATGGTTGCTTTCAGTGCTAAAGTTGCTCCTGCTCTTCATCTGCCACAGCAAGCAAGATATGTTCGGCCCACTGATGAGCAGAGGAAGAGGGGGTTGCCAAAAGAAGGGAAATAAATTGAAACATTCAGGGCTATTTCATATTCTACTCTAAAGATTAATACATCTCCTCCCAGCTACATTCTGCCTGCCCTGTCATAGTCAATATCAATCTCAAACATCAAAAGAAGCTTTTTAAAATATGCATTCCAGCTCCAGTCAAAGTTTCAAATGAATACTGTTGGCTTTTTAATTGTTTCCATTATTTTTGCTGATTTTACAATTATGAGAGTTCCCCTAGAACAGAACATGTGTAGTTCAGGGTTGAACTGTGGTGCCCTTGCAAACTGCTCTGGACTTTGTTGTTTGTTGCATTTCATTACCTAACTATGTAACATCAACAACACTGATGATTGTGGGGTTTGCTCCTTCTACGAGAGTTCTAGTAATAATAGACACCATGGAAGGAGCACAATTAATGCTTGGTTTAAGTGCCTAGCAGTGCCCAGCACATATCAATGACCTGCAAAGCAGCACAACTCTTATAAAAAGCTAACACTTGAAAACACTCTGGTTTTAGATCGTACTGGTTTTGGAAATGATTGTCTATCAAACCTATCTACAGGAGCTCACTGCATCCTTGTACATTATATTATCAGATAGACATTATGCCTTTCTTTTTCAGTAATGTGATGAACATACAAGGGCAGAGGTCACTCCATGGTTTTTCTACTGCCTTTTCTCAGAGCCTGATTATTATGAAATACTTAGATCAAACTCTCTGAAGTTCTTCTGCTGTTCCAAGAGTAAGTCTTGATATCAGTCTACAGAAAATATTCTATAAATGTTCCAAAATTTTTTGTTATGTCTGTCCATCCAGAACAGAAAAATTGGGAGCAGAGTACGCATATGCTTACGTAGAGATCAAAATGAGGACAAAAAACAGGAAACAATAGCCAAAATAAGTGGGCTGGGCAGCCAAGCATTCTGTGTACATCATGTTCCACATTTAGATAATTTCAGGTGAACAATTATGCAAAAATCTAGCAAGGAATGCAGGGTAAAGGAAGAAACAAGAGATAACATGAAGTGAAGGAGTGGCAAAAAGAAAATAGCCAGTGAGTGTGAAATGGGAAAGAAGCAATGGATGGAAATTAGGAGGAAGTCAATTTAGAACTGAGAAATTTCTTGACAGTTAGAACAATTCATCAGTGAAAATGGCTTGCCTCCAGAAATTGTGGCTGTTTCACAAATTGTGATTTTTGTTAGGGATATACACCCTAGCAGAATCTGCACGACAGTCAGGCAAAATATTTGAGATAAACGTTTTTGTAGGTTACACTCAGTAAAAACAGATACACTGTGCTAGTTAAATAGTTTATTCCAGTAAGAGTTTTAGCATAGTCAAACAGTCCATATATCATTCACTAGTTCATTATTCAGTTGCAAAGTCCAATGTCAAAAAAGAGGTCAGTAAACTTACAAATATCAGTCCAGTAATAAATCTTCTCACAGTAGAGATATGAAGAAGTTCAAACCTCCTTTCCTCCTTCAGCAAAAGCAGCAGGGAACCATCAATCCATCATTGTCAGCAAGCAATTCAGTAAGCCAGCAATACAGTAAGTTCTCTTGCTCCCTCTTATGGCGGTTTTACAACCGCACCCAAAATTACATGCTTTGCAGTTTTTAAAGTGACACACACTAAAAACTTACAGTCATAGTTTATATATATTATTTTACCCAAACTACGTTAAGTAACCTTGTTATTCCTAACATACTCCCCTTTTGGGTAATATAATAAATAATATGTATATCTATTTACAACCTTAAGCCATAGTCATCACAACTTTTTTTGTGTTTGACTGAACCTTGGTTTTTTTTTTACTGATCAGCAATATTTTCTTCAGTCATACAATATTCCAATCTTATTAAACCATTTTTTACAGATTGCCTTACATTCAGATATCTAAGATCTGTACGCTTAGATCTCATTTTTACAGCAATATTTGTAGCCAACTGTATGGCTGCTTGATTGTCCTCATATACAACAATGGAATCATTAACAGTTATTCCCATATCCAATAACAACTGTTTATACAGAATTAAATCAGTACATAATAAAGATAGACATGAAAATTCTGCTTCCATTGTGGACATACTTATGTGTTGCTGTCTAATTGACCTCCAACCAATCAGTGCTTTTCCTAATAGTATAGCCGTACCTGAAGTTGATTTCCTAGTGTTTATGTCTGTTGCAAAACTTGCATCAGCATATGCACTTAAAATCATCTTTTGGCTCCAAATACAATGCATAGTGCATTGTCCTTTTAAGATATCTTAATATACGCTTTGTCGCTTGCCAGTGATGTTCAGTGGGTTCAGCATTGAATCTTGCCAATTGATTAATGCTATAGGCAATATCTGGCCTTGACCAATTACTAATGTACGATAAACTACCAATTAATGATTGATAAATAGTCTTATCGAATTTTGGACTTTAAGCATCAGTGTGGCCAAATTCCTTACTCATTAGAGTTTTTGCCGGTTTACAAAGTTCCATCTTGTATGTTTTTAGTAATTGATAAATCTTATCCTCTTGAGATATCTTATAGCCACCTTTGGTTTTATTTATTGTCAATCCTAGATACTGTTTTATATCTCCTAATTGCTTTAATTTTATGCTCTTACCTAATAATGATATTATTTTAGTAGCTTCATTATTAGTTTTTGTAATTAAAGCAATATCATCTGTAAACAACAATAATAATGACACTATTCCATTTTTCTCTCTCTTAAATAAACATGGATCAGCTAAACCTGCTTTAAATCCTATATTGTTTAACTCCTTAACAATATATTGGTTCCATTCGTAATCAGATTGTTTTAATCCATAGGGACTCTTTTTAAGGTTCCAACAGTCATTATTTGTTTTATCATCCTTAATTCCTACAGGTTTCTTTAAGTATATAGTGTGCTGCAATGGTGCATGCAGATAAGCAGTTTCTACATCTAAATGATTTATGATATAATTCTTCTTAGCTGCCCACACTAAAGCTGCTCTCAAGTGTGTTGCTTTTAAACTCGGTGCAAATACTTCATCATAATCACATGCAGTTTGATTAAATCCTTGAGCTACCAACCTAGCCTTATGGGTAACAGTCCCATTTTTACCTGTTTTTAATTTAAATATCCATTTACAGCCAATGGACTTTTCACCTGGAGGTAATTTAACATTTTCATAAACTTCCATTTGTTTCAATGAATTTAGTTCCTTCTCCATTGCTCTATGCCAATTTTCTTGATCCTTTGCAGGATGCATTCTAAGTTCTTCAACAGTAGTTGGAACTTTACTAACTTGGCAAACTACACTTGCTTGGTACCTGTCAGGTGGTCTGGTTTCACGTGTTGAACTTCTAGGTATTACAGGGCTTACAGGTGGACTTTCATGTACTACCTGTTCCTGGTTATCTATTTCTTCCTGTTCACCTATTTCTTCCTCTTCTGGTCCTATGTGCTCTTCTTGTACTTCCTCTTTAATTATACTCTTCTTATGACTGATATGTTGTTTTGGTCTTTTGTAGGTTTCTATGATTACATCTTTACTTGAATCTTGCTCCAGTTTTTCCCATCCTACATGTTCAAGGAATTGTGCACTAGCACTACAGTAAACTCTAGATGTACCTTTTCCCCAGAATCTGTATGATTTGTGATTAGATTCATAACCTACAAAGAATAACTTTTTAGCCCTATGCTGCCCCTTATGTCTCAGTTGTGTAGGAATATGCACCCATGCTGGTGCTCCAAATGTGTGCATGTAGCTTAGGTCAGGTTTTCTACCATGCCACCGTGTGAATGGTAATTCACCTGTTGTTGAGTTAACAACCTTATTCAATATATGATTACCACATATTATTGCTTCTCCCCACAAAGTTTCAGGTAATCCTGAATCCGACAACATAGTACCAGCCATTGCCTGTATTGTTTGGCCTCATCTTTCTATAAAGGAATTATGTTGTGGCCTATATGGTGCAGACTTTTTATGTTCAACACCTGCCATCTTCAGTCTATTTTGGAATTTATGATTTATAAATTCTGTACCATTATCAGTTACAAGAGTTATTAGCTTCCTTTTAGTTTTTCTTTCTGCAAACTTCAACCAATTAAAGAAATTCTGATATGTTTCCGTTTTACTCTTCATTAAATAACAGAAACGATATCTAGAATAATGATCCATTATACTTAGTATATAACGAGCACCTCCCACACTTGGTTTTTTAGGACCTATAATATCAGCAAATACAACTTCTAGAGGCTCTTTAGTTTTAAATCCATTAATTCTATTTGCTGGTATTACCTTGCCTTTTTCTTGACTGCAAGCATTGCAGTGCAAATACTTACTGTAAGGCTTCAGTTTTATACCTTCAGACTGTTCAACCGTTTGCTTAAGCATTTGAAAATTTATATGCCCCAAACCTCTGTGCAACAAATGTATGCATTCATCATGAGGTTTAACGTTATTATACACTGTGTTAGCTACCTCTAACTGATTATCATTTAACACATACAATTCACCTTTTAAAGTTGCAGTCACTTTTTTACCTTCTTTGTCTATTATGCAGTTTTCTCCCTTAAAGGTAACTACATAAACCAAGTTTAACCAAAACTAACCAAAAGCAAATTAAACTTAAGTTGCGGTACATATAACATTTTTACATTTTCTTTTATGCAAGAACAATGTGCAATACCTTCACCTTTTGCTTTCAGTTTCTAGCCATTAGCTAACAATATCTGCTGTGAACTCATGGACATCTTAATAAATCTTTTCTTATCTTTCATTATGCAGTGTGATGCTCCACTATCTACAACCCATAAATTATTATTCACAGTTGCGTTGCTAAACATGGCTAACTCTAAGCATTTTTCATCCTTTTGATGCCTTTTAGCATTCTGGCTGGCATTGTGGCATTTTCCTTTCTTGCAGAATCTAGCCAAATGTCCTTTTCCTCCACAATTAAAACATTTTCTAATTGTATAGGCTGTCAAATATTCTTTATCTTCTTGTGGTTGTTCCCTTCTGAGTTGATCCCTTTCAAGCCTTCTCCTGGCTTCTTCAATTAATCTGCCAGTAATGTCAGTTAATGTGAGGTTATCTTTTGGTAGTACTTCCAGTGAAGTTACATAGTCATCATAGCTCTCATTTAACGAAGACAAAATTATATAAACCTGATGTAGTTCTGTGAAGATAAGTTCTTTTTCATGCAGTCCCTGAAAAATTCTCTTCATAGTGTTTATATGAGTCAGCATGTCTCAATTCTTTTGAAGATGTGTTCTGAACAGCTTTCGTGTAAGATTTATATGTGCTCCTACACTGTCTTGAACATAAATCTTCTTTAAATTCTCCCAACATTTCACAGCTGTTTCTTCTCCACAAATATGTACAAGCTGCTGGTCACAGAGTGTCAGTCCTATTATACAGAGAGCTTGCTCATTCTTCAGTTTATATTCTTATATTTTCTGGGCATCATTCTCATCCTCCGGATCCCAAGCATCTACCTCTGGTGGGTTTTGAATTATACTCCACAAACCTGTGCGTAGAAGTAGGCTGCATTTCATAGCCCATGAAACATAGTTTGTTCCATCCAGTTTGGATATTAGAGACAAACTTGGTAAATTGACTTGTGCTATCTTTTTTGGATATTAAACTATAATTAATAAAACACAGCTGTCTGTTTACAGTATTGTGTAACTACTCTAACTCTCACTTTATATAAGCCTGTCATATCCTGGTTAGTCTGACTGTGCAGCCTGGGCCCATAACCAGTGTTAGGGATATACACCCTAGCAGAATCTGCACAGCAGTCAGGCAGTCAGGCAAAATATTTGAGATAAACGTTTTTGTAGATTACACTCAGTAAAAACAGATACATTGTGCTCGTTAAATAGTTTATTCCAGTAAGAGTTTTAGCAGAGTCAAACAGTCCATATATCTTTCACTAGTTCAGTCTGTCCGGGGATTATTGAGTTGCAAAGTCCAGTAAACTTATAAATATAAGTCCAGTAATAAATCTTCTCACAGTAGAAATATGAAGAAGTTCAAACCTCCTTTCTTCCTTCAGCAAAAGCAGCAGGGAACCATCAATCCATCATTGTCAGCAAGCAATTCAGTAAGCCAGCAATACAGTAAGTTCTCTTGCTCCCTCTTATGGCGGTTTTACAACCGCACCCAAAATTACATGCTTTGCAGTTTTTAAAGTGACACACACTAAAAACTTACAATCATAATTTATATATATTATTTTACCCAAACTACGTTAGGTAACCTTGTTATTCCTAACAATTTTTATAAGAGATTGGACAAGCATTTATCTGAAATGGTATAGGATTTCCTGACTGAGCCTCCAAGACCCTTCCAACTTTGTTATTTCTGTTGTTCAAAAGATAGATGTAGAAAATGTAAAGGAAGGATGCAGTTCAAAGCACAAACTAGAAGAAGCAGAAGGTAAGTGCTACATTAGCAACATGACAACATCCTATCACTTATCTTGCAAGTAGGATACCATAATTCTGACTGTGGCCTCTAAAACATAACAGTTCTTTCCATCATATGGAGAAGAGTGTTGTTACTTTAATTCTCTTGCAGTAATGGTCAGGCAAAATCTTACCTGCTCACTCTCAACACTCAGGAAGTGTGCACCTTGATCAGGGGTGGGATTCAAATTTTTTTACAACCGGTTCCGTGGGCGTGATTTAATTGGTAGACATGGCTTGGTGGTCATGTTATTGGCTGGGCATGGCCAACTCAATAGCACTCACATCGAGGCACGTATCTCCTCGCCTGGCCTCTCATGACTATGGGGATGCTGCAACAGTTGTAAATATGAAAAATGGTGATAAGTCACTTTTTTCCATTGTAACTTTGAATGGTCACTCCACACAAGCAAAGTACCAGCAAAGGAGGGGAAAAATACTCCAGAGATGATCCTGCGACAGGAAGTCTAGTCCTGCCAAGAATATAATAAGGGTTAACGAGAGGCAGTTTCTGTAAGCAACACCAGAATGTTTTCTTCCTGCCTTCCTTACAGGATTAGGCCAGTAATTTCTTCTAACAACCGGTTCTCTGAACTGCTTAGAATGTTAACAACTGGTTCTAGCGAATAGGTAGAATCCCACCCCTGACCTTGATGCTCGCTAAGATGCCTTTTCATAGTAAGAGATTCTTGAGTAACAATAGAATGTATGATCTATAATGTACCTCAAACTCTGCATATACCATCAGCCCTGCCTAGAATCACAATGTCCATTCCTGGTAGGTTCCTAGCAGTGAATTGTTAGTCCACCAAAAGACTTCAGAAAGGGGCTCTTGTTATTTTTACCCACCTTGTTCACTGTCTGATCACAAAGCTGCAACAAGATGCACTGATCATAATTTAATTAATTAGTACTCAAGTCAGAGTTTTATGTAAATGATATTTCAATCCCAATCAGTGTTTTCATTTCCGTGCATGGTTATTTATATCATCACTCTCAGGTGAGCAAGGGTCAGAGTCCTCTGAGAAATTGCAATTTGATATGTGTAGCTTGGGAAGACAAATAAGTGGCACCAGACATATTGACACATCTTCAGGAAGAAGGGGAACAATGTCAACCAGGCAGTTTAATAATAAAATGAAGAACAAGGAAACTTGTCAAGGTGTAGCAAATTATTGGTTTTGAAAGAATTTAGGTTTTTGCTGGGTGTTACTTTAGTCTTTCATGGCCCTAGAAAAGGAGAATTAGATTTAATAGAACAAGATAACACACAGTACTAAAATCTATTTGCATAGATTTTGATGAATATAGAAACATTTCTTTTGTAGTGCACACTATGAACTCCAGTTTGAAATTCATGGGATTAAAAATACAATTTAGTGTAACAAAATGCTATTGTGAGCAATGGAGTTATAAACATAGAATACTGATACAGGTATGTAACCCCAAAATACCTTTTTTTGGGTACTAGTTTGTACTTCCAAGCCTGGATTTCATAAATCCGCAGGTAAAATATAGTCATTTTAAACTGGGATTCAGGTAAACACCTACAACTCCAGGACTGCTATATTTACCAATACCTATGGCAAAACTTTATACTGTTTTTGTGCTGTTTGTAGGAAACCTGGGTTTATAACCCTTACAATGTTGAGTAAGGTACTTGCCTATAGCTATAGAACAGAGCTGTCAAACTTCCAACTCATAGGCCGGATGCATCACGTGCTGGCCATGCCCATGCCTGGTTTAGTGAAGGGGAAAAAAGTTGCGATACGTCTCGTGATGCTGCGGTGATGACATGAGTTTGATATCCCTATAGAATATCCCAAACTAGCATGACACAATTGACTTCATATCGGTTTAAAGCTTTAACATTTTGTCACATTAATTTTTTTTTTTTAGTCCCACAAGTTCCAAAGATTTCAAATTGGAGTTCAGAGTATGAAATGTTCCTATTTTCATCAAAATCTATGCAAATATGGTAGATGTTATTATTTTGTGTTACCTTGTTCTACTAAATTTGGATTTTGTAACTTTCCCTCTAAAAGTTAGCAACTGACATGCATCCTGCTGGGAACTACAAAGAACCTCAAAAATCACTATGACTCCATTTACTTCAAAACACAACCAAAGCCTCTTTTCTGGGTTTTTTACTGTTTGTTCCACCAAGGTTGAATTTTGAATTTGGTTCAGTCATATTTGCATAAACTTTCTGCACCAGTTTGGGAATAATTTGATATTGAATAAATAGAAACAATTTAATGTTGGGGGAGGGGATTTATGTAATTGTGTGTAATTACATGGTAGCTATTTCAAATTAAATAAGTAGTGTATGGATATGAATTATTACTAGAAGAAAAAATAAATCAACATTGATACAGATTTCCAAAATTATATCAATATAAAATCAAATCAGTTACATGGAATTTACTTTTAAAGTTTTCATCACCAAGAACTGGAAGTATTCTAACAGTCCAATATGCAAGGCATGTGGATTTATGGTATGGGACAGCTATGCTACAACTCTTTGCTAAATAGAGTTTATTATTTGATTAAGAGAGAATGCAGTTCAAGATCGGAAAACCTGCTATAATGTGTGTGCAAGTAAGGAAGCAGGAAGAAGGGGAGTCTTGTCTCCAAAAATACATGTCCTTATGGAAAATCAGGACATAGGATACAGATAGTCCTCCACTTACAACTGTTTGTTTAATGAATGTTCAACATTACAATGACACTTTAAAAAAGTGACTCATGACCAATTCTCACACTTACGACTGTTGCGGCATCCCCATAGTCAGATGAACACACTTTGGGTGCTTGGCAACTGGCATGTATTTAATTTGGTTGCATCCCAGGGTCCTGGAGTTGTCATTTGTAACCTTCCCAGGGTGCTTCTGACAAGCAAAGTCAACAGGGAAAACCAGTGTTGCCTAATGACTGTACAATAACTTAACTAGCTGTAGTGATTTGTATAACAACCATGGCAAAAAAGATTGCAAAATGGAGCGCAACACACATAACTTGCTTAGCAATGGAAATTTGGGGACTCAGTTGTGGCCATAGGTCGAGGACTACCTGTATTGTACTTTTGCTCTTCAACCTGAAGTTTTTTCCCCCCTCATGTATGTAAGTTAAAATTCCAGTAAAAGTCAGGACTCAATCCCTGGGGAATAAAAATAATGGCGATTACAGAGAGATGAAGAGTACCATATTAAGGAAGGTTGATCTAGAGTGTATTTTTACTCCCAAGTCATCTCATCAGAACAGTTGCCTGATCCCTAGACGTTTATTTCAGATACAATCTTAAATAGTTTACTCATAACTGGTAATGGCTACATTTTCTATAAAACACTTGATATATTAAATTTATATTTTTAAAAGAAGCGTTTGCTTTATTTTCTGGGTTTATTTTTGCTAGCAGCAATAACAGTTTATAAGGAACTTCCAGACACGAAAGTAGAAAAGTCTGTAATCCCAGAAGTTAAAAACAACAACAACAACCCTTTGAAGTAATTCAGTTCAGGTCTTAGTGATACAAATAGGAGGAGGAAGGGAGAGAGACAGATGAAATTTTAATAAATAGTGCAAATATTGATTAGCAGGTTAATAATTATTGTGGCTGAAGCAGAAGTCTTAGTGAATCTGTTCAAGCAATAATTAATAAAGGTAATAGCATGACCTGGGCTCAAATTTCTTTTGAATCTCTACCAATCCAACCTATTTTGACTGTACATAGAAAATTAGTTTTTTATGTATTGTCCCTGAACTTTAATTTGAAATATATGCATCCATTTCACCTTGTAGCTACAAAACCAAGAACTGCTGGTGCAAAACAGGTACAGAATAATTTTGATTTGGGGTGGAATCCAAATACATCAAAATTGTATATTCCAAATATCACAATGGACTTTCTGTCTGAGATATAGAAGGAGGGAGGGAGGGAGGAGGAGGAGAAGGAGGTCATAGATTAATACTGGTATTGAGTCCCCTTAAGTCAGATGGAACACTGTAATGTAGCTTTTGCAATGTTGACCTAGGCAGTGGTTCAGACCCTCCCTCAATCATGATGACTTTCAGCCAATAGCTCCTTTCTCTTAGAAGAAAGTCAAATATCTAATAAGTAGATAAATGATTACCTTTTTAAAAATGGACATATTTCTAATGTTTCACTTCTATATAAAGAAAATAGTAAACATTAGTTGTCACTTATTGCAACAACTGATCTTGAAATCAACAATTACAGTAAGGGAAGGAACTCTTATTAACAAAAATAGCAACACAGAACTAGTTAGTTTGCTATGCAATTCTCTGAGCTCCTTAGCAACTGCCTCTGAGGAACTGCTACATATGGTCTTACTTCCTATTGTGAAGTTTCCACAGCTGGGTTGCCTAGCTACTGTACAAAACCTTTTCTACCCAATATTACAATTTCCTATACCAGCTAGTCTGTATGGATGACTAACCAGTTGCAGTAAGCAGGGTTTTTTTTCCTGATATAATGTTTGCAAGACAAATGGTTCTCTCATAGCTCCTCACTAAACAACATATGTAGCAGCCTTCCTTCTTGATTATACCACTAGCTCTATTCTCTCTAGAATTGGATCAGTTTTATGCTGCCCTCTCTGAATTTACCTTACTTGGAACAGAGGAAGCAGGACTCCACCTTCTTTAAAAGCAGAACTGGAAGCCAAGAGGCTACTGTATATGTATGCATTGCCCAGATTCCCTTTTCATTCCCTAGAGTCCCCTCCTAAGACCATATTCAGTGCCATAGTTGAAACTAGGTAGATTTGAGCCATGGTGGTGCAGTGGCTAGAGTGCAGTACCGCAGACTACTTCTGCTGACTGCCTGCTAACTGCAATTTATCAGTTCAAATCTCACCAGGCTCAAGGTTGACTCAGTCTACCATCCTTCTGAGGTGGGTAAAATGAGGACCCAAGTGGTTGAGGGCAATATGCTGACTCTGTAAACCACTTAGAGAGGACTGTAAAATACTATAAAGCGGTATATAATTCTAAGTACTATTGCTATTTCCCCTCAAAAGTAGAAGTAAAATGTGTCTGTTCAAACTATTGCACTTGTTTTCCTTAAAAAAAAGGGAAAAACAGAACTGTAATGGCAAGAAAACACTCAAAACCTGGCACAAGATGTAGGCAAACAAAACAAGCAGCTGCTTTATTTGGTGAATACAAATTCCTTGCAATTTTGTATAGTTCTTTCAAAAAGGAGATCAGTAAGCAAATATAAATTACAAGGTTCAAATTATGAAATGTGCTTACCATGACTGTAATTGTTTACAAATGTTAAATGTATGTGTTATATGTAATAATTAATTATAATGTCAAAATGCTCTTTTTATTTTAAAATATGATATAATATTTAATGAAACAGAATGAAATGTTGCATCCTTGGATAAATTTGTAGGAGGTGAGCTTTCCAAGAAGTATTTCAAATTCCTGATCATATCTGCTACTTGATTTAATTCTTTAAATTTTTTAAAAACAGGGAATAAGAATTATGCCATTATTAATTTATTAATTAAATATTGATTAACAACCAAAACCTATGAATCACTACAACTAAATAAAATATGTTCTCCACAATCACCTTGGTTGTGCATTTTTTTGCAACAGCCAATGAGAATAGCTCCCTTCTCAGAAGAATAATGGTTCAAGATATGAGAGAATCTATCAAAACACCTGAAGCTATTAATTTGGAGGAAAAAAATAGAAGTCTTTAGCTTCTGTTGCTGCCTGCATGTCCCCCGCCCCCAGCATTCTTTCAATATGCAGTGAGAGCCACTTCCAAAGTAGCTTAGAACTTTTGTTTTGGCTTTTTCAAGACCATGTAGTTATGAAAAGATGAAGGTTCTCAACAGAATGTTATCATTATTTAATTCCTGTCTCTAGTATCCCTGCTACATTCATTCCCAAATATAACTGTATTCTAAGCAGCAGTTTCAAGAACATTGGCTATCTTCCTATGTCCCCAAAGCACAAGGAATGCCTTAAAAAATTTCAGAGCCTGAGGATTTTCACAAGTTGAGATCACTCTATTGGTGTCTGTAGACTGAGATTCATGGTTTTACTGTCTATCAGCAAAGCTAGAATCAAGAGTTTTTTTAAAATGTCCAAAAACTATTTAGGACCAGTCTTAGCATCAAACGGGCATAAACATAACATCAGGTCCTATCAGTCTTCATACAACTACAGTTAACTACTGATGCTTGCAGGTACAGCATTTCTTGTCAAAGTAAACTGAGCAAGAATTGGATTCTCCAATGTCTCGATGGCTATTTATCTAGCCAAGGTTCAGACATTGTTTATGTTTCTGTGTTCTAACCATAGCCAGTTTCCTTAGGGCTGAGTATTGACAAACTTCCAGAATTCTCTGGTTGAAGATCTAATAATCCCTACTATCATCTTGTAAGGCTTCTATGCCATTCATACCTCTCATGGCCTTTTATGTAACAGTAGGCAGATGATAAACTGAGCTGATATTGCTGGGGGAAACACAGGTAATAATAGCAAATTTACTTTCTAGGAAGGTTGCAAGATTCTAATACAGTGCCATCAATCCTGAAAACAAATTGTACGAGAAGAAGAGAGATAGGGAGAAATAGATTTAATAAATATTTCTAAAAGAAAGTAAAAAAAAAAAAAACTTAAAAGAGAATTTTAAAAAATGTGTTGTCTTTTCTTTTTCCCATAGAACATACAGTCCAGACTCAAGCAGATGGCACTTCCCATCTGTTCTATTCTATGGACAGGAGGACGGTTCTTGTTCCTGTATCCAGACTAATTATGCCAGAGAACCTCCCTCCCACTTCATCTTGAATAATGCTTTCATTTATTCCATCTGGCAGATATATGGGAAACATTTCATGCACATGAAAGCTCTGACACTACCTTTTGGGGAAGTAATAAAGAGATTATAACAAAATTATTGTGAAGCAATAATTCATAATTACAATTACTGGAATTATTAAATGATATATCATTTCAAAGTGGATGGTGTGCCAATAATGAATACTTAGTCCAGTATCGATCATGGGTATAATAAAAAAGTTGAAAGATAACCCAAAAAAATATCACAAGACGACCTTTCCTAGAATTATCCTTCCTGGTACAACCAGTATTACAATCTTCTTCAGCAATAAATTGGAATCTACATAGTTCTCCAAGTGATCACTTCTCTCCCTTTATTTCGTAAAGCTCCTCGGTGACAAAAAGAGAGATTGCTCAAGGAGGAATTTGGTCAAATGAATTAACTGGTTGCCCTTTATTTAATCGGGCAGTTAACAGAGATTATGCCTACGAGATTATTGGGAAAATTCCTAATGGGCTGTATTAGCCTTCATTCATGGAATGTATTCAGATCTCTAAGGCAATTGGGGTGCATCATCCTAATTGGTCTTCTCCTCTTCTGAGATCCTGGGCATAACAAATTTCATCTGGACCAAAAAGTAATTTAATGATGACAAAGAACTCAGAACAATATCCTCCAACTTCATATCACACATGAAGTGCTCTGAAGGAATGACAAGGTCCATCATGCGGTTTCTTGAACTGGAAATATTGGGATATATTAATGGAGGTCAATAATTCTAGAATTAGACACTTATTGATATATAGCAAGGGCTCTAATGAAGACATGAAAGAGTTATTTTCACATTTCTAAAGCTTATGCAGCCCTGGTCTTTGTCACACAGATTACATAGCTGTAATGTCAAACATATAGAAGAATAGAAGTGGAAGCTTTGGTTATTTGGAACACCAGTAAAAGACTTTTATATAAAAAAAAAGCACTTTGTTGTGGCTCTCAACCTGAGAGAGCCATTTGCCTGACCATCACTAACAAAAGAAAGATGTTTTCAATGCAATTTGTAATGCCTCAGAAGTGTGCCTACTTTGCTTTGCAAACAACATTTCTAGTTGTTTCTCTTTCATTCCTAATCAAGTCCTGACACTCAGCAGTGACTCATCATTTCCCTCTGCTGATGTTTGCAAAGGTTTGTGAATATGATTATTTATTTATTTATTTTTATTTGTCAATTGCTTACAAGATAATAGGTATAAGTAAAAACATAGTTATGAATACATGGATACATATAAGAAAAATATAAAAGAAACAATAGGGCAGGGATGGTAGGCACGTTGGTGTGCTTAAGCATGCCCCCTACAGACCTCTTAGGAAAGGGGTGAGGTCAATAGTAGACAGTCTAAGATTAAAGTTTTTGGGATTTGGGGGAAAAACCAAAGAGTCAGGTAGAGTATTCCAGACATTGACCACTCTGTTGCTGAAGTAGTATTTCCTGCAATCAAGTTTGGTGCGATTAACCTTGAGTTTGTATCTATTGTTTGCTCTAGTGTTGTTATGGTTGAAGCTGAAGTATTCATTGACAGGTAGGACATTGCAATGTATGATTTTATATACTATACTTAGATCGGACCGAAGGCGGCGTAGTTCTAGGTTTTCTAGGTCTAGAATTTCGAGTCTGGTAGCATAAGGTATTCTGCAATGAGTAGAGGAGTAGAGAACTCTTCTTGTGAAATATTTCTGGACTTTCTCAACTGTGTTAATATCAGATACATAATGTGGGATCCAGAGTGATGAGCTGTATTCAAGTATTGGTCTGGCAAATGTTTTGTATGCTCTAGTTAGTAGTGTAATATTACCAGAGAAAAGGCTACATAAGATTCGGTTAACAACTCTTAATGCCTTTTTGGCTATGTATTTACAATGGGCTCTAGCACTTAGATCATTAGAGATGAGTACTCCAAGATCCTTGACAGAGTTTGGATCATCAACAAGGTCTTAACTACAGCCTGTATTTTATTTTCTGATTATTATTTTTTGCCAATGTGTAAGACAGAGCATTTATTTGTTGAGATTTGAAGTTGCCATTTGCTTGACCATTGTGATACATAGTCAAGATCTTTTTGAAGGATAGCAGTATTGTCTGTGTGTTGAATAGCTTTACATCATCAGCAAAGAGAACACAGTTGCTCTTGATATGATCACAGAGGTCATTTATGTAGAGTTGGATCTAGAACACTGCCTTGGGGGACACCATTGTTGACAGGTACAGAATTTGATAGGACGCTCCCAATTTTGACCATTTGTTGTCTGTTTGACAGGAATGCTTCTATCCAGTAATGCAGGTGTCCAGAGAAACTGTAAGATTTTAGTTTTAGGAGTAGTTTGTCATGTACCACTGAATCAAAGGCTTTATAGAAGTCTATGTAGATTGTGTCTATTGCTTTGCCCTGATCGAGTTGTGTAGTCCATATGTTTTTGCAGTGTAAGAGTTGCAGATTACATGATAGTTTTTTCCTGAAACCAAATTGTTTATTAGAGAGTAGGTTGTTTTTTTTCTAAGTGGAGGAGATGGATTGGTTAATAATTGATTCCATGACTTTACAGGTGATGCAGCATAAAGAGATTGGTCTGTAATTTTCAACTAGGCTGATCTCTGATTTCATCTGAACAAATGGCAATGATCTGGAATGTCCCTTTGTAGTTTATTCATAGACCTTTTAAAATACAACCTGCTTGTGGATAATCAGTATATATTTCTGCATATGCTTCAATGTTTGTTGTTCCTTGGTGTTCTTAGTTTAACCTTGGCAGTAAAACAGGGTTTAGTGCTGCCTGTAATAACAAGACTATAGAGAGCTATGCTAGCAATGCTGGTATTCCTAAGATATTCCTGCACATATTTCTTTTTTCTTCTTTTCTGAGGAATTGCTCCTTTGAAGTTACAACATTTAAAAACAATTTTTCTCCAATTTTTTTTAAAAAAGCTCCAAATGCTCTTTACAGTATTTTTAAAAGGGTCTTACATGCATGTGCCTTTTGCAAAAGTTTAACAAATTGTCTCCATATAATATAGGGCTCAGAAGATAGGAGGGATCACAGTACCCAAAATATGATTGACTAATCTTAAATTTAACTATGTGGTTAGGGTTAGGGTTACTGTTTAAAAAAATTCTACAGCTAGGCATCCCAGAATGGAAAGCATCTGTTCATATGTTGATATAGGTGTAAGGTGTCATGAAATACCAACTACGTATGGAGAAATGTGTTTTGATCAATCACACTGCCATCTTAACAGACATTATCAATATCTTCTATACAATAGAAACAGCAAGATATGGGAAAGCAAAATGCATTTTATAATTTCCATTATAAAAGATTTCAGAGTGCAAATGTTACTGTTCATAAGCAATATGAAAATTTAGTTATAGTATTCAGCTAATTCATACTATTTACTGGTCAACATGCATGATATATTTTGTAGACAAGTCAGGATGTTCATCTGGAATAGAAACTAGAGTATCTAGAAACTGAATTCCCTTCATTAGATGTGTGTGTGGTATCTCAATAACTACTTTATCACCACTAAAACATTTGTTTCTATCTATACAATTCTAATTTTACAACACCAGTCTCCAGTGCTTCTTGATATAACTGATTTTCCACTCCTGATACATACCTAGTTCAACTATGATTTTTCAGTAGGCTTCTTGATCCTGCCTCTTGGTTTGTCCTTCAGCTCTGATTTACTCTTAATTATCCTACTCTTTGGGATTCACTCAGTGACTCTAACAGAACTCACAACTCACATACTATAGAAACACTACATTTAGTAGTTAAACAACTAATTTTGATATAAATGATTTGTGATTTTAAAATTAAACTAGAGGAGACTTAGCAGTCAATGCTAAGTTAATCTAAATAACAGTTTTGCTTCTTTCCCATCATATTCTCAAGAAAGCTCTCACACACTATTACTGAGCTGCCATAGTACTGCCAAAGAGGTTTCTACATATAATTGCCTAGGTTCTCATAAAATCCTTGCCAAATCTGGACTGCCTCTAGATCTTGACTCCAACACCTGGTATTCTCAGCAATGGCCACAGTGGTTGGAAACTCTGGGAGCTGAAGGTCACAAATCTGAAGGAAAACAAGTCAGAGAACAGACACCTATAATGTCACAAACATATGAATTATTAAATTCCTTGTTACTCAAGGAATTGTTGGGTAACCTTGTTACCTGTTTGTGTGTTGAATTCAAACCCCAGAATCCTTAATAGCATGCACCAAAGTCATGCTGAGTCAAATCGAATACATTTAGACATGTAGGAGAAGGCTGTGCATAATTATTGGCATATGGCAAGGGCCAAAAGGAGAGTCTCAAAAAGAAAGAGCTAGAGGGGCAATGATCATTTGCCAGGGTGAGGGCATGAATATAATTATGAGTGTCAATAACTCAATTGTGTGTATCTGTGTGAACAGAGAGAAAAGAATGTTTGAATGATATATAGCATATCTACTCATGGATAAGCCAAGAATTTTAGATGCCAAAATGCTCCTAAAAATTGAGTTTGGCTTATCTGCATATGGGTTTATCTATGAGCATAAAATACTTTTTAAAATTACTTATATTTCGCATATATGCTCATGGATAAACCGTTCAATAGATAAGCCAACTGACAAATTTTAGCCAAAATACTGTGAAAAATGCAGATAAGCTTAAGAAGGCACACTTTTCATGGTATTTTGGTTAAAAATTTAAGGGTTAGTGTTATGAACTAATAAAACGCTTAAATAAAGTTTTATCAAACCTTTAGAAAAAGCAGGGTTCTAATCCTGCACTTCTGATTGGCCGATAATATCGATATTGGATTGGTCCGTTCAGGAGAATCTGATTGGCTGTTAACGAGCCACTCTCATTGGTTCAAGGGGTTAACACTCCACGTTTCTCATTGGTTACTAGATAAGCAGCCTACCCTAGGTTTTTTCTCTGTTCAGAATGATTAATAAAAAGTTGAAGTTCACTGTTCACTGCCTCGTCTCCGTTCCTTGCGCCCATGTGCAGAACTTAACACTGGCGACGAGAATGGGATGCGGAGACGTCAGAGCTGACTGAACACTACAGAGCACCAAACAGAGCACGTGGCTAAAGGCACATCGATAGCAGAAACCATGTCCGGCGGCGCCATACCACCCGCTCCATTTGACCTGGCACAAGAAGACTGGGACTCGTACATGGACCAGTTCCAGATGTTTCTGGAGACCAACAACTTGAAGGATGCCACTACGGGAAAAAAGCGAGCGGTATTCCTGACCCACTGCGGACCTGCCATTTTTAAGATGGCCAAGGCACTGGCGAAACTGGCTGAGGTGAAATCCATGGACTGGGACGTCCTTGAGCCCCTCCTATGGGCCCACTATGCACCTACCGTACCAATGCTTGTCCGAAGACATGAATTTTACCAGAGAGACAAGCGGAAAGGAGAGAGCATTGCAGATTTCATCACAATCTCCAGAACCTGGGAGGCCTCTGTGGGTTCGCCGACCTCGAAGAAGTTCTGAGAGACCGAATAGTTCTGGGATTAGATGCACCACATGTGCAAAGTAAGCTGATGGAGAAAGGGGACATCAGCCTTGCAAATACCATCGCTGACGCTACTGCAGCAGAAGCAACCAGGAAGTCGGCTGCCCGAATGCGCCGCACCAACGCACTGCTCCGCCAACTTGCCAGCGAAACCTCACCTCACCTAGAGAGACACACAATGGCAACCCACCACAAGGAACTCAAATCGTCATCAGAAAGTGAGGAGGAGGAGGTAAACCGGCTCCGGTCTGAACGTGACCAACGCCACCAGCGGAATCAAAGACTACAGCACCAATGTGCAGGTTGTGTGGCAAACCACCCGCAATCAGACTGTAAATTCCCCGACGTGCTCTGCAACTTTTGTGGGAAAAGAGGCCACATCGGAAAAGTCTGTAGAAGCAAGCAAGGATCCAGCCCACTTCAGAGGGAACCAACTACTGCCAAACCACAGGGAATCGTCCTGTGAGGTGGGAACATTTGAACCACCAATGGAACAACCACTCCTACAGAAATAAACCACTGGCCAATTCAACGAAACGAAAAGAGGCACACCAAACCATTACCATTGGTAACGCCTCATCACTAGATACAAAGAAGATCCGAGTGAAGGTCGTCATTGAAAACCAGCCCTGCGTGATGGAAGTCGATTCAGGATCGTCCCTCTCGATGATTTCCTGGAAGACCCTTAAACAATTAATCCCTGCCGTCCGGCGGCAAGACCTCAGAACCCAAAGAATCATACTCAAGGATTATCAAGGGAACCAAATTCCAGTCGTTGGATCCAGCCTAGTCCAGGTCTCATTCAAAAATCGTACTGCATCTTTACCATTGACCGTCATCGACCGTGATCAGCCTAGCTTGTTAGACCTTCAATGGTTCGCCCCACTCGGTATCGAGGTAGCCGGCATTCACCAAACCAGAAGGGAGGAGGCCCTCGTCCAGGAATTTCAGGACGTCTTTGCAGACAAACTAGGTGAGTACAAGGGGACCCCGATATCATTTAACCTTAACCCTGAAGTAGCCCCCATCCGCCTTAAGCCTCATCGGGTACCTTTTGCCCATAAACCAAAGATTGACGAGCAGCTTGATAAATTAATAGCCCAGGGTGTTTTAGAACCAACAGACCATGCTCGTTGGGAAACCCCAATCATAATACCCATCAAACCGGATGGATCGTTAAAGATTTGTGGGGACTACCGAGCCACCCTGAATCATGCCCTTCAATGCCCTTCAACAGAACGCTTACCCGGTGCTGGTGGTGCAACACCTTCTCCATTCCCTGGGGGGCGAAAAAGTCTTTGCTAAGTTGGATTTAGCACAGGCGTACCAACAACTGCCTGTAGATAAAAAAAAAAACAGCAGAGGCACAAATGATCGTTACGCACCGAGGCGCCTTTAAGTGCAACCGACTCCAATTCGGAGTTAGCGTAGCCCCAGGGATTTTTCAAAGTTTGATGGAGAGACTCTTGCAGGGGATCAAAGGGATCGTACCATACTTTGATGACGTTTTAATTGCTGCCCCGAATAGAGAAATACTAGAAGAGCGTCTTAAATTGGTTCTCCAGAAATTTAAAGACTCTGGCCTTAAGGTTAAAAATAATAAATGTCAACTGTGTACAGATAAAGTAGAGTTCCTGGGGTACCTAATCGCTAAACAAGGCATTCACCCCACCAATAGCAAACTAAAAGCAATCAAGAACGCTCCAAGACCAGAAATAAGACTGATCTCCAAGCTTTTCTGGGGCTCATTAATTTTTACAACATCTTCCTGCCCCACAAAGCGACTGTAGCTGAGCCCCTACATAGACTTCTCGACAAAAAAGCAACCTGGGTCTGGGGGCACTGAGAGGAGCACGCGTTCCGACAAATGAAAAACTTATTAACCTCAGATGCTGTTTTAATGCAGTATAACGAGACTTTGCCTTTAACAATTACATGTGACGCGTCACCATTTGGAGTAGGAGCCATTTTGAGCCATGTGTTACCAAACGGTAGTGAGGCCCCTATTGCCTATTTTTCAAGGACCCAATCAAAGGCTGAACGTAATTATAGTAAAATCGATAAAGAGGCTCTTGCTGTTGTATCTGCTGTGAAACGGTTTCATGAATATGTATATGGACGAGTTTTTACTATTGTTACCAACCACAAACCTTTGCTGGGGATTATAGCGGGAGACAAGCCAACCCCTATATATTATCACCTAGAATGACTCACTGGTCAGAGTTTTTAGCTACGTACAACTATAGACTGCAACACTGCCCGGACAAAGCCATTCCCCACGCTGACGCACTGAGCCATGCCCCACTTCTGGAAACCGTCGACGACCCAGCTCCAACCCTTATGACACTCCAGATTGAAACATTACATTCACCGCCGCTAACAGCTAGAGACATTGCGATCGAAACAAAACGCGATCCTGTCTTAGCGCGAGTTCTTCTCTGGTTCGAACGGGGATGGCCAGTAGAACAAACCCCTGATGACTTCACCCCCTTCAAGAACCAGCAAACGGAACTTTTTTTGCAAAAAAGTTGCATCCTATGAGGGGATAGAGTCATCGTCCCAGAGCGGTTACAATGAGCAGTATTAAAAACACTGCATGAGGGTCACCCCAGCATCGTGCGTTTGAAAGCGCTAGCACGAAGCTACGTGTGGTGGCCGGGCATCGACAAACAGATCGAAGCCTGGGTAAAGACTTGTTTAAAATGCCAAGAAGTTAGCAGTGCCCCACCTAAAGCAACTCCAACAGAATGGGAAACACCCCGGGGACCGTGATCCCGCATCCACATTGACTTTGCAGGACCTACTAAGGGACATACGTTCCTCCTAACAGTGGATGCCTATTCCAACTGGCTCGAGATCCACGAAATGAAGAGTACTACAACTGAGTCCGTCATCCAGAAATTGAACAGGCTATTCGCGACGCATGGACTGCCAGACATTCTGGTCTCCGACAATGGACCCCAGTTTACTGCTCTACCCTTTGAACAATACTTAGCAGACCGGGGTATTCGCCATGCGCTAACTTCGCCAGCGCACCCTGTGGCTAACGGAAGAGCCGAGTGCATTGTACAATTTGTTAAAAAAACCCTCTACAAAATGGACTATGGGGACATTGAAGATAAAATAAACAGAATACTCCTTCTCCAACACATCACTCGGCACAGCGTCACCAACAAGACTCCAGCTGAACTATTGATGGGATGCAAACTCTTTTCCCACCTCGACTGGCTTCACCCATCTTACAAGCCAGAGAAACCCTGTGGATCTAGTGGAAAATGCCGTGAGTTCAAGATAGATGATTTAATTTTCGCCAGAAACCTTTCCGGCGAACCGTTGTGGGTCGAGGCAACCGTAATTCAAGCCACCGGACCCAGGTCGTACCATGTGAAAACCTGCGACAGAAAAATATGGAAACGCCATATAGATCAGCTTCGCTCGAGGCTACAACCCAGTTTCCGCGACTCCGGTAATTCCCAAACTGAGGGGGGAGGGGATGTAGAAGAAACCGAATTCGAGATGGTGGAAAGCAGGAGTGAAAAAAGTAAGCAATCGGGCGTGACAAATGAAGAAGAATCAGGGTGGGGAGTGTCCTCACCACAGAGGAACACCTCAACAGAAGCAAGTCCGCAAAGATCGGAGGACAACAACGAGAACATTAGCGGCACCGAGTCATCCAATGAGGATACGGAACCACCGGTACCTGATTTGCCCAAAAACGTCCCACCGAAACTGGATTACAAACAGGAACCGGTGGGACAGTATAAATCTAATAGACAGTCAAAACAACCTTCATACCTTAGGGATTACGTCACTGCACCCCTTAAACGGAAGCCGGGGGGAAAGGGTATTATGAACTAATAAAACGCTTAAATAAAGTTTTATCAAACCTTTAGAAAAAGCAGGGTTCTAATCCTGCACTTCTGATTGGCCGATAATAGCGATATCGGATTGGTCCATTCAGGAGAATCTGATTGACTGTTAACGAGCCACTCTCATTGGTTCAAGGGGTTAACACTCCACGTTTCTCATTGGTTACTAGATCAGCAGCCTGCCCTATAAAAGGGCTGCTGCTGCCCTAGGTTTTTGCTCTGTTCAGAATGATTAATAAAGAGTTGAAGTTCACTGTTCACTGCCTCGTCTCCGTTCCTTGCGCCCATGCGCAGAACTTAACAGTTAGTTTATCCACAATGAGTTTATTCATAAGTATGTATGTCATGTGAATAACATAAACGAATCAGAGAATACTGAAGGTCAAATTGGGTGACTTGCAACACTGATGATACAGCTCTGACTGCACTGCCAAATGTAGCTTCCTGCCATTTTGAAATGAAAAACAAGGAAAATTGTAGCTGAAGCCTAAACCAGACTTACCAAAATTTTAAATATTCAGCCACCCAAAAGGATTACAGCAGAGAAATGCTCAGTCAGTAAACATAATACTTTATATCCTCATCTATCTATACCTTTGCCTGCAGCCCTTGCTTTATCCAAAAGTAACTGATCCTTATGCTCAGTTATCAAAGGATAGTTCATCTTAGTAAAGATATAGAAAAAATATTGCCAAAAAGAAAAAAAAAGAAAAAAAGCATACATGAATTCGGATAAATATTAAAATAAATCAGACACAAGCAAATCATTCTTAATCTCACTGGAGCATATATTATCTTCAGTTTGCATATCTTTCTTGAGTGCTAAGGGAAAGTCCATCATCAAGGTTATGAATATTTCCAACATATTTATTTCCAAGGAGAAGTGCAAAGAAACAAGATAAGCTTACGTAACAGCCGTCTTCCAGCAATTGCTATGCATTCTCTCTTTGTGCTCTTAGCACTCTTTTTCTCATAGCATAAGCATAAAGAGATAATTTAGTGCAAAAGAGAGCTGACTAGAAAGTGTCATATTCTTCATCTTTTCCACTGAGCTCTGAAGCTTTTGAATTTTTGTTGGATTTTTCTCATTTTAAAATGCCCATTGTTGCAATGTTGCATTTTGTACTGTAGTTCACACTAGAGAGCTGTAATAAACATTTTCAGACAGTGAGTAGCATTATTACAAGACATAGAAGCTGTGGTCTAAAGGGCTCTCCGTGATTGATTGCTTGACTGTAGTTTCCCTGGACAATTCAGAGATTCATTTTTTTTCTAGGTATGACTTGGAGCCAATGATATTGCAACATAAGCAAAAGCTTTCATACTGGAGAGTTGTCAGTTCATACCCTTATATGAAGAGCTTTGTACCCTTCACCAATATACTCAAGAGAATCCCCAACCTTTGAAACCAGTTTTGAGAAATGAGTGTGTCAGAATTTTTCTCACACAGCAGAAATGCCTTTGAGGCACGCAGTTGAATGAAGATTTTGTTTTGTTTTTGTCGAGGTCTGCTTGAGGTGTGACTTTGATCTTTATGGCCAATGCCATAGCACAGAAAAGAAATGATGTGTCCTATGCCTGAAAGCAACTGATGTTTGAATGACAGCTATTATAAATAAATACTGCTGTTAAAATTCATGTTAGAAAAATGGTTAATAGAGGGAGCTGAAAATTTTCAATCTCTAGTCCTTGTATCATAGTAAATCAAGAAAACCTTGCAATATTAGATAAAAATTGAACAATATCCAAAAATGGCATGGAGCAATGGATTCCTAGCAACTACATCAAAAGTATCAAATTAGGAATGAGAATCATGACTTTTCTCAAAAAACCAAAACCAAAACTCAGACACCTAATTAGAAATCCAATAAAATTACATTGAAAAATCTAAACCTGGTCCTTTGAAGGAGGATGGTTTACCTGGTGCCAACATTACCCCCTCCCTTTCTGCAACTGTTATTATCCAGAATTAAACACATAGGTACTGATAGCTATGTTCAGACCCAGTAGTAGCATCTGCCATCTTCAGGCAACCGCTTATCCACTCTCTGCATCCTTCTGGCTAGAGTGTTGATGAGTAGCAGTTGGTGAATTGATGTGGGGAAGTTGCCAGTGCCAGCATCATTGGTGCATGTGGAATATGACAGCCTAAAGCAGGGGTCTCCAACCTTGGCTCCTGGAAGCCTGGCGGACTTCAACTCCCAGAGTTCCACAGCTGGCTGTGGAATTCTGGGAGTTGAAGTCCGCCAGGCTTCCAGGAGCCAAGGTTGGAGACCCCTGGCCTAAAGGGTAATGAATAGCTTGATCAATGGTGGATAAATCTCCTCTGTACTTCCTATGGCTACAAGTCGCTGACTAATGGAAAGGGACACTCCACAGATCTGGACAATAGGACTTTCTGAGAGATGCTTGGATTTGGCTTTAGGGAGGGCAGTTTTTGAAACAACATAAGAAGGATCTTTTATACCAGCACTGCTTTCCCCACTCTTTTTAAAGGAAGAAATCTTATATCATCACTAACATCTTCTCTGTTCTGGCTCTTACATTTTTTCACTCTGCATATAAAGAATATCATGAAAGAAAAGGAAAAGATGATGATTATAGTAGCTCTGATGCATTATACTACTCATTGAAGAAAAAATGCTGAACACATGGGCAATATCCCTGAATTCTCAATATTGGTCCTTCAGGTGCAAATTCATTTACAGAGTCCTTTTGTTGTTGCCCATCCTGCTCCTTTTACATGGTTTTGCAAAAGTTTTTTAAAGAAACAGAATAGAGAAGCTAGCATGCTGCAGAACAAATCACCTCTCTTTGATGTAATCATTACTTCATTACTTATATGATGTTCAAATATGCCTTGGGAGGCATATAGCCTTAAGAAATCAAAAGGTTAGGAGGCTGCAGCCCTGGTCTCTCTTTGAAAGTATACACCGTTCTTCATCAAATCTCAAAAGATACAAAAAAGTATTTTGGTTCCTGTGGGTTGGGCAAGACAGAGCCCCACCCTTGTTTTGCTTTATGATAAACTGGTAGTTATTAAGAATATTTATAACATTAAAATTCTCATTCTTGTCAGTGGGTAGCCATATTTCATTTCCTTCTAGCTGGACATGGAATGTCCTGAAAACTCTATATAAAATCAATAAAAATTAGCCATTTAATACATTTCAAAGACATCTTACTGACTATACAAGATCACTTGTAATGCATTTTCTTTCATCCCCCAGATTCCAAATCATTCCTTTCTTCACAAGTTTGAAATTCTATTTTATAAATGATTGAACTTCAAGGAGAAAGCACTGAAAAGTTTCTTTGGTCCTTTAAGAATTCAGCTTCAGTTGCACAGTGACCTGGATGCTGATTAGTTATTTATTGCAGAGAAAAACAAGTCACAAGTTGAAGGAGAGTTATTGACTTTTCTGTATGCAAATTGCAGAGCTGGTGTAATCAAAGCAAGTGAAGCAGCTGCAATCTGTCTTGCACTGAACAGCCTATCAGTCTAGGTGCCTTGGCTTTATCTGTGCTAGAAAAATACATCCTGCTTAAGGATGCAGCTAACACTTTGCAATCCATAGCATGTAATGCCTCTATCTAAGTCCCTCTGAAAACTGTGCAAGCTGAGCCTGCATCCCAATTGCTCAAGCTCAGTCCCATAACCAGTCCTTGATTGCTTTTGACCAAAGATTTAGAAACAGGGGGAAGCTTAGAAAGAATCAGGGAGATAAATTTTCTCTACATTGAGCTCTTATCTCTTCCTAGCCAACTGCCATTTTACACACATCATAGTTGCCCTGTTTGACGCACCACTAAAAATTGTTTCATGCTTCCTCACTTAGTCCTCAATCCTTCTTGCCAACATTTTTAAAGTAAAAAATCACTCAGATTCTTCTCATCCAGGTTTTCTAATGGTTTTTCTATTGTGTAGGTCAAGGATAGTTTGACATAGTTTTCCTTAAACATCTTGATGTTTTTGCTTTTTCGTTCAGCTATAATATCCTGCTGTAATGGAAGCTAGGACCATGGTGATCAGTGTGTGTGTGTGTGTGTGTGTGGTTCTATTACTATTTGAGTGATCAGTTCTGAAAATCGTACTGGGGGGGATATTGCTCAGATATTAGTATAATATCTGTATAAATGGCATTTATACCATTGCATTCCAGGCTATCTTTCACATGCTTTTAATATTTAAATGAAATAATTAGGGGAAGTCTTTTGGAGACTGGGCTGAAGGGCAATCAGTTAGACCTTGCTTCAATGTTGTTTTGAGACAATACCCAGACACAAGGAAGGATAAACGAGATAGAAGTTACAACCGGGGACAAAGTTCAGTATATAGAAAATTGTAGTCAGATATTAATTTGGGGCAGGGGGAGGAAGATGACAATATAGACAATTTCATAGACTAGGAGGAAAAATATTGCAGAAATATTGTGGAAAATCTTTGTGTAAATTTTGACTAGTCCTAACTACTGAATTGCAAGAACTAAATAATGAAAATGCTTTTTACGTATTTGATCTAATTGAAAAGTAATTTGCTCTGACTGTACTGCTGTCACCTTTCACGTCTGTTGACTGTGAGCATCTGAGTAGTTGAGTTCTCCACGTACTAAGGTTCAACAAAAGCACAGTACATACTAGAGCATTTATTAACAGAAGCACCATATTTTCACAGAGATGGAAAAGCTGCTTAACACAGCAGGGCACAATTCACAGAACTTCTTGTCAGCCCCCTTGAAAAGAGGCAATTAGGCACAGCAAACAACTTTTGAATATGCCCCTCACAATGATGGCTTTGTAAGGCTCTGCGATTTACCTGGTGAGTTACCTAGAAAAACTATTTGAAGATATAGCCCTCCATTAAATTCTGGAGCTGCATGCATGTGTGTATTCATTCATTCATTCATTCTTAAAGAATAGATACATTGAATACAAGCAGAAGTAAAATTATTGAAGGTATTCAAATGTCTCCCTCCCTTTTTTAAATCCTTAAGAATCCTTCCTTCCTTCCTTCCTTCCTTCCTTCCTTCCTTCCTTCCTTCCTTCCTTCCTTCCTTCCTTCCTTCCTTCCTTTTAAAGCAGAGCTTTCACTCAGTTTAGAGCCTAGGGCCACCTTTACTAGGGAAGAAAACCTAAGAAACGATTCCTTCACAATATTCCAATTAATTGAAAAGAAATCTGCATATTTTACTAGGGGATGAAATTTGCAAGTATTAAAATCAGCCAGGCAACAAACTTATTCATAGATATATAAAAGTATTCAACATAGCATTAGCAAATGGCTGATGATCAAAGCTGTCAAAAATAATTTGCTAATGAAGTGCTTGCTTACATAATCAACTTTAAGGAATTGTTGTGTGGAGAAAATAAAGCTTGATTCTGCAGCCTAATATTTCAGCCACATGTGCTCAATCATAAGACATTCTACTTTGTATAGATGCCATTGATGAACATTTATACATGCATGTGAAACAATACAGTATATATGGATATATGGATACATATATGTGTGAGAGAGCAAAAGGAGGAGAGAGGGAGGGAGAGGGAGAGTGTTATAGGGCTACCTAGTGGTACTTTAATCATAAAAGTTGGCTGGGTAACTGGACTGGTTGTCTCTCTCAGCCCAACTCACCTCACAGAGTTGTTGTGGAAAAAAACATGTGAGGAAGTGGTATTTAGATAAGTTCATCACTTTGAGTTATTTATAGAAACGATAAATGTGGGATAAACAAAAATATTTTAAGATTTGATTAAATTAGGTTATATTTTCCTTAACTCATGATTAATTTCCGATGATTTCATGGACACATTCATGTAATATGGAAGTAGTTTTGAGAATATTTTTTAAAACTTCTTAATGAAACCTACAACTGAAACCTAGAACTGAAATTCCTGATTGTCTCCCTTTTAAGTACTAATCAAGCACAGCTGTGCTTAGGTTTTTGAGGCATTCAACATTAAAAATACAAATAACTCAAACCCAAACCCAAACCAAGGCATTTACACACTGACCACAGATGGGCAGAAGGAATCATTTTCCAACTATTGCTTTGAGCCTACCTCCATTGTGGTGGTTAATAATAATAATATTTTATTTGTGGTCACAGACCAAAATGTGGTGGTTAATTATTTTCACTTACAAGGGAACTGTAATGTTTTTTTCCATTCTGTTGCTTTTTCTTATATCTGTTCAGCTGCCTGTTCCTTCACCCCCCTTTTAATATTTTATTTTCAGCATCCTGAAATCTATCTGCTCATTTCCCATTACCTTTTTAAAATCCTATTTGTGTTTGCCTTCCATTCTAGTCCTCTATCACTTTTTACAAGTCATAATCCTATTTCCTTAAGACCAGGCATTATAAATGTTCTAAGTTTCTATGTACAATGTAAAGAGAATTTGTTGCTGTTACACTCATGGTAAGAATGCAAAATTTAATCCCACCTTTACTATCTGAAATTTCTATTCCAATCCCAGAAGGATTATACTAAAGACATACATTGACTGAAAATATTCAGTTAAATAAATTACTACCTGCAAGAAATCAAATACGCTAAAGTCTTCCTGCGCATTATACCAGCAGTCCTCATCCTTCATCTCACACATCAAAGGAGAAGCCAAAGGAGTGTAAGATTTTTAATTTCCAGGCCAATGCTTTTACAAACACAAATTCTTTCTCAGACTTTTGAATATGACCACATTTCCTACTGATGAACATGAGATAGGAGTAAATGCACAGAATGAGGAATAGATGGGAACGATACAAGAATATGGTTAAGTGAACTAGTAGGAAGTTTCCCTTAACTTTAAACGGCTAGTATGCCCTGTGTCCCCATGTTGTGATATGACAACAGACAAAGTAGCATTTGTGTCCCTTGACCTGCTGCTCAAAAGAAGTGGGAGTTAAGAAGACACTTGGAAGCCATCTGCCACCAGTCAGCAACCAGCCTGTTTGATTCTATTTATGGGCCTAGTTTCTCTCTCTCTTCCTCTGTATGTGCTTCAATTAATAAAACAGAGATAATTCAAAATTTAATTTGCAAGAGAAATAAATTATAACTATTTCCACCAGGCTTTTAAATGCATTGGTTCTTTACGTAGACCTTGCTTGACTCCTTGTAATGAAATATGGCTGAAAAGAGCTGTAAAATCCAAGAAATAGTCATTGAATCTTTGTTGAACAGGTTGTATTTGTAATCAGTCCAAGAGATCAGCTGGAGGATTGTTCCACTTTGAACTTTCTGGTTTATTTCTCTTTTCACAGAGGGCATTTGTTTACTTCTTTTTAACCTGAAGAATAAGAATTTAGGTACATAGTTTTGTTGAGCATGTAAATCAGTTCTCAAGAGTTAACTAATTCAGAAACTGTTCACACCTTGAACCAAAACCTATCTCAAATGATTAAAAGTCCCTCCTGTTACCTTGCCTGCAGACCAGAAAAAATCAATCCTATTTGCAAAGACCTCCAAAAGAACCTAGCCTGAAAAAAGAAAATATAATAAAGCTTTTCCTTACCTGTAAATCAGAAGTATAATTCCTGATTTAAGAAGTATAGAAGCAATGTTATTGATGGCTGCTGTAATACAGAGCAAACCTGAAAGTTTTGCAAGTAGGTTGGGCATTATTCAAAATATTCCAATGGGTTTTACAGTCTGTTTTCAAAACTTAACAGCATTAAATGTGATGAATAACTTGAGTATGAAATGTTCTTAGCCATATGGAGGAGGATTGCTGGTATGACAGACTATTAAAGATGAGTAAGGAAGTACATATTTCATGTCTTCATATAATCATACAGCGTATCCAGGATGCCAAAATTTCCATTGAAAGAAAGCTTGGAGGAAAATATAGTTAGGAGTGTATATAAAATTAGCAACAGTATGTAGGAAGCCATTTCATTTAGAAGCCCTTTTTTATAAAAAAAAAAAAATCACAGCCTGAGAATAAGCTGTCTTATCAAAAAGAGAAAATAACGCCTAGTTCTTCCACAACAGAAGAAATAAAGAAAGATGAAGAAAGAGTAGCTAAATTAAATGATTGTAATTTACCTGTGTTAATTTATAAACTTGTTCCATTTTGGCTACTCTTGCCATCTGTCATTTAGCTCTATCCTGAATTTGGCTGTTGTCCTCAAGTCTCCCCTTTTCTTAGATCACTTTTGACTGTAGACCTGGTGGAAACATTTCACAAGTTGTGAAAAAGAAGCCATATCTGGCTTTCTGCTACAAAGCTCAACCAAGAGACTACTAAGAAGGAAAGAAAAAGAAAGAAAGAGGAAACGGCTTTTGTTGCAGATAATAGCTAGGAAGAAAGAAAATGCTGCTTTTGTATATATAAACAATTTTCTCTAGATTCTTAAGGAAAGGATAAAGAATTGTGAATACGGATACAAGAAATGCTCATGTTGCTGTTGGCTGAAAACCCTAATTAATGACAGCAAATTAAACTATCATATGCCAAAATAGCAGTAGTCAATGGGGAAAATGTAATGAACAATTGCAAGTTATACATATAGGGTAAAAATCTAAAGCAAGTAGATGAATTTATAAAGTCTGTTAGAATCTTTACTAAAGGTGAACAGATGGAAAAATCGAAATGCTAATAGAATGATGGCAGATAGTATGTGTTTTGTTTGAAAAAAATGTTTCTTAAAGAAGTCAGAAAAATTGTATATAAAGGCATGCTTCTGTCTACTTTGTTATATATAGAACTGATTATCCCAACAGAAGCACAACAATAAGTTGAATACAGAGGAACTTGATTACTTAAGAAATGCTTGGTAAAACAAGAAGAAATTGATCAAGTAGAAATGAGTGCTGAAAACACACTGAAACATTAACAGAATATATGAGGAAAACATCCAGACATCAACAAAATAAATGAGGATTATATTACAAAACTAACATATAAAAGAAGATTGAATGGTACTGATAAGAAGAAAATATTTGTAGCTCAGAGTTGAAATGAGAGATGCTTGGTCCTCTCTGAGCTTAGTTGTTTACTTGCATATGTATTGTTAACCAAACTGGGTAATATCATCAGTCATGATGATGTTACCTAGTTTGAATAATGAAATGTCTGCAAGAAAACAACCAAGCTCAGAGGACATCAAAGGACCCCTAAAGACTGAATAGATCGAAAGAGTGGATGAAATCCTGAAAAAAAAGGAGAAATGACAACACCCACCACCAAAAACCAATGAAAGTAATTATATACAGCACCGTATGAATGTAGTGAAAACAAGGATAATTTTCAGTTATAAAAAGTATGGGGATATCTCATAAATGGTATTGGTATAAACTAGATGTAGCTATATTTCAATCTTCGTATGTTTTTACTTTATAATTTCTTATGCCCTTTCTGCATTTTATACAGTGTTATTTGTATCAAAAGGGAATACCGTAATAAACATCCTGTACATGTATAGTTGTTTCAAGGGAGAAGAGAGTCTTGCTGAAATACTTATGATTGTGGTACGATGCCATTGTTCATATTTAGTGATAAGATGACTATGAAGTGTGTGTGTGCTTTTTATTTCATTGAACAATCATTTTGCTTGCAGCCTTCCTAGCTTCCATTCAATCCCAAGAGATGATATCATCAGGAGACACTTCCTATACAGCTTTTGTGACCAGTGATGTATTGCTACTGCTATGAATCCTATCATGGAGAAATAATGATTGAAGGAATGTCTTCTTCCTTGGAGAAAACTGAAGACCAGAAATAGGCCAATGACTGTGTAAGACAGTATGATGGAACATGTTAACAATATAACAACACAATCACCAACAAAAACAGATGCAAACTAGATGTTATCTTCATGCATGAACACAGTTCATGCATTTTAAAAATATAGCAATAACAGCTGGTGTGGAGGGGCTGTAGAGCAACACTAAGACAGCAGGAGGAAGGGATATTTCCTTTCCTGACTTGCTATAGTCTAACAAAATACCACTCCCTACAGCTGCTGAATTCACAGAGATTGAAACAAGATAGCCTGTGTCAAAGAAGTGACTCTCCCTAAACAAAACTGAGTCCAGTGTTGGTACAATAATCTCAAAAGTGATATTTTACTGTCTCAAGGGAATGTGAAAGAAAATAAGAACCAACACAAAACTAGAATGTCTCTTCATTTTAATAAGATTCTGAATCAGTCACCTGATTTAAGCATGCTGACTGGGAACGTTGTAGTTTAATAATAGAGAAAAGCTGTTCTAAATATTCTCTCTGATAAGATCTCAAGATGCCCTATAGAAATAACATCAAGAGTCTAGATCAGGGCTGTCAAACTCCCAAGGGCTGGATGTGCTTGTGCTGGCCACACCCATGCCTGGTTTAGTGGAGGGGGGGGAGTCCTGATATGACATGTGACACTGCCATGACAACATGAGTTTGACATCTCTGGTCTAGATGAAGAAGATCACTACAAATAACTGGACACCTGTCAGGCTGACAACATCAAGCACACTGAAGTTAAGAAAATTAGTAGTGGATATATCAGAAGAGTGAAGGAGATCTTAAAGTCCAAACTCAGTGGTGGAAATATACCATCAAGACCATTAACACCTAGAAAATTCCATTCATTAGATATACAATTGGAATAGTGGACTGGACTTGAACAGAACTAAAATCCTGGGTAGGAAGACTAGAACAATAATGACAATGACTCATGCCTTTCATTCACACAACAATGTTGACAAACTCTGTTTACCAAGTGGCATAGGTGGGTGTGGAATGTTGCAGTACACCAGATAACTGAAGAATTAAAAATAGCATTGGAAGAATATTGAAAAGATAGCGAAAAAGATGCACTGCAGCTAGTATGCCATTAAGGCTTTCTGAATATCAAAAAGACCAAACTGGCTTATAAGAAAGACCAAATAATGAATAGAAAAAAGATGTAGCAAGATAAAGTATTACACTGCTAGTAGATAAAAATGTAACAGGCAAAAGAAATTGAAAAGCAGCATTAATTTTGGTGTTGATCTCTATTCACTTGGGGGTTGATTGCTGGTGAGGAGATGTTTAGGTCTTTTTGTTTCCTTTTTGGTTTTTTGATTGTCTCTTTTAAATAGTATGCAGATGATAAACAACATCTACATATGTTTATCTCACCAGCAATCAACACCCAGATGAATAGAGATTAGCACCAAGATTAACACAGACTAAAATTCCAGAAGCAAACAATACCCCAATCAAAAATCTACCATCTCAAACAAGCCAACAGTCAACAACACTGACAGAATAAGCCACTAATATATAAACTGAGAGTAAACCTTACCCCTTTACCAGCACTGATGATGTTGTCTAGTTTGATAATAAAATGTCTGCAAGAAAACAACCAAGCTCAAAGAGCTCCAAGGATCAAAAAAAACTTGACAAAAGGTCTTACCTGAGAGGCACCTTCTCAGATGGTGGAGACAGGATCCAGGCATGGGATATATTCAGCTCTGTTCGGCTATAGACTGAATAGAAAAAACTGAAGACATGCCTCCTTTGGGCCACCGTCCACAGTTCTTGATGAAGTCGAGGTCCTACTGCAGTTGCCATAAGAGTTCCATCATTAAGCAGAGATGGGATCCAACCAGTATAACTACTGGTTCTGTTGCTCTGCATTGCCCACGTCACGCGAGTGCAACTTACGACCTGCTGAGCTGCCCAGACAGCTGAGCAGTGCTGCGTCCGGGTGCACAATGGTTGGAAAAGCCCTTTTTCCTTTTTTTTCAACCACAGCTGTGTGGTTATAAGACATAGGCCATATCATCCTACACACCTAAGAACATTGAGGCCAGAGAAAAAAAGGGGGGGACTGGATCCTGTCTCCACCATCTGAGAAGGTGCGTCTCAGGTAAGACCAATGCCCCTTCTCCAGATTGGTGTCGACAGGATCCAGGCATGGGACATACCAAAGCTAATGTCCTATGGGTGAGGTTCTGGCCCTTATTGTGAGTAATCTTCTGGCAGGCCCCTCTGTAATACCCTTCATCCAAAAGCTGCATCAGTGGAAAAAAAAGAGTCAAGATGATAATGTCTAATGAAGGCCAAAGGGGTAGACCATGTCGCTGCTGGACATATCTCTTCTACAGAAGCCTGAGTCATCCAAGCCACTGTTGTGACAGCGCTTTGTGTAGAGTGAGCCATGACATGTGTCAGAGTGGATGAGCCTTGTGCTGCATAACCTTTAACAATGGTAGCTCTAATCCACCTGCCTATGTGAAATGGGGGTTCCGTTGGTGAACAGGCAGGCACTTGCTATGGCTGTAGTTCTTGTCCCTTCGAAGGAAGCACGAAGGCAATTGAACGCCTGTCGTGCCTCTAGTCCCTTTAGGACTGCTGTGTGGATATTTCCAAATAAAAAAACAAATAATTTTAAGCTGCCATTGTCTGTCTATTTATAAAAAAACAGAGGAGCTATTGAGCAACAGTCTATATCAGCTGAGACTGAATAGAAGAGCTGGGGACAGTGGCCGAAAGGGGTTGTGTTTTCAGTTTTTTCTATTCAGTCTATAGCTGAACAGAGCTGAATATATCCCATGCCTGGATCCTGTTGACTTCAATTTGGAGAAATGCTAAATCTAAACATCTAAACATTGGACTAACTGTGCGACCAATCAAGATATAATAACTTATATAGTAAACTCATATCAAAGCTATGTTATTTTTGCTTTCTACTGCTTCGTATTATTTTGCATGGTTTCATGGTAAGTTGACAAGAAAATACTAGAAGTTGCTATATTATGCCTTTCATTTTTGAATGTAACAGTCCTTAAATTTTTGAGATTTTACATGCAGAAAAAAAAATCTAGTTAAAACACCTCACTTTACACATATATGCTATGTAAATTTTCCAATGGTCAGATCCCCATAAAGGAAAAATATGCATGACTGTCCTCATTTTAATCAGGGTATAGGGAAATCACTAAGCTGTTTATTTAGCGAAATCCATGCAAATCAAAAGAGATGCACAAACTTTTGCCAATTTTTCTTAAATGAGTATTCCTAGACTTGAAGCAGCTAGCTTTCTTCACTTGAACAGAACTCGAGCAAAATTCTGAAGGATTCAAGATAAATATGAGTCAGCAAAATATAATGCTAATCAACAGCTCACATATGAATCATAGTCATATTGCATATAAAAATTCAATTCATCTTGATCTGGATAAGTCATTGCTACAGATTATGCTGCTTTCTAAAATTCATCTAACTCATGTTATGAAATTGTATTCAGATTAAGAGGTTTGAGAATTTGGGCAATGATATCACACATGATCTGCTCAGGTTTTTGATCCCTAGTGGTTCATAACATTACAACTGAGATAGGAAGTATTACATTCCTCTTCAAAAGGTTAGTGTGAGGCTGCCCTTAGGGGAAAAAAAGGCTTCTTGCAGAATTGTAGCAGCTTTTAGTCTGATATTAATATTCCTTTCTAGGTCAAGGTGTTCAGATAGATAGTGCCTGTAAAGTCCCACAATCTCTTTCATGGTTCTAAGTATCCTGGTCTATTTCAATGGTCAATTTCTATTCTGCACTCTGTTAAGATGAGAGGTTTTTTGTCTTTTGCCCTATGAACTGTGATCTGCATTCCATAAAATAAGACTTAAAATGTTGGTACCCACCATCTCTGACACAGTATTCCTTCAGAGTTTCTCAAAACTTATAAAGATCTCTGGAATGTTGTGTATACCACTTAAAAGTTTGAATATCAATGGTTGCTAACCATGTTTGCCATATTTTGAACCGCATGTTTTATGCATAGTTTTAGTATTTAGTATTTATTTGATTTGTCAATCGCTTACAAGATACAGGTATAAGAATAAATATAGTTTTGAATACATGGGATAGATACTTATAAGAAAAATAAAAAAACCAATAGGACAGGGACGGCAGGCACGATTGGTGCACTTATGCACGCCTCCTACAGGCCTGTTAGGAAGGGGGTGAGGTCAATAGTAGACAGTCTAAGGTTAAAGTTTTTGGGATTTGGGGAAGAAGCCAGAGTCAGGTAGAGTATTCCAAACATTGACCACTCAGTTGCTGAAGTCGTATTTTCTGCAGTCAAGTTTGGTGCAGTTAACCTTGAGTTTGTATCTATTGTTTGCTCTTGTATTGTTATGATTAAAGCTGAAGTATTCATTTGCAGGTAGGACATTGCAGTATCTGCTATCCCGCATGAGATGGGCGGCTCATGATAGGGAGCGAAGGAGAGAGAAACGACAGGAGACAAAGTTCCTCGGGATGAGCGCGCCCCGAATGTCTTGGCACACGCTCTTTTATTGTGCTTCTTCACAAGAAAATGATTTAATCAAAGCTCAAGTCAAACAGGATATACATGTTTTACAAAGCTTAAGTCCATCAGGATGTGCATGTTTACAAAGCTGCATACCAGACAAATCATTCACAATGTGGATAAGCTTATTGACAGCCGTCTAGCTCCTTGTCCCTTGTACGTGCCTTGCAAAGGTCACTGAAGAGACAGAAGTTAATGATTACACATGAATGATACATAGTTACAACATCTCCTCTGTTTTTATTATTTATGACGAGTCTTCTTCCTCGTCCGAGAAGATAGGAACCATTTTTATGGAATGTTCGCCGTCCCCGTCATCTGGGCAAGAGTGCGACCTGTCAGCGTCAGGGTTGTCCAAGGAGCGGTAACTCAGCAATGACATTTTTTCGTCCGGTGTTGAGGATATAACATGAGCTTGCAATAACACATTAACATCAGCAGTTATGGAGGAGAATTGATTTTTCAAAAATTGCAATATTCTATAAAAACAACAAGGTCCTATAATACATATCAATATAATGATTATTAATGGTCCTGCCAATGCAGTTAAAAAGGTTGTAAGCCATGGCGAAATAGAAAACAAGCCTTGATACCAATTATACATGTTTAACCTTTCTTTTTCTCTATCTTTCAAGCGTTTTTCTAATTCTTTCATAGAATCCAACACGCCCCCCCTGCTATCGGCATAAAAACAACATTCTTCTTTAAGCGCAGCACACAATCCCCCTTGTTTTAAAAAATAACAGATCTAAGCCTCTACGATTTTGCAAAAGGGGGTATTCCATGGGTATCTGTAGGGATATAAAATCATCAGAGTTATACACATCAATTTTTGGTACAAGCCATACTTGAATGCAAAATGATTTGGATTTAACAAGTTCATTCCCGTGGACACATGCCGTGAGACCAGTGGAACAAGCCCAAACAGAATTATTGCCAGGGATAAAATACATTCCTTTCAGGTGTGATGTTAAATTTCCTCCTGAAGTGGTGTAGACTGCAGAATATCCCCCGGTTGTGTGGGTGCGTCTGCCAAATCGAATTGAAGTGGTGGATAGAAGTCTTCTATGCGAGAAAAATTGGTTGTAGAACTTAAACAAACGCCTTGAAAGTCAGTTATAGTCCAAGTAATATTATATCTTCTATGAGGCCTCTGCGGATCGTCATGAACAGTTCTTTTGAAGCGTCGTTTGTTGACAGGATCAGAGTTCGGGTATATAAAAGCATCACAAGTAGGAGAGAGGGCTATGGACAAGTTAGTTGTAGAACATTTACGAGATGAGGAGGGAATGCAATTAGTAGAAAAAGGATAATAATTACAATAATGACAATGAAGATTAATTTGGTCATTCATCAAGGATGTTAGTTGGGGTGGGGGAACCCATACCATAGAAGGACATCTAGGTCCCCCTATATCTAGATTGAATAGAGGAAAAGATTTTAAGGTTCCTTTCCATAGGAAGAGTAAAGAAGGAACAAAAGAGCGAATGGTAGAGTGTTCTGTAAGTAGGATACGAATAAGGTAGAAATTGCAAAGAGGAAATAGGCAAGAATATCAGGAAGATTTTAAGATGCAGATGTAGCGGAGGAATTCCCATGATAGGGTCTTACTGCCCGACCAGGGACCCAGCAAGTGGTTTTGTCTGGTAATAGAATCGCAGCGTAGCCTCGTCCCCAGGTGAGAAGCTCAGCAGGACCCTGCCAGGCGGGATCTGGCAATCTGCGATAATATACTAGAGGTCTGTTAGGCGGGGGTGAGGGGGAGGAAAAATGATGCGAAGCAGCAGAAGTGGGAGGAATGCCAGTCAGATTAAGAAAGTTTAAAGTGTAAAGACAAATGTTAAGAAAATTTTGCAATGCTGGGAGGTTCGGGGGTTTTTCCCGCAACGAATATCAATCAAGAGCACGTTTTAGAGATAAGTTCGCTCGTTCCACAATAGCCTGCCCCTGGCTGTTGTAGGGAATCCCAAACTTGTGGGTTACATCCCATCTGTTACAGAAGTCCTGGAACGCAGAACTTGTATAAGCAGGTCCATTGTCAGTTTTGATTTCTTTTGGACGTCCCAGCGAGGCAAAGGTATGAATTGAATGATTGATGACATGTTTTACAGTTTCTCCCCTTTGAGGGGTGGCCAGAATAAACCCTGAATATGTATCTATGGAAACGTGCAAATATTTCCAAGGGGCAAAAGGTGGATACTGAGTTACATCCATTTGCCAAATTTCACAAGCTTTTAATCCTCTAGGATTTACTCCTATGGGAATGGAATGTCCTTGCTTACTACATGTGGGGCATTGTTGAATAATGGCAGCAGCTTCTGCCTGAGTTAGAGCAAATTGTTTTTGTAGGGCTTTCTTATTTTGGTGAAAATAGTCATGGCTTTCAGCTGCTGTAAGATTACAGATTGATTTACCAGATGCAGCTGCTGCAGCTGCGTCTGCCACCTCGTTTCCCTTCTGTAATATACCAGGAAGAGGTTGATGGCTCCTGATATGTGCTACAAAGAATGGATGCGTGCGGCTGTTGATACATTGCTTTAGAGGAAGCAACAACTTTAACAAAGAAACAGATATGCTAGGAGATAAATAGGCTTGATATATATTTTTCAAAATCTGAGAAACGTATAAGGAATCTACTATTAAATTAAAAGGAGCTTTTTGAAACTGCTGAAATGCAATAAGAGATGCAGCAAGTTCTGCCTGTTGAGCAGAAGATTACGGAGGGATAATTTTAGTTTTCCACTCTCCCTTCTGGTACCATGCACAAGCACCATACATTTTTCCCCCATCTGCATAAAGCGTAGGTGCATCTACTAATGGAGATATTGAGAGGGGGGAATGCCATTCAAAAGGGAGAGTTTTAAGAAAAGTGAACCGTGGGTCTGCTGGTAAATGGCAAGAAATTTGCCCTGGCCACTCTTCTAAAGCATATTGTAGTTCTTCTGAATTACACCATAGCATTTCCCACGTGGTCAGTGAACAAGGAGTGAATATTGAAACAGGCTCACATCCCATGAGTTGTTTACATCTTTGTTGACCTTTAAAGATCAACTGGGAATATGCAGAGGCTTTACTAGTGATTGTGGTCCATGGGGTGTGAGACAAATGCAGCCATTCTAAAATCAGAACCTGTGTCTGATGAGATTGCATAATGACAGCAGTGGGTCTCTGAACAGTATTTAGTAAAGCAATTGATAAAGGGCAATTCTCTATAGCTCGATCCACCCATCGAGTAGCCAGTAAATGGGAAATGTCTTTTAATGCCTGCAACTGCTCTTTATTTAGAATGATAACATCGGACGGGGCTTTACCTTGTGTGAGGGCATTAAAAAGAGGAGCTAATGTAGCTGTGGTCAAACCCAAATAAGGACGTGCCCAATTTAAGATTCCCAGGAACTGTTGTAAGATTACGAGTGTGGGTTTCGGGGGAAGTGTTGGGAGGGGAAGGGAAGGAACAGCAGCTGAAGCAAGTAACTTGTGACCTAAATAGGAAAAGGGAGGTTTGGATTGTATTTTTTCTGGGGCTATAGTGAGCCCTGCTTTACCTAAAATGGAGGTCAGGCACGGCAGAGTTTTTAATACCGTGCCCTTTGGGCCAGGTGCAGATACCAATATATCATCCATGTAATGATAGATTTAAAAATGAGGATATTTGTCCATGTATGGTTGCAAGGCTAAATCCACAAAAAATTGACACATAGTTGGACTGTTTAACATGCCTTGCGGTAAGACTTTCCATTGATATCGTTTGGTAGGTCTTTGATTATTTAAGGTTGGTACTGTAAAAGCGAATAATTTTCTATCTAACTGGTGTAATGGAATGGAGAAAAAGCAGTCTTTTAAATAGATAATGACAAGATCATACTCTTGAGGAATTATGTTAGGATTCGGAAGACCACATTGCAGGGGTCCCATTGGAAGGAGGACCGCATTCACAGCCCTTAAATCCTGAAGGAGGCGCCAAGCGCCGTTTTTCTTTTTGATAACAAAAACTGGGGTATTATATGGACTCAATGAGGGTTCTAGATGACCTCTATCTAATTGTTCTTGAACAAGAGAATGTAAGGCTTCAAGCTTTATAGAAGGGAGAGGCCACTGATCAATCCACACAGGGTTATTGTTAGTCAAATATAAGCGAAGCATGGTTAAAGGAGGGTGAGTTGCGCATTAAACTGTGACATAAGGTCTCTTCCCCACAAATTAGTATACAGAGGAATTACAGCTGGTTTAATATAAGCAACACATTGAGACTCAGGGAAATGGGCTTTTACCCAGTTTCTGCTAATGCAAGTCTCCTGGAGTCCCCCCACTCCTCTCACTGCTGGTGCCACATCAGCAGGCCAGGTGTCCGGCCACTCAGCGGTTCGGATGATGGAAATATCCGCTCCAGTATCTAAAAGACCAAGAAAGGATCGACCGTTCAATAGGAATGTTACCGTAGGTTTCGGTTGACTAATTGGTCTTTCAATTGCATAGAGTTGCTCTTGTTGTTGGTCTAAGAGCACAATCATTTTTGCCACAACATCCCCCTCATTTATAGTAACTTCTGTATTAGCTAGTATGGACAGGCAGACATCAGACAATACAGTGGGGTCATGCAGAAAAGGAGAGGCAAGAATACCTTGTTCAGCTAAGTCCCGTACAGGAAAGACTAGCACTGGAATATCAGGGGGCATGTGAAAAGGCTGAACAGGGTGCACAAAGAGAAAGTCAGCGATACCAGGGAGATAAGTAACAGTTTCATTAGCAACAAGATCGTAAGCAAAAGAAGAAAAATTGCAAGTTTCAGCAGCCTTTGTTGTGGGGCTAGCTGCCTGCCCCGTTTCTAGTTTCCCTGATTCAAATAGGGGCTTTGAATGATTGTAGGGTTACTCTGCTGTTCATTCTTTTGGACTCTGCACTGATTAGCCCAGTGATAGCCCTTTTTGCATCGAGGGCATGGCGTTTTTGGGCGAGCTACCTGGTTTCTTGACATATTTGCTCCCCCGCCGGGGCTCTGCATTGGCTCTTAAAGTGGCCTGGCTTGCCGCAATTAAAACAATTACCCATTTTACGAGTATTTTGTTGGGAAATGGGAAGAAGAGAGCCCATGTTCTGCTGCATGCCTTCTGTAATGGCTGTAGCCAGAGTAGACATGGAATGGGATGTGGTTCCTATGATCTGGCAGGCTGCAAGATAATCCGCCAAGGTAACATTTGTCTTGTTAATTAATGGTTGCAAAACCTTCTGACAATCAGCGTTTGCGTTTTCATAGGCTAGTTTTAAACCTAATTCATTACAAGCCTCCTCATTATCAATTTGTCTCTCCAAGGCTTCTGTGAGATGGTTTACAAAGGAAGAAAAAGGCTCAGAAGGTCCTTGGATAATCTTAGAGAAAGATTTGGGCGCGCATCCCGCATTATCAATTTTTTGAGCCGCGGCCAAAGCACAATCCTGTAATATAGGGAAAGCAGCTGCGTCTGTGGAAGTCTGCTGGGCAATGGTAAGCATTGTGCCGGTACCGTTAAGCATATCTAAAGTAACATTAGCTGGCAAGCCTCTAGCGGCTGCGGCTGCAGTACGCTTATGGAATTCGGATTCCCAGACCATAAATTGTGAAGGAGTGAGGATCATGGCAAATAATGTGCGCCAATCAGCATTTATCCAGTCAGCGCCTGGTTGGCTTATTGACCCCAAAAGACCCTGTACATAGCGGGATTGAATACCATTTTCCTTGCAGGCTGCTTTCAAATCCTTAATTATTTTGTATGGTATTGGGGTATACTGAGGAGCTGGGGGATTGCCGGCTTGTATGACCGGATAGAGAGAAGCAGCTGCAAGGGTGTCCTCATCCATTTCCCCTTCATAAAAGTCTTGTTGAATGGCTTTTACAACCCCCCACCACCTCGGGAGGGTGGTGGAGGACACGGGGGCTCTACATTTGTGGAAGTGGATTGAATGGAGGGAGGCTCCCGTAATGATTCATGACCATCGGGAGCGGAGGGTTGAAGGACAGAAAAGTTATCATAACTTGGCGGGGGAGATTCAAATACACTCCCCGTTTCTATTTTATAATGGACCATTAAAGCCTCCATAATTTTCCTCCAAGTAACCAAAATGCCAATAGGTGCACGAGGAGGATTATGGAGATGTTCATCAATTTTTTGCCAAGTGGAAATTTTTAAGGACCCTTCCTCTGAATAATTGGGACAATGTTGCCACACATAAGCCAATAATGTAGCAATAGGTTTCATTTTTACAGGCGAGCCCTTTAAATTAGCAGAATATTTAGAAGAAGAAGTGACTAATTCCCTCAATTCCTTCAGATGCTGCATCTGTTGTTGAGAAAAGTTTCCACCCATACTTACGAAAGTCGAGACCGTGTTTCAGATCCGATGATGTGCAATTCGCTTCAGGCCTGGCGATGCACAGCTCCCATCGAGCGGGTAAGATATGAGCGCGTCGCAACGTATCCCCCTTAGGGAATCACGTCGGGGTCACCAGAATGCGGTATCTGCTATCCCGCATCAGATGGGCGGCTCATGATAGGGAGCGAAGGAGAGAGAAACGACAGGAGACAAAGTTCCTCGGGATGAGCGCGCCCCGAATATCTTGGCACACGCTCTTTTATTGTGCTTCTTCACAAGAAAATGATTTAATCAAAGCTCAAGTCAAACAGGATATACATGTTTTACAAAGCTTAAGTCCATCAGGATGTGCATGTTTACAAAGCTGCATACCAGACAAATCATTCACAATGTGGATAAGCTTATTGACAGCCGTCTAGCTCCTTGTCCCTTGTACGTGCCTTGCAAAGGTCACTGAAGAGACAGAAGTTAATGATTACACATGAATGATACATAGTTACAACAGGACATTGCAATGTATGATTTTATATACTATATTTAGATCAGACCGGAGGCAGCATAGTTCTAGGTTTTCTAGGTCAAGAATTTCAAGTCTGGTGGCATAAGGTATTCTGCAATGAGTAGAGAAGTGGAGAACTCTTCTTGTGAAATATTTCTGGACTTTTTCAATTGTGTTAATATCAGATACATAATATGGGTTCCAGACTGATGAGCTGTATAAGTCTAGCAAATGTTTGTATGCTCTAGTTAGTAGTGTGATATTACCAGAGAAAAAGCTACGTAGGATTAGATTAACAACTCTTAATGCCTTTTTGGCTATGTAGTTACAGTGGGCTCTAGCACTTAGATCATTTGAGATAAGTACTCCAAGGTCCTTGACAAAGTTTGGATCCTCAACAAGGTCTTGACTATTTAGCTTGTATTTTATTTTCTGATTTTTCTGCCAATATGTAAGACAGAGCATTTATTTGTTGAGATTTGAAGTTGCCATTTGATTGACCATTCTGATACATAGTCAAGGTCTTTTTGGAGGGCAGTAGTATTGTCTGTGGTGTCTGTGGTGTCTGTGGTGTTGAAAAGCTTTACATCATCAGCAGTTACTCTTATGATTATGATTTAATGCGATATATAGCTTAGAGTCAGTTATTATTTTAATATTAAATGTAGTGAACTGTGATTTGAGTGACAGCCTTCTTTTACTTAAATAAATTTGCTTGGTATCTAAATAATAATAATGGATTCAATAAGTGGATAAAAGTCTCAAATCCAGTCTATACATTGGGCTAAATACATGTCAAACAACAACAACAGCAACAACAACAACAACAATAACAACAACATGGACTGCCTGGGTGCAATCCCAAAATAGGTAGAACACCACTCCACATTGGCATTAAGAAATCACCATCTATCAATTGCAAACTACAGCTTCACTGGGAGCAACTTACATGCTGTAATGATACAATCAATCAATCAGAATAGGGGCCTTGGAAGTCATCCAAGGGACCTTGGAAGTCATCCAAGGGACCTTGGAAGTCATCTAGTCCAACCCCCTGCTCAAGCAAGAGACCCTAGAAAATTTCAGAGAAGTGGCATCCAGTGTTGAAGTGCCTTCAATTTCTGTAGGCATGTTTTTAATTCCTCTCACGCTTAGGAAGTTGCTCCTTAATTCCAAGTTGCTTCTCTGCTTGACTAGTTTCTCTCCATTGCTTCTTGTCTTGCCTTCTGGTGCTTTGGAAATTAAGTTGACCGCCTCTGTTTTGTGGCAGCTCCTCAAATAATGCAATACTGCTTTCATGTTACCCCAGTCCTTCTTTCCTCTAGATAAGCCATACCAAGTTACTGCAATTGTTCTTCATTTCCAGGCCTTTAATCATTTTAGTTGCTCTTCTTTGCACTTTTTCCAAAGCCTGAACAACTTTTTTGTAATGTGGTAACCAAAACTGGATGCAGTATTCCAGGTGAGGTCTTACTAAGATTGTATAAAGCCTTTTATACAACCTTTAATGCCATCAAATAAATCTGACTATCCCAGATCCCTGGAAAGAATTCAATAGGTAAAAATGCTTAAATATCTGGTTGTCTCTGTGACAACCCATAATAATTCTTGGGAAGAACTCAGTGTGTCTGAAATCTGATACTAGCTAAAAAAAGAACTGGCCAGTGTGATTTCACATGTTTTTGTACATAATAATAATTAAACTTTTATGCTGCCTGTCAGTGAAGCTGGGCAGCTCATAGTAACCAAAAAATTTACAATAAAATCAATAAAACATAAAAAAGATAAAAGATGGCAGGTATAATGAAGAGCAGGTCTCACTTGGGCTATAGGCAAGGACTTTAAAAAACACTGGAGCTTTTAATATTTATTAAATATTTATTTCATTCTGATTTTTCATTGATTTTATGCAAATTATGGGTAAACAACCTTGACAGATTTGAAGTGAAGTTTCATTGCAAGGTTGTGGAAGCTACCTTGACAAATTTGAATTTTTGAAGACAAAATACAGTCCTGATATCCTGGGATCCTGATTTTTTTTTTATTTCAGTTCTCAGTTCTTTCAAAGCACAGATATTTTCCATTCTCCTGGTACATAAATCCATGATGCAACTCAGCTGATTAGACCTCCTGAAGAGTGAAATCTCCAATGTCCATTCACCATCTTAGCTTCACAGTAAGGTAAATAATTTTTGCCCATCTGATCTTATCTGCTCAGTCACCTCCAACAGCTGTCTACAGCCCAGTTTTGGATGAAAACCATCCATGGCAGTTGTTCATCTCATCCATATCTTCTTATTGGGCTTCCTGTGAATCAGAAAAAAGATCTTGCTGTTTCTCTTTTGTGTCTAGGCTTTAAATGTCTCAATCATTCTGATGACTTATTCCTTGAAAATCCAATATTAGGTTTAGCTAAAGAAAGAGAATTGTAAAAAGATCTGTAAGCACATCTGTAAAGGTTAAAAGTTTTTTTTTCAAAATGCCACCGTGTATATAAATCTTTTGGCAACCAAAAATATTTTTCAAGAATACAACATATTCCAAAATAATATAAATCTGTTATTGATTACACTACAAGCTGTACAATCAATCAATCAATTTATTGTTGTGATCACTGGTTGTAACAAGTAAGATAAAACCTGCACAAAAGGGGCCAAATATTAATAAAAAACACTAAATGTACAAAAGTCTGTAAAACATTAAAACAGTGTTATTACAGCAAACAAAATATTAGAAAACATTAAAAACATTTGATAACATATTCTCTCTATTTAGCAGCAATCTGTACAAAGCTTGCTAATTTCCATTACAATGTCTCCTTCTCTAAATTAATTAGATATTCAATTTTATATGAATCAGGCCAAAATGAGTTTCTTACCAAGAAGGGCTCAGAAAATTTCCATGTGCTGAAATGGAAATAGAGCACTAGTATAAATCATGGATAAAATCTTCAATAATTTCCTTAGAGCAAGGGCAGAAGCACATATTATACGGAATTTTGAGAAATGAGACCTAATTGCTGATATCGTTTGCTGTTAAGTGAGTTTTGCCCCATTTTATGACTTTCCTTGTCACATTTGTTAAATGAATGACTGCAATTGTTACGTTAGTAATATGGTTAAGTGAATCTGGTTTCCCCACTTCTGCATTTTTTTCAGGGCTGTTGTAACTTTGAACGATCACTAAGCGAACTTTGTAAGTTGAGGACTACCTGTAGTCATGTAAGGGGCCCTCAGAGGGATGGTAACAAATCTCAGATAACGATCATATTTGATTTTGTTTTATTTAATGCTTTCTAAGAAGCAAATTTATTTTGTGAGAATTTAGACAAATTTCTTTGGGCCAAGATATTCAGCACCCCATTTTTAAATAATAGATTGTTTGCATTGTTTGTGTTGAAAAAGAATTTTAGAGAAAACCCAAAGGTATGCATATCATTGAATAAAAGTGTAAACTGGTACAAGTAGAGGAGAGAATTACTTGCTGGAGGAGGCACCACTTGATAAGTCAAGGATCAGGTTGTGAGAAGAGTCTAGTTCAATATTTAAATATTTAAATGCCCTAAGAATTATTATATAATTATATAATATTATATTATATAAATATATAAGAATTATTCAAGCTATAATTGTTTGTGTATTCTTTATAGAGAAAGGGGATAGGAATACCATGTACAAACTGCATTATATCTCAGTTCAATAAGTCACGATGCCAGCAGGAATACATTAAAAAATACTAGCATCTATATATTATACCACAGTTGTTTTGTTAAATGCAATGGTGGCTATATTTGTAGGGCCCTACCACTGGGCACCATGAGGTGCTTCTCTCATATTAAGAGGAGAGGCCAGTGCCTGCCATCTAAACATTCCTTCAGATATCCTTGCTTATTCTCATAATCCAAATCCCTCACTTCCAATGGTGCTAATTTGATGCTGCCCTTGACTCAGGTATCTAACCTATTAGCTTTCTGCCCTTGACTCAGGTATCTAACCTATTAGCTTTCCTTAGAGATATATAATCTGAAAGGCTAAGACTGCATGCAGCTAGGAACACCTTGGTTATTCCTAACAAAGTCCCTTCAAATATCACTTCTAACTATAATATTTAAGGAGAGATGATTGAATATATGGGGACTAATCATAGTAACTTTAATAATTTTGATTACATTTAAATGAAATTTAATGAAATTTAATTTGTTTTTATATGCCACTGCTGCACATTTTTTTATTCGACCCTTTTTACTTTTTGGAATCAGGTACCTGCCAGGATGCTGCCCCAAAAGATTATATTGAGCTAAGACATAATAGTCAACCATATTAGAATGGTCCTTGACTGAGCACATAGACAGAGAATAGACAGTCTAGACAATATACTTTTGGAAATATCATGAGAACCTATGTGTTGGGATAAGATTTTGGATAACAGAGACAATCTTGGAGATATGACCTGCATTTTTCAGATGAACTCTCATTAATGATGTTAAAGTAAAACTGAGCCACAGATTTCTTTGTGACTTACTAAAAAAAGCAAAACAAGAAATAGATTACATCCATGGTTCAGTGAACAAGGAGGAACAAAAAGTGTTAATGAGCCTATAAAAGCAGCATGAGGTTATGTACAGAAAAGTTGTAAATTGTATTTAATTAAATATATACATTCAACCTGAAGACAAATAAGCTAATTGTTTCTGAATCAACAAACAGAAAAGGAAAATGAGTGCTTCTTCACCTAATTTAAGCTTGCCATACCAAACTAATGCCAAGCTTCAATGAAAGCACATTTCATTAAAGGATAGATCACATGATTTAATCATCCTTTTGAGTTGTTGTGGCTCTGCAAAATTTTAGAATCTCCAGTCCAAGAAGATGCTAGTCTGCTCTTCATTTAAAGGCAACTCTGCACAAAAGAGGCTCCAAGTTGATTAAATGCATTTATTAAGTTTGTACAGAGAAAATATAACTTATATAGTAACACGCAGAAGACAGAAGACTCCCAGTCACGAGAGTGAACTTTGGGAACTTGGCAACATGGCTGCACTTACAGCCATTTGCAGTATCTCATGGTCGTGTGACCATGTTTTCCAATGGTTTCGCAAAAAATACAACACTTCTGGTTTTCAGCCAAACCACTCCCAAAGGGAACCATGGATTTGCTTAATTACTGTGGTGTTCGCTTAACAAACATGAATTCATTTAACAACTGTTGCATAAAAGGGTGTAAAAAGGGTTGGTCACATGACAGTGGGCTCCATTGAGTCGTATATTGAAGACTGCCTGTATACTGTCTGCAGAAACTCTTATGTATAATCTGTAATCTTTCTCTTTAAGCATCTTTGCCCAGAGTTAGACTTCTGCCAAGTTAGAAAGATGCATTAAAGGGACCAGTGATCCGATTCTAAATTAAATGGCAATATATACTTAGACCTTCTTATATTTATCCTTATGCTTATTTGGGAATTGCATATAATTCCCTGAATTAATGTGGTAAATCAGGAAATTATTACATTCTTAATTGAAAACATGAAGAAAGGTGTTTAAGAACTGATATTTGCAACTGATATTTCTCACCATTTTTATTAAACAAAAAGACGAAAGTAGTTTTCTGGTTCCGCGTGGCTTCGGTGGCAGCAGGAATTCGCGACCGTTCGCGATTCCTACTGCGCTTGCCGCCGAGGTACCCCGGATCCAAATGGGTCAGAGGGATATGGCTGCCCTATAGGGACAGCCGAAGAGAGAGGGGAGCCGGACAGGGGGTTGGGGGTGTCGCAGACCCCCTCCTCATCCGGAAAAACCCCTTTTTCCCAAGGTGGTGGAGCGGCGGTCAGCAATGGCCGCCACAAAGAAGCCTGTAACCGGGTAAGATTGTGCTGGAGGAAGCAAGAAAAGTGAAAGTGCTGGCTGAGCCGGGTCAATCAACATCTTTTAAATTCGCTGGAACTGAGCTGTCTGAATTGCTGGAGGATACATTGTATCCCTAAGAAGATCGAAAGCGGAGAAGCTGTTAAAGGGAACTTTTTTTTCTTCACTCTTCCACCCCATGGAAACAGCAGATTAAGATTTGAAATTTGTTTGGGCACTGAAGATGAACTATTCTGAAAGTTGAAGTTAAGGGACAAAAGAGTTCTTGGACATTGGACTTAAAAATTTAAGAAATTGGAAAACCCTTATTAGAGGTATGGATTTCTGATCATTTAAAAATTGATATTACAAGTGGGAAGGGAGAGGAAAAAAATTGGAGCAGAAGTGGAAAAAGGAGGAGATTGCCTAGAATCTCAAAGAAAGATATATGGTAATTGGACCTCTTTGATTAAACAGTAACCCCAGAAAGAGAAATAGAAGAAGGAAGAAAAGTATTAACTTTTGGAACTTTTTTTGAATTATTTTTGATTAAAAATACTTGGTTGGTTGTTTTGGGGAAAGTTTCTCTTTTCAGGATGGCATCGCTTGTGGATGAACTAAAGACTGAATATCAAAAATATAAAAAGGAAGAACAAGATGGAAAAGATACTTTGGGCACTTTATTTCAATTTTTAGAAATGGCGTTATGTACTTATGAAAAGTTGATTATGCAGCAGAATGACTGGGACAAAGAAAAAGAGGAACAGGAAGCCATCTTTGATGAACAATGGGTTTTTTCAGGGGAGGAGGAGAAAGAGGATAAGAAAAAGGGGATTTTAAGGTTTGAAAAAACAACCAAAAAAGAGAAAAAGGAGAGGAAAGGTGGATGCAAGGTTAGAAAGCAAAGGAAAGGGAGTAAGAAAAGGGAGGAGGAGAGACAAAGGGGTAAAAAGGGCAAGGAGAAGAATAAGCAAGAGAGAAAGGGGGGGAGGAGAAGCCTCAATGCTGGGAAGCAAGATCTAAAGAAAAAAAGTTTATTTAGAGACAATGGGTGAATCTAATTAAGGATAAAAGGGGGATTCTGGAAGGTACATAAGACTGTGTTTTTATATGTGTGTTTAGAGTATAAAATTTATTGTGTAATTTTAGAATCTACTAAACAGAATCCCAAGATAAATTAAGTGTTATATGAAGTACTTTTAAGTTAGGGTAATGAGTTAAAGGCGTCACTCCAATTAGTGTATAGGAGAAGTATAGTAAAAGAAAAAAGATGAATGGATAGTTGGAAATAGAACAGACAAAGAATGTTATTGAAAATGGTAATAAGATATGGAAGGATATATAAAGGTTTTGTTATGTTTTTTTGGGTTTTGTATGTTGATAAAAGGCAATAAAATTTTCATTAACAAATAATTTGGATGAAAAGGAGAAGTTGGGATAAGATACGAAGTTAAATAGATAAAGTAAATATTGATATTATAATTGGGAATCATTATGTTCTATTGGTTTTCTTCTTTAATTATCACTATTTTTTTTTTAGAAAAGAATTTATAAGCTGTTATGCCTTGATTGTTTGTGCACTGTTTTTGTAAAATTAATAAAATTGGTTTATAAAAAAAAAAGAAAATGATAATAAGATATGGAAGGATATATAAAGTGAATATGATGTTTGAATTTGTGTCTGTGAGAAGAGTTTTAACCGGGGATCAGGCAGCCTTCAGAAAAGATGTTTTAGGTTTTGTTTTTTTTTCTATGTTCTGTGTTTTGTATGTTTATGAAAGGCAATAAAATTTTAATAAGCAAGAAATATAATTTGGATAAAAGGAGAAGTCTGGATAAGATATGAAGTTAAATAGATAATGTAAATATTGATATTACAATTTGGAATTATTTTGTATGTTCTATTGGCTCTCTTTAATTATTATTATTATTATTTTAGAAAAGATTTTTCAAGCTGTTATGCCTGGATTGTGTATTGTTTTTGTAAAATTAATAAAATTTGTTATAAAAAAAAAAAGACGAAAGTATACCAAACACCTCCTATTGCAAAGAATTTGCAGATTTCAAAATATCTAGACTACATTGGTTTGATAGTCTAAACCTATCTTTGATAATAATGATTGAAAATCCCAACCCAAACCCTGTTAACAGACATCAGCCCCATAAAATTCAATATGTGTCCTTGTATGCTGAGAATCACAGACTTGATTCTGAATGGCTGTTATTTGGCAAAACTTTTTGTTGTGAATAAATAAATGTTAAATAAAGTTATCTTGAGCTTGAAGTCAAGTGCAGGGTTCTGGCCCTGCACTTTTGATTGGCTGTTAATGGCAAGATCGGATTGGTCCGTTCAGGAGCATCTGATTGGCCATTAACAGGCCATTCTCATTGGTTAACGGAGCTAGCGCTCCTGGATTGCTATTGGTTGAATAGTTAATAATTTGCCTATATAAGGAAGGCTATAGCAGCCCTCCAGGTTGAGCTGTCACACCATGTAAATAAAGAGTTGAAGTTCACTGTTTCTACCGGCTCGTCTCCATTATTCGCACCCATGCTCCAGACTTAACACTGGCGATGAAGGTGGGATTGGATGAAATCAGAGCCAACTAAAACAACGATGAAGACAACCAAGCACATGGCTGAAACACACAACAGTGGAACCATGTCCAGCAGCGTAGTACCACCCACTCCGTTCGACCCAGCTTAAGAGGACTGGGAGTCCTACAGGGATCGTTTCCAAATGTTTTTGGAAACAAATAATCTGAAGGATGCCACAACCGGGAAGAAACGGGCGGTATTCCTAATGCACTGCGGGCCGACGGTATTCAAAATGGCCAAGGCGTCAGTGAAACCGGCTGAAGTGAAGGCCATGGACTGGGACGTCCTCGAACTGCTATTAAGGGCCTACTATGCACCAACCGTTCCAATGCTCGTAAGACGACACGAGTTCTACCAAAGAAACCAGCAGAAAGGAGAAAGCATTGCTGATTTCGTTGCAGACCTCCGAAACTTGGGAGGCCTCTGCGATTTCGCCGACCTAGAGGAGGCCTCCTCTAGGTCGGCGAAATCGCAGAGGCCTCCCAAGTTTCGGAGGTCTGCAACGAAATCAGCAATGCTTTCTCCTTTCTGCTGGTTTCTTTGGTAGAACTCGTGTCGTCTTACGAGCGTTGGAACGGTTGGTGCATAGTAGGCCCTTAATAGCAGTTCGAGGACGTCCCAGTCCATGGCCTTCACTTCAGCCGGTTTCACTGACGCCTTGGCCATTTTGAATACCGTCGGCCCGCAGTGCATTAGTTCTAGGGTTAGATGCTCTAAACATGCAGAGCAAAGTAATGGCTAAGGGCGACATTAGCCTTGCCGATGCCATCGCTGAAGCTACGGCAGCGGAGGCGACCAAGAAGTCAGCTGCCCAACTACGCCAGAATCGCATTCCAGCACACCAACCAGCCGGCGAACTTTCACCAAAGTCGGAAGAACAGCTTTCAATGGCCCACCATGAGGACCTCTCTTCGTTGTCAGACAGCGACGAAGAAGAGATCCATCGCCTGCAGTCCGATCGGGACCATTACTCGAAATCCCAGCAACTGTGCACTGGCTGCAGGGCCAACCATTACTGTTCTGATTGCAAATTCCGCGACGCGCTCTGCCACGAGTGTGGGAAATGAGGCCATATTGGATGGGTCTGCAAAAGTCTCCTCGGACCCAGCCAGACTTCGAAGGGGACCAATCTTCGCCAATCGACAGGAAACCATCTTGTAAGGCGAGAACCAGCAAACCACTCCTACAGAAAATGACCCGTGAATCATCTAACGAGATGAGAAGAGGCTCACCAAACACTCACTATCGGCCACGCCTCTTCACTGGATGCCAAGAAAATTCGAGTTAAAGTGGACATCAAAAATCAGCCTTGCCAAATGGAAGTTGACTCGGGATCATCTCTTTCAATGGTCTCATGGAAGACCCTCAAGCAACTCATCCCCACTATCTGGTGCCAAGACCTTCAATTCCAATGGTTCGTGTTAAAGGACTACCAGGGGAACCGAATTCCAGTCGCAGGATCCAGCAGAGTCCGGGTTGCATTCAAGAACCGCACAATGTACTTACCCCTGACGGTGATCGACAAGGACCGGCCTAGCCTGTTAGGCCTGCAATGGTTCGCACCACTTGGCATTGAGGTGGCAGGCATTAACTGAATCGGCGGCAGTGACTGGGAGAAGGACCTCGCCGACGAGTTCAAGGATGTCTTCGCAGAAAAGCTAGGCAAGTACAAGGGGACCCCAATATCCTTTAGCCTTAATCCAAAGATAGCTCCCATCCGCCTTAAGCCTCGTCGAGTTCCGTTCACACTAAAGCCGAAAATCGACAAACAGCTTGATAAGTTGGTAGCCCAGGGAGTTTTAAAGCCAACCGATCACTCCCCATGGGAAACACCAATCGTGACACCAATTAAGCCGGATGGCTCCATTAGAATTTGTGGGGACTACCGAGCCACCCTTAACCACGCCCTGCAACAAAATCCATATTCGGTGCCGGTGGTGCAACACCTCCTCCATTCCCTGGGGGGCGGAAAAGTCTTCGCTAAACTAGACTTTGCTCAGGCTTATCAGCAACTGCCGGTTGACGAAAGAACGGCACAGGCACAGACTATCGTAACACACCGAGGTGCCTTTAAGTGTACACGGCTCCAATTCAGAGTCAGTGTAGCCCCGGGGATCTTTCAGAGCCTAATGGAGTGACTCTTGCAGGGGATCAAAGGCGTTGTCCCCTACTTTGACGATGTGCTCATTGCTGCCCCCACTCCAAAAATTTTACGGGATCGTTTAAGACTGGTTTTACAAAAATTCCAAGAAGCAGGCCTGAAGGTGAAGAAAAATAAGTGCAAACTGTGTACAGATCGTGTTGAATTCTTGGGGTACTTGATTGACAGTCAGGGTATTCACCCTACCGATAGCAAATTGAGAGCAATAAAAAACGCTCCCAGACCCCGGAACAAGGCCGACCTCCAAGCGTTTTTAGGCCTCATCAATTTCTATAACGTATTCTTGCCACACAAGGCGACGGTTACTGAACCTTTACATCGCCTACTAGACAAAAAAGCAATTTGGATATGGGGTCACAGAGAAGAGCAGGCACTCCATAATGTAAAAAAACTACTGACTTCTGACGCTGTACTAATGCAGTACAATGAGACTTTACCGTTGAATATCACATGTGATGCATCGCCTTTTGGAGTGGGCGCCATTTTGAGCCATGTATTGCCTAACGGTAGCGAAGCCCCTGTTGCTTATTTTTCAAAAACGCTCTCAAAAACCAAGCGAAATTATAGCCAGATCGATAAAGAAGCCCTGGCAATTGTATTGGCTGTTAAAAGATTCCATGAGTACGTGTACAGCTTGGCTTTTACTATAGTAACTGACCACAAAGTATTGCTGGGGATAATCACTGGGGATAAGCCAACTCCCTACATACTTTCTCCCAGGATGACCCGCTGGTCAGAATTCTTGGCTGCCTACAATTATCAGCTACAATACCGCCCTGGTAAAGCCATTCCCCACGCCGACACGTTGAGCCGTGCACCACTCCCAGAAACCATCAACGATCCTGCAAAACGATGACAACGTTGCAGATCGAGACACTTCATACGCCGCCATTAACTGATCGTGATATCACAAGAGAAACAAAATGCGACCCCATCTTTGCACAAGTCCTCACATGGGTGGAACGCGGATGGCCATTGGACCAAGTACCAGACGACTTTGCACCATTCAAAAGTCGTCAAACAGAGTTGTTCTCGCAAAAGGGCTGTATCATCTGGGGCGATAGAGTTGTTATCCCAGAACGACTCCAACAGGCACTGCTACGAACCTTGCACGATGGCCACCCTGGCATCGTGCGCATGAAAGACCTTGCACGTAGCTATGCGTGGTGGCCAGGGATAGACAGACAAATCGAATCGTGGGTTAAAACTTGCCAGAGATGCCAAGAAGTAAGCAACGCTCCACCAAAGGCAACCCCAACTGAATGGAAGATGCCGCGGGGACCCTGGTCCCGTATCCATCTAGATTTTGCTGGGCCAACCAAAGGCCACACTTTCTTGTTAACTGTCGACGCCTACTCGAATTGGCTCGAGATTCACCGAATGAGGAACACAACCACTGAAGTGGTCATCAAAAGACTGGAAAGACTGTTTGCAACCCACGGATTACCAGACGTTCTGGTATCCGACAACGGGCCCCAATTTACCGCGCTGTCTTTTGAACAGTATCTGGCTGACCACGGTATCCGACATGCACTCACTTCGCCTGTGCACCCTGCGGCCAACGGTAGGGCTGAGCGCATGGTACAATTTGTCAAGAGAACGCTACAAAAAATAGACTATGACGAGGTTTCCGGTTTTGCGTGGCTTCGGGGCAGCAGGAATTCGCGACAGCTCGCGATTCCTGCTGTGCTAGCCGCCGAGGTACCCCTGATCCAGATGGGTCAGGGGAATATGGCTGCCCTGTAGGGACAGCTGAAGAGAGAGGGGAGTCGGACAGGGGGTTGGGGGTGTCGCAGACCCCCTCCCCCTCCAGAAAAACCCCTTTTTCCCAAGGCGGTGGAGCGGCAGTCAGCAATGGCCGCCACGAAGAAGCCAGCAACTGGGTAAGATTGCGCTGGAGGAAGTAAGGAGTGAAAGTGCTGTCTGAGCCGGGTCAAGTAACATCTTGCAAATTGGCTGGAACTGAGCTGTCTGAATTGCTGGAGGATACATTGTATCCCTAAGAAGATCGAAAGCGGCGGAGAAGCTGTTAAAGGGAACCTTTTTTTTTCTTCACTCTCCCACCCCATGGAAACAGCAGATATGTTTGGATATACTGGACATTGAAAGTGAATTGTTTTGAGAGTTGAAGCTAAGGGACAAAAGGGTTTTTGGACATTGAAAAACTTAAGAAATTGGAAAACCCTTGTTGGAGGTATGGATTTCTGATTATTTAAAATTGATATTGCAAGTGGGAAGGGAGAGGAAAAAAAAATTGGAGCAGAAGCTGAAAAAGGAGGAGATTGCCTAGAATCCCAAAGAAAGGTATATGGTAATTGGACCTCTTTGATTAAACATTAACCCCAGAAAGAGAAAGAGAAGAAGGAAGAAAAGTATTAATTTTTGGAATTTTTTTTTTTTTGAATTATTCTTGATTAAAAATATTTGTGGTTGTTTTGGGAAAAGTTTCTTTTTTCATGATGGCATCGCTTGTGGATGAACTAAAGACTGAATATCAAAAATATAAAAAAGAAGATACTTTGGGCAGTTTGTTTCAATTCTTAGAAATGGCGTTATGTATTTATGAAAAGTTGATTACGCAGCAGAAGGACTGGGACAAAGAAGAAGAAGAAGCCATCTTTGATGAACAATGGGTTCTTTCCGGGGAGGAGGAGAAAAAGGATAAGAAAAAGGGGATTTTAAGAATTATAAAAACAACCAAAGAAGAGAAAAATGAGCGGAAAGGTGGAGGCAAGGTTAGGAAGCAAAGGAAAGGAAAGGGAGTAAGAAAAGGGAGGAGGAAAGACAAAGGGGTAAAAAGGGCAAGGAGAAGAATAAGCAAGAGAGAAAGGGGGGGAGGAGAAGCCTCAATGAGGGGAAGCAAGATCTAAAGAAAAAAGTTTATTCAGAGACAATGGGTGAATTTAATTTAAGATAAAAGAGGGATTCTGGAGGGTACATAAGATTGTGTTTTTTATATGTGTATTTAGAGTATAAAATTTATTGTGTAATTTTAGAATCTTTTAAACAGAATCCCAAGAAAAATTGTCATATGAAGTACTTTTAAATTAGGGTAATGAGTTAAAGGTGTCACTCCAGTTAGTGTATAGGAGAAGTATAGTAAAAGAAAAAAGATGAATGGATAGTTGGAAATAGAACAGACAAAGAATGTTATTGAAAATGGAAATAAGATTTGGAAGGATATATAAAGGTTTTGTTATATTTTTTTTTTGTATATTGATAAAAGGCAATAGCATTTTAATTAATAAGAAATAATTTGGATGAAAAGGAGAAGCTGGAATAAGATATGAAGTTAAATAGATAAAGTATTGGTTTGTTCTTTAATTATTATTATTTTTTTAGGAAAGAATTTATAAGCTGTTATGCCCTGATTGTTTATGCACTGTTTTTGTAAAACTGATAAAATTGGTTTATATATATAAAAAAGAAAATGATAATAAGATATGGAAGGATATATAAAGTGAATATGATGTTTGAATTTGTGTCTGTGTGAAGAGTTTCAACCCGGGATCAGGCAGCCTTCAGAAAAGATGTTTTAGTTTTGTTTATGTTTTGTGTTTTGTATGTTTATGAAAGGCAATAAAATTTTAATAAGCAAGAAATATAATTTGGATAAAAGGAGAAGTTTGGATAAGATATGAAGTTAAATAGATAATGTAAATATTGATATTACAATTTGGAGTTATGTTCTATTGGCTTTCTTCTTTAATTATTATTATTTTTTTTTTTAGAAAAGATTCTTCAAGTTGTTATGCCTTGATTGTGTATTGGTTTTTTTTTTTGTAAAATTAATAAAATTTGTTTTTTTTTTTTTTTTTAAAAATAGACTATGACAACATTGACGAGAAAACCAATCGAATCCTTTTTCTACAGCACATCACACCTCACAGTGTCACCAACAAAACTCCCGCTGAGCTGCTAATGAGACGAAAGTTCCGCTCCCACCTCGACCGGTTACAACCAGCCTACGAACCGGAAAAACCACTCGGATCCAGCGGCCGATGCCATACCTTCCAGGTAGGTGATTTAATATTCGCTAAAAACTTATCAGGTGATCCGCTGTGGGTAGAAGCGACAATAATCTGCATAACTGGCCCAAGATCATACCTTGTACAGTGCCCTGACGATAGACTTTGGAAGCACCATATAGATCAACTACGATCGCGGTTGCAGTCACGCACTTCCGAACTCCTGTATAACCAAACTGAGGGGGGGGGGAGATACAGAGGAAGACGAATTTCAACTGGAGGAAAATCTTTTTGAAGGGAACGATAGTGGAGCTGAAATGCAGGAACAGGAACCAGGGATGGGAGTGAGTTCACCTCAGGGAGTTACCGAAGATATTGGTAACGATGGAAATGCGAACTCTGAACCAAAGGCACCCCTGTCGCTAAACAATGATCTACCTCAACAAGAGTGCAGACAAATGCCAGGCACACAGCGAAAATCAAAAAGACTAATTAAACAACCGTCCTACCTCAAGGACTATGTGACCGCGCCCTGTAAGCAGAAGCCAGGGAAAGGGGTGTTGTGAATGAATAAATGTTAAATAAAGTTATCTTGAGCTTGAAGTCAAATGCAGGGTTCTGGCCCTGCACTTCTGATTGGCTGTTAATGGCAAGATCGGATTGGTCCGTTCAGGAGCATCTGATTGGCCATTAACAGGCCATTCTCATTGGTTAACGGAGCTAGTGCTCCCGGATTGCTATTAGTTGAATAGTTAATAAGTTGCCTATATAAGGAAGGCTATAGCAGCCCTCCAGTTTGAGCTGTCACACCATGTAAATAAAGAGTTTGAAGTTCACTGTTTCTACTGGCCCGTCTCCGTTATTCGCACCCATGCTCCAGACTTAACACTTTTCATTGCCAAATGAAATAATTTCAGGGATGAGGGGCAAAGTGGAGAACAGACACAGATGAGAATCCTATTGCAATCCATCACAGCTGGAGTGGACCAGATAATGAAAAGCTCGGTTTGTGAATCACAGGGGCGAATAATAAACTCTGGGAGGAAGAAACAATAACTGCGAGTTATTCAAAAAAGAATTGGAAAGAAATTTGGGAAAGGAACCACCGGAGAGATATTTGGTTGAGGAAGGCAGAGGTAAAAGGTAGCAGTTTAGTGGCTAGGAATGGACAGTTTTCTTGTCACTGTATCTGTTTTCTCCAAATCTAAGGCACCAAAGCTTCCAAGTGTATGTTACATTCAATGGCTTTGCTAAATAAGTATTTGCCCTTTGCCAAATACTTTTCTATAAAGAAAATGATTTCTGTAATTTATTAGAAACATTTCCTTGCATTTCTCTTCTCTCTTGCTATTTCTTTTCTAATAATCTCTTCTCTTCCCTGTAACAGCAAAAAAGAGAAAAGGTATGTGCTTGTACTTTAGATTTTGATTCTGCAAACAATGATTTTGCTTTTTCTCCCCACCAAGTCAATTTTGGAGTAAAATCTGGAAAGAAAGGAAGGGAATATTAACATATTTTTGTTCAAGATTCATCCTTCTTCCCCTCCCCCTAAGGCTTTGCATTTGCATTTGAATGCCCCTCTGTTCTTTATTATAAGTAAGAATTAAAAGAACAAAGGGGATAGGAAGTGGGGAGTAGCAAAAAGAGACAGAAGCTGGAGGTGGTGACTGACACACAGAAGAAGAGCTGGTGCTCTAAGTCCCTGGTTGTCTAGATTCCAGCTGACAAGTTCCAGAGGTGTAATTTAGTAGAAACACTTCCTTGTATTTCTCTCCTCTCTTGCCATTTCTTTTAAAACAAATGAATACACATTGAGGCCTAGAGCATTCTTTTTTGCTATACTATTGCTGCAGAAGAATTGCATAAAATGTGAACACTTATCTTTTTTTTTTCTCTGTTTGTAGATATTTATAATCATGTTAAGAGTTCTGCATTGTAAAACATACCTACAAACCTTTGAGAAAGTTCAGAAAAGTAAAGACTGGCTTTCAGATTTGCTACACAAGGCACATAAAGAAGCTTATTGTCGCCCAATATTTTTAGGATGAATTTCAAAGAGCTTGAAATAATTGTATATTTATTCATTCAATTTATATGGCTACCCATATCAAGTATATGACTTTGGGTAGCTCTCAATATTAGAATAAATAAAAAAGACAGATGCAGATACATGCTCTTTGAAGGACTGTTGAACAGGACCCACAAATGAAAGCAGAGGATTGGAACATGCCACTGGAACAATATATCTTCATATAGTCCTTGAGAATGGCCTATGCCCCATCTCCCATTAAATCTCCATTACAGTCACTACCAAGATATTACAACCCATTCCCAACCCAGCCACCCAAAGACTCTCACCCCCCCCCCCCCAATGGTCCATGCCCAAGCCAATAGCCCCCATCAAAGACACACAAAGTATAATCTATTCCAGGGGCCCACTAAATCCAGAGGCACTTCTACAAAGCACTCAGCACCTCCAGATAAACAAGGATCTTCCTACCATGCCTATCATACATAAATTGTTTTTCAGTGCTCCTACCAGTCCCCCCTCACTAGAATGGCAGCATATCCATTAATCCAACCATCCAACAATCCAGAGGGTGATTCAAACCCTCCTTCTTCCAGTTCTCACCTATAGGAAAGGCAAGCAATCTCCTGTATTGAGGGGAAAATCAAACTTTTCCAAGTCCTTACTGTTGTGAATGAATAATACCAATAAAGTATCTTGAGCTTGAAGTCAAGTGCAAGGGTTCTGGCCCTGCACTTCTGATTGGCTGTTAATGGCAGGATTGGATTGGTCCATTCAGGAGCATCTGATTGGCCATTAACAGGCCATTCCTATTGGTTAACGGAGCTAGTGCTCCAGGTTTGCTATTGGTTGAACAGTTAATAAGTTGCCTATATAAGGAAGGCTATAGCAGCCCTCCAGTTTGAGCTGTCACAATATGTAAATAAAGAGTTTGAAGTTCACTGTTTCTACCGGCTCGTCTCCATTATTCGCACCCATGCTCCAGATTTAACACTGGCGACGAGGATGGGATTGGATGACATGAGAGCCAACTAAGACAACAAAGCACGTGGCTGAAGCGCACAATGATGGAACCATGTCCGGTGGCGTAGTACCACCCGCTCCCTTAGATCCAGCTCAAGAGGACTGGGAGTCCTACATGGATCGTTTTCAAATGTTTTTGGAAACGAATAATCTGAAGGATGCCACAACCGGGAAGAAACGGGTGGTATTCCTAACGCACTGCAGGCCGACGGTATTCAAAATGGCTAAGGCATTAGCGAAACCGGCAGAAGCGAAGGCCATGGACTGGAACGTCCTTGAACCGCTACTATGCACCAACCGTTCCAACGCTTGTAAGACGACACGAGTTCTATCAAAGAAACCAGCGGAAAGGAGAAAGCATCGCCGATTTCGTTGCAGACCTCCGGAACTTTTGCGATTTCACTGACCTAGAAGAGGCCTTGAGAGACCAAGTAGTCCTCGGGCTAGATGCTCTAAACGTACAGAGCAAAATAATGGCAAAGGGCGACGTCACCCTTAAAGACGCCATAGCTGAAGCTACAGCAGCGGAGGCGACCAAGAAGTCGGCTGCCCAACTATGCTGAAATCGCGCTCCAGCACACCCACCGGCCAGCGAAATTTCACCTAACGCAGAAGGGCAGCTACCGACGGCCCACCATGAGGACCTCTCTTCGTCGTCACACAGCGACGAAGAAGAGGTCCATCGCCTGAGGTCTGATCGGGACCGTTACCCGAAGTCCCAGCAACCGTGCGCTGGCTGCGGGGCCAACCATTACCGCTCCGACTGCAAATTCCGTGACGTGCTCTGCCACGAGTGTGGGAAACGGGGCCACATTGGACGGATCTGCAGAAGCCTCCTCAGACCCAGCCAGACCTTGAAAGGAACCAATCTCCACCAATCGACAGGGAATCGCCCTGTAAGGCGAGAATCAGTAAACCACTCCTACAGAAACCGATCTGTGAATCATCTAGCGAGACGGGAAGAGGCCTACCAAACACTCACTATTGGCCATGCCTCTTCACTAGATGCTGAGAAAATTTGGGTCAACGTGAACATTGAAAATCGGCCTTGCCAAATAGAAGTTGACTCGGGGTCGTCTCTTTCAATGGTCTCATGGAAGACCCTCAAGCAACTCATCCCCATTATCCGGCGCCAAGACCTTCAATTCCAACGGCTCGTATTAAAGGACTACCAGGGAACCGAATTCCAGTCGCAGGATCCAGTCGAGTCCGGGTTGCATTCAAGAACCTTATAGCGTACTTACCCCTGAAGGTGATCAATAAGGACCAGCCTAGTCTGTTAGACCTGCAATGGTTCACACCACTCGGTATTGAAGTGGCTGGCATTAACCGAATCGGCGGCAGTGACTGGGAGGAAGACCTCACCCATGAATTCAGGGAAGTTTTCGAGGAAAAGCTAGGCGAGTACAAGGGGACCCCAATATCCTTTAGCCTTAATCCAAAGATAGCTCCCATCCGCCTTAAGCCTTGTCGAGTTCCGTTCGCTCTGAAGCCAAAAATCGACGAGCAGCTTGATAAGTTGATTGCCCAGGGAGTGTTAAAGCCAACTGACCACTCCCCATGGGAAACGCCGATTGTGACACCAATTAAGCTGGACGGCTCCATTAGAATTTGTGGGGACTACCGAGCCACCCTAAACCACGCCCTGCAACAGAACCCAAATCCGGTGCCGGTGGTGCAACACCTCCTCCATTCCCTGGGGGGCGGAAAAGTCTTTGCTAAACTAGATTTAGCTCAGGCTTATCAGCAACTGCCGGTTGACGAAAAAACAGCACAGGCACAGATTATCGTAACACACCGAGGTGCCTTTAAGTGTACACGGCTTCAATTCGGAGTCAGTGTGGCCCCAGGGATCTTTCAGAGCCTAATGGAGAGACTATTGCAGGGGATCAAGGGCGTTGTCCCCTATTTTGACGATGTGCTCATTGCCGCCCCCACTCCAAAAATCTTACAGGAGCGTTTAAGACTGGTATTACGAAAATTCCAGGAAGCAGGCTTGAAAGTCAAAAGAAATAAGTGCAAACTGTGTACCAATCGTGTTGAATTTTTAGGGTATTTAATTGACAGTCAGGGTATTCACCCTACCGATAGCAAATTGAGAGCAATAAAAAACGCTCCCAGACCCCAGAACAAGACCGACCTCCAGGCGTTCTTAGACCTCATCAATTTTTATAATGTATTCTTGCCACACAAGGTGACTGTCGCTGAACCTTTACATCGTCTATTAGATAAAAAAGAAGAGCAGGTGTTCCGTAATGTGAAAAAACTACTGACTTAGGACGCCGTACTAATGCAGTACAATGAGACTTTGCCAATAAACATTACATGTGATGCATCGCCTTTTGGAGTGGGCGCCATTTTGAGCCATGTGTTACCTAACGGTAACGAAGCCCCTGTTGCTTACTTCTCAAAGACGCTCTCAAAAACTGAGCGAAATTATTGCCAGATCAATAAAGAAGCCCTGGCGATCGTATCAGCTGTTACAAGATTTCATGAGTACGTGTACGGCCGGGTTTTCACCATTGTAACTGACCACAAACCATTGCTGGGGATCATCGCTGGGGACAAGCCAACTCCCTACATACTTTCTCCCAGAATGACCCGCTGGTCAGAATTCTTGGCTTCCTACAATTATCGGCCACAATATCGTCCCGGTAAAGCCATTCCCCACGCCGACGCACTGAGCCTTAAACTGCTCCCTGAAACTATCAACAATCCTGCACCAACAATGACAGCGTTGCAGATTGAGACACTCCATACGCCGCCATTAACGGCCCATGACATCGCGAGAGAAACAAAACGCGACCCCATCTTAGCACGAGTCCTCACATGGGTGGAACGTGGATGGCCATTGGACCAAGTACCAGACGACTTTGCACCATACAAAAGTCGTCAAACAGAATTGTTCTCGGAGAAGGGCTGTGTCATCTGGGGCGATAGAGTCATTATCCCAGAATGACTCCAACAAACATTGCTAAGAACCTTGCACGATGGCCACCCTGGCATCGTGCGCATGAAGGGCCTCGCACGAAGCTATGCGTGGTGGCCAGGCATCGACAGACAAATCGAATCGTGGGTTAAAACTTGCAGGAGATGCCAAGAAGTAAGCAACGCTCCACCAAAGGCAACCCCAACTGAATGGGAGATGCCGCGGGGACCCTGGTCCCGCATCCACCTGGACTTTGCCGGGCCGACCAAAGGCCACATGTTTTTGCTAACCGTCGACGCCTACTTGAATTGGCTCGAGATTCACCGAATGAGCAACACAACCACTGACGTGGTCATCAAAAGACTGGAAAGACTGTTTGCAACCCACGGATTACCAGACGTTCTGGTATCCGACAATGGGCCCCAGTTTACCACGCTGTCTTTTGAGCAGTACCTGGCTGACCACGGCATCCGACATGCGCTCACTTCACCTGCACACCCTGCTGCCAATGGTAGGGCTGAGCGCATGGTACAATTTGTCAAAAAGACTCTTCAAAAGATTGACTATGACAACATCGACGAGAAAATCAACCGGATCCTTTTTCTACAGCACATCACATCTCACAGCGTCACCAACAAAACTCCCACCAAGCTGCTAATGGGATGAAAGCTCCGTTCCCACCTCGATCAGTTACACCCAGCCTACGAACCAGAAAAACCACTCGGATCCAGCGGCCGATGCCGTATCTTCCAGGTAGGTGATTTAGTATTCACTAAAAACTTATTGGGCGATCCGCTGTGGGTAGAAGCAATCGTAATCTGCGTAACCGGCCCAAGATCATACCTCATTCAGTGCCCTGACGGCAAACTTTGGAAGCGCCACATGGATCGCGGCTACCGTCGCGCACTTCCGAACTCCCTTATGACCAAACTGAGCAGGGGGGAGACACAGAGGAAAGCGAATTGCAATTTGAGGGAAACCTTTTTGAAGAAACTGATAATGGGACTGAAACGCAGGAACAGAAACCAGGGACCGGAGTGAGTTCACCTCAGGGAGTGGCCAGTGATATTGGTGATGACGGGAACGCAAACTCGGAACTAGAGGCACCCCTACCGATAAACAACGATCTACCTCAGCAGAAGTGCAGCCAACCGCCAGGCACTTTGTGAAAATCGAAAAGACTAACAAAACAGCCGTCCTACCTTAAGGACTATGTAACTGCTCCCTGTGGGCAGAAGCCGGGGGAAAGGGGTGTTATGAATGAATAATACCAATAAAGTATCTTGAGCTTGAAGTCAAGTGCAAGGGTTCTGGCCCTGCACTTCTGATTGGCTATTAATGGCAGGATCGGATTGGTCTGTTCAAGAGCATCTGATTGGCCATTAACAGGCCATTCCTATTGGTTAACAGAGCTAGCAATCCAGGTTTGCTATTGGTTGAACAGTTAATAAGTTGCCTATATAAGGAAGGCTATAGCAGCCCTCCAGTTTGAGCTGTCACAATATGTAAATAAAGAGTTTGAAGTTCACTGTTTTTACCGGCTTGTCTCCATCATTCGCATCCATGCTCCAGACATAACACTTACCTCTCATCACAAATCCAAAAATTACCTACAAGATCCATTGAAATTGTGATAGATTGTCTTTCAAAACAGAATATTATGTTGGCTATGAAATTGCTTCTTGTTCCAGATGGAGACAAAATGTCTACCAGGCTAGGTAGGGAAGGGCCATAAGGCCAAGGATAAAACTAACACCTTGGCTCATCCCTTCATCTTCCACAGTCAACTTGCCACCATATAAGCGCTTCCTTTCAATGCTGGGGCGCCCCTTTCATCTTGTCTAAATTACTTCCACCTCCACTACTACAACTCCAGTGCTCATCATCTCAGCAAAAGTCCTTCTCCACTGTTTCTCCCAGCTCTCCTTCCCACCACCACATTGCCAAATGCTGATAAGTGCACCAAAAGTTCAACAGCTGATCTAGACATTTAGATGTCCATCTGTCACTGTTTGTCCCAGGTAGACCATTTTCCAGTTAAAAACTCATATAAAGGTGAGCTCTGGACACCATATTTTGGTTCTTTTATCCAAGGTGCCACCAAGCCTGACAAAGGATGCAAACTGCATGGGACTGATAAAAAGCAATATCCAGGAAAATAAAGAGCCAATAGACTTTCACCTTCCAATCCAATTGTCTGCAGTGCTAACCTTGTAAATTGTAACTCGCCCAGAGTCATGAGTGAGTTGGATGGCCATATAAATTTATTTAATAAATAATTAAAAATAAATAACCTCCTGCAACATTCTAAAAATCATCTACCACCAATGCTTGCTCTGCAAATGCCATCTGTCTCATCCCCGATGTTAAAACAAAACAAAACCATATCACACGTCTTCATTCCTTTTTCCATCTCTGTTCATTAATTGATTCTAGATGACCAGAAACATTTTTCAGCTTTGTTCACATTCTTCCATATTTAGTAATACAATAATGATATTGAAAGCAGAAAAAAGCTAACTAATGAAGTTTTTTTCACAATTTATAATTAGAACTTTTTGTGACCTTTCATATTTCTTTGCCTAGTTAGGCAGCAGGTTCCAACCAGTTCTGGAGAACTGGTAGCGGAAATTTTGAGTAGTTTGAAGAACCGGCAAATACCACCTCTGACTGGAGATTTTACAGCATCCTTCCCCTGCTATACCCACCAAGCCATGCCCACAAAACCGGTAGTAAAAAAAATTGAATTCCACCACTGTAAACATTTTTCTAATTTTATCTCCAGTTTTATATTTTCTTTTTTTAGCTATAAATGTTCTATCTTCCCTAGGTTTCTGCTTCTTCCTTTTTTATCCCATTGCTGAGACTATTTCTGCCCTTAGTTACTCTATCCACTTTATTTTTTTTCAAGGAACACTCATAGCCTTTTTAATGTAAAAATGTCAAGATTTTATTTCCAGCAAAATAGACAACTTTTGCTTTCCTATATCAGAAGCTGAGCTGCAGCCCATTCTCCTGGTTATCTTTCAAATCCCAGTTTGAACAGTTATCAACATGCTGTGATATCATTGAGGTTCAGCAAATTATTAACAGAGTAATATTAAATTTAAAATATCAATATTTTGATACATGTATTTTTATTTATTTATATCTCACTTTTATTGTTTATATAAATAACTCAAGGTGGTGAACATATCTAATACACTTTCCTCTTCCTATTTTCTCCACAACAACTTTGTGAAGTGGCTTGGGCTGAGAGAGTAACTGGCCCAGGTCACCCAATTAGCTTTCATGGCTAAGGCAGAACTCACCATTTCCTGCTTTATATTTTGATGCCTTAACCCACAAAATCCCTTTTTGAATGATGTTATGGAACTTCCATGTGGGAATTCCAATCAGTCTTTCTTGATGCTCAAAATAAACAGATGACTTTACCAGACCACAGAACACGATTTTCAGGCAAGTCTTTCAATCCTATAGCACTCAAATAAAAGGAAAAAGGAGGATGGTTCTGCTTCCGGAACAAACCACTGTAAGCAGTCTATATAATCCCTACTTTGAATGCTATCATTATTGTAGTTTACAACGGCTTTATCAGAGGATTAATTGAATTGCTCCTGTTCTGGCTGTTCCTTGCTAACATTAACAGTTTTAATCGGAAAATCCAGAACGCAATTACAAGTTTTGGTTTGCATTGTGGAGGCTGCCAGCAACAAGAATTATGAAATCTAGAGGAAAGTGCCATAAAGAGAGAGCTCAAAAGACATAGGTTTATTCATGCTCAGAAATGTGTGTACCATACATGTAGCAAAGAAACAGAAGAATGAATTTGATATCAACTGATCACTATAGGACAATAGTGTGGCAAAAGCTTCTTTTACTCCTCCATTCTCTGTTATGACAACATGGATAAGAGCGTTTCAGTACATGTTTATGTTTCTATTTGTACACATTAATGAGGGCGCAAGGGTAAGAAACATTGAGGCTTTGGTTAAGAATTATTTGATAAGTACTGATTGTGGTGTTGTACAGTACATCAGCTGATGCAAATTGTTGCACATCTCACTAGGCCAGCATTCACTGTTGGAAGTTCTCAGCCATTCTCTTCTCTTGAGTTTTGCATTCTCTCATATTTGATTCATGACAAAAGGTACCACTTAAGTTTACATATGAAAGTACTTCATTAGATTTTTAATAATTCAGAGCTGGATGAGGGTCATTTGAATATCTGTAATGCCTCAGTTGAACAGTAAAGTGTTTGAGGTAAAAATATTTGGATTGGACAAATAGAGATTGGACAACATTTGCCTGAAATGGTATAGGGCAGTGATGGCCAACCTTTTTCTCGTCACGTGCCAAAAGTTCATCCCCACGCTGTGCGCGCCTGGGCATGCACACACAACCCCCCTACATGCCCCACTCCTGTGCATGAGTGCACGTCTCCCGCATGTGTGTCTCCCCCCATGCATGCACAGCAGATACCCAACAATCAGCTGGCTGGCAGGGGGCACACACACATCTTCTGTGGGTCTGGTTCCAGGTGACCTCTCGCATGCTGGCAGAAATGGCTCTATGTGCCATTTACAGCATGCGTGCCATAAGTTCACCATTATGGATATAGAGTTTCCTGCCTAAGTAGGGGGTTAGACTTGAAGACCTCTAAGGTCCTTTCCAATTCTGTTGTTCTGTATGCTCTCATAATCCTAGTGCTGATGTAAGAAAAAAGTATCTTGGATAATGCAACATGCAAGAAATATGAAAAAACAACAACAACCAAAACTATTCCAAAGTAAACTTCACTGATACATAGGGGCAATTGTGAAGGTAACATTTGTTTTCTTCTTCTATATGAACAGCTTGAAGAATTATTTATTGTGTCCTTTCTTTTACGCCTCTTGATATTGGAGGTACTTTAAATACCGTGACCACCATATTAACTAAGATGTATAGATTTCCCTAATTTATGCAGAGATCAAAGTAGACAAGACTATTTCAAATGACTGATTACACATGTAAGAATTGGATGGAGTAACACTGCAGCTGTTCAGGCATACAACTTGGGCTTTTGTCCCCTCCTTGTGCTGAAAACTTTAAGGATAACTCAACCTGCTTTAGTTTCCTTTGGGTAAGAAGTCACCAGAGACTTAATAAGTCTTATGGTTACTTCACTTACAGAAATAAAAGCAAAATACAAGGAGAGACAAAGAGATAATCCTGTAAGGGAACTGATCTCCCCTCCAAGGTTCCCATTGTGTATCCCTTTTGTCTATTCAACTCTTTCTTAAGTCTATCCTCCAGATCAAAACTTGAAAATGATTTTTTCCCCCAAAGGGCTGTGTTCTGACTCACTATAAGCCTTGAACCGAATGCAGAATGCTTTGATTCAAGCTAGGTTTTAACTCACTTCATGCAAGATGGGGGTATCTGCTTCCTCCCGTCTCCAGTTCTAAATCCTCTGTAGGGCTTAGCTTTTAAATGGAAATCATCAGAACTGTATAACAAGCTCTTGTGATGAATGACTTGTAAGCCAATGATGACAGCAGAGGGAAAATCATGAATTAACAAGGAACTGAAAATATTGGGCATAAATTAAATAATTTGCAATGAGTCAACCTTGAGGTAGACATTCAAATAACTTTGAGATACAAGACCTAGAGCTTGGGAAAAAATGAATCCTTGAATTATACAGAGAATTTAACAATCCCCCCCTCCCCATATGATGTGATAGATATATCAGCCATTTCTTCACCATTATGAAAGGCCACAAAAGGATAAAATCAACCCAAACTCAAAATGCTAATTCTTAAGAAATCTCTAAACTGGGTAAAAAAAATTAAGAAATAAGAAATAAGGTGGGATGTCATTATCATAATGTTAAAAAAGACTTCCACTCAAGAAGAGTTCTGAAATAGACTAACAAAGATGACCCTCTGAATGTTACAGCTCCTAGACTTAAAAACCAAAACCAAATTAACTTTGATCCAAATCCAAAGATATGCCTCTCTCATAAGCAGCACAGAATGATGGCCCATGTACAAAAGTCATACAAAGTATTATAGACACTTGTGAAGTAAGAATATGTGAAATTACTATTATCAATTACTATTGTACTTTGATATAACCAAACTGACTTTGTTAGATCGTTGGCTATGCCTGTATAATCATCTTCATCCTTTGATCTCTAGTGCTAAATTCTTGTTTGAGATCAGTGGGTCTAACAATTATTTTGTGGCAATAGCCACTTATGTTATACTTTTCCTAGAGAGAATCAGAAAATTATATTAATATTTTTTGTTGATGAATATTGTCTCTTTTAATATGTCAATTTTTATGCTGCTCTTACTTTGAGTTTAGGTTGTTTTAATATTTTTAATTTTATCATTTTTCTTTTAACAGTTCTTATTTATACTTTTGAGCATGTTGAGTCAGATTTTTTTCTGTACAATAGGAGCCAAAATCTGTACTTGCAAGTAAATGTGATTAACACAGATAAAAATGTGCAAGATTATATTGATTGTATTGGATATATACACATGCAAACATGCAGGAATATGAACATTCATTGAAGCTCGATACTAAAGATTTTCAAATGCTAATATGCCAACTAAATACATATGTATATACCTTGTTTCTACCTAGGTACTTCTAGTTTTGGTTTCATTCACAAAAATAGTTGATAAAGACTTAGGAATGGAAGAGAAATTTATATCATGCAAATAGCTGGACAGGCTTATGCAATGTGTACTTCCTGAAACTATATAAAATAAAACACATTTTTCATGAACCATATTTTTAGTAATTTTCAGTGTTCACAACCAAAAAGGCACTCAAAATATTTGCTTGCACATTACAATATGGAAAAATCACACAAAAATATGCCTGCTAGGGAAAGTGAACAAAATATTTTTTTCTGTTCAATTATGTCCAATTCTTAGAGACTGCCTGCAAGGTTTTTCAGAAATCATTTCCCATTGTCTTCCTAGAGTTGAGAGAGAGTGACTGGCCCAAAGTCACCCAACTTGTTTTGTGCCCAGGACAGGACTGAAACTCATGATTTTCTGGTTTCTAGCTTGATGCCTTAATCACTACAGCAAATGACTATAATATATCAATAAAATTATATGCCATAACCATTATAGTTTTTATCTTAATTTAATATATTATATCCATTATTGTGTGTGCGCATGCACACACACGCATTTGCTGATTAAATTTGTATATCAATGTTTACATGAACTCTGTAAATGCCACATACTAGACAAAATAAATAAAATAAAACCATATATACATAATCATGCAGATATTCACGGGTCAAATTTTCAAACCAATGGGAATAATAGAAGAGGAAGATAAATTTGCAGTCTGAAAGGGAGAAAGTGCTACAAATTAAAGTGAATAGTTTTATCCAGCTTGGTAGTATCTATCTTCTTTTTTGCATCTCTTCTGAATTCATGCCCTTTCCAATCAGGAAAAAAGTGCCAGGAAAAAAAAATTATCCCATCACTACTCTGTTCTTAGTGGCTAAGATGCTACTTCTGCTAATCATGCTGTGATATCTGTTGTAAATAGATGTATTGTATGGGTATCTATTCTTGTGAAGAAGAAACCAAGAGTATAGGTTGGAAATATAATAGATCATGATTTGGGGTTAGAAGATAAGCATGGATCAAAAGTTGTCCCTGATTAAAATATTGTCCCTGATATTAACAAATGGAAAACTCTATTCTTTGAGCCACATCTCATGACAGAAAGCAAAAAACATCAGGCAAGCATGTCGGAATGTATATGGGCTAGACATTAGCATCCCGAAGTAAAAAAGGACAAAGTCTAAGGAAGCCTATTGTGTAATTCTGGTGAAATGATTATACGGGAACCTGACAAACTGACAAATGTGGCTATTTCCATTTCAAATGGGAAACTGAGATGAGATAAAATGCATTTCACAATAATGAATCAGAACTTCTTCCTGCACATCAAGCCTTGTGAACACTCAGCATAATTGAAGGTCCACAGAGCCAAAAAACCCCAGAATATATAAAATCTGCACAAGGGGTTTGAAAAAATGCCAAATACAAAAACAACTTCAGATAAAGATCAAAATAATTAATGCAGCCTGAAAGCATCAAGACCATTTTTGGTTTGGAGTTCTACTTGCTTGAAGAGTCTATGCCAAACTTTCTATGGTAAGTTTTAATGGACTGTATTAAGCCTCTCTCCTCCAAAATGCCCATCAGTTGTGCTGGAGCTATCCTTCAGGCTTGGAATTTTGGGAATCCCAGCATGTCTGGGCTGTAGGAGATTGGAAAGGGGAGCTGTTATATCGCAAAAACTTCCTCTAGTCACCAACAGGCAAAAAGCCAATATTGCCAAAGAAGCCAGATGGAGCTAACAATTTATCAAGTTACTAATGGCTCTAACTGTGAGTATTGCAGGTGCTGGTATATAAATACATTTTTAGCATGTGTGTGGTGTCTTTAAAAATAAGTATTAGCAATATATTTACATGTCATTCTCAGAGAAGACAACTTAAACTTACCAAGAAATGAGTAACTTTTTTATGGTTGCAGACCTTTTCTACCTAAGATTTTAAACCGTTGGTTCAACTATTGGCAAACATTTCTTTATTAATATAAAAGAGGGCATAATACATTTTAATAACTACATTTCACATCATATGTAACTCTTCATTCAAGAACATTCATTCTTCATTCAAGAACATAGGCATATGAGATAATTTATTGTATAATTGTCAATTAAGAAGATGCATACCATAAAGTGAACAGGTTTTATTATGGCATTATTGCACATAGGTATAAAAAGTGCCAGTTAGGTGCCACAAAAGCATGATCATGGAAATAAAAATGTGTGAAAATAAATGGAATGCTTAGTGAATGGTTTAATACTGAGCAGAAAGCAAGGCAAAGATGTGCAATGCTCCCTTAGTTGTTTAATGTACTTATGGATAAATTTGTGTAGTTTCCAAGGACATCAGGAATATCACAAGGATATAGTGAACAAACAGAATAGGGCAAAATTTAGGCTTATATCTTGAGGGGAGAGTAAGGTGAAGATATGTGAAAGAAAATATATGCTGTACATTCCATTTTTTTTCTATGAGTTCATGTTTGTGTACATAGGAATGCTCTTCATTTGGGGGGTGAGTAGAGACTTGTCCACTTCACAGGACTTGAAAGAGAGGGACCGGTCCAATGAGCTGGTTGAGGCCTTCAACCTGGGTTTGTCTTGTCCCAATCTAACATTTCATTTAGTATACAACATTATTCCAACATCCATTTTTGTCATTATTTTTCCAATAAAGTATGAAAAATCACATTGCTGAAAATCAGCAATTTGCAGCAACATGATATTGGGCCAGTCTGGGAGATACAAAACTGGGTCTTGGTTCTGCATGTGGCCTGCAGGCTTTCCCCTCATTCCTGTGATGAAATAAAAATGGAAAAATAGTACTTCCCAGGAGAAGGAAAAAAATATGTTAAGCAAATATGCCATATGCTGTATATATTAATCCAATTGGGATGTAAAATATGAATCGTTGTATTTTTGGGATTAGGTACAGTCTTAGTTTTGTAACACACTAGCATAACCAGAGGAATAGTCTATACCAGGGGTAAGGAAACTTGGCTCTTTTATCACTTATGGACTTCAACTCCCAGAATTCCCAAGTGAGCCATAAAAGGTTCCCCATCCTGGCCTACTGGTTTTTAGTTGTGGGGGAAATCAATTTTTGACTTGAATGGGACTGTTTAACATATAAATGTAGGACATATACATATACATTTATATTTGTATATTAAACAATCCCATTGAAGTCAAAAATTGATTCACCCCACAACTGAAAAACCACTAGGCCAGGGATGGGAACCTTTTATGGCTCACTCGGGAATTCTGGGAGTTGAAATCCATAAGTGATAAAAGAGTCAAGTTTCCCTACCCCTGGTCTATACTGTCTGGAAAATCTGGTAATTGTAGTCAAACATAGCAAAAAGTACTAGGATGAAGGCTATTGAAAACTGATGATTGAATGTATTTCCATATTCCATGCTATCTATGAATGAGATGGGTGATACCTAAATTTAACAAATGTCCATCCATTCAATGTTCTAGAAATTAGAGTAATATTCAGTGATTACAGAGTCAGGATTTCTCATATGAATTCACCAATCAATGACACTCACATGACATCATCTTCTTGCAGAAGACTCCAGGAACAGAGCTTTCATACATAGGACGTTGATACTTCTACTACTGAAGATGTTGATACTTCTACCATTGAAGACATGAATGCTTTCCTTCTAGAAACATTGAGCCTGAAAAAGGTATCAATAAAGTACTGATATAAATGCTGTTGTCCAAGATAAAGCATTACATGTGTGCCTTTGTATGACCTTGATCATTGTAGTTTTACACAGACATGGAGCAGGGTGGAACGATGGGGAGAAACAAAAGATTCCTAAGGAAGGTATCCTTATGAGACAAATCAGAAGGCAGTCATACATTTCCCAGAAACAGAAATAAAATGTATTGTCTACAAGAGGTGCCATAAAGAAGGAAATTGGATTTAGTTTGTCCCCAAATGGGAAGAAAGCAAACAGCTATTACAGGTAAAGTTTTAAAAAATGCAGCAACTTCTCAAAAGGCAAAAATACAAGCATTATTCTTCCAGTGGGATTATCAACAATTCTAATGTTTTTGTATAGATATTTTTGCTGTTGTCTCTCTGAAGGTTAAAAAGGACAATTTATTTATTTAAGAAAATTGATAAGACTGTCCAAATCACCCTCAGTGGCTCTGGGCAGCTTTTAAAGATAAAAATCCAATTTGAATACTTTGATGTACATTTCAAACTTTCTAGGTAAGATTTTGGCAGTGTGAGATGATAAAGAATCCTTGTGATGGATGCTAAGCCTGGAACAGTGTGGAAAAAAGAACTTTGGCCATAAGATAACTACCATCTCTAATCTTTCTTTTTCCTTTTTCTTATTTTTTTTATTCCAACTTTTATTGTTTTATCCAAATATAAAAGAAAATAAAAATAGGAAATTAGGGGAAGGAAAAAAGAAAAGGGGGAAGAAAATAAAGGGTACAAGGGAAAAAAACAAAAAGTGTTAACTTCCAAATCTTTTTAGGACAGTAGAAGATAACAACATTACAGCCTCAGCTTTCTACTTTTATATCTCTCTATATAAAAGGAAAATACCACTCACACATCATCACAAAAATCTCCAGAACCAAAAAACCTACAAACTTGAAATTTGGCATGTATGTTCCTCTTGGCTTCTAGATGTTCAGTAAGAAAGGATTTTTCAAAATGACCATCAGAACATTAGTATTGAGTATATTATTATTAACATGTTCTGATGCTAAGGAGTTCTACTCCCCCTCTCCATTTGAAAAGGAATCTGTTCCAAATGCAAAACATGAGGAAAGGAGTTTCAGTTTTAGTTTCACAGCAGCAATCAGATTTGGTATAGAACAGTTGAGCTAAGCCACACCCAGGCTCCTTGCTGTCTCCTTGCTCACATAGCAAATACTGTTTCAGTTTCCAAATAGCTCTCAGCTCTCTCACATACAGACAGGATGCTAGCCAGATGAATAACGATGGATGCTGGTAGGAAGAGGGGGGTCCTTATTTTCCTTCCCAAAAACTAAGTCCGATCACATAGTTTCATAGCGAAGCACAGGTATAGGGCTAGTATTAATATATTCTAGCCATTTCTATAACAACAAATCAAAAGTCAAAGTTTCATTTTTTTTCATCACAAGCACAAAATCCAGAAGTGATTTCTAAATAGAAAACATAATTAAATATATTCTCCTCTTTCAATAAAGCGATCAGTTGAACTATTTCTGCTTTTTCTTCCTCGCTGTGTAAATAATATATATTTCTGCACTTAATAATCTTTATCAGCTATCACCATTTATGTTAATAACATTCACTATATTCTTTCAGATTCTTTAACCGTAAAGGCAAAAGTATTTTTTTCATCTATTTTAAAACACTAAACTTTTCTTTAAAAACATTTCTAAGATCACACAGTTCTAATGCATCTTTTTAACTTCATTGTAACAATGAAGAAATTGCCAAAATGGTATAAATCTTCAAAAAGGTACAACAAGCTATGACTAAAGGGAGCCTATCTTAGTTTAATACAGATTAATAGTTCTCAAAAATGATTAAGAAATGAAAGGCACAACTTACTGTTCATTTGAAAAATAAATTCCAAAAATGGCTGATTCTTCAACAACAAACTGATTACAGCCCCCCCCCCCCCCCCCCCCCCCCCGCTGTCAGGTTGCTTTGAAGCACAGCTCCTGAAAGTGCTGTTGCAGACTGTTGCTATTATGGAGGATTTTGTGGGATGATTCTAGGATGCTCCCTAACCCAAGAGAGTCATATAAATTAAAGGAACGCTGGTTCTTTCTGTTAGCAAGTGGAAAAAGCAACAGCCAGAGAAAAACTCTTTAGGCATCTTTCCCTGGGCATATCGTTCAGTTGGTCATCATCACTGGAAGTCACAACCAGTGACAGTAATTTGATGTCTCCAGATATATTGGGAATATGGCTTCTAGAGTTTCCAGCCAATATGGCTGGGGCATATTGGCTGATAATTCTGGGAAATGTAATCCCTATACATAACTATTACCTTAAAGGAAGAATTTAGGACAAAAAGGGATGTTTTAATTTAAGTGGGCTTAAATCAATGGATTAAATCAAAAGTAAGCAATGCAGTTTTACAGCAAGGGGAGAACGTAAATATGGCTTAATGAAACTAAAATATTAAAAACCTCCCCCTGCAAAAATAAGCAGTGACAAAAAAATAAATCCATATCACCTTCTCCATGTCATCACCACATCATCCCCTGTGTCCCCGGACTGCTAAAAATTGGGGGGGGGGCAACTTAAAAGGGCAGCCCATAGTACAGATCAGCAAATGTGACCTTTTGAAAATTTCCATTAAATTTAGTAGGCAAATTCTTGAACAATTTCTGGAAATGCTGTCCTGTTAGTGTATTGGTGGTGCTACTCAGAAAGGCCAGTGGAATCATTCCCTGGTGATGTCTTTCCTTGAGAAATGTGGGAAGCCAAGGAGATTGCATGTTGCTGGAGAGAAAAAACCTTCAGATAGGCTGATTACAGGTAGTCTGCAACTTACAATCACAATTGATCCCAAAATTTCTGATCCTAAGTTAAGTGAGTTTTCCCCCATTTTCTGACCATTCATGCCACCGCTGTTAAGTGAATCACTACAGTGGTTAAGTCAGGAATACAGTTGTTTAGTGAATCAGGCTTCTTCATTGACTTTGCTTGTCAGAAGTTTAGAAAGGGGCCAAATGTACCAGGGACACTACAACCGTCAGGAATATGAACCAGTTGCCAAGTGTCTGAATTCTGATTACATAACCACAGGTATGCGGCAATGGTTGTAAGTGTGAAAAATGTTCATAAGTCACTTTTTTTAGTCCTGTTGTAACTTTGAATGGTAAATGAATGGTTGTAAATCGAGGACTACTTGGATAGTAAACTAGCTGAGCCAAAAGAGTGCAAGGCTGGAAATATAAAACTTCCTTTCTCAAACTCTTGAAAGTTTGCATCCTTGCCGTGCCTTTTGCATTGGGTGTGTAGTGGCCACCTATCTTCCAGGAGACACCCTAGTATGTGAGAAAGAGAGGGAGCTCACTATCTGTGCTGTCTTTCTGACAATTAAAACACCCCCCCCCCCACTTGTCTTTAAAAAAAGACATCTATGTCCAAGAAGCAGCAGCTAGGGTATCTCTCTGTGTATGGGACAAACAGCAAGTTTCTCTTATGAATATGTTAATTCTACAAATCAGCCCGGCTAGACTGGAAGCAAAAAGAACCAGTTTATAGTGTGTCATTAAAGCACCTTGCTTGAAAACTCTTTAACCAAATAAGTGCAAGAAGACTACACTGCATCCAAAAGTATCGGTTTTCTCTTTTAGAAGCATTCAAAAATAAAATTCCCTTTTAAGGCTAACACTGAAGATGTCACCTAACCCGGTAACAAAACATCTGCAAACAATCAGCCAAGCTCAGAGAGCACCAAGGACCCACAAAACTGAAAATAACTCACAAAGAAAGTATGCAAGATCATTTCTCTGCTATTTCTCAGTAACAAACATTTCCTGGTCTTGCCTTTGGTGAAGCTACTGATTACTCAGCCTCCATCTTTCATTGGTAACATCAATAATAATCCACATAAATGTAAAAGACTGAAGATATGAAATATGATAAGGGTTCCTGTTTGGGAGCCAAACTGGGGTGTATGCTGGCCCTTAAACTATACAGTATCTCTGAAAGGTAAAGAATTTCCTGGGAATGGAAAGCTTAAGTACATAAGCACAGTGAAGCAAATAAGGATTTGTACAGAAATGAAAGGCAAAACATTTTTCTTTCTTGCAAACTACCTACTGTGGGAAAAATATAGAGCTTTTCAGAAAACTCAAGTTTAAAGGTTTGTGGGTATGTCATTGCATCTTGCAAATGAACTTGAAATGTCATGTGCACTAAAGCACTTCATACCATGACTAATTCACAGCTGCTTTAAGGAAACATTAAACTGCTATAGTTATGTAAGGAAGACCCTCATTATCAGGGAATTTAAGTTGTAATTCTGCCCAAAGCTTGAACCTAAGGTTCATTTTACTGTACTGAATTGCAAACATATGAATTTGTGTATCTCAGAAAATGAATTTTAGCTGGAGGATTATTTATTTATTTGGTTTGTCAATTGCTTACAAGATAATAAGTAAAAGTAAAAAAAACATAGTTATGAATACATGGATACATATAAGAAAAATAAAAAAATAAAAGAAACAATAGGACAGAGACGGTAGGCACGTTGGTGCGCTTAGGCACACCCCCTACAGACCTCTTAGGAAAGGGGTGAGGTCAGTAGTAGAAAATCTAAGGTTAAAGTTTTGGGGGTTTGGGGAAGAAACCACAGAGTCAGGTTGAGTATTCCAGACATTGACCACTCTGTTGCTGAAGTCGTATTTCCTGCAATCAAGTTTGGTGCAATTAACCTTGAGTTTGTATCTATTGTTTGCTCTAGTGTTGTTATGGTTGAAGCTGAAGTATTCATTGACAGGTAGGACATTGCAATGTATGATTTTATATACTATACTTAGATCGGACCGAAGGCGGCATAGTTCTAGATTTTCTAGGTCTAGAATTTCGAGTCTGGTGGCATAAGGTATTCTGCAACGAGTAGAGGAGTGGAGAACTCTTCTTGTGAAATATTTCTGGACTTTCTCAACTGTGTTAATATCAGATACGTAATGTGGATTCCAGACTGATGAGCTGTATTTGAGTATTGGTCTAGCAAATGTTTTGTATGCTCTAGTTAGTAGTGAAATTTATTGTCAGGATTTAAACGTGCCTTGTACCTCACAACTTTATAATACATTTAACTTTAGAGCTATCCTGATCATTGTTGTTGTGTCTACTCTAGATTTTACCTTCTTGGTCTCTGTTGAACACAGCTCAAAAGGAGAAACAGCTCCATTATTTATTCTAGCCTTGTCATGGCTTATTGATTTAAAGAGGAAAAGTGAATCAACAGAAAAGCAGCAGGATCAGGAATACTCTAAAAGTTATCATTTGACTTTTGCCTGAGGGTGGGCCTTGGCAATTGCCTGCTGGTGCTAAACTTGATTGCTAGATGTTATTGTATATTACTCTACAGGATATTACTTTACAGATAACAAAGATAATACTATCACTTTAAAAAAAATGATGAAGCACTTAAAATATAATTTCTTTGATATTTGATAAAGTTAATTTCTCAAGTTAATTTGTGAAGTCATTCACAAACTTTGTAGCTGACATTATAGTCCAATGAGAAGAGAGCTATTTTCTAAATTGCAGCTCCATGTATTTTTCACATATATCAATAGCTTCTATTGACCCATGTAGAAGAAGGAAAGTGCTTGTAAGCATTGCAATTAAATTGAAGGAGAAGAAAGGAAATAAGCTTCCAATCCAATATCTCAATAATGCCCTCTGTTCTTTAGAGCATTATATAGTATATTCTGATTGTTTTTTTCAGTTCACTTCTCTTGTAGAAGCTATGTTAGTATGCCTCCCTTTCTCTATATACTTGGATACTAGAGAATTTTGTGGTTTTTATTTATCTAAGCTTTATGCTAGAGTTTTTACGTTGTTTCTTCTCAAGGGTTGCTTATAAATCCTTTATGGGATACCTGCATACAAAACTTCCCTTCCCACAAGCTACTGACAGTCAGGTCAGACTAACTTTAAAGTTAAATGTATTATAAAGTCATCAGGTGCAAGGCATGTTTAAATCCTGTTAAAAGTTGAACATAGAACATCTCGTAAAGAAGATACCTATCCCTGAAGAGTCTTGATAAGGACAAAACTGTTTATGTTGTGCCTTCTATTGCTCATAACTAATATAATTCTTTAGTCTTTCTAGTATCCTATAAATGTACGGACCATTTACTTAATACCTAACCAGGGGTGGGATTCAAAATTTTTAACAACCGGTTCTGTGGGCCTGGCTTAGGTGGTAGGCATGGCTTGGTGGTCATGTGACTAGGTGGACGTGGCTTGGTGGTCATGTTATTGGCTGGGTGTGGCCAACTCAATATCACTCACATCGAGGCATGCATCTCCTCGCCTGGCCTCTCATAACTGTGGGGATGCTGCAACAGTCATAAGTGTGAAAAATGTTCATAAGTCATTTTTATAGTGCCATTGTAACTTTGAATAGTCACTCCACACAAGCAAAGTATCAGCAAAGGAGGGGGAAAAAACTCTGGAGACATTCCTGAGACAGGAAATCTAGTCCTACTAAGAATGCAATAAGGGTTAATGGAGAGGCAGTTTCTGTTAGCAACACCAGAATGTTTCCTTCCTACCTTCCTTACAGGATTAGGCCAGTAATTTCTTCTAACAACCGGTTCTCCGAACTGCTTAGAATGTTAACAACCAGTTCTAGCGAATAGGTGCGAACTGGTAGAATCCCACCCCTGTACCTAACCAAGTCTATAGAAAGTATTGATGGAGCAGCAACTTCTTTTTATTTCAAGTCCTATGCAAATCTTCTGGCACATAGATGGTTTTGCACATAATATGTGGCATATTTAAAACAAAGATGCATCATACTTAACTAGTTACGTACAACATTCTTATTTTACATATACACACATAGTTCCTCCTTGGCCAAATTATGAAGATCATGCATAAGAATATTTTCATCCCAGTGTAATATTGTGAATAATTTTTTTAAACCTTTTGCCTAACGTATCATGAAGGAATTTAAAATAACTTTCTTTCTTCACTTTAGCTGATAGGGAAGATGTCTGGAAAACCTCAAAGTATCCATTTTTCATTTCAGTACAACAAATTGTACAAGAGAGATATAAATATGTATTATCAGACTTCTCTATTTGTTCACTGACAATAAGCAAGCTTAAAGAAACCTTTATGAAAGAAGAAGAGCTAGAAATCATAAAAGAAGAAGTACTGTTTTCATGTATATCATGTATTTAAATGTGTGAAAGTGTGTACTTGTGTGTGTGTGTGTATGTGTGCGTGTTGTGGGTATTAACACTGTTAGGTAAAATAGGAAGATAGCAAGATGCATTTGTAGATCTCAATTGATTCTTTTTTTAGCAGCATGACTAAATAATGCCTTATGTTTGCTGCATGATTTATTGTATTGATTTATTCTATGAGTGCTTTATAGAAAACAATCAGAGAAGCTGATGACCGTCATTTATAATCAACATGATCAAATAAAGCCAATATCTTTGGGGAACTATAATGAAACATGAAGAAGATTGCAGGAGTCTGGAGAATAGTAATCTTTTCTTTTTAAGAGAGTGAGACATCTGCATTCTATATCATGCCACCTTTTGGAAACAGTGGAAACTGCTTTGTACTGAGTCAGATTTTGTCCATAGGCTGGTGATCAATTTTCAGTGACAATGTCCTTTAATACATCTGGCATGCATAGGTCTTCAAAAGAAACAAATTGATATTACTTTAGAAGAAAATATGAAAAAATATTAAAGCTGAGAGGTGGGCAGGATATAATTTCATTTACATATTTACTTGAGATTCTCTAAACAGAGTCAACTTTAATGTCTAATAGTAATCAGTAAAACATAAACATGATTTTAAAGTAAAATGAAATAAATTAAATTGGTGAATTGGATGTAAATATAAGTATGTAACTAAGCTTTTGCAGATAGATTGCTCCAACTGTTCTCTTTCTCATATTCCATTTCTCGGGAGTGGAGAAGGGTTATCATGGAGAGGATAGAACAGGAAATGCTCCTTCATTTGTATATAGCGACCTAGGGTGTAGAGATTGTGCTGAAATAGGGCAAGACTTAATTCAAGCAAGTCTTCAATCAACTGTTAATTCAAATGCCTGCTGATTCCAGATACTGTCCTTGGGGAGTTTGGCTTGAGTGGAGTCAATGAAGCAGAAGTAGATGTTTTTCTGGAACTGCCTGTCTTTTTCCATAATCCAACAAGTGTTGGGCATTTGATCTCTAGTTTCTCTGCCTCTTCAAAACCCAGCTTGTACTTCTGGTAGTCCTTGGTTCCCATATTACTGAAGCCTAGTGTTAGATCGGGTAGATCGGTTCCTTTGAGACGCAAGACCAAAGTGGTCAGCTCTTTATTGAATATACAGTTCTATACAAAACCTGCGACCCGCAGCGGCTCTTCATATAGAGCTGGCTCATGGCTCGGCGGCCAATGACATCACTTTGAATCTCCCGCGATTGGCTCGGCCAATTGCAGTAGATTCTTAGCGCGCCAATCACAGCCGCTCAGTTAGCCAATCAGGTTGTGGTCTGTGTGGACCAATCAAATTTTCAGGATTTGGAGAATATTAATATAGAACACCTAGCTTGTATGATTTTGAGCATAATCTTGCTAGCATGTGAAATGAGCACAATTGTATGGAACTTTGAACATTCTTTGGCATTGCCCTTCTTTGGATTGAAATGTAAACTGACCTTTTCCAGTCCTGTGACCATAGAGTTTTCCAAATTTGCTGGCCATATTGAGCAAAGCATTTTAACAGCATCATTTTTTAGGATTTTAAATAGATCAGCTGGTATACTCTCACTTCTGCTAGCTTTATAGTTGGTAATGCTTCCTAAAACTCACTTGACTTCGCACTCCAGGATGTTTGACATGAGGCCAGTGATCACACCATCATGGTTATCAGGGACATTAAGATCTTTTTTGTATAGTTCTTCTGTGTGTTCTTGCCACCTCTTCTTAATCTCTTCTGCTTCTGTAAGGTGTCTACCATTTTTTTCCTTTATTGTGCACCTCTTTATATAAAAACATTCGCTTGTTATCTCCAATTCTCTTAAAGATATCTCTAGCCTTTCCCATGGAGTTGCAAAGAGTCAGACACGACTTAGCAACTGACTTTGACTTTCAATGAAGTTACGTTCCTCCCATCCCAGAGGGGGCAAGATTGCAATATGAAGTTGTCCCATATATTTATGATTCCTGTTGGAAGCTTGTAGAAATAGGCTTTCACCCCCATTTTATCCGGCAAACTAGTTGCAGCCTTACTGGCAACATGATACACTGAAAATGGATCATTCATGTCCTTGTCATCCCTTTTCTAGTTTGCAGTAAATCACTTCACATAAGACTATTTTTTAAAATTAAGATTGAACACTTTAAAGAAGTCAAAGCATTAAAAAGAATAAAAGAACATAATACAATGAATAAACCAGGAATTTAAAGCTATCATGGAGGTTATTGCTTTCTCATGTATCTTATTTGTAAATAATTAAATATAGTATATGATATGCTATCTTACATCCAAGAGATTGTTAGATTTGGGCTATGAATGAATATCAGGAAATGTGCTGAGCACAATATAAACAATCTAATGGAATTATACATTGTTCATGTTAAGTCCTGAGCATGGGCGCAAGGAACGGAGATGAGACATCGAACTGTGACTTCAACTCTTTATTCGTGACTTCAGAACAGAGCAAAATACTTGGGCAGCAGCAACTCTTTTATAGAGCTGGCTGCTGTCAAAACAACCAATGATTTGAGTTTACTGCTGTAACAAGCGTCCAATCAGAGAGAGCCGCTAACAGCCAATCAGATTGGCCAGAAACGACCAATCACGACTCGCTGTCCGCGGGCAAATGAGAAGTGCAGGATTACGAGCCTGCTGTTAAAGTAATCTATTAGGGTTGTTACTGATGTGTTGGCTTAGTCCATAACACCCCTCCCCCCTAGGTTCCGTCTGAGGGGGTGGGGTGACGTATTCTTGTAAGTAGGCAGGTCGCTTCACCTGTCTGCTTGATCTGCACTGTTCCACCGGTTTCTGTCCTGGCTTTGGTTCCAGTGGGCTGCTTGCTGAGCTGGGTAGCGAAAATGGTCCCGCTGTTTCGCTGAATGGCTCTAGGCTGTCCTCTCTGCTCTCGCCAATGCCGTCATCCGGGTTCCCTGGATCTGTTTCCATCGCAGTGCTGTCACGCGGCGAGGCAACTTCCCGGCTCGGTTCTCCTTCTGGCGGTAAGTATCCCATGGTTGGGTGTGTAGACTGCTGGGTTCCAATTGTTAAGTCATCTGTTATTTCTTTTTTGGCCCCCTCGATGTCCCTTCCCCCCCCCCAGTTGGAAATTCAGGGGATGAGATGGGAGTAGGTGGTAGTCTGGATCAAAGCTGGTCTATGTGGCGCTTCCACATTTTGCCATCTGCAGTTTGTAGGCGATAGGATCGGGGTTCCATAAGTTGCATTATGGTAGTGGGGACCCACAATGGGTCACCCAATAAGTTTTTCGCAAAAACGGGGTCACCTTCCTGGAATGATCAACACTTGCTGCTGGATCCCAGGGGTTGTTCAGGTGTGTACGCAGGTTGGAGGTGATAAAGGTGTGAGCGAAGTCTCCGGCCCATCAGTAGTTCAGCTGGGGTACTGTTTGTGGTGCTGCTTGGGGTAATATGTTGGAGGAGAAGCATCCGGGTTATCTTGTCATCAATGTCACCGTGGTCCATTTTGTGTAAGGTCTTCTTTACAAATTGAACCATTCGCTCAGCCCTACCATTGGCCACAGGTGAGCTGGCAAAGTTAAGGCATGGCAGATGCCCCGGTCTGCTAGGTACTGTTCGAATGCCAGGGCAGTGAATTGAGGGCCATTATCGGAGACCAGGACATCCGGCAATCCATGGGTAGCGAATAGCTTATTCAGTTTTTTAATGACCGCCTCCGTGGTCGTGCTTTTCATTTTGTGGACCTCGAGCCAGTTCAAATAGGCATCCAGGATGAGAAGGAAAGTGTGTACTCTGGTGGGTCCCACAAAATCAATGTGGATACGGGACCAGGGACCTCAAGGCGTTTCCCATTGAGTTGGGGGTGTTTTTGGAGGAGCAGAGCGAGTCTCCTGGCATTTGCTGCACATCACTACCCAGGTCTCTATCTGCTTGCCTAAACCAGGCCACCATGCATAACTCCTTGCTAATGCCTTCATTCACACGATGCCTGGATGTCCATCGTGCAACATTTTAAAAACTTTATGTTGCAATTTCTCCGGAATGACAACTCTGTCTCCCCACAAGATGCAGCCCTTTTGCCAGAATAGTTCTGTCTGTTGATTCTTGAACGGTCTGAAATTATCGTTGGGTGCACTGTCTGGCCAACCCCGTTCCACCCAGCTGAGGACTCGTGCCAAAGAAGGATCTTTTTTCGTTTCTGACGCGATGTCTCGAGCGGTCAGCGGCGGTAATTTAAGAGTTTTGATTTGCAATATGGCTAGGGTTGGAGCTGGGTCATCTATGACGTCTGGTAGTGGAGAGCGGCTCAAAGCGTCAGCGTGGGAAATGGCTTTCCCCAGGCGGTGTTGCAGTTGGTAATCATATGCGGCTAAAAACTCCGACCAACGTGTCATTCTTGGTGATAAGATGTGGGGAGTTGGTTTGTTTCCCACTAAAATGCCAAGTAGCAGCTGGTGGTCTGTAATTATGGCAAAGGGTCTCCCATACACATATTCATGGAAACGTTTAATTGCGGATACAATGGCGAGAGCCTCTTTATCAAGTTGACTATAGTTCCTTTCATTAGACAAAGTTCTTGAAAAGAACACAATAGGTGCCTCATTACCATTTGGCAGGACATGGCTTAAAATGGCTCCCACTCCGAATGGTGAGGCATCACAGGTAACCGTTAAGGGTAGAGTCTCGTTGTATTGTATCAATACAGCATCAGAAGTTAAGAGGTCTTTTACTTGTTGAAATGCTCGTTCTTCACACCATCCCCAGACCCAGGAAGCCTTTTTGTTGAGAAGTCTATGTAGGGGCTCGGCTACAGTCACCTTCTGGGGCAAGAAGATGTTATAAAAGTTAATGAGTCCCAGGAAGGCTTGGAGGCCTGTCTTGTTTCTAGGCCTTGGGGAGTTTTTGATTGCAGTTAGTTTTTTTTCGGTGGGGTGGATTCCCTGTCTGTCGAGGAGGTATCCCAGGAACTCCACTCTCTCCGTACAAAGTTGACACTTGTCCCTTTTTACCTTCAGGCCAGCGTCTTTAAATTTTTGAAGAACCCTTCTGAGTCGTTGTCCTAATAACTCTTTAGTGGGGGCAGCTATTAAGACGTCGTCAAAATAAGGCACGACGCCTTTTATGCCTTGTAATAGCCTCTCAATCAAACTTTGGAAAATGCCCAGCACCACGCTTACTCTGAATTGGAGTCTATTGCACTTGAAGGCACCTCTATGTGTAACTATTGTCTGGGCTTCTGCAGTTGTCGCATCTACGGGTAGCTGTTGGTACGCCTGAGCTAAGTCCAATTTTGCAAATATTTTTCTGCCACCCAGGGAGTGAAGAAGGTGTTGGACCACCGGTACTGGGTAAGCGCTTGCTGAAGCACATGATTTAGGGTGGCCCAGTAATCTCCACAAATTCTTAACGAGCCATCTGGCTTTATGGGTGTTACTATTGGAGTTTCCCATCGGGCATGGTCAATCGGTTCCCACACACCCTGGGCTATCAATTTGTCTAGTTGCTCATCGATCTTTGGCTTGAGGGCAAAAGGCACCCGACGAGGCTTAAGACAAATGGAAGCTACATCGGGACTGAGATTAAATGATATAGGGATCCCCTTGTACTTGCCAAATGTTCCTGTGAACACATCCTGGAATTCCTGGATGAGGGCCTCTTCCCAGTCGTCGCTCCCGGTTTGGTGTATGCCAGCTAGTTCAATTCCAAGTGGGGCGAACCACTGTAGCCCTAACAAACTGGGGCGGTCACAATCGACGACAGTCAGGGAAAGCGTCGCGGTGCGGTCCTTGAAGGATACTTGGACGTGGCTGGAACCGACAACCGGAATTCTGTTTCCCTGGTAGTCTTTTAGGACGATTCTTTGAGTGCTGAGGTCCTGGCGACAGATGGCAGGGATCAGCTGTTTGAGGGTTTTCCAAGAGACCATCGATAAGGATGACCCCGAATCGACTTCCATCATGCATGGTCGATTCTCAATAGTGACCCTTCTTTCTTGCATCTAGCGATGAGGCGTGACCGATAGTAATAGTTTGGTGTGCCTCTTTTCATCTCGTTGAAGCGGCAGGTGCTCGATTTCTGTAGTAGTGGTTGTTCCATTGGTGGTTCAGGTGGTTCCGATTTCCAGGTGGTTTGCCTGTCTCCTGGCGGAGGTTATTCTCCCTCCAGCTTAGACTGGACTCTCGCTTGCTTCTGCAGACCTTCGCGATGTGGCCTCTTTTCCCACAGGAACGGCAGAGTGCGTCGAGGAATTTGCAGTCCGATCGCGGGTGGTTTGCCCCGCACCCAGCACATTGGCGTGGAAGTCTCTGGTTCCTTTGCTCTTGTTCCAAGTGGAGCTGGTTGACCTCCTCTTCCTCACTGTCTGAGGATGACTCGAGGTCTTCATGATGGGTGGTAATAGCGTGCCTCTCAGAGGAGAGCGGACTATCGCTAGCGAGTTGGCGATGTGGTGCATTCTCTCGGTGCATTCGAGTGGCTGACTTCCTGGTTGCATCTGCGGCAGTAGCATCGGCGATGACATCTGCAAGGCTGATGTCTCCTTTCACCATGATTTTACTCTGCGAAGTGTGGTCATCTAATCCCAGAACTATGCGGTCTCTCAGGGCTTCCTCGAGGTTTGCAAAACCACAGAGGCCTCCCAGGTTCCGGAGGTTGGCTACGAAGTCCCCAATGCTCTCGTTCTTCCATTGGTCCCTCTGGTAAAACTTGTGTCTTCGTATCAGTGTCGGTACTGCGGGTGTGTAATGGGCCCGGAGGATCGGCGCGAGGTTATCCCAATCCATGGTCTTTACTTCTGCCGGTTTGGCAAGTGCTTTAGCCATTTTAAAAACGGCGGGGCCGCAGTGGGTCAGGAACACCGCTCATTTCTTGCCAGGCGTAGCATCTTTCAGATTGTTGGTATCCAGGAACATCTGAAAATGGTCTATATATGAGTCCCAGTCTTCGTTTGCCGGGTCAAATGGAGCGGGTGGTATGGCGCCGCTGGTCATTCTGCCATTTGTTGCACGCACTCTTCAGCCACTGTCTTGTTCAATGAGTACTTAGCTCTATCGTCTCCGCATCCCACCTTCGTCGCCAGTGTTAAGTCCTGAGCATGGGTGCAAAGAACGGAGACGAGACATCGAACTGTGACTTCAACTCTTTATTCGTGACTTCAGAACAGAGCAAAATACTTGGGCAGCAGCAGCTCTTTCATAGAGCTGGCTGCTGTCAAAACAACCAATGATTTGAGTTTACCGCTCTAACAAGCGTCCAATCAGAGAGACTCACTAACATCCAATTAGATTGGCCAGAAACGACCAATCACGACTTGCTGTCCACGGGCCAATGAGAAGTGCAGGATTACGAGCCTGCTATTAAAGTAAGCTATTAGGGTTGTTACTGATGCGTTGGCTTAGTCCATAACAGTTCATATTACTAAAATTCAGTTATCTTGGAAAACTGAAATATAGATTCTATGCCTGGATAAATCCAAATTTAGGATGAGATAACTGTCTGTGTTTAATAAAACTATTTTAGGTTGGAGTGGGAATTCAACTTTTAAGTTTTTACCAGAGGTAGCAGAGACTAACCCAAAAGAGGAAAAATACAAACTCCCTTATGCAAATTAGAATATATAGTACATCTGATTGGATATAGCATAGTGATTAATTGGACAGGTGAAGATATATAAACTGTTGTTGAAAATGAACCAGGAGGTTGATTGTGTTAAAGAATGTATGACTAAATGGGCAAAAGATGGATATACTATTATGTTTGATCAATGAAAAAATATGAGGGTTAATGGATTAAAATTTTCATTGAACTATAATCTTAAAAAACTTTTATAAAATGATGCCTCAGTATTTAACTCCTGAGAGATTGTCAAGGATGTATAAAGGAATACCAAATAGGTATTGGCAAAGCAAAGATATCTTTTATCATCTTTTGTGAATATGTACTGTAAGGCTGTCAAGTACTGGTATTGGGATCAGATATATTGTTTGATTCAGAAAATGGATTGTAACTCTGATGCTTATGTTCTATGATTTTAAATACGGCTTTACATGATTATATTTCATGTTGTATGTATGCGTATTTTGCTTATTGTTCTTTGGTGTTGTAAGCCTCCGAGAGTCATGTATGTGATATGGACAACTATTAAACTGATAAATGATGAAAGAGCAAACAAACAAACAAATGAGTACATAAATAAAAATATTATAAAAACAAGAAAAATCAGAAAAAAGGAACACTCCTCCAAATCTTATTAATATATTGCACAGGGGGAAAAAAACAATTCAACACAACTTTTTTTTTTTTAAAAAAAAAGACTTAAATCTTGCCATGGGAAATAATATTTCCATTGAATTTTTCCAACAGAATTTACAAAGGAAGGTGAACTCATATCATCAACTCATGATTGTAATGCTGGAATCAGGATGGGAATAGGGATACCTGGGACAAATGGCCACCCCAGAACAGACTGAGAAAAGACTGGCTACCAATTCTTTGAAGCATACAAATGGAGGAACAGGGTTTTAACCCTGCTCTGTGCATTGGACTGGGGACATAAGCTTGCTGGAAGCTGCTCTTCATTGCTGTGTCTGTGATAAAGGAATTTTATATATTCAAGTCAAGTTCTAGATTTCCTCAGTGCACTTGAGTTCGGTAAGAATTATTGAAGCCATCTGAGGGCAACCTGAGCACTTTCCAACATCAAAGAATAACCTTTTGTGCTTTACCACGTGCTTACTAAACAATAATTCTTCATGTAATAAATTCCAGGTTTACATTCACTTCTTTAAATCTTGGTAATCAAACTTTTGGATATTATACCAAAACTGAGCAACAATGAGATAAACTCATATCATGTGGGAGGTGTCACCTCACCCATTTTACACTTCCAACACTAGATTGCTATCTGGTTGTCATCCTGATGTTTTAACAAATCCAAGTGTCTCCACACATCTAAGATCTTTGTCTATGGAGAAGCAAGATAGCCATAAATGATTTTTAAAGCAGCAAGTCCTTAATAAAGACAGAATATTAAAAAGAAAACAATGTAGAATTTGTGCAAAACAAAATCTAACAGGCAAGCTGGTAATCCATAGACAAGCACAAAATTCTAAGGAAAGGAAAATAAATTCTTCCATGTAAATGTAAGTATTGGCCCCTTCGTCTGCAACATTCCTGAGCTGAGACTGTGGCAAAAGTTAACCCTGTGCACATATATGCACAAACATATGCACTATAATATGAGCAGGATAATCTCTTTGCACTCCAAATGAAACATCTGGTACTTCAGTTCTCATATTTGCTATTTTTCCTGGTTGCTATGACATACTTTGCAGTGTGTGTGTGTGTGTGTGTGTGTGTGTGTGTGTGTGTGTGTTTCAGCCACTCCACAGAACTGTCTTTGCTGGACATCTAAGGAAATGAGAGGTAAGATAATATAAAGTTACTGTTATTGTTATTATCATAATCATCACAGCTGAAGATTCAGTGTCAATTGCTTTACATTCACTTTCTTAATGGCTATCTGTATTTTCATTGGCAATTTATGGAGAGGAACCACAATTTGGAATTTGTCACATTTTGACTTATGCTACTCCTGCTCATTCTTTTCCTTCTGTCAGAGTGTCTCAATTTGCACAGTAACAATTACAGATCTTGGTTTGTTCTGTTTTCTGTATTTTTTGCTTTTCTTTTTGCAGCACTTAAGTTCAGATATTAGAAACAAGCAACTGCACATTGCCTTTTTCTTATGAACCACACATTCATACTAGTCACACTGGACGAGCAGACTCCTCATAACTTTAGCAGCAATGTCCTTTTTGTTCATGTCTGCTGGTGCCAGTAACATATTTTGCAATCAATGACCGCATTCATATTTGTCCCCTAATTCCTTTGTCACACACTTGCATTTATCAGCTGACAAGTAAAAAGCATGAGAAATAGTTCCTGTCTTCTTCAAGGCAGCAGACATCTTGTTTCAAGGGCCAGTGTGTCACCAACTGGAACCAAGGATTCTCCAGCATCCAAATCTGCAAAGCGAAAGGCTCTTGTGTTCTCACCGAAAAGCTGCATGCAGGTGCCAAGGCAAATGTGCTACAATTGCTGCTAAGACTTGTGTGCCAGACATTTAAGCCATGGATTCAGGTCAAGGGAGACTTGCCATTTTTACCTGGACCGCTGGTAGAGAACCTGTGACGGCTTTAGGTATGGCTGAGCAGAAAGCTTGAAAACAGAGGAATATTGAAGTGATGATTATTGGGTCAAGCACTCCTTTAAAACAGTTTTCCCACTCTTCCCACATTTCTGAAGAGCGAGGTGAAGCATTTTGGATGCTACCTTCTAGGAACTGGAAGAAGTTTTCTATGCATAGCAGTTCATGCATAGAAGTCTTTTGCAAAGCTTCCCGGGTATTTTGGAAAATGGGTCAGAGGGCAGCAATGCCACAAAACAGCTCAGTCAGGTGAATCACATCATCACTGTGACTTGTTAAGATAAGGAACATCAATTTTCTAATGCAAAATGCTTCACTGCAGTGAAGTATGGTCGTTTTCAACAGATTTATTACTTAACTCCTGTTCCCAGCATTTGTCTCCTTGAATCCCGCAAACTAAGACTGCTGGGAATTGTGGTCTTTACAATAGGTAAAAGGCACCTATCCCAGGTGAGAGAATGATAGGAGTGAAATTGTTACCCATCCATACATCCAAATTTGATTATTAATGACATGTACATTATTAATCAAATTCGATTGCCTCTGGAAAGCGTTTGCAATTTTCAGTTGGTCCTTAATACATTAACTCTGTTCACAGCATCCCAGAGTTAGTTCTCTGTTTCCTGCTTAATTCCAAGTACAGTCATTATCAGCTTTCTGACAAACAGCAAACTTGGCTCATTCAGATACTACTTAGTTCCATTTAACTATTGTTCACCTTGCCATTTCCTTTTTTCTCTCTCTCTATCATGTGGCTTTTTAGTCTTGTTGCTGTTTGAAACTGATTCTATTATTCTTGCTTAGATTGAACTGAAATCTACAGTACTAGCATAATTCAGAATTATTTTTTAAATTATAAATGGGAGAAGGAAGGAGACCCAAAGATGCTTTTTTCAGGAGGCAACTGGACTTTCTTATTTTTTTCTTTGAAGATGTTTCACTTCTCAACTAAGAAGCTTCTTCAGCTTTAATTGGATGTTGAGGAATGGAAGGATTTATATTCCTTGTAGACAGTTAATCATTTGCATTCTTTTAGAGAGTCATTGAGGCCACTTGCAGGTTTATCTGTGCCTTCAGGGTCATCTGAGTAATGCAAATGGGTGTGGTGCCTTTTTGGCTGCATGCTGTTTTCTGTCCTGTGTCCCTTCCCTCTTGAAGACTGACTCAGGTCTCCAGGGATGAGCCCGTGCTGTCTGCACCCCAAACTGTAGTGCAAATGGATTTGCACTTCAGCTTGAGATACAGACAACACAGACCATCCCCAAAAGCCTGTGCCTGTCTTCAACAGAGAAAGGACCAGCAAATGACCATCTGTCTGCAAGGAATATAAATCCTTCCATTTCCCACTATCCAGTCAGAGCCCGAAGAAGCTTCTTGGATGAGAAGCAAGACATCTTCAAAGAAAAACAAGAAAGTTAAGTTACTCCTGAAAAAAGCGCCCTTGGGACAACTATGATCTGGATGACTGAGAATCTCCATAGACAAGGAAGGGGAATAATAATAGTTTAAAATCCAGAGTAACTGCTTTTCCGTTTGGAGCTTTTGGAAAATGCCAGATATGGTTCTTCAGCTACAAGTGTCAGCATTCCAACCAAACTGTCCATCCCATATTCAGCACTCAGAGACAAAGTCCATCCAAGTAAAAATTTATTAGAGAAGTCATATTGACACATCTGGAGAATACCCGAATCTGAATTCCTGGGGTTTCCCCTGCTACACTAAATTCACAACCAGCCCCTTACTGATGGTCTTCAAGTCACAATCTCCAATCCACCTCCATTTTGAATTCCCACCAAGTCCCCTCTAAACTCCAGCAACTTGACCTTGAGGTCTGGTGAAAGAATGGTGTTGTGGTTCTCCTCCCTTCTCCCTTCTCTCTCATTCCCACAGTTACCGATCCTCCCTTATGGCAGTCCCAAATCTGAATCAAGATGGATCTGGGCTGACAGGCTATCTCCCCTCAAGCAATGACAACATCCTGAAATGAAACAAGTGACAGGAGGTTAGAATCAGGGATTAAATCAGTGCTACTATGGACTGTGTTGTTATAAGCCACCTCAGCAAACAGCAGCTGCAGCTTGCCCCAATTGTCCTGTTGGTAGTCCACATAACACCTCAGGTATTGCTCCACCATCATGTTCGTCCATTCCATGACCCCATTCATACTTGGATGAAACACCAAGCTCAACCCTTGCGAGGACCCTACGGACTGTAGGAACTCCCTCCAGAATTTAGCGGTAAACTGCATTCTCCAATCCAAGATTATTTGTTGCGGAACTCCATGAAGTCTAAATCTGCTCGATGAACATTTTTGGTAACTTTCGGCTGACTGTAATCCAGGGCAAGTAATAAAATGTGCTTGCTTAGAAATAGGTCAACCATTGTCCAGATGACTGTATTCCCTCCACTTTCAAGAAGTTCTATAATAAAGTCCATCTATTTCCTCCAGGGCTGGGATCAGCTATAGTTTGGAGTAGACTAGGTAGTTTTCCTGGTCACATTTTCATTGCCGCACAGGTGGAGCAGCTCCTGACATAATCCTCTACATTGGCTTTTATCTTTGCCCATCAGAATTGACACTGCATCAAGTGGAGGGCTTTTAGGAACCCAAAGCGTCCAGCCAGCCTTGAGTCACTGCATCATTGCAGCACTTTCAGTCCTAGGCTGGTGGAGACATACAACTTTCCAGGCTAACCCATTCCACATCATCAGGATATTGGGGTTGTCTTTCAACCATTGGTCCACAGGTATAGCAAATTTCATCTCTGCTGAAATAGAGTCAGTAATGGAATTCCCCCAACTCCTAGCTTGGCTTCAGGCAGTGAATTGAGCCACTGGCTTCGATTGGATCACCGCCACATGTATTACTTCTTCCCGTTTGCTGTTAAACTGAGGCTTCCTTGATAATGTGTCAGCTAATTTATTCTTTTCACCTGGGATATGCTTTAGTTCAAAATTGAATCATTTGAAATACTGCGCCCAGCAGACTTGTTTAGGGGACAGTTTTCATAGTGTTTTCAGCACCTCCAAGTTTTTTTGGTCAGTCCAGACTTTAAAAGGCCCCCTTCCCCCGTCCAAGAAATGTCTCCAGGAGAGGAGGACCCATATGGTCTATCTTCTCTCTCTGCTCATAGACACATAGGCACAAGGCTGCAACTGACCCATCAAGTTTTTCTTTAGGAGCATAGCGACATCACTGGCATCAGCTTGCACTACAAATGGCTGTTTGGGATTGGGGTGCAACAGGATTGGTTCATTGGAAAAAAAGCCCCTTCCTCAAATGCCTGCTGACATTCAAGGGTCCAGCTCAGCGGCTGGTTGGGTTTTGGTTTGGGGTCATTCCCCTTTGTTTCAACAATTCAGTTAGTGGTAATGTGATCTTAGCAAATGTGGGAATGGACTGTCGGTTAAAGTTTGTGAACCCTAAGAAACTCTGAAGTTGTTTCTGGGTGCGAGGGGGTTGCCAATCAAGCACCACCTTGACCTTGTCCAGTCCATCTCAATCCCCTTGCTGGATACTCGGTAGCCTAGGTAGTCTAGGGAAGTGTCATGGAATTCACATTTTGACAGCTTGATATAAAGTTTGGCATCAAGAAGTCTTTTCAACACCTGTCACACCAGTTTTACATGCTCTTCCATGGTTTCAGAGAACATAAGAAAGCCAACCAAGTAAACTAGGACCCATGGTAGAGATGCTCATGTAGTACTTCATTAATGAGTTGCAAAAATACCACAGGGGGCCCCTGGAGTCCAAAAGGCATCACTTTGAACTGGAAACTACTAAGTGGGCAATTGAATGCAATCTTTCATTCATCACCTTCTCTTATCTGGACCTGGTAGTATGCCTTTCACAGGTCTAGTTTGGTAAATAATTTGCCTTTTGGTTTAGCAGGTCCTTCATTAGAAGGAGGGAGTAGGTGTTTTGAATGCAGACTGCATTTATTCTGTGAAAATCAATGCATAGTCTCAACCTCTCCCCCAATCTTTCTTTTCTTTGAATAGCATGGGGAGGTTGCATCCATGAATTCGCTGGCTAAGTTGGAGTTGATGTACTTTCTTAGTTCATCCATCTCCCTTGGGGACATTGAGTACATTTTTGATTTGAATAGTTTCACCCCAGGGATGAATGATATGGCACAGTCTGTGGGTCAGTGGGGGGGGGGGTATGTTGCATTCCTCCCCACTGAAGACCTCTACCAAATCTTAGTATTCTTTGGGTATGCGTGGGAACCTGGTGGTGCCTTGTTTGTGGCCAACCTGAGAACGAATGACTCAGTCATTTTTGGGACAACCACAAACTGTATCATCTCCCAATGCTGTCCTATTTCCACTCTTACAGGTTCGGTGACTAAAGTCACTGACTTCCCCCAATCAGAGAACTATCTACTTGCTCAAAATGGATGGAACAGCTGACAGCAAGAGGTTAAGCTGCAACAATTTCATTATCGAACTTATTTCTCTCAGGATCTGCTAGATCAAGCTATTACATGTCATTTCTATGAACTTTTTTAAAAATGTAAGAAATATAAAAAACAGTCTTCTTTCACATTAAAATATGTATAATTTTTCCAGTTTTGTTTTCTACCTCCAGTTTATGTATTTCACTAAGGGATGGAAGCAAGTTTGAGCAATACCTGAATTTTGTATCTGTAAAATGCTGCATTAGCAGTTATTTAATTCTTCATTCTAGCAGTCCTTGGACAACCAACATCCATTATAGTACCAATGGAGTCTACTGAAATATCTGCAGGCTTTTTCCACATTCAACCTTAATAGCCTGACCCTACAAAGTTAATTATATTACTACCAATATAGCCTTTCCCTCATTCTGTCCATCCTCCAACTCCTTTTTTCCTTATGAAGAAAATATGTATGTAACCTTTGAAAATAGTTCCGATAGTACTGAGAGTATTAAGTATTAAGCCATAAAAACTTCCTTGGGGCTAAATGTTAGAACAGCATGTACAATCAATTTTGAAGAAGAGGTACGTTTGGGGAGGTACATTTTTTTTTTTTTAGAACTCTATCACAAGATCTCTTTATTCAAACTGTATTTTTAGAATAAGTGTAATTCCATGTTTCTGTTTGTGGTTCCACTCACCTAGTATGACATTCTCACCAAAAACATTTTTCCATAAAAGACATTTAGTTCAAAATTCAAGATCCAGATGTTCAACAAGAATGTGCTTGTGTTTCATGACAGAAAGAAAATTTCTGGAAGAAAAATATTGCTTCCCCACTGTCATGAAATTAAAAGGAATTCATATTTTATGTTCCTTCTTCTTTGGAATGGTAAATATGATATTACTCTTACTTTACTAAAGAGGTTGTGTATGGCTGTCAAAAACAGATATCACAGCCAATTGCTATAAATTTCATGAGCCTAAACAAAAACAGTTTACGTGATTGGTTTCTGCTTTATATTCAAGTTTATGATTCTCTCTCTTTCTGATTGACAAACTGTTTCCTTCAAATGTATGTGTCTGACTTTGAAAATGTTGCCTGTGTGAGTCACAACTTCCTCTTGCTTCTGCACACATGGAATTCATTATGTGTGTGGGTGCATGTACTATATATTCTCTCCCTCTTCCCCTCTCTCTCACACACACTTATTATCTGGCTATAATCATTTAGGTGGAATGTCAGGATTACCTTTATCCCATCCTTCTTTTGCTAAATGCTTAAGATGCAGAACTTATCAACCACAAAGGCAGAAGAGGGAGTGGAGTGGTGATTTTCTGATAAAGCAATTTATTGAAACCACCTGGAAGAAAATTCTGTCATAGAGTAGACTGTTTGAAATAGGAATCCTCTACTGTAAGTGTGAGCTGTTCAGAACCATCAGTGATTTAGTTGTGAAATACTCTTCCTACTTTTTGTACTGCCTTTTCAGACAGCATTCTTTATAATAAACAGCACTAATAAACCACCCTGGAACACATTCCTTTCTGAAGTGTTTAGAGGTACTCTGCTTAAGCTTCAACATTCTTGAAATAATTGTGATAAAAATGATTAACCTGGTGCTCCATTGACCACCTTCTGCACAATTTATGTGCATTTTCCCATCATGCAAGCTTTGTTTACCAACATTAGGAAGTTTTCTACCTCAGTATGAGCCAGTGGGATGCAGCATTGCAAGATCTGTATGAATTTAGATTAGATTGAGCTGCTTCTTATAACAGCCTATCTGTTTTCTTCTTTCTGTTCCAACTGCCATTCTATCACTGAAGGATCTTTGGGCTCGCCTCATCACTTTTGAAGACTTCACCATTGTCCAAAATTATTTTCAATAAGCTCTTCTGTTCCCTTTTTCATTCATTAATGCCTTTCTTCTTGTTCAGTTACTTGTATGTACATGATTTCTAATTTATTTTCCATAGATTGTTGTTTCTTCTTGGTCAGAAAATTCAACATCCTTCTTGAGAAAAGAAAGGAAAAAGTGAGGGTGGCAGATTAAGAGACAGATTAAGTGACTATATTTGAGAACAACTACGGGGCAATTAATTTTGTTCAATGTTTTAAAAGTGCTTAGGTTACTTGCAACAACATTCAAAAAGAAGGAGAAGGAGAGTCAGAAGTTTCTTTTTAATGTAGAAAAATAGCTCTGTATGATGTTTGTCATATTGTATTATTTTTCTATCGGATAGGTCTCCTCCAAACTGAAAATGTATAGGTGTATTGGCAAGAAGCCTGTCTCAGTTGTTTGAACTGAGTATAGAAAACAAAAGCTGTGTAGAAAAGCAGATTCAATAGTTAAAAATGAATGTGGAGATTGTTATTTTTATTTTTTTTAATAAATGAGGATGTTCCTCAGAATGTGATGTTATGTGATGTTAGGAATTGTGACAGCTGTGGTAATCCATATGGAGAAGGGGGGAAAGTTTTCTTTAATGCAGAGCAATAAAAATTGATGCCCTTTGTGTTGGCTTCTCCTTGTCTTCCCCAATATGATAACTCCATGCTTCTCTTGGTGTCTCTATGGAACCTATACTTGCCAAATAAAGACAGTACATCATTTACCTTTGTCTTTGAGAGTGCATCTCTGCTGCCTACTAAGTTTATGACATGACCAATTTCCCTTTATAATTAAAAGGAAAACTGCTGAGAAACACCAACTAGATAAAAGTGGAAAAGGCAATAAATGTTAGGAGGATACTAATGTCTATTTGAGAAGACCCTTATTTTTATATATGTATATTTTATATAAAGTCAGGAGGCAGGGATAGATTGGTGTTAGTGGCTGCTGCTGCTACTATTCTTGTTCCTTTTCCCCCTCATGTTGTTCATATTAGTCCAAAGGTTGCCTGATATATGGTTGTAGAGAATGAACAGTGAGAATTTATTCCCTTTTAGAACAATAAAACTCAATGGCATCCTATACAGAATGTTGACAGTAAAATACAAGCAAATAAAGGAAGTGCTGCACTATAAAATTGATGTTTATTGTTTAATTGATTGCACCTTTTATAAAAAAAAAAAAGATGAGTATAAGGAATTTTGAAAAGAATTAGAAAAGTTATAGAAGGTTTCTCTTCTGAAGTTTAAGAACAGTAGGCAGAACAGCCTGCTTTTCTCTAGTATTTGATCAATACAGCTTATTGGTTGGTGTCGATGGTACATCTATTCCCCTCTGTCTAGATGCTAATCTTGATCAATTGGCCTCCATCCAAATGCATTGAGCAGCTGGTGTAGAACAGATGATTAGATTCTTGAGACCAAATGCAATATGAAACCAGGTTGTTGGAGATAAGGAGAGGGGGCGAGAGAAAGAAAGTCACAAAGCTTTCTCCTCTTTCATAGTGAGACTATTTCAGATTGCAAGGAAAAAAGAAATGTTGTGGCTTCCCTTTTCATCCCAACAACCCTCCTGAGGAATGCTAGGTTCCCATCACATTTGTATGTTTGGGTAGAATAGTTTGTTCACATGGACTTTATGGAAAAAAATCATATTCATGTGTGATTTTTAAGAAGCCAATGCAGGGGTGGAATGCTACCGGTTCCGCCCAGGTCTATAGAATCTGTAGCTGCGAAGAGCAGCTGACCCTGAACCGGTTTGGTGTTTGGTCCACCTGCCTGCCTGGGCTCTAGGCTGTCCTTTATTCCCTGCTTTTTCCTCCTCAGCTCCTTTGCACAGCACAGCTGAGGTTGAAAAAGCAAGAAACAAGAAGATTTTCAAATGTTGCGCACCCGAGCGCAGCGCTTATCAGCTGTCCAGGTAGCACAGCTGATGATTTCTTGCAATTGCTGCACACATGATTGTCCCCAGTTCAGAGAACTGGCAAATCTCTCCACTGGCTGGCCCCACCCTTCCCACCACTCACTCCTTACCTGGCATACGAGCCATCCAACTTGCCTGGTTTGCTATTTTTCCTTTTTTCCCTCGACCATCAACTGTTCTGCTCTGCCAGGAGATTTAGATTAGCTAGAAAGCAGGAAATCCTTGGATTTCTTGCTTTCTAGCTAATCTAAAAGCAAAACCGATTCTTCCTTAAGACTGAAGCTTTTCAGTGCAGACTCAGGTAGCTGATTGCAGATAGATAGATCTCTAAATTAAACTGTGATTCTGTGAGCAACTCAATCTGCCTGCCTGCTTTGCCTATATTTACATAAATATTTATAATATTTACATACAAGCCATGCCCACCCAGTCACTTTACCACCAAGCCATGCCCAGTCAGCAAGCCACGCCCACCCAGTCACATGACTACCAAGCCAAACCCACAAATTAGGCCACAACCACACAAACCGGTTATTAAAAAAATTGAATCCCACCTCTGGGCCAATGTCCATCTTATAATGGGCTTAAGAGTTGCTTAAATAAATATGCCTAAAATAAGATTATGAAATCTGTAAACAAAGGCCACAGGGTTCTTCGAAACATTAGTGTTGGCCAAAAAATCTAGTTGATCTGTTGTGCGATAGCCAAAAGACACACTGAGTCAGGGAAGGTATTTAAAAGCTCTTTATTTCTATGGAGGAGTAAAGAGGGTATCTCACTGATCTCTTGATCAAGAGGGATAGGGGAGTATTGTTTCTGCATAACTTATATACCTTCATAAAATAAAAAAAAGTATTCAAAAATCATTCATTAGTTAATGCTAACAAATCTAACACCTGTGCACAAGCTTTGTCTATCCCATAATATTCTTAACTTGTAACATGTTTACCTCATAATACTGAGGGATGGGTATTTTAGTATTATAATGAAGCAATAGTGTAAAAGTTCATAAAATAAGAAAGACTTATTGCTGGTCTCTCTCAAGACCATGAATACTGCTATCACTAGTTGTATCCTCAAATCCCTACAAATGACAAGGCCAGCCCATTCAGGCCTTTCAGTGATCTTGGGAATGGTTTAAGTGGCAATAAGAAGTGCATTAATCCTTAAGAACGCTATGCCCTCAAAACTGGACCAATCCTTTCCACTTTAGAATTACATGAGGAACAAAATCTTGTGGCATTAATTATTACCATAAAAATCTCCCCCAAATCTCCAAAACACTTAAGCTTGTCCACACCTATAACATCACACTATCATGGTCTCTATGAACAGACTGAAAGATAGTTGCCTAGCCTTCCTGAAAAGGATTGGATGCTATTTTTTTCTAACAACAAAAATATCAATATGTTTTTTATAAACATATGAAGAACAATTGCTGGAACTGGGTATGTCTAGTTCAGGGTGGGTTTCTACTGGTTCTGTCTACCTCTGTAGAACCGGTAGCTCTGAAGAGCAGCAGACATAGAACCGGTTCTATGTCTGCTGATGTTTTTGCCCACCTGCCCACCCAGGCTCTTACCTGATCTTTATTTCCTGAGTTTTCAACTTCAGCTGCCGAACGAAGCACAGCTGCAGTTTAAAAAGCAGGAAAAGAGGGCTGTTTCAAAGGCTGCTTCTCTGGATGCAGTGTGCTGATGACAATTTACAGGCGCACGGCTCGCAGCATGCAGGGAAGCACATCATAAATCACCGAACCTCGTAAATCCCGAACTGGTAGTTAATCCTGTCGAATCCCACCCCTGGTCTAGTTTGATGAAAAAAAGAACTAGGGGTAACATGATAGTAGTGTTCCAATATCTCAGGGGCTGCAACAAAGAAGAGGAGTCAAGCTATTCTCCAAAGCACTTAAGGGCAGGACAAGAAGCAATGGGTGGAAACTAATCAAGGAGAGAAGCAACTTAGAACTAAGGAGAAATTTCCCAACAGTTAGAACAATTAATCAGTGGAACAACTTGCCTCCAGAAGTTGTAAATGCTCCAATACTGGATGTTTTTAAAAAGAGATTGGATAACCATTTGTCTGAAATGGTATAGGCTTTCCTGCCTAAGCAGGGGGTTGGACTAGAAGACCTCCAACATCCCTTCCAACTCTGTTATTCTATTCTATCCTATTCTATCCTATTTTCTATTCTATTCTATCCTATTCAATGCAACAAACCCCAGAAATATTTATTAAGCTTCCACACCCAAGCTATGATTTGAATTAAAAATAAATTAACTAACATAATGTTGGACTGAACATTTGGACTTTGAGTAGCTGTCCAGAGACAGAGGTTTGGGAAAAGAAAAAAAAGATCACACCTCCTGAAATTATCTCTCATTATAGTTATGAAAGAGACAAATATTCTGTTTTCATCTGAACTGAACAACCCAAAAAGAATTTGAACTGTCCTTATTTCCTTAGTTTCGAGCCTTTTTATTTAATTGCCCTTTGTCCCTTTTCTCCTAAAGCAAATTTCTGCTGGGTACCATTTAGTATTCAAAAGTTAGTTTTTCCCTCTCCTTTCCATGCATATACATTCGAGCTTTGCAAACATCCAATTAAAATCTCAAAGGACAGAAGATAGACAGGAAGTAAACAGGAGGAGTAAAAGCATGTATGAGTTACAGATGTTTGGGAGAAGACAGAAAGCACATGCTGAAGAAAACAATACACACACACACACACACATAGTAGGAAGAATTATATTGCAATCCTCACCCCCAGTAGTTCTACATACATTTGGAAAGGACTAGAGGAGAGGCAGAACTATGTCAATATGTGTGCAAAGACTTTTTTTTCTCTTAATAACTTCTAGCTATTTATAGCTTCTAAATTATATGCTACCAACATTGCTCAGAGACAAGATGTGTTATTTGAATGCCATCAAGGGAAAAGGCAGAGAGTGGGGGCTTGAGCATCGCCTTGCCTGTCCCTCGGATACAGAAATGTCCACACTTTGTGTAAGAGGGCTATAACTGCTCAGAGTGGAATGCTTTCAGGGTCAAAGAAAGGCAACACACCTTCATATAACTTCCCTCCTTATGAGCCAAGGTTATAAAGGCTGGCTTTGAGTAAATATTTTTCAGTTGGCTTTGAGTAAATATTTTTTGTGTACTGTAGATGGCAGAGTCTGTAAATACTAGAGATGAACCTTGCTACTGTAAAAGAAATCAAAGGCTTGTCCAATCTTCCTCCATCTCCACACATATTTATATACAGTGCGTTCAGAAAATATTCAGAGCCCTTTGGTCAATTTTGTTATGCTGCAGCCTGATTCTACAGTTGTTGAAATTCATTTTTTTCTCATTAATCTACATTCAGATTACATTCATAATGACAAAGTGAAAACAAAATTTTAGAAATGTTTGTAAATTTATTAAAAAGAAACACCTGAAATACCACATTGGCATAAGTATTCAGACCCTTTGCAACATCACATGAAATTTAGCACTAGTGTCTCCCATTTTTCTTGATCATTGCTGACATGTTTGTACAGCTTGAACAGAGTTGACCTGAGGTAAATTAAAATGATTGGACATGATTTGGAAAGGCACACACCTCTCAATAGAAGGTCTCACAGCTGACAATGCCTACTGTAGCAGAGCAAAAGCCATGAGGTCAAAGAAACTGCCTGCAGAGCTCAGAGATGGGATTATTGCAAGGCACATATCTGGGAAATGTTACAATACAATTTCTGCTGAACTGAAGATTCCTAAGAGCTGCCACTATAATTCCCAAATGGAAGAAGTCTGGAGCAACCTGAGCAATCGGAGAAAAGGACCTTAGTAAGACAAGTGACCATGAACCCAATGGTCACTCTGACTGAGCTCCAGAGATCCTGGAGATGGGACAGAGTTCCAGAAGAACAACCATCACTGCAGCCATCCACTGATCGGGGCTTTATGGAAGAATGGCTAGATGGCAGCCTGTCCTCAGTGCAAAGCACATGAAAGCCCACTTACAGTTTGTTCCTCACAGTCTGAGTCTCCTTCAGGTGCTTTTTTGCAAACTCCAAGTAGGCTTTTATGTGTTTTGCACTGAGGAGAGGCTTAGCAACCCTTTGAAGGTATGATGGATCTTTTCAGAGCTATTTACACTCCAATTTTGAAGTTCCATTGGCTGCGTCCCTTGGAGGTCAAGTGACTACACTTTGGGTATTTGGCAAACGATCCACATTTATAGACATTTGCAGAGTCCTACAGTCACATGATGCAATGTTTGGCAGTTTGGGGCCCAAAACTAGCCCTTACTTCTGGTAAGAAAAATAGCCATTGGCTAAAATAGATTTGTTTAACAACAGCTGTGTTTGCTTTAACAATCACAGCAAAAAAAAAAAAAAAAAGATGTAAAATCAGGCACAGTCATATGGTGATCTACTTAAAAACCACCATGACTTACGATCATAATTCGAAGCTAAATTACAGTCATAAATCAAGAACTATCTGTAATAATTAACTGCAGACACTTCTAGAGATGCCTAGGGTGTACATGTAACACTATTATACATATGGGTATATAAGCTGTACCTTTTGCCAATTTGCATCCAGGTCCAATGCAACATGTTGGTTTTCATCTTTAAAGACTTTCGTGGGATCAGATTATCTGAGGAACCATCTCACCCCAATGGGATTGATCTGCACCACTTACTCCAGCAGAAAAGGTGTGCTTCAGACCCCACTGTTCAAATAATTTTACCTGGTGGTGTCTAGGAGAAGAACTTTTTCTGCCATTCTCCCTGCCCTTGGAGAATAGAGCAGAAGTAAGATCTGCCACCCTTTTGAGCCTTCTGGAAGGGCCTTAAAACCTGGTTTTGCCTGCTGGTTTGGAGCCCTAATGGCGGCACTCTATGCTTGAAGTGGCTGGTGTAGTAATAGAGAAGATTCCACCTCTTGTTTATATTCTTGGTTTGTAGCTATTATCTGATTCTTGTTAATATTCTTTTATTTATGTTTTTATTGTATTATAAGCCACCTGGAGTTGCTTTGGACTGTGAGATGGGAGGTATATAAATTTAATAAATAATTAAATGGAGAGCTTATGTATAAAATGATATAACATATAACAGTTGTAACATTAAATATGTTAATTGCCTTACTCATGCAACCCTACTCAACAACCTAGAATTATCTTTGGCAGGTTTTATCTCCCTATTCCTTTAGAAGGAGATGTTAAATGTACTGTCTTGCCAGTTTGGGGCAATATAGGAGGACAGATGTTAATTTTATTCACTTTTGAACTATGCCAAAACTTTACTATATTCCTCCTCTGATTGAATAAGCTAATTGTCCCAGCAGAGTGGGAAGGAAAGCCCAGAACAAGTCCAACAGATACTGGGTGCATGGGCAGGTGTACAATACAGACTTTTGGTCAGTTGGCTTCTCCAGGCAAGAGAAAATATAAAGTTTGGGCTTTATGGAAACTATAAAGACCTAAGTATTTTGACTTCTATTGATTCCTTTTAAAAGAACTTGATGGGCATAAATATATTTTATCAATGACAATTTAACTAAAGTTTCCATCTGTGCATATGTCTATTTAGTAGAATTTGGGGACATAAATCTATATTACAACTAACAATTCTAAAAAGAAATGTTGTTAGTTAGGACTGCAGCCAATAACTCTCAGCTAGTGAAGTCTTTAAAATTGTTTCAATTATCTATGCACCCTATTAGCTATATTAATAGGACGGTGAGGCAAAGAATTAAATAAGGTACTTTCCTCATCCATATTCAGAAGAGATATCAAGCTATCTCTTCTTATGTCTTGAGATCTGTTACTAAAGCTAATTTTCTTATTTTTTTTATAATTAAAAAATACTATTCAGCTCAAAGAAAATTCTTTATTTGAAACTTTATTTTTCTATCAGGTATTTTTTTTAAAAATCCCAGATGTAGTCGAATGTAGTCTGGATTCCCAGGAGAGAGGGGCTATGTTCCAAGGTGAGGCAACAAGCTCAGAAAGTTGGTCAAGAGAAAAACAACTAAGTAGGTTCCTGCTTAGCAATTCTCAGTGTACATCTATAGTGACATAAATTTAGTTTATTAACTAAATTTATTTAGTTTATTAGTTTAGTTTAATTTAATTTAGTTTATTTCTGTCTATCAGTGAGAAACAATAACAGAAAATGCTCAGAAGTAACTCTATTTGTCTTTCTTCGTTCTTAGGGGCCTGACATAAATGCATTTCTCAAAGATTCAATTTTAATCAGTTATTTAACTAGTAAAAATGAATTTTATTTGAATTAGTTAAATCAAAGTATTGATTTTTGAATTGGACTTTCCATATGAAAGGAAGACTCCACTTGCTTCAGATTTCATTGACTTAGAGAACTGCCCTCTAATTAAATGCAGAGTTAAATGCAATTTCTGTCATTACTGATTTCAGGTTTATTACTGATTCTCATTAAATTCAATACATGATCATAATTTGCTTTGTTTGATGAAAATCAGGTGTCTTTTCAAAAATAATATTTTTTCACCCTCCAAAAAAGGAATCACTAAAAATATAAAAGGTAGAAAACAAACTAAGAACAAGCTAAAAGGAATGGTTAAAAAAAGAAAAGAAAATTGTTACTGTCCTCAACATACCTGAAAAGTGAAAGCCATAGTATAATTAAGGTGTTGTACTAGGAGCAGGGAGAGATGGGTTATAGTCTTCAGATCAGGCAGTTTATATTAACCCTTAGACTGGGAATTTTTTTAAAAAAGTATCTGTTTACTGTAGATTACATTTCATTACTTTCAATGAAAAATTTCCAATGGATTGATTTTGCATAATAATAACAGAACCCTGGAAGGTAGATGGAGAGAGGTATTCTATAGAAACAGAGGCATTTCTCAATATCATCATCCTGAGTAGATTTGCTCATCAGTTGTCAGCAATGCTATATTCACTTTCCTGAAAACAAACTCATTAAACTCAAGTGAACTTCATTCTGAATAGAAGTATATCAAATTGCTCTGTTAATCAGTTTTGTATCTGGGTGCTGTTTAACCCAATTTGAAAGATTGTGATATTAAATTATATGCCTGAAACTTAAGAAAATGTACAATAAAAGGATTAACAAATATAAATATTATATATAAAATAAGAAATGTTAACCTTTGCTTTCATCATATGAACAACTGGATTTTATCAGTCAACTATAGAAATAATGCCATAGCTTTTTTTTCCTTACATATGCTGTACAATAATTCTTGATTTGTGAGAGTTATAGGAAATTTATTTGTAGGGGATGAGCTGGTTTCTACGTGGGTGACACTGCTGTTGTGAGGACTCAAGAGAAAAAAGAAAAATTGCTTGTTACTAAGCAAGAATCTGAGGGCTGTTGTCATGGGAGAAGCCAAAAATTCTGTATAAGAAAGAATTATTTTGCCTGCAATAGTGAAGCTGTAGTCTTATCACATATTGTGAAATAACAAACAGAATCCTGGTCAGTATTTAAATATAATTTTCCTCCAGGGAATGACATAAATTATAATATTGAGGGAATCAGGTGATCAATCTAGATTCACATGTACAGCATCTCTTCTATTTATAATATTGAGATAATTTCTCAATAGGGAAACGTAGATGATGCTGGGAAATTATAAACATTCTTAATGTTGAATCAGAATGTATCTTGAGGTGATGAGATATACTCCTTGCATTTTAATTAAATTCCATTGTCATATTGGTTAGGAATTTTGATAGGTATAACCCAAAGATTGCAGAAGGGGTTCTGGAATGGCATCATAAAATTTGAGACAAGGATGAAATGCAGGAGAGAGAAATATGATAGATAGATGAGAAACAGGGAGAATGAATTCTTACGCAATGTTATATCAGAAACAACAGTGGACTTGAACTTTAATTGTTCAATCATAGCAATAGCTTTAGGTTCTGCATTGCTTTAAACTTTAATTCCTACAAGCTAGAAAACAGTAAAGGGGAGAAGACAACAAGGGGTGCTGACACTGCATGCCATGAGTATCAGACAAAAGCAACAGTATCAAAAGAAGCTGCTATGAAGCCATCCTATTTCTTCTAAACAATGCTTGTGTCACCCGCATTCTTGGAACAGTGTGGGACTGGTCTATGCAGAAGTGGCTCCCACATAACTAAGGCACCATTTAATTTGGGCAGTGCTATTATTAAGTTGAGCACTTCATCCCACTTTAAGTGCATGTTTGATCCAGCAAAGTTGAAGATTGCACATGGCACAGCCCACATGATTCCCTCATTTAGGCCTCCTACTGTACAGACTTCTTAACCTTGCCAACCTGCGCTGTCATTCAGTTTGAGACTGGGAAATGATTCATGCTGGATGCTGCTAAGTAGTATCTTAATTCAAGCCTCCTGTGAAATAGCTTGAAATTGATGTGCATTCATTTGGAGTTTCATTTGAGAGTAAATGTGCAGAAGCAGAGAGAAATCTTAGGCAGAAAAATTTTCGGATTTTCTTTTTCAGGCTTAAGATTCCATGTGAAGATCAGACATTGCCCAGAATTAAATCCAAGTAAGATTTTCCTCCCTGTCCAGGGATGACCCAGTATATGGTTAAAAAAATTAGAAGTGACTTCCACAAAGGTGGGATTGAAGCTCCGCCTTTTTTCTTTTTTTTTTCTTTTTTTAAAATAGGCATTTTTGTGGCTACCATCTTACCTTTTGTGGCAACATCTTGCAGAAACCCTTGATCTCTGTGTGTAATCCAGTCAAGATCTGCTGCTGAAGTTTAACTGTGTTCTTGAAATGAATAATGCCATTATAATATAAGGATCTGAATAAAAATAAAATTTCAACTGCAAATCTAGTTTAGAGACTTGAGGTAACAATGTAACTGAACATTGTGTAAGGATATGATACACTACAAATTATATAAAGACTTAGACACTAAATAAAAATAAATATTCCTGATTACAGTTATAAGGAAAATATGTTTGGTATATCATTACAACTGGAAAATAACATTTACAACATTTCAAAATGTGTCTATTTCCCCTCAGGTCACATGTTAATGTCACAATTGCTTTAACTTATAGGATGGGCACAGCTAATACACCATCTACTGAGCTGCGTTTCACTTGTTCTTTTAGCTACTGTCAGATATTGGCTGTTATTGCATGTCAGCTATCAGAGACCATCTTATAAGCATGACTATTTTCTGTTTTTGTCAGATGTTGACATGGATAGCATGTCACCTATCAAGCCTTGTCAAACTGATAACTTTATGTCAAATAATGTTTGTGGTTGATTGGTAGTCTAAGATACTGATATTGAAGATAAAATACTTGGAATTTGGCAGGTAATGAAACAAGCACATTAAGAGTTGCAGAGGAAAATTTTGAGAAACATATTTTATATTGATGATGATGATAATGATCCTACCTTTATTCATATATTTATGTATTTTAATATTTTATATGCTGTCCAATCAAGAAATTTGAGAGACTTCAGCTACATTAAAAGTAACACTCAAGATAGTATCTTCCTAAATAAAATAAAATAACCAGGATATAAAATAAACAACCAAAGTGAGAAATGTCACCACTCTTTCTTTCCAAAAACTTAATAGATAACACCCTGACTATCTTCTGAAGATTTTGCAAGAAAACTACCTTAATCTTTCCATTTAGTAAGGATACTTAAGGTAGGCAATAGCAAACACACACACACACACTAAATTAATACAGATATAATTTATCTATGAATTCCTAAAATGAAATGGATTGTGCAGAAGGCCAAGTTTCAGAGATGTGATTCTCCCTGTAAAGCGGACAGTGAAGATCAAATGCAATTTTCTAGGGAGTAGATTACACAGTAACCACTTTTAACCCTGCACATGAGTTTCAAACAGGAGCCCTTCTGTGAATGCTTTTTGCATTGACCTGGATCTCTGCTTGAAGTCATTAAGGCAAAGGCCATCTCTAACTATCCTTCTGAGATTCAACAAGAGTGCAGATGACAGCCTGAAACTCCATGGTTAAAAGCAATGAAGAAACAGCAAAGGGGAGAGCCGCAGAGCTGTTTGCATAATATAACTTCCAAAAATGCTGTCTGGAAGATGTTAAGTTTGAGGAGGCTAACATAATAGACTTTCTCTCAAATTATCATTCCCTTAGACAAGACTACCAAAATCTCTTTCCTTTTGCCTCAAAAAACTGTGATACAGTGATGCTCACAGCGAAAATAGACTATCTATCCTCATCAGCTGGTGGAGCATTAGCAAGCCGAAGGAAAGAACATTTCTTCTGCACAAAGATGCTATAAGCTAAATAGCAAACAGAGTCCTTTTTTTTAGCATAAATTATTGATAAGATATATCAAGCAACAGCTCCCTTGACCAAAATATTATTAAAATTTGTGGGATAACTAAATAACAAAAGCATGGAGCAGGCAGAATTTGTCTGGAAAATAATTTAGCAGAAACAGGTGTTGTCAGAGGCAATACCTAGAACCTAGACATTATAAAAGCAGAAGCTAGTGACCTTTTATAAGTTGGCCTTATAAAAGCTGTATAAAATTGAGATTTTGTCATGTATGTGCCAGAGCATTATACTTGCTAAATAAGGCAGAGAGATCTATTCTCTCTCTGTTTGATTCCTCAATGTATTAGTGGCTCAGGATTAAAGGGTTAGTTCTTAAACCATAAGGTAACGTAATCTTGCCATGTAGGGACCAGAGAAAGCATCATTATTAGAACATTAATGGAAACTATTAATTGGGCATGGATAATGTCAACATTATGCCTAGTCAATATGACAGCTGTACAAAGAGAGCAACATTTAGTCCAGACTACTATATGGTGAAATAATTCTTACTACCTGCATCTTATTTACATGCCCCCAAAATGCACACACACACACACACACAACCAGCTGTATGTTTTGCATAATACTTAAATGCTTTGCGTCCCTAAAATGCAGAACAACATAAGCTTTAAGGCAAATGCTATTCAAGGCAAATCTCATAAAAGGGCAGAAATGGGATCTGTCTTCCTAGCCTCATGTCTTATACTTCTCTAGGTTAAGCTTATTTCTCCAATTTTTCTGGCAGAAGAACTCTGAAGCATTTAGAAATGGATGATTTGCAAATTGCATTAACTTTCTGAGTATGTGTGAGGGGGAGGGGTTGCTTTTTTAAAAATGAGCCACTCCCTTTCTTTCTTTTTTTGCCCTTGCAAGTGATTCATAACTAAATCTTTAATTCTTCCAGGGAATTTATTGTCTTCACCAATACAAAAACTTGCTGTCCAAAAACAGGAACTCCTATACTAAAAATCAGTTACCTGCTAGTCCCATCTTACTTCCTCTGGAAGTGTAGGAAATACATTTTGACAATAGATGCACTCTAGGTAGTCCTAAAGCAGCTACAGGTAGTCCTTAACTTACGATCACAACTGATCCCAAAATTTATGTTGCTAAGCAAGGCAGATGTTAATTGAATGTTGCCCTATTTTATGACTTTTCGTGCCACAGTTGTTAAGTAAGTCACTTTAGTATTAAGTTAGTAACACGGTTGTTAAATGAATCTGGCTTCCCCATTGACTTGCTTGTCAGAAGGTCTCCAAAGAGGATCAAATGATCCAGGACACTGCAATTGTCATAAACTGTGATGTCTCCTGTGGATAATGGCTCATCCCCATCTTTCTCAGAAGCCTTGAGGGACAATGAGAGCATTCTTGGCATGTCCGGTATTGCTGACCCTGAGCTGCCGGCAGAGCATGCCTCGGCTGGGGAGAGTTCATAGGCCAATGAGGAAGAGGGGGAGGAGCTGCTGGCCTTGGTGGTTGCTAGAGTGCGCAGGGCAGAGAGGTGGAGATCTGCGAGATTGATGGGGGAAAAAAATCCCACCCCTTTTCATGGGCTGCAGTGGGAGGGGCTATTTAGCACGGAAGGCAGAGGAAGGCGTTGCTGGAAGCAACATGTGTGAGTTATGGCCAGATGGTTGTTTGTGTTTCTGGAACCCTGCAGCTTGTGGATTTAATTCAGTTGTGGTGAGTGTTTATGTTTGGAGCAGTTGGGTGGACTAATTGGCCATTGCCAGAAAGGTTAGTCGGTGCTTTTTCATGGCTGGCTTCGCTGAAAATGACCCTCTGAACTCCTGGCTTGGACAATTCCTGTGACTTCTTCTTGCAACCCTGAAAACCGACTACCAGACTTATTGGCAAACCTCAGTGAAAGCCCAGGCCCTCGGAGGGGATTTGGATTGTTTATTTTTGGAACCAACCCAGGCAAAATTGGCATTTTTTATCTAGATGTTTTGAGAACTGAACTAAATCAAGAGGTCCTGGAAGAGGAAAGATATGTTGTTTCTAACATTTCCTTTGTTTTTTGGGGAGCCAGTTAAGGACATAGGATTTTTTTTTTCAGGGAAGATTTATATGTGAAACTCAAGTTACACATATGTATATAAAGACTGTATATGGGTGAAATGGGATCATGATTTATGTGAGAATAAAATGGTCAGGATATAAATTTGTATTAGATTCCATTTTGAAATTATTGTTATTTTATAGTTCTCCCAGGGATCAAACTGGATGTGCTCGCCTGCTTGCTTCAAATAACTCTCTCACCCAATATAGAGATCTACATATTTTTATGATTATTCTGATAAGAACTGGCTTTTTAAATGTTACCTATTGTAAGTAAGAAAGCTGTAAGAGCCCTCCCATATTGTTTTGAAATAATATGCTTATATGCACAGCAAGTACAATCTCACAAGTAGCATTTTATCCAATCTGAAAATAGAGGGGAAATGCTTATAATCTTCAATGTTTACTTCTATTTATATTGAAAATAATCAGCATTTGTTCCCAGTTCATAATGGATGACTTTTTACTTGATGTAAGGGGAAATACAGGTTGGAAAAATATACAAGACTTAGGTTCACCCTGAGATATAGAAAATTAAATATCACTGTGGTGTTTCCTATGCTTTTTTTTTTTTTCATTTTCTTTTTTCTAGAGATGTTCTTTTTCTTTCCTTCCTCAAAAATCCGCACAAAGAATAATGTTTTCTCTTCCATTCAGACAGTTTCAATAGACAGAAGAAAAATAAATACATATACCACAACAGGGCAAACATACTTTTTCTCTATTGTACAGAGGTCAGAAATACAACATCTCCTATTTTATCTACCTTTTTTCTGTTTACCCAATCCATTTGCCTGTCATTTATCTACTATATAAAAAGGCATAGTTAACAGATAAAATCAACAGCAAGGTTTAACTTCAAAGCCCTCTCTTAACAGTCTATACACAGAAAGTCCACAATGGCTTATTAATCTGCCATAAGCCACCACAATAGTTGTCTCTGATCCATCCAGGATCAAATATCATTGACTGATTCTGTTCTGTCCCCTCATTAGCATTTTTGAGATCCCCGCGCTTTGATTGGCCAAAGCGCGGGGCACTCTGATTGGTTAGGCGAGCCGCGCCGATTGGCTTGCAAAGAATCTCCCGCGATTGGTATGTTCGAATCGCGGGAGATTCAAAGCGATGCCATTGGCCGCGGCCGCCGCGGCTAAAGGAATAAAAGCCACGAACTTTTTCCATAGCCCCAGTTCGGTTCCTACACTAATAAAAGAGCATGATTTGAAGTCACCGACTCCTGGCATCATTTTCGAGGACAACACTGGCGACGAGGGTGGGATCCAGACCCTGAACCGAACCACGTGTCCGACAGAAGCCAGACGAATCTCCACAATGGCGAAAATCGCACCCCCCGCACCCTTCAACCCTGCCACCGAGGACTGGGAATCGTACTCCGAACGATTCCGCATGTTCCTTGAGTGCAGCGATCTGAAGGACGCCACCGGCCCCATGAAGCGCGCTGTCTTCCTGACCCACTGCGGGACCGAGGTATTCAAGATGGCCAAGGCACTTGCCAAACCCGCCGACGCGACCGCGATGGACTGGGACGTCCTTGAGCCAATACTTCGGCGGCACTACGCTCCAGAGGTACCCATCCTGATTCGACGCAACGAATTCTACCGTCGGGACCAACGGTCGGGTGAGAGTTTCAGCGACTTCGTCGCCCAACTACGGCACCTAGGGGGGCTGTGCGAATTCGACAACCTGAACGACGCCCTGCGAGACAGAATCGTGCTCGGCCTGTGGGACCCCGTCCTCCAGAGCCGGCTGATGGCCAAGGGCAACATCAGCCTTGCAGACACCCTCCCCGCAGCCGCAGCCGCCGAAGCAACCCAAACATCTGCCGACCACATGCGCCGACCAAACGCTGGGGACCGCAGCGGGAACAACCACCCTGCAAGGTCGGCCGAGGCTCAACCCGAGACGACCACCCACCAGGGCAATTTCCACTCGGCATCGGGCACTTCCGATGATGAGGAGGAAATTCATCGCCTCCAGACAGGCCGCGACCCACGGAACCGGCGGGGTCGTAAGTCGAGGACCAACTGTGTCGGTTGCGGAGGCGACCACCCCAGGTCCGAATGCCGGTTTTTCAAGTCGATCTGCCGGCATTGTGACAAGAAGGGACACATCGCCCGCGTCTGCCACCTTAAAAAGAACCGCAGCCCGCCCCAATGGGATCAGAGCGAATGGAGGAGAGAGAGCACACCACCCCGGACCAGAGATCGCCCCTCTGACAACAGATGGGACTGGAACGGACAATCCCTACGAGGGCGGCGATACCCGGCGAAGAGAGGAGACCCATCAGATGGTCACCATCGGCCACGCCACAACCAATGACGCCCAGAAGGTAGGCATCGAGGGCGAGCCATGCAAAATGGAGGTGGACTCCGGGTCCTACCTCTCCATGATAGCATGGCATGAAATAAAGCGCTTGATGCCTACCATCCAAAGGAGAAGCCTAGACAGCCAGAGACTAATTGTAAAGGACTACCAGGGAAACCGCATCCCGGTAGTCGGAACCGGACAGTTCAATGTAACATACAAAGGGCGCACCGAAAGGCTTCCCCTGACAATCGTCGATCGCGACTGCCCAAGCCTACTGGGACTGCAATGGTTTGCCCCGCTCGGCATCGCAGTCACGGGAGTTGACCATGTCACCGACGACAGCTGGGAGCAACAACTGGCCCGGGAATTCCAAGAGGTCTTCGACGGAAACCTAGGCAAGTACCGAGGGCCCCTTATATCATTCAGCCTAGACCCAAACATCCCCCCAAAATGCCTGAAACCAAGGCGGGTGCCATTCGCACTTAAACCCAAGATAGACGAGCAAATTGACAAGCTTGTCAAGCAAGGGGTCCTACAGCCAATAGACCACGCCCGGTGGGAGACCCCCATAGTCACCCCGATCAAGCCCGATGGGTCGGTGAGGATCTGTGGGGACTATAAGGCCACCCTAAATGGCGCGTTGCAACAAAGCGCCTACCCCGTCCCAGTAGTGCAACACCTACTGAACTCACTGGGAGGGGGCAAGGTTTTCGCCAAGCTCGACCTCACCCAGGCATACCAACAGTTGTCAGTCGACGAGCAAACGGCAGAAGCGCAAACCATAGTCACCCACCGGGGAGCATTTAAATGCAACCGGCTCCAATTCGGAGTCAGCGTGGCACCGGGAATATTCCAAAGCCTAATGGAAAGACTATTACAAGGCATCAAGGGGGTGGTACTTTACTTCGATGACGTCTTAGTGTCGGCAACCAACCAAGCCGAACTAGAGGGTCGCCTAAGGGAGGTCCTAACCAAATTCAAAGAGACCGGGCTCAAAGTAAAGAGGGAGAAATGCCAATTATACACGGAACGGGTTGAATTCCTAGGATACCTCCTAGACCGTCACGGCATTCACCCCACAAACCAAAAAATCAAGGCCATAAAAGAAGCCCCCACACCCAAGTCGAAGACGGAACTACAGGCATTCCTGGGGCTACTTAACTTTTACAATGTTTTCCTGCCCCAAAAGGCGACGGTGGCGGAGCCTTTGCATAGGCTCCTGGACAAGGCGGCAACTTGGACTTGGGAGAAACGCGAGCAAGCCGCCTTCCAAAGAACAAAGGACCTCCTCACTTCGGACGCCGTCCTTATACAGTACAATGAGACCCTACCTCTGGCCGTCATCCTACCTCATGCGACGCATCACCCTTCGGCGTCGGCGCTGTCCTCAGCCATACCCTCCCCGACGGAAAAGAAGCACCCATCGCGTTCTTTTCAAGGACCCTCACCAAACCGGAGCGGAACTATAGCCAGCTGGACAAAGAGGCTCTGGCTATCGTTGCCGCAGTAAAAAGATTCCACGAGTATCTCTACGACCGGACATTCACCATCATAACCGACCACAAACCGCTGCTGGGAATCCTTGCAGGGAACCAGGCCACCCCGAACATTCTGTCTCCCCGAATGACAAGGTGGTCCGAGTTCCTGGCAGCCTACAACTACGGACTCATACACAGACCGGGTAAGACGATCTCCCATGCAGACGCCTTAAGCCGCTCGCCGCTACCGGAACCTGACACCGACCCAGCACCCACGACGACCACCCTCAGTATAGAGACTCTACCCAACCTACCCATAACCGCGTCAGACATTGCCCGAGAGACTAATAAAGACAAATGTCTGGCGCGGGTGTTGCATTGGGTAGAGAAAGGGTGGCCAGAAAGGGACAACGACGAGTCCGTCAAGACATTCCGAAACCGGCAAATGGAACTCTCATTATTAAAAGGGTGCATACTATGGGGGGATAGGGTGGTCATTCCAGAAAAACTACAAGGGAAGGTTCTGGAACTATTACACGAGGGGCACCCTGGCATCGTTAGGACTAAAGCCCTGGCCAGAAGTTACGCTTGGTGGCCAGGGATGGACAAACAAATTGAGACCTGGGTAGCAAGGTGCCAACGATGCCAGGAAACTAGGCCAAGCCCACCCACAGCACCCGTCCTAGAGTGGGAAACCCCAAGGGGACCTTGGTCTAGGATCCACATAGACTTCGCTGGGCCCACAAAAGGACACACCTTCCTTATAACAGTAGACGCTTACTCCAACTGGCTGGAGGTAAGCAACATGAAAACAACAACCACGGAGGCCGTGATCAAGGAACTCGGCAAACTCTTTGCAACGCATGGCCTCCCAGACGTCGTCGTTTCCGACAACGGGCCCCAATTCACCTCGCTGGAATTCAAAAAATTCCTAGCGGAAAGGGGCATCCGACACGCACTGACAGCACCGGCACACCCAGCGGCGAACAGTAGGGCGGAACGGATAGTGCAATTCACTAAGAAAACCATCCGGAAAATAGACCACGGGGAGATCCAGGATAAAATAAACAAATTACTCTTCACCCAACACATAACCCCAAATACCACAATGAATAAGAGCCCAGCCGAACTATTAATGGGGTGGAAATTAAGGTCCCCACTCGACAGATTACACCCCACCTATAACCCGGAGAAGCCCCCAGACTCAAACAGCAAACACCAAACTTTCGCACCAGGCGACCCCGTATACGCAAGAAACCTGACGGGAGACCCGTTATGGGTACCGGCCGTCATCACACAAATAACAGGCCCACACTCGTACCGGCTACAAACAGCAGACGGACGAGCATGGAAGCGCCACATCGACCAATTAAGGTCGAGAACGACCACACAAGAAACTACCAACGCACAAACAGGCGAAACCAACCCCCACAACACAAACCAAGGGGGGAGGGAATACCCAGGGGACCAAAACCAAAGAAGAATAAACCAACCATACTTACCGGAAAGCAGCCAGCACGACCCCTCGCCAGGAAGAGACAGCCAGGCCAGCTCGACCGACCCGGGGAGACCGAGCAGGAGCGGCGAAACCCACAGCTCAACCAGCCCGGGAGACCCAGGAGGGAGCTACGGAGAGCGGCCCAGCCCGACCGACCAGCCGGTTCCCACGACGGCATCTGGAGGAACAGAGACCCCAACCGAACCGGCTGGGATCCAACCAACGACTGAGCTGCGCAGGTCCAGTAGGCTAAGACGGAGCCCCGCCTACCTACTATGCGACGTAAGGACTAAACCAAGAGGGGAGGGGTGTTCTGTCCCCTCATTAGCATTCTTGAGATCCCCGCGCTTTGATTGGCCAAAGCGCGGGGCACTCTGATTGGTTAGGCGAGCCGCGCCGATTGGCTCGCTAAGAATCTCCCGCGATTGGTCTGTTCGAATCGCGGGAGATTCAAAGCGGTGCCATTGGCTGCGGCTGCCGCGGCTAAAGGAATAAAAGCCGCGAACTTTTTCCATAGCCCCAGTTCGGTTCCTACACTAATAAAAGAGCATGATTTGAAGTCACCGACTCCTGGCATCATTTTCGAGGACACAACAGATTCTTACAAATAAGTTTTTTTCCTTAAAATTTTAACTTAATTTTAAAGTTAAAATTTTAAGGAAAAGTCTTTATTACTTTTTTAATTTAAATGTTAAATTAAATCTGATTAAGTTTGTTGTTGAGAAGTAAGTTGGGCTTCTTTTAATGACAATGCTCGAAATTTTGCCTTCCTGAATCAACAATCTAATAAACCAATATTAGAGCCAAAATTTGGCATGGAACATAAGATATTAGGAATTTTCTTTTTTCCACAAGTGCGTTGCACAAAAAGGTTTAAATCTGAGACACATAGCATAAAGTAGAAAATGCTATTTTCAAATGGTTGAAGCATATATACAGTATAAATGGTTCATGATCCCTCATCAGCACAATTGACTGCAGAAAGAAAAATTTAAATTTATTTATTTGTATCCTCCTTAATTATTTTTTAATAAAGCTTGAGGCAGTGAACCTATCAAGCACATCCTCCTAGTTTCCCCACAACAATATTCTATAGTCCACACATATTCCAGAGTTTCATGTTCAGTTTGTGAATCTTTTTCTTCTGAAAATGAACAGTTTCAGAAAATGAACATTTGGGGTATGAAATAGGCTTGTCTGTAACATGATGGAAACTTAAATTCTTTAATTAATGTACCCTGAAGTTGATGAAATATGGTGTCTGCTGCTGCAGGCCAGTGTCAAGCAATTTCATTTTTAATCAGCAGGTAGTGCAGTTGTTATAAATCTGTACAATTAGGAATACATTTTACAAGATGCTCACAGGGGGTTAGGAGAAAGCAACAAATCCAGTTTCTCAGGATTTGAGTTTCAGTCCTCTTTTATGGAACTTCTCTAAAACTGCTGTCATGCTTTCACAGACCTCTTCAATGTTAACATATTGGAAAATAAAGAAGAATTTCCTGCAAGATAGAGTCCATAACTTTTTGTCCAAGAAGTAGCTCCAGATCCCCTTTGATAATATACGCAAAATCATCAGCCACAATTTTTATGTTTTGGTTTTGCTCTGTTAACCCAAGCATTTTTGGGTTGGGAGCCTTACTGCATATTAAAAACATGTTGGCAGACTTATTATAACTTAGAGGTAGGAATGAGAGCAGGCAACTATTTTAATTCCTTGTTTGAAAACATTGTTGTAAATAAAGTTCTTGACACGCTCACTATCAATAATTATTTCTAGTTGATTACATTCTAGCTGATTCGATAAGACACTCTTAGCATTTTTATATAATCTGGCCATGGAAATTGCTTTATCCAATGTCAGATCTCTCTGTTGCAAGTATTTATCATACAATGTTTTGTTGATATATTTTCCCAGCATTTGATCCCAATCATACCTGCTTCTAAGTCTCCATAGTCACACAATATAGCTTAAGTCCCTAAATCCATTATTCTATGTCAAAGTTTAAACCATTGCTTCTAACCTCAGTAACTTTAAAACAATAGCTGGAAAATTCTGGGAATTAAAATCCACACATCATTTAGCTGCTGAGATTGAACAACACTGGTTTAAACCATTATAGTGCAACATTTTTGCATGGAGTGAAATATTTATTAAAAGCAGCTTTAGTATATGAAAAGGTACTGTTTGTTCTCAGTAAACTGAAACTTCTAAGGAGTTGCAGCAGTGTGGCTCTTTGAACAGCATTTTCCTCCTTGCCTATTTTGATAGCTATTTCACAGATTGTAAAGGTGCCAGTTCACAGTTTGCACGTCTGCATACAGATCTGAATTCATAGGTAGAAGCTAGAAAACAAGACCAGAGTGAGCCATGCTTCCACACTGTTGATTCGTCTCTAGTTTCTTACATATAAATTCTAGAGAAAGTCATAATTGAAAACTATTTATTATATTATACACTATAAACTCTCAAAGTTTGTGGTAAACTCTTTATCACAGAGTTCTCCATTTTCGTCTCTGTCCCTCACTCCTCTTCTAAATTCTTTCTTACTGACTGCAAAGCATTATAGAATTACACTACACTATTATCTGACCCTTGTGTAATTCCTTCCTTTCTTCCTTCCTTCACTCTTTCCTTCCTCCCTCTCTCCCTCTCTCCCATCCCAAACATGTACTGAAAGAAAGAAAAATGCTAGCAATGGCATTGGACCAGGTTATTTGGACCAGGGACTACTTCCTTGTAATGTCTATCAATCCCTCAGGTCCAACAAGAAATACGTTTTACAGATCCAATCTGCTAATGCAGGGTTGTCAAACTTGCGGTCCGCGGGCCAGATGTGTCACGTGCTAGTTCCATCCCCACCCAGTTTAACGAAGGGGGGGAAAGTTCGTTACATCAGGTGACACCACTGTGACAATGTGAGTTTGATACTCCTGTGCTAAGGAATTCCATCTGATGGAATCCAGGAGAACTTGCTTTTCTGCAGCAGCCACGTCTTAGAATTCCATTATCCTCAGAGATTAGATTGACTCTAATCCTATTGACCTTCCAGAAATCCTTAAAATTTGATTTTGTCAGCTGGCTTGGGAATCATATGGAAATAGGAAGCCTGTGAAATGGTTATTTTGTATATAAGATTCTGAATGCCTTCTTTTGTGGTTTTGTTTATATTTATACATTTTAATTGCATTGTTATAATGGTTTTGTTTAAATTATGCCACTCAAAGTCACATATGTGCAGTTATATAAATTCTATAAATAAATAAATTTCTTTTTGAAGTGGGTTGGGAAACAAGGCATTTTGCTTCAAGATTGCTGACAGTTGGGGAAGAACATCAATGAATGACATGCTAGCATACATCTATTAATCAGTTGGTGGGGCTGCACTCATGTCTGGTCTATGCAGTATAGGATCTGCAGAAGTGAAGATTATAGTGATATATATTTCCTCCCTATCCTGTTTGGTTGAGTAAACTTTGGTCTGATATGAAAAGGAACAGAGTCATCAATTCACTATTGTAGAGCTGCAAGAATTATTTTTAAAAAGTTATTCTACCTAGATTTGTAGTATTATGGAAATAGTAGTGTGAAAAGGAACAGAGTCATCAATTCACTATTATAGAGCTGCAAGAATTATTTCTAAAAAAATAAAAAATTATTCCACCTAGAATTTAAATCTTAATAATAATGTAATAAATTGTGTCAGTTTGCTCATCTAGAAGCAGCTCCTCAGCAGTTCGTTTTTCTCCTCTAGAATTTACCTCTAGGCATAAAATGCCCTTGTTCTGTCTTCCTTCCTCTTCATCTGATGATTAGAACTCTAAATAAATGGGCAGGTGCTTAGCTTTTCCTGACCCAGGTGCTTAATTAAATTGTCAGTTTAACTTCTTACCTGGATGCATTGTCCAGTGGGTTCATCATGCTTTCAGAGCTGCATCAATATTTCATTTCACAAAAATGAATCTCAGGGAGCCCAATACAACTTCTGAAGAAGTTCATTCCATAGCCAGGAAACAGTGCAGGAGAAAGCACCTTCCTAAATGCTAGAGAAACAGTCCTTTCATAGCCTTTGAAAATTCAGTCCTTTCATAGTCCTTTCATAGTCTTTGAAAATATGCCATTTCATCATCCTTGACAACAGTAGCAGACAAGAAGGGGCAGTTCTTGGGGTCCATAGGGTGATCCATGTTACACCATTGCTCCGCAAGCTGCACTGCTTGCTGATCTTCTTCCAGGTACAATTCAAGGTGTTGGTTATTAGCTTTAAAACCCTCTATGGCATGGGACCAGGTTACTTGAGGAAACATCTCACCCATGCTGGTATCAGTCAACGTATCCTGTCCAGAAGAAGGGCCTTGTCTGCTGTGGCTCTTGCTCTTTGGAACATCTTACCAATCTTACCATCTTACTGTGGTGAAATTGGCTCCCAACCTTCTGATTTTCTGTAAGAGCCTGAAGACCTGGCTCTGCCACATGGTTGGGGCACAAGGATAATTGGAGGTTGTTGGAGGTTGTTGACGAATTAAGAGGCAATCCCACCTCTGCTCATCCTATTCTCTTCCCATCTTTTAACTATAATTTTATTTTGATTATAATTTAGAAGACTAGAAATATTATTGATTATAATTTAGAAGATTAGAAATATTTATCTGTTAGGAGTTTAAAGTTTTAATTCTGTAAGCCACCTGGAGTCATTTTGATACAAGATGGGCTTCAAATAAACTTAATAAACAAACAAATAAATAAATGTATGAAATTACATAGTATTTGTTGCAGGGAAGATTAATCATCACTTTTTAAAGTATTCTTTGTATCATCTTTCATATTTCCTTTTCCTTTTCTCTTTTGCACTTTTAGTATTATAAAACTATTTGTCTTAAAAAATCTTCATGTAGACTGGTTGGGATAATCAACATAGAATGTAATTAAGGTGTAATTAACTTTTATTAAAGCTGATCAATAAAGTGTAGTTAGTACCCAGAACTGGATACAATAGCCCAAGTTATGTCAGACCAACAGAGTGTAAAGTGAAACTATAATTTATGATTTTGGATCTGTTGTTTCAGCTAATGTTATCCTTCAACTTTCAACTTCATCACCTTGCTAACCCATATTTAGTTTGCAATCTCTCTAAATTTATTTTTATAAATGTTATTGCTACTCCAGCTATCTCCCATCATTATGCATGTACAACTGTCTTCTATTTTAGAAGTAGCGAACTTTGTGTCTATTAAATTTTGTTCTGCTTTTTCAGCACAATTAAATTTTAAATTTTATTTCTGTCTTCCAGAGTTTTAGCAATTCTACCAAATGTTATGTCATTGACAAATTTGATAAACATTCCTCTGTCAGAATGATGAAGTTAATAATTCACAGAATAGTCTTTATTTGTTGGAGTTTACCTGATAGGATCCTAAGCATAAATAATGACAATTTCCTATTTCCTTTTTCACTGCTGTTATTAATGCGATTAAGGTGTTTAAAAGTCTGATTACCACTCATAGAGTGATTTTTGAGCAAGCTTTGGATTCAACTAATTGAGGAAGCTTTGGAGTCAAGGTAATTGCCATACCATCTGTGCCACACTTAACCAGTTTTTTAAAATAGAATAGAATAAAGGATTTTGTTCAACGCTTTGTTGAAATCATACCCATGCTCTTTTTCTTGCTCTTAGCTTTTTTCACCAATCTCAGTTCATTCTGAGCTTTAGCTTTCCTGATTCTTTTTCCATAGTTACTGTCTATATATTTTTTCTTAGAGCTTTCTCCCTCTTTCCATTTCCTATATTTTATTTCTTCACCAGATCTTCATTAAGCTTCTAATATAGTCTCATTGGCATTATTATTATCAACATTATTTTAAATCTATCATAGCTGCCCAATCCAATTGACTCCAATAGACTCTATTAGGGTAGTGCAGCTTAACAATACAAGAACAACAAAAACAGCAGTCTAGATTAAAGCAATCTTAACAAACCACAACAGGGCTACACAAATACACTAATCCAGGATTGAGACTACAGTCAGGTTTTAAGAGCTTTCTGAAACCTCAGGAGAATGGGCATTGTCTGTTTCTCTGGGGAGGTGCTAATGCAGAATGCTAGGGCTATGACAGACAAGTCACATTTCCTTCATTCCATAAAATGACATTTAATAAAAGGGACCTGGAATATACTCACTCTGCCAGAATGAACCAGGAAAGGCAGGCACAAACAAACAAAGATAGGCTGTACGTCAGATATTCAGGCAATATGCCACAAAGAGCTTTACAGGTAATAGAAGCCAACTGGCGACCAATTCAGCTTATGTAGCAGTACTGACACATAAGCATACCAAGAAATACCTATTACTGCAGGATAGTCCCATATAGAGCACATTGCAACAATCCAGTCATGAGCTGACCAGTACATGAGTATTATAGGTAGTTCTCGACTTACATCCATTTGTTCAGTGACCATTTGAAATTATGACAGTGCTGGGAAAAAAAATGGCTTGAATTTATGGCTCTTGCAACACTCCTGCAGTCACTGTCAGATTTTCAAGCAATGAAATCCATTTTACAAGAAAAATAACGAAGTCCATTTTCAAAAGTGGACTTATTTAGGAAAGCATCATATTGGCAAAGTCCCTGGTAATTCCAGATCTGACCCAACCCGGAATTACCCCACAATATTAGAAGTCACATTCTCCAATAGAAGTATTTCAATGTTGCTTGATGTCATAAATCTTCACCTCCAAGCCTGGACAGCTCGTTTCCGACAGGAAAGAAGATCACCTAGCCATAACACTCTCTTTATCTCCATTCCTCCCCGCTTAGGAATGTGTCAAGCCTGAAATTCTTTCCCCCATTACTGCCACAGAGAAAATAACAAAAAGAATATATACTAAGACAAACTAAAATGGCTACACTTATGTCAATATTGGGCTTGACAGGCTGTCCGCTTGATTACAATATGGGCACTTGGCAGCTACTGTAGGAGCATTGAAAAGACCAGAAGGTTTCCAAAGGATCACAAGAATAGGGTATAGGGCTTGGAGAAAAAATGGGGTGCGTGACTTGGATTCTTGTGCAATGTGATAAAGCTCAACAGGGTGCACCAAAGCCTGTAGAGTGCAGAATAATGGGACAAATCACACTTTGTCCAGTGGTGTTGGTATGGCTGAACATGGTGTGAAGCTTGAGGTGATTTCTCAGTGGTAGTGGTAACAGTGGGGCTGGAAAAGGGCCTAGTGGTAGCAGAGCTAGCTGAGAAGCTGAAGGCCCTAGGCCTCTACTTCATCCACAGCCCCAATGTTGCTACCAATGAATGCCACTGTAGGGTATAAATCAGGAGGGGGGGGAATAAGATAGGTGGGGTCATCTACAGTGTCTCTGTAGTGATAAGATTAGATTAGATTAGATTCAACTTGATTGTCATTGCCATGGATACAGGCAACGAAATGCAGTTAGCATCCAACCAGAAGTGCAAAACAACAGTAAAATATAAATATATGTATGCAAATATGCAAGGCATCTATGAATATGTCAGTGGAAAACACAACAAGATATATGTACACGAGCACACAAACATAAGTGTGACTGCACATATATGAACATATACAACTGTACAAAATGTTTATGAACACATTGATAAGCACTGCTGGGTCAGGTGGGTTAGCTGATATTTCCAGAGTGGCTGAAACTTTATGCTGCAGCACACCCCTACTAACATACAACTTGCACTGGGCTTCCCAGGGCCTCCCTCACACCCCTGCAGTACCCCATATTTCTTACCAGGGACTTCTGCTTAACGACCCATGATTCTCAGTTAACAATGGCAGCTGAGAATGCTGTGATTGCAATCATTAAGTAATATAATCACATTACATCTCACTTTATGATTGCATCAACAGAAATTTTCCTCCAAATCATGATAAGTTGAGGACTATCTGTACTGTTCTGCTGTTTCTTCTGCTTCATTCAATTTCTTCATTAGAATCATTTGCAATTGTGCCTTAATATTTCCTTTTTCAGAAATCTCACCCACTTGAGTTTTAATTATTTTTGGCTTCTCCTGTTTCTGTAACATGTGTTTAAATCTATAATGGTGAACATTTACATGCCTATTTTTACTTGTCACATCTTCAAGAACTGAAAGAGCTCCCCGGGCAAACGCTGCCGGAAGGAAGGAAGGAAATGGCGGCGCGTATAGACGCAGCGGCTTATGGCTCTCCCGTTCGGTGCTCTTTTCGGTGCTTTTTTCCACTGTTTGTATACGTCTTCTGGACTATCGGCTCTACGAGCCAACTCTATACACGATCAGATATTATAGACATTGGAATTCAATGCCAGATGTCTGTTTCGAGTGACTTTCATCGCGTCCATAACATCCCCGATGAGATAGCGAGACCAGCGGGCTCTCCGTGGATTGTTGTCGGGGCCAGGAGGCGGCGAAGACGGAGGAGGGAGAGGAAGCAGAAGCGAGGCTGTAGGTCTGGCGTTATGCTTAGGCTGAGGAAACATCCATTCAAGCCACCTCTTCCGAGTCTGTATCTCGCCAACGCCAGATCCCTGGCACATAAAACGGATTATTTACAGCTACAGCTCGCCGGTAACCGCTATGTTCGAGACTGCTGCGTCATGGTAATTACTGAAACATGGCTACATTCTGGGATACCTGACGCTAGCATGCAGCTGGCAGGCCGTACTTTTTTACGCTGGGACAGAACGAAGGACTGTGGTAAGAGCAGAGGAGGGGGGCTCTGCATCTACGTACATGAGAACTGGTGTAAAAATGGGACAGTTATAGATAATCATTGTTCCCCGGATCTTGAGTACATGTCTGTAAGATGTCGGCCTTTTTTTCTACCGAGAGAGCTAACTGTTGTGATCGTTACGGCGGTGTATATCCCGCCCGACGCAAACACAGATAAGGCACTCTCTCTCCTGCTGAATACCATAAACGAACAGCAGCAGGCTTACCCTGATGGTGTTCATATTATTGCAGGAGACTTTAATAAGGCCAATCTGAAAACTGTACTCCCGAAGTTTTACCAGTATGTTAAGTGTGCCACGAGGGGAGAAAATACTCTGGATCATGTTTATACCAACATTAAACATGCATACAGAGCCATACCCCTCCCCCACCTTGGGTATTCAGATCATCTCTCCCTCCTGTTATCCCCAGCTTATACCCCCCTCAGACGCAGTAGCAGGCCCATTACGAAGACTGTAACGATTTGGCCTGAGGATGCACTTAGTAGACTTCAAGACTGCTTTGAACAGACAGACTGGAAGATGTTCCAACATCAAGAGTTGGAAATGCATACAAGTACGGTGCTGGACTATATCAAGTTCTGCATCGGAAATGTGACTGTAGACAGAAACATCCGGGTCTTCCCAAATCAGAAACCCTGGATGACTACTCAAGTCCGTGGACTTCTTAAAGCCCGTGACGTAGCCTTCAGGTCAGGCGATAGAGCTTTGTATACAGTCGCCCGAGCTGACCTGAGGAGGGGGATTAAGAAAGCCAAGATGGATCACAGGAGGAGTATTGAGTCCCACTTGTCTAGCCATAACACACGGGAGGTGTGGAAGGGCATACATGACATCACTAATTATAGGGGTTGTCACGGAACAACAGAACATCTGAGTGCAGCGCTAGCAGAGGAGCTGAATAACTTCTTTGCTCGCTTTGAAGTTTCACAACAGCGTACAGCTGCACCAGCCCTACTCCCTCCTCCAATTACATTCAGTTCTGCTACCCCACCCAGTATTTTTTCTGTGACGGAGGATGACGTCAGACGGGTGTTCCGAGCAGCGAACCCCAGAAAGGCAGCTGGCCCAGATGGAGTCCCTGGCAAGGTGCTTAGGGCATGTGCCCCCCAGCTTGCCTCCATCTTCAGAGATATTTTCAACCTCTCCCTGGCCCAGGCAGTTATACCATCCTGTCTGAAATCTGCCATAATCATCCCTGTGCCGAAGAAATCTCCCATCTCCAGCCTCAATGATTACCGCCCAGTGGCGCTTACTCCTGTAATCATGAAATGTTTTGAGAGGCTGGTGCTCCGGCACATCATGAATCATCTCCCCTTGGATTTTGATCCTTATCAGTTCGCTTACCGCACTAATCGGTCTACGGAGGATGCCATAGCCATAGCTCTGCACGCTACGCTGAACCATCTGGAGCAACGGCAGAGCTATGTCCGGATGCTTTTCGTGGACTACAGCTCTGCCTTTAATACAATCATCCCAGGAATTTTAATCAAAAAACTGGATACATTGGGTTTGCCCCCCCTTACTTGTGCCTGGATAAAGAACTTCCTGAGTGATCGGCCCCAGATTGTGAGGCTTGGTCCCCACCTTTCTTCCACACGTACGCTGAGCACTGGCTCCCCACAGGGCTGTGTGCTGAGCCCACTCCTGTACTGCCTCTATACCCACGACTGTAGTCCACACCATGATAGCAACCTCATTGTGAAGTTTGCTGATGACACCACGGTGGTTGGACTCATTTCGAGGGGAGATGAGGCAGCTTATAGGAAGGAGGTCCTGATGTTGGCTGCTTGGTGTTCGGACAATAATTTAGCTCTGAACACCAAGAAAACTAAGGAACTCATTGTGGACTTTAGGAGGCACAACACTGACCTGGCTCCCCTTTACATTAATGGAGAGCAGGTGGAGAGGGTCCATACTTTCCGGTTTTTGGGTGTTACTATTGTTGATAAGATCTCCTGGACGGAAAACACCACGGCAGTTATTAAGAAGGCTCAGCAGAGACTCCACTTCCTGCGAGTGCTCAGGAAGCACAATCTGGCCTCCAGCCTGCTGATTACCTTCTATCGTGCGTCCATTGAAAGCCTGTTGACATACTGCATTACAGTGTGGTATGGTCATTGTACTATGGCAGACAGGGAGAGACTACAGAGGATAGTCAAAACAGCTCAGAAGATCATTGGCTGCCCTCTTTCCTCCCTGTCAGACATCTATTCCTCACGCTGTCTTAGTAGAGCTGTGAACATCATAAAAGACAGTTTCCATCCTGGTAACGGACTGTTTGACCTGTTGCCCTCGGGGAGGCGCTATAGGTGCATCAGGTCAAGGACAAATCGTCTTCAAAACAGTTTTTTTCCCAAAGCTATAACTACCCTGAACTTACATATGCACTGACTTTAAGTCCTGTCAAACATATTGTAAATAATACTTTGGGACAATTGGGAAATTTTTGTGCAATATATCATGACTATTACTGTGCTGGCTGACAAGTGCAATAACTCCTACTGTGAATAGGCACAAATTAAGTGCAATAAGCTGGTAATTTTACTCATTTTATTCTTCTTTGTTGTTTTAGATATTTTTAGATATTCTTATGCACATTCTCTTTTTAACATGTATGGTTGTACTGAACGACGAGTCGCTTAATCTCACTGTGTATGCGTATGATGCAAGTTGTACACGTGGATAGTGACAATAAAGGTATTCGTATTTATGCACGGTCCACTTGAGAGTTCCTTACTCTACAACAGCAACCCTATTAAGTGGGTTGGACTGAGAGATAGCAAAGTAGCCCAGTAGATCAGAGGTCTCCAAACTTGACAAATTTTAAGATTTGTGGACTTCAACTCCCAGAATTCTGGCTGGCTGGAGAATTCTGGGAGTTGAAGTCCACAAATCTTAAAATTGCCAAGTTTGGAGACTTCTGCAGTAGATGAACTTGGCTCTTCCTTGTCCAATTCCAACAACTTAATTACTACACAGCACAGGCTCACCTATTGTATAACAAATAATAACTTTGAGATTTGAAGGAAGAGCAGAATATGTCCTTCTGTCCAGCAATATACTGTATATAAAAAAGGGAGGCTGTCCACAGACTGATTTGAAGTCAGCCCATTCCAACTGAGGCAATAGATACTGACATCTTGGCAATGTTTCTGCTGAACACAGAATAAAGAGAAAGTGAACACACAATAAAGAGAAAGTGAAAAGGGGTTTGCTGCTGCTCATTTTATTGAGATGCACAATCTGAATGATAAGAGATCAAACCAGAATGCCAAGTTCTTCAGAGCAGCTGGTTCTGGTCTTTCAGAGCAATGCAATTTCATTCATGCAAAGGAATAATAGTAAAAGCAGAGTCATGAAGGGAAAAGGAGATATTAAAACCAGGATTGCTTCCATCTAGCCTGACCTTAGCCTGAAGTTCTAATAAGAGACTCTTGGTCTGCCAAGCATAATTTGAAGTGATCTTTATTAATGCCAAGCAGAAATCTTATGCACCCATTATGCAGATGACATAAATAGAAGGGGAAGGAGAATAATAGTTTTACCCATTTTCTCAGAACATCTGGGAAAGTGGGTAAAACTCAAAGTCTTCAACTCTACTTTTATTTTGTCACCAACATCAGCAATTAACAGAAGCTTTTTGAATCATTTGAATCATTATTATCTTAAAAATTGTCTTGTTTTTCTTCTCTACTTCCACATCTTTGATGATTTTGTTAATGCTAGATATTAAAGGTGCTTTTATTTTTAAAACATTTTTGTGAAACAAAAAACTGGGATGGCGACAGAGCCCGAAAAGCAGAAGTAACTAAGAGAAATAACAAGGGCAGTTTTTTTTCCAAGCATATATATAGAATTGCAACTTTCATCACCTTTGGATGAGTACAATGAGAATTTCAGCCTAACATATCTGGAAAGCTTTAAGTTGGAGAAAGCTAACTAGCAATTCCTGTCTTAAATCTGCAAGGGGAAAGGTACTGTATGATGGGTGACAAAATAATAAGATGGGTCACACAAGGACACTATGCAGTGTTTAGTCTGTGCTCTGGGCACTGGTGTAGAATTCTGAAAGAAAGTTAGATTGACAGAAAATATAAAATATAAAACAAAACTGCCATTAGTTACTTGGTTGACTCATTGAATTATACGTAATGCAACCCCCAGTGAGGGTGTCAAAAAAACTCACATGATGTTGTCATAGATCAGCATGTCATATTACAAGAACCACTAGCACAGGAAGGCACTGACATTCTGATAACAGCTGGTATTTAATGCTCTTTTTCCAAGACATGCACAGCAATTGCCAAGTATTAATTAATTTCCCTAATGCCTTTGAGAGTTCAGATTGGAAGGTAGATATTGTTAAACATACTTTAAAGACGGTGAAAGGAAATGAGAAAGACTTCACCTATTTGTCCAAATCCATTCAATATATTTAAGAGAGAATTTCAGCAGGACTTCAAGGCTTCCTGATGCCAAATCTTGTACTAATTTGTATAAAGAAAAATAACATTTGTTCTTATTTAATGTTAGCCATCATTGCTCTTTATAGGGATTTTAAATTCATCAGATTCCTTATCAGGGTTTGGGATGCAAATTTTTTAACAACTGGTTCTGTGGGCATGGCTTAGTTGGTGGGTGTGGCTTTGTGGTCATGTGACTGGCTGGGTGTGGCCAACTCAACATCATTCACATTGAGGCACGCATCTCCTCACCTGGCCTTTCATGACTGTAGGGATGCTACAACAGTCGTAAGTGTGAAAAATGGTCATAAGTCATTTTTTTCAGTGCCACTGTAACTTTAAATGGTCACTCCACACAAGCAAAGTATCAGCAAAGGAGGGGAAAAAAACTCCAGAGAAGTTCCAGAGACAGGAAGTCTCTGCCAAGAATGTAATAAGGGTTAACGGAGAGGCAGTTTCTATAAGCAACACCAGAATGTTTCCTTCCTGCCTTCCTTACAGGATTAGGCCAGTAATTTCTTCTAACAACCAGTTCTCCGAACTGCTTAAAATCTTAACAACTGGTTCTAGCGAATAGGTGCGAACCTGTAGAATCCTACCCCTGTTCCTTATCACAGGACAAACTTTTTCAGATATTTACAGTGTAAGTTGCAGGAAGGTAGAAACAGAATATATCTATGAAGGTGAATTCTCTTCCAATGTCCTTGGTATTATCAAGAAATACAATTAGTCTCTGGTTCATTAGCATTCCCATACTCTAAATGTATACAGGTAGTCCTTCACTTTCGACCACAACTGAGCCTAATATTCATGTTTCTGAGACAGCAGTTCAGTGAATTTTGCCCCATTTTACTACCTTTCTTGCCACAGTTGTTAAGTGAATCACTGCAACTATTAAGTTGGTAACACGGTTATTAAGTGAACCTGGCTTCCTCATTGGCTTTGCTTGTTAGAAAGTTGCAAAAAGTGATCATATCCCAGGAAACTGTAACCGTCATAAATAAAAGTCAGTGGCCAAGCATCCAGATTTTGATCACATGACCATGGAGAATGCTTGCAACCGCAAGTGCGAAAAATGGTCACAAGTCACTTTTTTCAGTGATGATGTAACTTTGAATGGTCACTAAATGAACTGTTGTAAGTTGAGGACTGCCTGTATTGCAGCATTGGAAAAGGGTCAAAAACAAAAGCCAGGGTTGGGTTAGAACTTTTTTTTTTCTTAGGAACAAACTCAAAGCATCTAGGATTTTTTAAAAGTTTACTAAAGAAAAGCACGTGGGAACTGTGGTGCTGAAAAATTAAATGGAGGCATTATGAGAGAAGGCAATTTTTTCTATTGAATCTACTGTAAATAAAGTTCTGAATAATCCTGTATTGAAGTCTGTAAAAGGAAGTTCTATATCAGTGATGGCGAACTTTTTGGCACAGAGTGCCAAAACAGGAGCGCATGCGCGCCAGATACCAGAAGAGCAGCTCCCGGCATGTGTGCATGAGAGTGCTGGAAACCAGAAGCTTAGCTTCCTGGTGCATGCATGCATGCCAGCCACTGGTCTTCCAGTTTCTAATGCACATGCACACCAGGGAGCTGCTCTTCTGATTTCCGGCATTCCTGCGCATACGAAGACCAGCTGGCCAGCACGCATATGTGCGCCAGAACCCGGAAGAACAACAGGCAACAGCTGGCATTCCTGGAGAAATGGCTCTGCATGCCACTTCCAGCATGTGTGGCATAGGTTCGCCATCACAGCTCTATATGATGTAGTACTCTACTCCCTTCTTAACGCATCAACTCATTAAGTATACTTTGAGGCTATTACTGCATCTTAGCCCAAACTATTTCATTCAATGACATGATAAAATAATTTTCTTAAGCTTTTAGGATGAAACAGTATATGAATGTCATGGCTTCACTATCATTATCAGCCATCATTATCATGGTGTCACAGGATTTGAAGGCCAGGACTCCAGAAGTCCAAAAAAGATTTTGAGGGAATCAAAATCTTCTGCTAACTTGTAGGAAGTAGAGAGACCTTCACACCAAAATGCTTATTTTGGCTTGTTCATTATGAAGAGAAAAAAAAAAGAATTATGTCCTCAGATATATAGCACAGTTCCTCCAAAATAAATTCTTCTTTCTTCCCTCCAAAATTATCTGCAAATGGGGAGTGGGAGTGCCATCTTACATTTGCTTGAGAACAGAGTAACAGAAGAGGACTTGATGATGCAAGTACCTGTAAAGAGAATGCAAAAGATGCTGTTTCAAAAGAAATGAAGACAACTCTACTCAACCTATCTACTTCTTCTGGTCTCCATATATAGGGGCGAACATTTGTGGATGAGAACTTCCTTACTCCATCGAAGGAGTAAAATGAGGATTCAGGAAGGAGGATACTTCATACAAATGAAGAGTCATGATCTTCAGTCAGTTAGACAGTCATCATTGTTGCTATTGCTAATCTTTACCCTTATTATATACTGGGCAGAGAATAAGGTTAATATTTTGTCTAAAAGGGACAAATCCTGAAAATACTTGGGAATAAAAGTCATGGACTCAACAGGGGAATTTACCTAGCTGATCTTTGTTGATGTTAAAAATGCTAAGCAGAGTCAGACCACCAAGATATGCCATGGGAAGTCAGAGCAAAAATTTTAGCAGATGGAAATGTAAAACCTCTTCCATATTGTTGCTGGGCAAGTGTTTTATTCTGTTTTGTTTTTTACATGTAATCTCCAGGAGGTGAGTTCAATTTAAGGGATTTCACCTAAAAAAAAAAAACTTCCTTGGATTTTACTGCAGCTTAACTTTTCTTGCAGTCATAGCCTACACTAAGATCAATATCAATACATTTTGTCTGTGCAAAAGGAGGGAGAGTGCCATGCTTCCCTCCACTCCCTTGGGGTTCCTTCTGCAGTTTTCCCTGCAGCTCCCACAGAATAATTGAGGTGGAAGAGCTGAGTCCTCAGCATTGCCTGGGCACCAGGCAGCCTCCCCATGACTGTTGAGCCGAGCAGGGTCAGTAGCCTCTTTTCCTTGGGTGAATATGTGCATGAGAGGAGATTGACAGTAGAGTGAGACTGAGATTTCTCTGTATGTGAAAATGGGACACCCTCATTTATGAATAATTTACTATTTTTTTTCCTAGTTCTATCTTTTGGGGAGCAAAGGTAGTGTGACTTCTAGAAAGCCACACATAAGTATATTGCACTCATATCTCTCTTTGAAAGTGGTGGAATCTCTAGGTCTTTTTTTTTTCAATGCAATATGGCAATTCTAGATGAAAAATAGGGAGTTGGCAACATATAAGATTGATGTTCATATATATAACCCTTTTCTCTTTCTAATCTTCGCTTTCCCCTACAGAATAACCTTAAATCAGGGTCATATTCCTTTTTGATAAACACAGTATCACTTTTTAAATATCACAAGCGGTCTTCAAAAATGATTATAAGTACTAAATATTCAATATGGGGAACCGTCATGTGGGATATGAATAGCTCCTCAAAAAGGGGAATGCATATGTGTGTCTATGTGTGTCTATGTGTAAATAGACAGAAAGATAATGGTGATGATGACAGATAGATGATAGATGATACCATGTTTCCCTGAAAATAAGACCTAGCCTGATTTTTAAGCAGGCACCTACTATAAGCCCTATCCCAAAAAGAAGCCCTAGAGAAAAGGGTGGGCATGGCAGGCATAGGAGGAAGCAAGTGTGCAGGTTGATGGTGTCCAGCAGCAGCCACAGCCCGCACAGCACAAGTGAGTTGATTATCTGTCCAAACACAGGTGGAGGCAGAGGCTGGAAGGAGGCACACAATCTGGACATGCCAGGAGGGCCATGGGAAAGATGGGCTGGAGTGAGTGAGCAGCTATGAGAGGGTTTGTCTTCATGTCTTTTGACAATCCTCCCATGGCCACCTACCTGCACCAGCTCACTATCTCCTAGCTTTCCTGTAGCCTGAGTGGAATGTCTGCATCACTTACATTACACACACACACACACACACACACACACACACACCTCTGCCTCTGTATGTTCCTTGGACAGGGAATCAACTTACTTGTGCTGCATGGGCTGTGCAGCCCCAGAGTGCACTGACCAAGGGACTGGCAGGCTGAAGCTGCTGCCGGATACTGTTGGTCCCCATGCACTTTCTGCTTCTTTTGTGCATGCCAGGAGGCAGGGGCCCCAGCCAGGCTAATCACCCTGAAATTGTGTTTCCCTGAAAATAAACTCTAGTACTTATTTTGGAGCCCAAAAAAATATAAGACTGGATCTTGTTTTGAGGAAAACATGGCTGATAATTAGATAGATATAGATAGAATTTAATACCCCTTTCGCCTATTTTCCCCATAGCAACAACAACAACCCTGTGAGGTGATTTAGGTGAAGAGTGAGTGACTAGGCAAAAATCATCCAGCTGGTGTTCATGCCTAAAGTGGAACCAGAACTCACAATGTCTTTGTTTCTAGCCTGGTCCCTGAACCACTAGACCCTACTGGTTCTCTTGTATACGTATATTTTGGGGAACTTTCTGGAACAGGTACAAGACACTTCAGCAAGATTTGTGCCTGAGGAATGTACAGCCCTAGAATAGGCAATTAGAGGCAGGGTTTGTTTCTTCCTGGAAATTAAGAATATAATCATTCAGTAAGATAGAGACAATACTGAGCCCATCACAGCTGAAATTTCTTCCCCAGTGCTATTCTTGAACACCAGATCCAAGTTTACTTATTTACAATCTTGCAGCTAGCCACAGTACTGATTTAGCTAACCCAATGCTTTAGATCACAATAACCAAATCGCTACAAAATGTTGACAAGCCATTAAATGCTAGTTGCTGCCAAGGAATCTCTGGGTGGCAAATATTGATGCTGATTGTGACAAGAAAATTTAAATGCCACCAGTTGATTTGAAAATTGAGTTAGAAATTATGAGATGCTGAAAGGGTCTAGAAGCTTGCAAATGTCAGATTTCCACTGTCTTTTATTCTGTATAGCTCAGGAAAGTTCCATCTACTTTCTGCTCTATTAACCACACAATGTCCCATAGGTTTTGGAAGGATCAGGGCAGAGCAAGAAAGAGGCCAATTCAGGAATAAACTGATGGAGGGAGGTTGCTTTTGTCCACATTTGAATGCAGCGCTGCTACTGCAACCACAAAAGAAAACCAACCTGTCAGTCATTTTATTCCTTATTTATTAAAAAAAGAAAAATCCAGCAAAGTTTAGAATTGAATGGTATATAGGGTGTTTGGGAAAAACTTCAATTTCTTCCTACCATCCTAGATTGGATAAGTATCCCTCCAAGTAAAAGAACATCAAAACCAAATAAGTTACGTCTTAATTTTCTCTCTCTGGGTATGGTTTACATTGAACTTTTAAGCTGACTAAAACCTGCCTCTTTTCAGTGGAGTGGTCCACATGTGTCCTGCTCAGGTAATTCAGACTATGTAGAATTCAACCCAGGAGGATCACTCAGCGGTGTTCATCCACAGTTCTAGTAAAGCTTTTGTCAGTAGTCATTCCTTCTGTTGAGACAACTGCACTGTACAATGGGCCATCAGGGTATGTGGGCAGTCAAAGTAAGACTGTACTGCTGCTGCACACAAGATAGAACACAGTTGATGGCCAGAGGGAGAAAATGCCTTACTTAAGGAGAAAGTCACCTAAACTAAACTGATAAGTCAGAAAAGGGCACAGTGTTCCATCACCCACAGTGATGGAGAACCTACAACTTCTGAGGGCAAGGCTGTTCCACTGATTGATTGTTCTAACTATTTAAAAAATTGTCCTTATTTATTTCTCTTAAGGAAAGGGTAGGCATATGGACAATATTACCTCCTGCCTTTCACCTGCACCAAAAGAATTGCCTAACCTATTTTTCACAAGAGAGCTTCACAAGTGACATTTTATTCCCTTTTCCATGCTCAGAATGAATAACTCAGCACAGTTAATAAAATGTAAAAAAAGTATATAAATAATAAATTGGTTCCCAAAATGTACTGAAAAAGAACAGAAAATGGCAACCTAAACAAAAAACCCCAAGAAGAAAAACAAATCATCATTACCAAAGTCATATAGAAACTACGGAAGCAGTTAACTAAACAAATATTTCAGGAAGCCCATTTCAGATTTTGGAGATGTCTTGTATGCAAAACCTGCAGGGGCTGTGTAGCCACTAAAAAGAGACCTGCTTTACTGAAGCAATTTTGAACCAATTAAAATATGAACAAGACTAAATGAGAAAAATCTGGAAGTTCTTCAATAATGTGTATTTAACAATTGCAAAGCATGAAATCAAACTGATTGATGTTCACACAATTTTGCTTTAATTATCCAGATCCAATACACAGCCATGCAGCTAGGCATGGTTTACTCCAAGCCACTCATTTCCATACCTGTGAGATTACCAAATTGTGGATGAAGGAATATAAAGGGGAAGTGCATTGGACACAGCAAAAAAGTATCCTGAAGCATTCATGGGTACACAGGTATATATGCTTGCATTAAGGTATTCAATTCCTTAAATCAATGAATATTTTCTTGGTCCATGCTGCATTTGTGAAAAAAACAATGCAGCTGCTTTTAGAAATTGCATTGGTATTTTTTAAACCCCCATAAATTATTTGTCTCCAAATTCAAAATGCTGTTTACCCATAGTTAGACTTAATTGTGCAATAGTTGAATTAAATATGTAAAGTTATCAGGTGCACAGTGGTCCAGGCATTATTTGGTTTCTTACCTACTTAGTTTTGAAGGGCAAGGACACATTGAGGGACATTTACAACAACATATAATAATGTCAGCTTATTCTTGGGAAAAACATAAAATAATCTGTTCCCACAAGATGGAAGCTGTTCGTGGGACATAGAAAAAGGAATTCCTCCAGCAAACCCATGAATCCTAATGCTATATGCCTGATGCAGATTCACCTGTCACAGCTTACCATGGAAAAAGCAGCATGCTTGTGCATAAATCTTGGTTATTCCAAGAGTAGATATTCCTTTTTTGTTATCTATGTTATCCAGATTAGAATCTTGTCCCCCACAAATAAACTGAATACCAGAAGCTAGTAACAATATTTTGCTTTCAGTTCTGGATTGTTATGAAATACAATTTGGTACAGATAACTTGATAACAAACTAGAATATGTGCCTTTGTTTACCCATTTTCATTTGTAGAATGAGACAAGAGAAAATAGTTGAACAATACATATCATAAAGTTTTGGTTCCCATAAATTCCCATAAATTCTAGACTATCATTCTGTGCAAACAAGGTCCATAGTTCATGGTAAACATAATTCATCTTAAGTAATGAATTCAATTCCAACCTTCAGAACAATTTGGGACTTAAAAGGTGGGTATTACAAACCTGGAGAGAGAAATAATTTCATTCTTTCTTCCACGGAGTCACAATAAAAGATAATTTCAATAGGATGCCAAAGTCAGATTGAAATACCAGACACATCTGCCTGTCTGGTAAAGTTCTTAGCTGTTCTGCTAAGAAATTTTACCTCTAGGGCAGCTTTAGAAAACATAAAGCATTTTGGATTTTGCCTGCCTTAATAAGGAAGTTGACATACTTGTTTTGATTCTGAGGAATAAGTACTGGTAGTAGATTGATGTTTTACAGTTACGGAAATGTAATGAAAAATGTATTTATTAAACCAAGCAAACTGAATTTCTAGACATAAAAATGAGGTTATTGAGAAAAGGAAAATATAGGGAAGGCACAGGAAAGCAACATCATTCATCCAGAATTCCAAATAAAATCAGTATAATCAGCCTAGCTGAACTATTTCCTTATTAACTACTTGCCTGAGATAGTAGACCTGGATTTCGATGCATGTTCAAAACACATTGTAAAAAATGATTAAAACATGACCACTTTGATTAAAAACATCTCCCACTTAGAGGTGGACAGGTATCTCCTGCTCTTTATTTCCTCCCCTGTTCTTGAGTATTATCTTCAGTTATATAGAATGCAGGAAATAATTGAAAGCCAAACTCAGATTTATTGCTTTTATTTGATCAAGGAAAATGTTTCTCTAGGATGTCCTGGCCATAGTCAGCAAATCAGAAATTAACTAGTCACCAAATATTTCTTCCTAATCCCTTATAATGGTATTATAAAGATGCATCTGGTTTTCACCAGTTGGGACATTCTCTGAATGGGATTGTATGGCAGAAGTTTAGATGGGAGGGGACTGGAATTCCTTTTATTCATGAATTTTAGCATGGGGGTCATTTTATCAGATGCTACAGGAGGCACTGTTGTGCCATATCAGAATTAGGCTTTGGCACAATGGGAAATAATATGTCATGATAATAAAGTTGCTGCGTTGCCAAAGTATTGAAAGTATATTTGTGAGAAAGCCAAATGAATGATTCATTTCCTTATGTACTGAAGGCATGCCTTGCCCAAGAGTAAGCAGACTTTTCCTTACAATTTTCAATGCAAGATTTTTGCTTAGTTTTTGAAATACATTTAGAAATGAGTATAACATACTGCCTTTGACTTCCAACTTATAAGCAGAATGTTACAAGATAATAGGACTCATCCCTCATAAGCATTTGACAGGCAGATTGTAATCAATTACACAAACCTCATTACAATGGCAGAAGTAATGTGTGTGTGTGTATGTAAATTATCATTGTGAAATATTAAAAGTTTCTCCAGGTTTAAAACTTCTATATTGAAGCTTCAGAGGAAAATGTGGAAAATTGCAAAAATGGGTCTGTATAATCTAGGTTCCTGTTGGTGTAAGGCAAGGGAAGGTTTCAGGTAGGACTGACAGATTGTCCAGGCAAGTAGCTGCTGATTTATTGCCTTTCCTTGGGCTTGGCTGGGTGCATTTCTCTTATAAGTAAGCCGGAGGGATGAACAAGCATTTGGATCAAAAAGGAATGGCCTAAAAGTTTGCCAAAAAAAAAAAAAAAAAGCTTATGCCAAGTAATTGTTTTTTCCAGTTTAAAAAGCAGGCTAAATGCCATTTCCATTCTTTTTATGTATGGACAATATCAAGAATTTAGCCATTTATAATGCCAGAAGCTAGACAGTGTAGTATAGTAAGCTCCATCAGCAGAAGTGGTCAAAGTCTGAATGATCTTTCAAAGACCTTAGACCTTGAGTGCAAAGATGCTGCATTTGTTGAAAATTTTAAGTTTAGCAGATTCTTTTCTGATGTGGATGTTAGTCCTCAGAGATAATGGGATATTCTGGCGGAGGAAGGAGGATCAGTATTTCTAATATACAGCACTGTGCAAAAGTGTTAGGCAGTTGTACAAAAATGTTGTAAGTTAAGAATGCTTTCAGAAATAGAAATGTTAATAGTTTATTTTTTATCAATTAACAAAATGGAAAGTAAATGAACAGAAGAGAAATCTAAATCAAATCAATATTTCATGTGACCATCCTTTGCCTTCAAAATAGCATCAATTCTTACACTTGTGCAAAATTGGGAATTTTGTAGGATTAGAGTCAGGTGTATGAATAACCAATAATCATTATTCAAGCAGGTGCTAAAGACCATCAATTTCATATATAGCTTGAAACACAGCCATTAACTCTACAAGAGGCTTAAAACTGGGTCAGGAATAGCCAAACTCTACAGATAAGGTGAGGTTAAGAAAGACAGTTTCATGTCACAGGTCATACACCATGGCAAAACTAAGCACAGGAACAAGACAAAAGATATTTTTGAGCAAGGTCTCTCCCAGGCAAAGATTTCAAAGCAAACTGGGGTTTCAAGCTCTTTTGAAGAAGCACAAAGAAATGGTCAATGCTAAGGACCATAAATGCAATAGTCAGCCAAAGAAGCTTAATGCAGCATATGAAAGACATATCATATACTGCTCAAAAAAAAATAAAATAAAGGGAGCACTTAAACAAAACAATGTAACTCCAAGTAAATCACACTTCTGTGAAATCAAACTGTCCACTTAGGTAGCAACACTGATTGACAATCAATTTCACATGCTGTTGTGCAAATGGAATAGACAACAGGTGGAAAGCAGAGGCAGGTAGCAAGACATCCCCAATAAAGGAGTGGTTCTGCAGGTGGTGACCACAGACCACAGACCACAGACCACTTCTCAGTTCCTATGTTTTCTGGCTGATGGTTTGGTCACTTTTGAATGCTGGCGGTGCTTTCACTCTAGTGGTAGCATGAGACGGAGTTACAACCCACACAAGTGGCTCAGGTAGTGCAGCTCATCCAGGATGGCACATCAATACAAGCTGTGGCAAGAAGGTTTGCTGTGTCTGTCAGTGTAGTGTACAGAGCATGGAGGCGCTACCTGGAGACAGGCCAGTACATCAGGAGACATGGAGAAGGCCGTAGGAGGGCAACAACCCAGCATCAGGACTGCTACCTCCGCCTTTGTGCAAGAAGGGACAGGAGGAGCACTGCCAGAGCCCTGCAAAATGACCTCCAGCGGGCCACAAATGTGCATGTGCCTGCTCAAACTGTCAGAAACAGACTCCATGAGGGTGGTATGAGGGCCTGATGTCCACAGGTGGGTTTTGTGCTTATAGCCCAACACTGTACAGGACATTTGGCATTTGCCAGAGAACACCAAGATTGGCAAATTTGCCACTGGCGCCCTGTGCTCTTCACAGAAGGAAGCAGTGAGCACTCTTCACACTGAGCACATGTGACAGATGTGACAGTGTCTGGAGATGCCGTGGATAACATTCTGCTGCCTGTAACATCCTCCAGCATGACCAGTTTGGCAGTGGGTCAGTAATGGTGTGGGGTGTAATGGTCTTTAGGAGGCCGCACAGCCCTCCATGTGCTCGCCAGAGGTAGCCTGACTGCCATTAGGTACCAAGATGAGATCCTCAGACCCCTTGTGAGACCATATGCTGGTGCAGTTGGCCCTGGGTTCTTCCTAATACAAGACAATGCTAGACCTCATGTAGCTGGAGTGTATCAGCAGTTCCTGCAAGACTTCCATAGCAGTTCCTACAAGACTTCCATAGCATTGATGCTATGGACTGGCCCGCCCATTCCCCAGACCTGAATCCAATTGAGCATATCTGGGACATTATGTCTCGCTCCATCCACCAACGCCACATTGCACCACAGACTGTCCAGGAATTGGGGGATGCTTTAGTCAAGGTGTGAGAGGAGATCCCTCAGGAGACCATCCGCCACCTCATCAGGAACATGCCCAGGCATTGTAGGAGATCATACCGGCACTACTAAGCCTCATTTTGACTTGTTTTAAGGACATTACATCAAAGTTAGATCAGCCTGTAGTGTTTTTTCCCCACTTTAATTTTGAGTGTAACTCCAAAGCCAGATTTCCATGGGTGGCTAAATTTGATTTCCATTGATAATTTTTGTGTGATTTTGTTGTCAGCACATTCAACTATGTAATGAACAAAGTATTTAATAAGAATATTTCATTCATTCAGATCTAGAATGTCTTATTTTGTTCCCTTTATTTTTTTGAGCAGTGTACTTGCTTTTCTTTGACATCAAAAGATGTCCAACAGTGCCATCAGCACAGAATTGGCAGAAAACAGTGGTACCCCAGGTACCATCTGGAGAATTCTGTCCAGAAGTGGTCTTCATAGAAGAATTGCGACCAAAAAGCCACAACTCTGACATGAAAACAAGACTAAGTGATGACTATGTACAAAAATATAGGAATTGGGGTGCAGAAAAATGGCAGCAGATACTCTGGACTGAGAGTCAACATTTGAAATATTTGGCTCTAGCAGGAGGGAGTTTGTTCATCAAAGAGCTGGAAAGAGTACAATAATGAGTGTTTGCAGACAACAGTGAAGCATGGTTGATATTCCTTGCAAGTTTGGGCTGCATTTCTGCAAATGGAATTGGAAATTTGGTAAGAATCAATTGTGTCCTCAATGTTGAGAAATACAGGCAGATACTTATCCATCCTGCCATACCATAAGGGAGATGTGTGATAGGCCCCCAAATTTATTCTGCAGCAGGACAATAGCTCCGAACATGCAGCCCATGTCATTAAGAACTATTTTCAGCATAAAGAAGAACAAGATATCCTGGAACTGATGGTTTGGCCCCCACAGAACCGTAATCTCAACATCACAAGTCTGTGTTTGGGATTACATAAAAGGCAGAAGGATTTGAGACAGCCTCCATCCACAGAAGTTCTGTGGTTAGTTCTCCAGGGTGTTTCAAACAACCTTGAAGGAACTTCATGGAGTTCTTTAAAAAAATATGTGCAAGTGTATTTAGGGTTGATGCTGTTTTGAAGGGAAAGGGAGGTCACATCAAATATTGATTTGATTTGGATTTCTCTTCTGTTCATTTACTTTTCATTTTGTTAATAAACTATTAACGCTTCTGAAAGCATTCTTAATATACAGCAAGCATTAAGACTGCAACTGTAACACTTTTGTGCAGTCTTCTGTCTCTGTCTGTGTGTCTGTGTGTTTTATGCACTCATCCATGTATATGTATAATAAGAACATTTCCATATATATATATATATATATATATATATATAGAAATGTATATTCTGAATAGATTTTTGGCATTATTTTCAATCTGATGAGAAATGGGCATTAGGATGTTCCAAGTGCTTCCATAAAACAACTCCTTGGAGGCAAATGCTCTTCTTTTCATTATGTGCTTAACCTCACCAATATTTAGCTTTCATCACCAATATTACTAGAATACAGACCAAATGATTTTTTCTTAAGATCTGGGTTTTTGTTTTTTTTTGTAGACGAATCACTTCAAGGTTGAAATACACCAATCAGAATAGAGCTGGAAGTCACCTTGGAGATCATCTAGTTCAAGCCCCTGCTCAAACAGGGCACCCTATACCATTTCAGACTGTCCAGTCTCTTCTTAAAAACCTCCAGTGGTGAAGCACCCACAACTTCTGAAGGGAAGCTGTTCCACTGATTAATTGTCCTCACTTTTAGGAAGTTTCCCCTTAATTCCAAGTTGCTTCTCTCCTTGATTAGTTTCCATCCATGGTTTCTTGTACTGATCTCTGGTGTCGTGGAAAATAGGTGGATCCTGTCTTCTTTGTGGTAGCTCCTCAAATACCCAAATAGCCATTCCAAGTATTTTGTGTTTGGGAAATAATATAATTTGATTTTTTTTTTCTACATATGAAGAAAACATGCTGGCTATTTTTTTTTTTTTTTGCATCTGGAGTAAAGCAGCATAGTTTTGAATGTTTCATATTGTGTTGAGCAATATAATTTGAGTGTTCTCCTGCTTCTTAAAGTTCATGTGGTTGGGGTCCCCCCTTCCCCACTGGGGTCAGTACAAACAGAGGCCAGCCATGCCTTTGCTTCAGTTAAAAGATGGGTGGGATCATCTGGATGCTGGGAGTCTGGAGCCAAGCAGCAGGTTTTTCAACAACCAATGAGGCATGGAGAGATCTGTTCTGTAACTTTCTGATATTGATGAAAAATCATGAGATAAGAAATGGCAACTGACTACTTTGATTAAAGAAAAGAACATAAAAAGAACAGTTTCCACATGGAAACTGTTTCTAAACCTCATGCTTGATGTGAAAAAGAATATAACTTTGACTTTGGGTTTTATAGATTAGATTGATTGATCTTTATAGAAATGACTTGTTCATGTGTTTGGAAAAACAAAAGGCTGTGATTTGATGCTAATGCCTTATTTTACTGCTACAGAGAGAGTTGGAAGTCAGTGCTTCTTTTTCTTGTATTTTCCTTACCTTTCCTCACTTCTCTTTCCCCTTTCCTTTCCTTCCTCACTGCTCTTTTATTTACTTTTGTATTCTCAATTTTATAATACTTTATAACAATGAAAGACGTTTAAAAAAATCATGAGACAAGAATCAACAATTGCTATAAAGTTCTGGCAACTGAAGTAAATTCACTGTAGTGTTTTTATTCCTGCTGAACTTGATGGGTAAATCAGATATTTGCCTCAGAAGCAATTTGCACACCCCTAATTAAATTTTGGTTCTAATGTGCTTTTTTTCCTTGTTAGTTTCAATTTTAAATCAATGGCTTAATAGCTGTGGGGAAAAAATCCCTATTCCTCCCTTCTTGTTTTTCAAATCGGTATTTTAAAAAAAATAAATTAAAAGGATATGTCCTCAACTCCACAAATCCTTCTCATTCTCTCAAGTAAGATCTGCTTGCCTATTGATGGAAATACTTTTAAGGCAACTATTATATATGCATCTTGAAAACAATGCGGTAGTCAGTAGATATCGGTCAAGACCAAATTCTATGCTAATAAATGCTAATTCTAATTCCTTTTTTAAAAGCAGGGAGCAATCTTTGAGGGGACATATTTGGCTTGAAAATACTCAGAATGTTTTCATACATGGTTCTTTATCAAATTGGTTTGAAGGAGGTGCTAGAGCGATTACTCCTTCGTATTCTTCAATATTTTTATCAAAGTATTTACCAGATTTTCAGGTGATACAAAATTGAGGATAATATTGTACCTGGTAAATTAGAAATAAAATTCAAAATATTTGAGAAATAGTAACATAATAAAATTCCAGAGGCTTGTCCAGAATCTTGAAGGGTTGGATTTGATGGGCAAAATGGCCTTCTTCTATCTTTGTGATCTCATGAAAAATCTCCCTGACATTCCTTTCAGATAACATCACTCAAAATAAGGATGCTTGAATGCCAAGCTAAGAAAGAACAGATTACTTCTTTACCTAATGAGAATTTTCAAAAACTTTTTAAAATAACATCTCCAAGTCTGATTTTTTGGTAAGTTTGTTAGCTGCTATCAGTCAGGAGAGACTGCCATTTTAACTATTCTTGTGACCTAGTAGGTTCTGAGCATTTATTGTTTCCTGTAGCCAGAACACTTAAGCATATCAAATTCTATTGTAATTGAACAATGGAATAATTGCATTTTTTAAAATTTTGTTCAGTCAAAATGCAGCTAAATCAGAATGTAGTCATTTGTTTTTTTATCTCAAATACATTTTGATTTGTTAAAATTTTTATATTCAGAGTTACGATACCATACTAATGCTAATTTCAGTAGGAAAATGAAATTACCCTGCTAAATTTTCAACCCCCTCCCCCAGTGGGGAATGTGAGAAGAAGAAAAAACATGATGCAAACTTAAACATTTATAGACAAAGTATGGGAAAAATGTAGATTTGTAATGCAATCAGGTCAAAACAATCTTCTTGTAAACAAAAAAGATTTAGCCTTCAAAGTACAGCAAATATTTGCAGACATAGTGAAAAATGTCTTTCTCACAGAGAGGCAATGAAAGAACTGAGGCGCAGCTAATTAAAATGGCACATCAAGGCATAAAGAGACAATATAATGGTAAAGAAGCAGTGGAGAATAAGACTTGTTTTCAATAAATGTGGAGGCCATCTTAATGTAATGTAACTATTCAGTGCAAAGATTGTGATATACAATTAAAGCCAGCATTTTATGAGAGTGTTGCTTTCCATGAAATTGCAAAGTAACACATTTCTGAGCATTCAGCTTGCTTGCAAAGATAATGCTTTGGACAATGATACAGTAAGGTGATATTTAGAAAGTGTGTTTGTATAAACCAGCTTAGCCTAATCAGCACTGAGATTTATTTATTTTTTTAGTAAAATCCAACTTAACCCTGGATTCATTCATTCTCTCTCTCCCCCTTCCCGCCTCTCTCATACACACACATAGAAAGAGAGGGGAAAAAAGACAGAGAAAGAGAATACCTATTTGTTTCAGAGCAGCTGCCTTTAAGAATATATCTGGTGAGTGTCAAAGCCACAAAAAGCAGAAATATCTCAGTAAGATTGCATCCAAAGATAGGGTGCTGAGAGAATGCGTGACATTGGGAAAGACCCTGTATGGAACATACCATAGGTCAGGCGGCTGACATTGAGAAATCCTACCAATGATTGGAAAGGGCTGGACTAAAAGTCAGTGTAGAGGCACTGATCATAGCAATACAAGAACAGATACTAAGCACCAGGTCCCTAGAAGCAGGTTCACCACACTAGATTGGATCCAAGCTGCTGACCATGCAGAGGCACTTCAGAGATAGTCCAATGCATAGCAGCAGGGATTAAGATACAGGTAGCAGCATTACCAAGTAGCTGGCACTGTTTACAGGATATGGGCTCCACCCAGGGGAAGGATTCTACTAGTTCAGACCAGTTCTATTGAACCGGTTGTTATGATTCTGCGCAGTTCGGATAACTGGCAAATCGTGCCCCTGGATGGCTGCTGCACGCCCCTGCCCTCAGACTTTTCCTTCCTGAACCCCAGGGAAGGCTTCTGGGAGCAAAAATGCACCCCCCAAGGAGGCTTCCCTGAGGCCCAGAAAGCCAAAAAATGGGGGGATGCTGCAAGAAGAAGAAGCCATGCCCACCCAGTCACGTGGCCATGCCCACCTAGCCACGCCCACATAACTGGTTGTTACAAAATTTGAACCCCACCCCTGGCTGCACCCTCCTACCTCCACATGGGAAAGTTGTGGAGAATGTGGACTTCCAAATGCACACAGAAAGGCAGGTAGTAGCCAAAGGCCAAAGTGGTCCCAGTGGCAGTTGGGGCCTCAAGGCTCTGACTCCTAAGCTGAGAGAGTGTCTCCAGCAGATCCTATGAAATAACATGAGCTCACTGTTAAGAAGAGAATAATGCTAGAAGCAGCTAAGAACATTCAAATCCCAGGCCTCTGATAGAGGGCCTGGGATTGAGGAAAACATACCACCCATAGACATGAGAAGGTATTTTTTTTTAACAATAATCAGTTTTATGTTGCAAAACTAGGCTATGTATTTGTTTCATAGCAGCTATTGTTTAAGAATGTATACAGAAGTAGAACAGAACATTTTGATCTAAAAAAAGTCCATGACTAAAAAAATGTCAGTTATCTTGATATAAAACCAATTTTAGTGAAGAGCAATTGCAATACAACCCTTCAAATTATTTTTCATTTCACACTATATTCAAGCCACTGAACTTAAATTCTCCTCAGAATGTACATTTCTATATCAGTTGACATACTGCAATTAGGGTTTTAATTTTTGTAATTAGCTTAGACTCCAGATAGCCATCACTTTGGGAAATAGATACTTCTCAACAGGACTGAAAAGATAAATATTCAATTGTCAATTACGTCTCTTAGGATCTGAAGAGATTCAGAATTGAAATGGCCATTTTGAAGCTTATAAATTTCCCCTGATTTGGTGGCAGCAGGAGAAAAGAGGCAACAGGGTTTGCTTCTTTCAAATATTTAAGCAAATCAGCTCATTTCAGACCTGCTGAAATAAATAGGGGGAGTCAAAATGCATCTTACTTGCTTAAATGTATATTCCATAATGTTATGCTGTAGTTTGAAGAGCACACACAGAAAGAATTAAAAATGAAAAACTATTAAAAATATGCATTCTGAGGAAAATGCATACAATGTATCCCTTGGAGAAAAGTAAACAGAAAAACAAATAATTGAATAGAAAAGAACTACCATTGGTGCACACCTTGCACATCCCAATGAAAAGTTTATAAAACACCTTCCCACCCATTTTGATGACAGTGTTATACAGCACAGGGATTTCTGAGAAAGAATGATGAACAGAAGAGCTCCACTGAGAGTGGAGCTGATGCCTGAAGCACAATGAAGAACCAGAATGAAAAGCCAAATCTTCATGATTCCTATCCCAACAAAGTTGGGGATCACAAGTTCTTCAGATGGCAGGTCCTTTTAAGGATACTGCCTAATAACAATGTTTTGGGCCCATACCATGGGATGATGTGGAAAGAGTTGTTACACTGATTGTACAGAGTAGTGGTAAATGTGGGATTGCTATCTTTGTCTAACTTGCAGTCAGCACCTTTGTGAACAAAGGGTTCACATATTTTCTTTCTTCTCTTTGGAAATTGCTTGTTAACTGCTTTTCAGATATTAAGAACCTTCATAACAGCAAGTTTTATTACAGTGGCTGGGTTTCTTGCAAACTCTGGCAAAATAAGTTTTATATAAGTATAAGGACTTTTTAAAAAGTCTCTTTATAGTAAAAGGGTGATTAGAGTGTTGATTCTGGAAAATTATAAATGGACTAAAGTCCAGATGGATTTGAAATAAGATTCTGAAGCTAATTATAAGAATCCTTCCTAAGGGAAAAGGCTGGTGTTTTGAATACTTAAAAATGTATGATAAGATAAAATTTTGAAAGTAAGCTACTAGAGGGAATGAGAAAGAATTAAAGAATAAACTTATTTAAACAGTTAGGAGCAAACTACATCCACATTAGATCTATTGAAAGATATTGGGGGAGATCCCAGTTATCTGAGAATGGATTGAACCTGTTAGATCTAAGGAAGTCAACAGAATCCTTAAGATTGAGCTTAGCCACCAGCTCTTTAAATTCCTCTTGGTTTGTTAAAGTGACCCAGGGAGTGGGTTTTAACCATGTTTATCTAATTCTGCTTTAATGAGGTGGTTGTCCCCTTTTAAAGGGGCTTTGGTTCAGCCCTCTTCAAGTCATCACTGGATCCCACCATACTGGATATTTTGAATGAACTAGCTAACCTCCCTTTTAGGGGAAGATGATTTAGAAGGTAATTCCAAACAGCTTCAAAGGGGCGGAATATCAGGATCCTTCTCAGTCAGGATTCAGACCTGGATATGACAGAAAGGACATCGGTTTTGCTTTTAGATAACCTCTGGCAAGAGTGAGATGGGGATTATCTATCCATCCTTGTCCTACTTCAACTCTCAGTGGCTTTCAATACCATGGATCCATCTGGCTTGTTTAGTGGATTGGGCATGAGTGGCACAATGTAGTCCTGGTTCGCCTCCTTTCTTCAGGATCAATTTCAGTTGATAGTTACTGGAGAAGAGAGATCCCATCCTTGGGCCCATACTATGGGAACAATGTGGAAGGATGTGCTACACTGAATATACAGATAAAATCTGTTGATGTTTTACCAAACAAAAAATATTTTGATGTTTTACCAAACTGAATAACATAGTGGATTTACAAAACAAACCTGCTAAAGTTGTGAAGAATTTTGTGAGGAGGGACAAGAAAGTAAAAATTAGAAGAAATCAAGTTCCAGGACTTTATTTGATGGGATTAAGGATTAACATTATTAAAGGTACAAAGAAAGAATATAAAGTTGGTTTATTTGGCTAAGATTAAAATAGATGTATTATGTCTGGAAAGCCTTATTGGACTTTTGCAAAGCAAGAGTGAATGACAAGGCTTTTAAGGATGTGTTTATTGATAAGAAGTTAGTTATGAAAAGAACTCTTCTTCTGATAAATTCTCAACATGTGTAGGATAAATTTCTACCCTACATTCATCACTTTGAAAACCAAAGTGTATTTTGTGATTTAATGCTTGCAAATTAGAAATACCATATCTGGCCTGAACAATTTCAGACAATCAGAGCAGCAGAGAAGTATATCTCCTTGCTGCAATCTGTTGGTTGTCCACACCTTTGCAGTCCAATAACCAATAGGATGACAACAATCAGATGATTTTATTCTAAGCAAATATATGCTTCAGGGATGAAGTGATCAATAAGGAAAGTTAAAAAATTATTATTATTTACATCATACTTTTTTAGGGAGACAACTTTTATTTCCAAAGTGGATACAAGAAATTCTCCCCCCCACATACACCAGTAATTAACAAAATACATGTTTAAGATACCATTCCTTTATCCCTCAGTCAAGAACAAAATGCTGAGAATTACTTCTAGGATGACAGATCACATTCTGACCCCAGTAGGAGCTTTTTCTTTTAACTTCCTCCTTAATAGTCCCCAAAATTGAGATCTAGGTATTCAGATGCCCAAATGTCCTTAAGTGGTCATGTTGGAGAATGGAAAATAAGGTAGGTTTCAGAGTCTCAGTTTTATAATCTTCATTCACAACCTTCTATATCATAGAAATGTAGGCAGGTTTAAGAGCTCATCTATCTTTATTTTTATTTTTTTATTTATGTTATGGTACAGCCTGATTCCAGAGTGACTCTAGATTGTTCACAATACAAAAAGCAAAATACAAATCTAACAAATTAAATAAGAATACAGTACAGGATTGTAATAATTTATAAATTATTCTCCACATTTACTTTCACGGAAGAGAAAAGGTAAGCAAAAAGGAGCCAGAAACAAAACAAAAAAAAAAATAGAGAGAGAGATGCATTTCCACTTTTAAAGATTTGAGATTATTGAAAATCTCTTATACCAGAGCACCTAGCTTCAGTTTTAGAATTGCTCAGCCTACGTTATCAATATTGAATTTATTCACATCCTCTTTCAAAATGGGCCAGATTCTGACACAATGTATCTCCCTGCCCACATTATTTTTTTGCTGCTGAATGGCACTTATGTGTCAACTTTTCCTTCTAGAAAACTCTAATTGCTCCAGAATAGGAAGGGCCAAGAACTTCAAGGAAATATGTCATAATTTTCCTGTCCAGTTTTTAATATAATATTTGCACAATAGTGTAGTTCCATAATAGAAAAAAAATGCCACCGATCCCCAGTCAGTAATCAAACAGTAATAACAAGCAACAGTCATTGCTTCATTACTCAGCTTACTCAAAGCTTTATTGCAACACTGAATCTTAATAACTGAATGCAGAATGTATATAGTGATAATAGCTTCTGAACAAAAGGAAATTTAGAAAATTGGCTTTCTTTCATGGGGATTGAGAAAGGCAAAAATCCCAGATACTTCAGCCACTTTGTAATAAATTAATAAAACATCAGTTTCAACAAAGTTGTTATGAATGAAAACTTTGAATGTGATCTTGGTATGCTATTGTCCATCTTAGCTATGAAACACTAACATTCCAATGGATATTCTCATATATTGTTTTAAAGAAATTTACTTTTCTTGGTTTTTTTCAAGGTAGAAATATATTTCCAATCATTTTCTTCACTATTTCTGTCCTCTAACTGGCAAAAAGTATGAACAAATTAATATAACAAAGGACTGAGCTTTTCAAATTTAAACATATTAGTTCTGCTTTCATAAATTCCCATACCTTGAGAATGAGCAATTCTGACAGTTGTCTTTTGCTCTAGTTTTAATCAAGTTTTTTTTCTATGCAATTTACAAAAAATACAAATATTCCAATAAACTACTTTTTAAAATTCTAAATGAAATTCTTTACTATCGTATAAACCAGTTCAGCAAGTGTAGCTATATGAAAAATAAAAATATCATACATTTTATCTGTCAGCCATTTGGTGAGGAACAATAGAAAAAAGCAGTGGCAGCCCTCATTGAGCAGCAGAAATGTTTGAATGAACAGCATTTCAAATCTGGGCCTTCAAAAATAAAGTGTACTTTTAAGGGACTTCAAGACTTTTTAAAAGAGCCATTGTTAAGATTTTTTGTTTATTTAGTTGATGCTCCCAATTGTCATAGCAATTTACTATAGGTAGTTCTTAACTTACAACATTCATTTAGTGACTGAAGTTATAACACTGAAAAATGTGATTTATGACCTGTCCTCACACTTATAGCCATCATAACAATTCCACAGTCAAAAACTGTCCTTTTGGTAACCTGTGTGTATTTTCAATAGTTACAGTATCCTGGGGTCACATGAGCCATGGTGGCACAGTGGTTAGAATGCAATACTGCAGGCTACTTCTGCGGACTGCCGGCTGCCTGCAATTTGGCAGTTCAAATCTCACCAGGCTCAAGGTTGACTTGGCCTTCCATCCTTCTTCTGAGGTCAGTAAAATGAGGACCCAGATTGTTGGGGCAATATGCTGACTCTGTAAACCTCTTAGAGAGATCTGTAAAACACTGTAAAGCAGTATATAAGTCTAAGTGCTATTACCATCACTATTTGTGACTTTTCTCAGGTGACTTCCAACAAAGCAAGGTCAAGGGGAAAATTAGATTTGCTTAGTTAACTACTGTGATTCAGTTAACAACCATGGCAAAAAAGGTCATAAAATCAGGTGCGACTCACTTAACAACCACATTGCTTAACGATGAAAATTCTGATCTCAGTTGTGGTTGTAAGTCAAGGACTATCCTATATATTAGAGATACTAAACTGAATCTATTCTTGATTTAGTCATCCCTTATTGTCTTATTGCTGTTGTTTCTCATACAACTTTGTGCCTATTTGAGCAGCATTTTGATTTCCCAATGGAACTCTCTTCCTCTCCAACTCCATCCCACCTCCTTGGACTTCTGGAAATTTGTGGCATTTTTACCAACTAGCTTTTGCATCTGAGCTTCCTTTATTGTGGGAATGAGTAGCCCTTATATATTTTGAGGAGCACTGACTTTTTATCTTTTTTTTCACTGTCTTTTTATACTGCTTCCACCAGTTTTGTGAAGTTCCTTCCTTCTGAAGTGAAATATAAAGATTAACTTCTGTAAGTTTGTTATTCATATATAAATTAAATCTAATCATGCTATGTCTCTCATCAGTTCAAACAACTGCCAAATTTTGCATGAGGTGCTGCCTGGTCCAATTCTGGGCTATTTCCATTATAGCGGGGGTCAGCACTGGATACGGCCCACCATCTGAAATCATCTGGCCCTTGGACCCAAATAGAAATATGTTCACCAAGCCAGCAAGACAGAGAGTGACGACACTTTCTATCTACTCAAGCAGCCATTTTAGCACAGGCTTCATCTGTCACTTCAGGATGAGTGGAACAACAGGACCCTGAAATGGTAGCAGCAGCCTGGCCTGAAGTGGTATGTTTATTTAGGATTTATTTAAGTTTTGTGTTATTTCTAATCACTTTTATCTAGTTTGACATAAAGGATTGAATATTATTGTATGGTTCCCTTTCAGATATGTGTTTCCTTCAGCCTTTGTGATCAGCTAAGCTTGATCACCCACAAGGATTTGGCAGATTTGATTATCAGCTACAGCTGTCTGCTTCTGGCCTGTTTCTGCCATATCTCCACTTGGCAATCAAAACGTCCTCTCACATATTTCCCAGGCCAGACACAGGCAATCTGTGCTGTCTGGATTATCTGGCTTTCAGCTCCTATCAGTTCAGGAAAGTGTCCATCATGAGAGATCTTCAGCCCCAAAGAAGATGGTAGAATACATCGTTAGCCCCTTAAAAGAAAAAGAAAAAAGAATTATCATTACAGAATAGAACAGAACACCTCAAGACTCTCTTTATTGATTCAGATTCTACTCATTCCCTGCCTTCCAAGATGCAAATATTATGTGTATGTGTATATATACATGTATGTATGTGTGTGTGTGTATGTGTGTGTGTATATATGTGTGTGTGTGTGTGTGTGTGCGGGTCAGAGACCTGTAGGTCATACCAAACATCCTGCCACATCTGAAAGCCTTAGTGAGGGGATTTCTCATCCTTTTCCATGGAAACCTTCAGTGGGCCTGCAGTTTAATGCAAAACCTTCAGTGGGCCTGCAGTTTAATGCAAAATGCTCCTCTGGGAGCATTTAGTTAGGCATTGATTATTCTATACAGCTTTGCTTAAAGCCTTCCCTCGCCCCCTCCCCCAAATTTTCTTTCAGCAATTTGGAGCTATTCCCATTTGAGCTAGCTCCTAGGACACCTCACGTAAGGAGAATTCTAATTCTTTATTTGTTATTTGTAAACCACTAACTGTAACAATTCTGTACCTGCACTTTTTCTTTCTTAAAAATGCTGTTCTGGGCTGTATCCGTTCATTTGTTTTTGTTTGTTTGTTTGTTTGTTTTTCTAAAATCTGGTTATTGTAATGCATCAGATGAGAGTTGTAGATTTTTGCAGACTTGTGAATTGCTCACTGTGGTTAAGTCAGCATGACTGAAGAACAAGGCTGTGAGATGTATGTGAATCCCTTTCTTCAAAGGGATTCATGAATCCCTTTCTTCAAAGATTCAGACAATGTCGGTGTTTTGGTTTCTCTGTTACAGTCCCCTGTGCCAGTGGTTGTCTATGGACTCCTTTAGCAGGGGGCAATAGAGCCACTGTGAATTGCAGTTCTGAAGCTCCACAAAGCAAAAAAATAAGACAATCATAGCTTTCTTTCTTTTTGTTCTTCTCATATTCCTAGAGGCTCTGTACTGAATGCAAAACTAAAGTAATATCCCATTCCCACCACTTTTAATAATAATTAGGAAACATGAACTCTTATTAGACAGAAAACTTTCTCTTCATATTAACAACTCTGATGTTCCTGTAGAATGTCAAATGGGTACAACATGTAGTGAAAAAAACAGAGTAAGTGTTAGCAATTCCCTCTTTCTGCAGTGAATAGGAGAGAATAGGTTTTCATTGCTCCATTGAGCGGCGTTGTTTGCAATAGTTGATTGGTTGATTGGAGGGGGCTCTGATTGGCTTGTTATGTTCCCTGCTTGTTCCCAGGGTTCCAAGAATGGCAGGAGTGAAAATGATATACTGTAGCTGGCTTCAAACAGATGTATTGGGGAGTGGAAACAGTGCCACATGGAAGTGTTTGAAATTGATCCAAAATATGGTCATTGATTGTAACATATCTCATTCTTACCAAATTTCTAGGTCTTTGGTCAGATCTTAACAACTAGCCCTCCCAGCTTTTCTGAATTTTTGAATTTTAAATTGCTCTTGCCAATATCCCCCAGTTTTTTCCAATACTACAGTAAATGCTCAGGCCATTTTCTTTGATTCTAATAAACTGAATTGTAGTGACTCAATAGTAGTTGGGGAAAAAGTTCTTTCTGTGTTAAGCCGTCTGTTTTTATTTGTACATCTCTCTTCTTTTACTATTATCTGGAAACACATGATGACAAGATATAGAAGCAATTTTACTGAAGACGACTAGTTCACAAATAAAATGTCTTGTTTGTTACCCAGGTACTGCTGATTAATGGTTCAGATATCCTGCCTCTTATAAGAGCATACCTTCTGATTGTAACATTGCTGATTGTTCTGCTAAGTGAGCTGGGGAAAATGGAGAGTGGATGACACAGTCGATAACCAGAAACTTTGGATGTGAAGTGGTTAGGAATGTAGGCCTGGAACTGTTTTAAAACTATGTAGGGCTTGCACTTTTGAAATTTTCAGCTCTGAGATAGGGAAGAGTAAGGATAATGATGATGATATTGCTAGAAATAAGGTGCAAAAATACAGATAACCACATGATTGCAGGAGACAGATACAAAAGGTTTCGTTATTATCACCAGTGGATGTCTGGATTTTTACAACATAGATCTGATACAAAATGATGAAAAAAAGCATAAGCTCAATTCAGAAAAAATATGGTGTGTATATTTAGTATCTAAAAGCCTTTGTGGGACTAGCTTTAGCATGCTGGAATTGGCAAAAAGGAAAGAGAACAAGTTGGCTTTTCTTTGTAAGATAGAAAAGATAAACCAAAACAATATGACATGTGTCAACATTAAACAGGTTTACTCAGAAATAAACCCCAAGAAACCCATATATGATGACTTTTAGCATCACATATTAGCATTTTACCCAGCAATGTGCTATAAACCTGTTATATTGCAATATGTAAAAAGGATGGAAGATTGGCATCACATGAGTTGTGAGTGATCAGGATAGGCTGCTGAATTCTGAAAAACAATTTTTATAAAATGATGTAACATTGATATTTGTCACCAGAAAAAATTTCTAAAATATATTCTGTAAAAGTATCTAAATTTATGCTGGGAATGTAAACAAGAGATTATTTTTTATCAAGCTTGGTAGATGAGTAAAAAAGCTAAAATATTGGATTCAAATACATATATGGTAAGAGCAGTGAGATTTTTCTATGCACAATGTAGAAAAGTAGAAAGATTGGACATTATGCATAATGGAACAGTGGATGGTGAAGATGATGGGGCTTGCTAAGATGGCGAAATTGACAGCTTTGATTAGAAAAAAAGACACTGATTAATTTTGATGCTGATTAGAAACACTTCTTGGATTTTTTGCATAAAACAGAAAAAAATGAAATCATGATACTGTATGTCAGTTTGATCATTAGGGAAAAAATAGTAAATAATAGAAAAATTGAAAGTTATAACACAGTCTTGGAGTAAGAGATCGATTTAAATATATACTTATAGTTATACAATAATAGAAAATTGGATATCATTTCCATATATTTCTTTCCTCTTCCTGTTCTTTCATCACTTTTGGCTTTGTTTGCTCTTTCTTTCCTCTTTCTCTTTCTGTCATCTTAATTATTAATTCTTGTTAGTTTTTTTTCCTTTCTTATTTAAAATATAATAGTTATAAAACAGGGACTGGTTGCTTATTTCAGGAAATGAGGCATTCCTGGGTGAGGATAAATTATTCTAATCAGGAGAATAGAAAAACTTATATTAAAAAAAAATGTTTATTGGCAGATGAACTTGAACATATAGCCTCTCAAAATTTTCCTGCCCCTATTTCAAGGAACTCTACAATTGGAAAAATTTGGCTATCCTAAAGGTTGGTTCTTTAATCCAGTAACAGTGCTTTACTGTCAATTACGGATTCACACACAGAATTTGTTCTTACTCTGCTCATAAAAACCAACCAGGTCCTGGAAAAATATTGGATAATTCAGTATATTATAAGCATGAGATCAGAATGCAATTCCCTCATAAAGACACTTATTATTACAAATAACATTAACTATCATTGAACTTGAACGGTAGCATAGAAAACATCAATATTTTCTGATAATTTGAGGAAAACATGAGGAATGATTTATTGTAGTTAAGAAACTGCAAGGACTTTTTAATGATATTTTATTTTGTGAAAAAGAAATGTCCCCTTAAATTTCTGCTTTATTTTGAATGTGGACTATATTTCACAATTCTTTTAATGCCATGTTGCACAAAGTGAAGAATTTATCACAGTGCACTGGAAAAATGTACAGTGTCATTTAGATCATGTCCTTACTTGCATCTAACTATGATATAAACATGGCCTGGTAATATCCTTTCTATCTACCATATTGGTATAATGTTCTCTTCACCTTGACCCTGTCTTAGGAGTAAGAGAGGTCTAAGTTCATCTTTGCTGACTGGTAGTAAGGGTAGCATTTTCTCCTTTGTTCCAAGGCAGACCCAATATTTTAAAAACTGTTAGTCTTTGTAACCCATTACCTTGGACAGAAAGTAATTAGTGACTACAGTGACTTGAAACAAATAGAAAAAAATCAGGGTAGGGATCAGCAATGGACACAGCATATTTCATATTTCAGTAATTTTCTGCTAACTAAAATATTGGTGAATCTAATCATGGGGAAACATGCTTTTTCCGAGCATGTAAGAAAAATAATAATATTCAAATAAGTCTTCCAAATGTTGAATTAATATATTTATATGCCCAGAATGCTAATGCTTATGTTTCCAGGATATGCAATGTACTAGGACTAACACATTAGCAGTAATTATACTATCAAATGCCACAAATCAGATTTGTCAGTTTAGAACTAGTAATGTCAACAAGGTTAAACACCTTGACATCCTGATAACATTTTGAGATAACTTGATTTTAATAATAGCTGTTGGATTGTAACTAAGAAAAGCAGATGACAAAGGGAACAATATTGCCCGCAGTGTGATATCTCAGTAGAAATATGGTGAGGAACAGCAGCTTGTCTGTTTGCATTCTGTCTCTTATGTTAGATGGTCCTTAATCAGTTGGTTGCTTTCCAGCTTGTGAGGATTAAAAAGTATACCTTGTTTACAAAGCTGCTTTTTACCATGTCAAGTCAAAGACTGACTTGTCTTCATATATTTATCTTTTTTAACTGATATCAGTTTTTTGTGGATTCATACAAGACTTTTCCCTTGTTCTACCTGGAAGTATCTGGAACTGAATTATCCATCCATCCATCCATCCAATTTTTTATATTATCAAAATAATTTGGCTCTCTTTCATATATAAAGCAAATGCATTATTGTGTAATTAACAATTGTGTTAATAGTGATGAGTCTACAGCAAGTTGTTGCTTGGCACATCAAAGCTTTCTTGGACCCAAGATCAATCAGAAGACCCTCATAAAACCAAATCAGTAACCCTTAGCTACTTGTTCTAAGAGTGCTATTTTTGCTACTACCCTTCCTTTTTAACCTGCCTCTGCTTTGTCTTTGCTGATTTCCTTTCTCCGCTATGTGAGGAGGAATGCTGCACTGGGTGGTCAGTAGAGACTATAGTCAATTACATATCAATTAACATGCAATGTATTCTTTAGCCTAGTAGCAGCTCATTCCCTTAACCTTCAGAACAAATAAAGACTTTGAAAAAAATGAAGGGCTGAACTTTCACTATTCCAGTATCCTCCCACACACAATAGATTGGTTGCTAGGAAAACTGAAATCCTTATAGCTACAGTCACAACTAAGTGACTGGCACAATGCTTGATAAGCATAACTGGTCCAAGAAATCTGGTCCAGGGAAAGCTTCTGGACATTATGATCCTGGTGGAGCCAGGGGAAAGCAAGTGAGATCATATCATGACCATTTTCCCTTATTCAGGTTGTCTTATATCCAGTAATTGCCTAGGGCTAGGGAAAAGCTCTGAGGATTGAACAGATTGGCACTCAGTATCTAAGAGCCATGGATTAGATTTTCAACTCATCCCCAATTTATTTTAAGCCTCCTGATTCAGATCAGAATAGGCTTTGGCAAACAAAGCTATGTATCACAGAACACAGTACATAGTTTAATTTCAGAGCCAATGTTCTCAATTCTTTGTGACATCCTCACAGGTACAACCAGTTCCAAATTCCATGAATGCCATCATAACTTTATTTGATGGCTGCAGTGATAGGTTGGGGCTGAAACAAAACTTCTAGCAAACTGGATGGGAATTCCAATTATTTGTTTATATTTAAATACTTCTAGTCCACTTAAATCTAACAATTCTGAACATTTAACATTTAAAAGCAGTAAATAGAAACCTAATTAAACTCCAAAGGATTGTGTCATCCAGAGGTAACAAAAGTCTCCTCTGTTTTCCATCCATGAAGATAAAAATAAATCAAAGATCCCACAATCACATTTGTTCTTGTAATGATTGCTAAGATTGGGACCATGTGAATCTCTGCACAGGGCCATTTCAGAAGACAGGTACTTATCAGAGAAGATTGTTAGAAGACACTGCTGTATTGAAAGGACCAGAAAAGAAACAGATATTATTGGGCAGGCATAAGCCAGTGGTCCCTCAAATAATTCAGACTTACAGTATGCCATTTGGCATTTTGAAGGGAACAATCAGCACTTTGAATTAATCTAGAAGCCAACTGGGAATCAGTGCTGATTGGACATATGGCTCATCCATCACTGCTCATGTTGCTCCATTGTGTACAACTGTAGCTTTCAAATAATTTTCTAGGGCAGTCTTGTGAGGAACAGGTTGCAACAATCCATTGCAGTTCTGACTGACATATTAGAATTCTTTATTGGTCAAGTGTGATTGGACACACAAGGAATTTGTCTTCAGTGCATAAGCTCTCAACTTGGAGGTCTTGATTTGGAGGAAGCTGTACTGTAAGACTATCACCTTTCAGTATAGTTCTTACAATGTGGGATTGAAATCAAGCGTTTCAATGCAATTGAAAGATCTAGTGTTGTTTTTATTAAAAGCACCTTGTAGATGCAACTGGATTCCAATTTTAAGAAGGAAACGTGTTCCTCCAATTTTGTAAACAAAACTGTTTGAAGATTAAAAGTCCTTCACTAATTTCTTCAATATAATATTGCCAATATAAGTCCCCAGTGAGTGATTGGAACAGATTGTTATTACAAATAAATCTAAATATTATTATTCATGAAAGGGAAAGCATCATCACTTGAGGGTTTCCATCCTATTTTGTGTGTACAAGTGCCGATGTCTGATATTAAGAGCTAAGAAGGTGCAATCTGTTTTCATTTTAAAGGTAGATGATGGGATACAATTATTCATTTAGCCACCACTTGACATTACCTTTCTGTCCATCTTCTGGGTAGGGATATGAGGAACTGCTATTTTGGAGCTTTCAACATATTGTTATTTCAGTACTTTGAGGGAAGTTAAAATGGAAGCTGCAGTTTCAGGGGAACCTGGTAGGTGGCATGACAGGACACAAAGAATCCAAACCTCAAACTAGAATTCTTAATGCTCCTATGAGTTCAGGCTTTTTCGAAATATGTGCAGGATTATCTGCTTCTACATTAAAAAACTCATAAAATGTATATACAGTACTAGCCAACAAATCCCTCCTATTTAAGAATATGATGGAATATAGTAGTACTCTGTAGTACAGAGTAGTGCAGTAGTACAGTACTCTGATAGTACTGTAGAAAAGTATTTACTGACTTGAATTCATATTTTAATAGAGCATGACACTTAATAATGTTTTCTCAAGAGAGAGGAGTTCAAAGTAAAACCTGTTTGCATTTCCTTTCATACAGTACATAGCTTTCCCCCTCCCAGTTGCACTAATGTGTCCAACAATTAGAAAATTGAAACAATTCCTATTTTGGAATGTTTTTTTTTACTGACATCTTTATGCATCTGGTTGTCTTTCATATACATTGGCTTTCATTGTAAGTGACTTGGTAACTCTCATCCTCAGGATAAAGTACCTGCAAAGATATCAGTTTGGGAGGGCTGCCTCATGTTTTGCAGCAGCAACAGCAGCAACAACCCACTTACTTGTTATTTTTTGCCTTATTGAAAAATTGTTGTTGGTCACAATATTTGCTGACCTGCAATTCCGAGTAAGTTCTTGCTTCAAGACATGCAGAAGTCCCAGGAAAGACTTCCTAAAAATTGCACGCTGTGTCAGTGGGGTACTTGCTGAACAAATGTTGTACAATTGAGGAGAAAGTCCAAATCTTTTGCTGAAGCCAAGAGGTAAACCAGGAGTTTTATTTTGGTCCTTGTGCTTTGACAAATCACACATTCATCTTTCTCCAACAAGAATTCTAAGCCTATCCAGGCTTAACTAGATTTGCTATAATTGTTACTCTGAGAAACCAACAATAATGTGATCCAGACTTAATTGTGACACTCCAATCCTTGAATAAAATAGTCATTGAGGACAGTAAATTTTGCATGAGTGTTGAAAAGCACTAAAACTTTAATTAGCCTAAAATAGCACCAATTGGGATTGATCTGGCTTGGTTATTGATTGTCATCTACAAAAAGATAAGCATAACCTACTTGTAACCATATGGCAAGTTCCTTCAGTGGAAAAAATTGGCAAGTGATAGGGATAATTTTAACATATACTGAACCCAAGCAAATCCTGGAAGTGCAAAAAATATTTCCTCTAATATGGGAACTTGCTGGTTGGGCAAATGTTGGCTGATATAACAAAGAAACAATTAAAATCTGATGCAGAGGAATATTAACAAAGAATTGCATTGTTTTGTCGATATTATAAGAGCAAATGCAGATGAGATAAAAGAGAGCTTTGATCACAATCATGAAAGTATTTGCTACTTTGAAATAGCTTCAAAAATAGCAGATAAAGTTACTTAATTACTTACCCATTACTTGTTTATCCATTGATTTAAAAATACTGTTCTTAATCATGTCTTAAAATTATATTCCCAGAATTCCAAGTTAACTTAGATTAATTTAAAAAGTCTGGAGTAAAAACTAATAGGTATAAATCTAATTCCAGTTACACTAATAGTAGATAAAGTCTTTGCTGCTGTTATCACCTAGTTTGTCCTTATTTTTTAACTTTCCAGTGCACTTTCTCAGGATGACCCACCAACTCCATCCATCTCCACCTCACCTTTCACATTCATTCCCATACATGTAACAAGTCACACGATCACCATTCAAGCCACACAGTCACTTATTGCCCCCTCCCTTTCTCAAACTGACTAAGAAGTTTTATTAAGCATGGTGGGGAAATTATGGCATGTGACCAAAAAAACCATTTTAATATTTGGTCCCACTCTTCCTCCTTCCCACTATGAAGTTGTACCCCAAATGGTGAACAGATATTTGAGGGAAAGAGAAGAGAAAGAAGGAAGCTCACTTAATTGATCTAAGAGAGACAATAGCACTTAGATTTATATACCACTTCACAGTGCTTTACAGTCCTCTCTAAGTGGTTTACAGAGTCAGAATAATGCCCCCAATAATCTGGGTCCTCATATTACGACCTCAAAAAGATGGAAGACTGAGTCAACCTTGAGCTGGTAATGCTTCAGATGTTAGACTGGCGGTGGAGAGACCAAGGTTTTAATCCATCCACAACTACAAACTCACTGGGTGATTTTGGGCCACTGTTTCTCTGTCAGTCCAGGTACTCTGTCAGACTACCCCATAAAAAGTGATATATATGCTGCCTTTAGTTCTGAATAGAAGGCATGATATACATTTAACAATGAATTCTTGCAATTCCACTGAAATGTTGTCCTCTAAGATTTGTATCAGAAACCCAGCACATTTTTTTTCTGGATAAAAGAGGTAGATATTTTATCTTTTAATATCACCATTGGTTGACTGAGATATAATCCTTTGGACTTCTATCCACAGGTACAACTTGGTTTTATTTACTTTAGTAAATGGAACTGTTTCCCTGATGGTCCCTGAACCAAAGGCAGCTAATTTCTTTCTGATTTTTCTTAATAATGTGCAATAGATTGGTGCAGGGACAAGTAGATGGAAGCCTGTGAGCCAGAAATGGTTTCTACATTAATTTTATCTGGGTCTTTAAGATCAGAGAACAAAGGAACATTATCTCACTACATATGTGCAAAAGAGAGAGAGGCAGAGAAAAAGATGCTTTCAAGCTAAATAGCTGGGTAGTGTATGTTAAATATGATGATTCTTTGGCTTGTGTATATCATTGTTCTTAACCTGGTGCCTCCAGATAGTTCATAGTTTAGCATGCATTTGGTGATATATATATAAGCATAAACATGATTATTAATACATGAAATATATACGAATAAAAGGGAACATCAAGACAGGGATGGCAGGCATGTTGATGTGCTTATGCATGCCCCTTACATTTATCTCATTTAGCACAGCCATTGGTCATGGTGCTTAGAAATAATGGGACTGAAGTGCAGGTTGAGAAAGTGTGTGCAATGCTCCAGCTATGACTGAGGCATCTTCTACTACTTGCTATTCTTCCTTCCCAGAAGGCCATAATCACTATATCTGTCCTCTGGGAAGTGTCCCTAAAGACAGAATGAGAAAAGAAGATGATAGCCATTGTTAAAACCCTTTAAACTAGTTTCTCTTCCCTTTGCAAATTATCTTCCTGGAAGAGCCCTAGAAATGTGTTTTTAAATAATATATAGTGTATTGCGAATTGTAAGCTGCTTTATTTAGCTGAAAGGCAGGATGTAAATGATTGTAATAAACAAACTTTTTCAGTTGCAGCACACTTCTGTCTTCCATGTTACTTTTTGAGAACTCAGATAGGCTCAAATACATGTAAGCTGGCTATATTGAATTAGATTATGGATTTTTGGTTCTCAAAATACAGGGAGAGAACTACAGAAGATCTTCCAGGAAATCTTCATTGGGTTTAATATCTTCTGATCCCACCAATTTATGAAGCTATTAGAAGAAGAGATAATGTGAACAAATGTTGCAATATTTTCTCTTCCTTTCCATCTTTTCTTATAGTCCTCTAATATTTTCAGCTATTACACTCTGTATTTTGAAATGAACAAAGAAGAAAACAAAGATGAAACATCCTTGGATGAGAAATAATCTTTACAGGGAGCCCAATCAGGATGCAACAAAAGTTCCTGTATTGCACAACTATGGATTTTATTTTATTTTCCTCATAGCCTTGTGACAAGGCTCCTTTTATTTTAATGCTTCTTGGTAGTGTGAAAAGGGGGGGCTTACCATAATGTTGTACTCATTTTCTGGGTATCATTTTCTGGGCATTATTTTACATTTTAAAATCTGTTTTATGTTCAAAACATCTCAAAGTAATACACATTGTTGGAAAGAAAAAATAAATGATAAAGTATAATGAAATTTCAATAAATTTAAAAATATTCAGTAAATCATATAGCTAAACATTGGGAAGGGAATTATTGTTATTCACATACCAAGCCTGCCATACTGCTGTATCAGGTAAAACCCCTTTCAACTTTTTTTTCAGAATGGCATCCCAAACAAAACACATTTGCATTCAACATATGGAAAAGACCAAGAAAAGACTCTGATTCTAAATTTTTATAATTTTTTTACCCTGATATTTTGTGGTAGGTTTCTTTATTTTTGAATATAAAGTGACAGAAATAATTTGTTGTTAGAAAAGAGAAAGAATCTTTTGACTATTTACAGATTCTGTACATCACAAAGTTTTCTCATTTTGTTTTATTTTTGTTGTTGTTCCTTCCTCAGCCTTCCCCTTTTTACATTTGTCCTGCATGGTGGGAGCAATGCTGTACTAGAAATCTACATATTTTACCCCCCACCCTCCAAAACCATCTGCTCCCAAAACAAATCCCAGTGAGAAATAAGAAAACTCATGGGAAAAAATAACTACTTTCTTTTTTCCAGGATCAATGTGTGTGTTTATGTATGTTTCAGTGTGTATGCCGATGTGTGTGTGTGTGTGTGTGTGTGTGTGTGTGTGTGTGCATACATATATACATACACACATTTATATATAATAGTTTTCAAATTTAAACACCAAAATCATTAAAAGAAAGGGAAAAGTAAACAATTGTCCTCCCCCCTCCAGAGTCTATAGATCCCTGCTTGTCCGAAATAAGTATTTACAGAAAAAGGAATTGGAGAGGGAGGTGAGGAAAGGAGAACTGGGAGAAAGAAGAGAAGTGACCAGTGGGAGTGGTAGGATTGGGGCCTCAGAGAGATGAGGCGAGCCTGAGTTTGACTGCGCTTTCCCTTAGAAAGACGCTACACTGGGGAAATATCACAACGGTCTCCTTCTCCTTTTTTTGTACTGTGAGGAAATTGCATTTTCCAGCTTCTGTCTCAAGTTCAAACTGGTTATCTTTAATCATCAAGCTTGCAGTCAGAATGCTGTGTTCTTTAATTTTACTCTCAACTAGGATACATAACAGTGTCCCCATAATATACTCCAATAGCACCAGTGGCCATGCTGAAAATAATTGAGGCCAAGGTGGCCATTTTGCAACAAAGCTGTGATGGGACATCTTCCTAGGAAAACCTTCCTCTGTCCTACATGCACTCCTCCGCACCTCACCCCTCCTCCAGTCCCTGAATCCTTTCTTACTTTGCTTCAGACTAAGAGTTCAAGAGCAACTAACCAAGAAGTAAGACATTAACATCACCCCAGCCCCCATCCACTTCCTCTTCATTTTGGCACAGGCAATGAATTTAGAGTTGTCACTGACTAATCCAGAGGCTTTAAAACCTCGAAAGCAGCACCACATAAACATACAAGTATGCAGCCAGTGAGGCATCTGTAAGTCTTCTATGAATTGCATTGCTCATTCTAATCTTCTATCGCCAAAGCGTGACTTGACATTTGCCTTATGAAAGCAACCAGGCAAAGAGGTGGAATGGAGAAATGAATGGAGGAACAGGGCCAAGGCATTTCAACTGCATTCATTTTCTAGTTTTCAAGGAAAATGTATGGCCTTATGGTTAATAGCTAAGATCTATAACTGACTTTCCAAAGTTCAGCAGACATCAAAATGCTATGTGCTATTTTCCATTAAAGCCATCAGTCCCTTATGCCAAAGATTCCCAAGCATGTTGGGAGACACCAAAGTATTTAGTTTGAACATATTAGTCCCTTGATGTGAATAACTCTTACATTTCATTGCAATGAATTTATCCCAGCACTCAATGGTAACAATCTACCAGGCCAGCCATATGGCTTTTAAAATACAGCGGCAGGTCCTTTGATACATTTAGGAATCTCTGTCCAGAAGTCAGCTCCTTCCTTTCTCACTAGTCTCCTTTATTAAAAACATTATATTCACCATATTAGATATTTCATATCAATAAAATGGAGGATCCAATTGTGCTGATATAATGAGGAATTATGCATTTCACCCCACCAAGCTGAATAAGATTCTTTAAAAATTCTATATATGACATGTATATTAAGGATTGCCAGAAGTTTTCTAATAGATTCTAATAGATTTGATTCATTGTAATGAAAAAGGGGCTGGAAAGGGTTGCTCAAACAAAGAAATTTTTTGTAGAAAATTAGATACTGAACTTTGCATAAAATAACTAAATTCAGCTCAGGAATACTGAATTGCACTGAACATCTTTACTTCCTAATATAAGGGCATATTTGCCTGTCCTTTTATATATCTGATTGTTCAATCATCATTATCTCCATGGCATTGTACGATCCTGAAATTCTGGTAAAAATCAAAATATACTCCTAAGACTTGTGGGTGCTCACTGTTGAGATATGCTATAATTTCTATGCACTCAGAAATGCTAAAATGAAAATTGAAACTACTGCATTATCCATTATGGGAAAAATATAATTTATAAAAAGCTGGCTTAATTCACAGTTCCTTGAAATAATACAAAGATATCTGATGTTTTTTTTATTTGTCCATTTTCTATTGGACAGTTACATTATTTCTTACCAGTACTACAATATTTTATAGTGTAAGCTCATTTCCTCTTTATTCAATAAATAAGTCACTGCTATTAATGCTTTGAAACATAATATCAGTATTATTACAAATTCACAGAGTAACTGAAGGTGTGCAGAAAAAATATGCTGAGCATATCACATGGAAAAGTATTTCTGGCTGATAAACTAGGAAAACCTTCAAATTTTTTAAAATATCTAAGCAACTAAATTAGTTAGTTTTATAGGGTTAGGTAAATTTGACACTACCAAGAATTGCAGTGACAATGAAACAATTTGTTATAAGCCAATTGTTAACTATAATTTATTGAACACATCAGAAGTGGCTGAGCCCACACACTGCTCTATAAACCATGGTTCACATACTATAATAGCAGAATTATCATAGTCCCAGCAAGTACATTGTGACTTAGTGCAGTGTGTGACATCTGCACCAAGTTGGAATCAATGATGATGTGTAAAATCAGTAATGGCATATGATTTGAAACTAAAATGTTTCCTCTCCCCAATTCTTGTTTCAAATTCTGTTAAAAAGAAAAAAGAAAGAAAAGGGTTCAGAGTTCCTTCCAGAATTAGACAATAAAATTTAACACTTCAATTTCTATCTGAGACTGATTAATAAAAGCTCAGGAAAAGAATATGATGTAAAAAGTATGGATTCTATCCTGAAGATCACATAAATGAATTTTGAGGGAAGTAAAAATGAAAAATAATGTATTATGCTAACAACATCTTTGCTTTGAAACCAAAAGGCTGCATCTTTCTAAATACATGATAGAAAAGGTTTTTCTTAAATATCACATACCAATATAAGAGAAGCACTGCAAGCACTGAAGATGTTATTTAGGTAGTAATGAAACATCTGCACAAAACAACCAAGTTTAGAGAGCACTGAGGACTCCCCAAAATATGTTTACAGAGCGAATCTTCATATCAAGGTCTACTTCAGCTGTTTTATAGGTATCTACCAGTATTAGATTTGAGCTAAAAAGTTTTCCTTCACTTAGGAATGGCACCAATGACCTGTTCTGATATATATTTTTTATAACAAAGTACCGTTTCATTTTGGTTCAAGAGGCCAGACTAACTATTCTTTTCTATATAATTCTGATAACTTGTAAAATCCAACACAGATACCCACGAGCTGAATATTTTCTCCCTGCCCTGTTGCTTAAGACCATAATTTCCAGAAAGGAAATTCTATGTGGATGCCACAGAAGAAAGCATATAATGAAATCACAGAAAGAAGCTTTTATAAATAATGCATTTTCTTTTCCATCAGTGGGAAAAACTTAAGTTGATCTATTTAACACAAAATTATGTTACCCTTGGGAAAGATAAAAACCAATTGTTTCAGAAAATCAGATGTTAGATTTTTCAATATCCCTTTCAGAAATAGCTTCTGCAAACTTATGTAGAGCTATAGAGCTCATCCAAATCATTCAACTTCAGATCTCAAAATGAGTACATTTTGTACAAATGTGTACATTTTTAAAAAATGGTATTAAATATTCAAATTATCTGAAGACAGACTTTTTTATTTGGACATTTGACCATATACCTTTCTAACAAATGGTAACACATTGAAGATTCTCGCCTTCATGATCACTTTGGTGTAAGGACTGACTCAGTTCTGAAACATACACTGAGAATTAGAGATTCAGTAAATAGACATAAGCATGCAGAACTGTACTGGAAAATAGCCATTATCTAATTATACCATTGTTTTGTTTGATAGGTGAGCATTGTTCAGCTTAGCTTCCCTAATATGTTACCTTCCAAATATTCTGAACCTCAGCTTCCTGGTCAACTATAACTTGCTACAGCCAATTTATCATGGCCAACTTGCTGCAACCAAATCACCAATTTGCTATGGGACAATTTGCTATGGCCAACTTGCCACAAGACAACTCACCACAGGACAAGAATTACAGTAATATCAAAGAAATAGTGGAATAGGATCATTAAAGAAAAGATGCAAGGAGGGACAAAATGAAATGTGAATGACAAAAAATAATTTTTAAAAATTATTTTAAATAATTAAATTGAATTGTTGAATTGTCCCGTTGAGTTGTCCTGTGGCAATTTGGCCATGGTGAGTTGTCTCATTCGAGGCTGAGAAATGAATTGACATCTAACACAGGAAGAAACCATTTTATGGAAAAGCTTGTTTAGTTGCCTGTCTGATAATAGAATGTAGATATTTTCAATGGCAGCTAACAATCAAGAGATAAAGCTGAAAGAGTTTAAATGCAACTAAATTTTTCAAATTAAATTTGCATTATCATCCAGAGATCTGGAGATGGAGTTCATTAAGAACAGTTTATCTGAATTTGAGGCAGCTATGCTGTGTCTGAGAACTGAATCCAGATTTTAATATATGAGCTTTCTACTTTGTGTGTATATATCGAGAGAGAGTTCTAGAGCTGGCCCTGTACAGGTAATCTTCAACTTAGGACCACAATTGAGCCTAACAGTTAACAGTTGTTAAGTGAATCACTGCAGTTATTAAATTAGTAATATGGTTGACAAATGAATGTGGCTTCCCCAATTGACTTTGTCTGTCAGGTTGCAAAAGAAAATTCTCTTGTGTGACTCAGGATACTGCAAGCATCTTAAATATGAGTCTGAATTTTGATCACATGAGTATGAGGATGCTGCAACAGTCCTAAGTGTGAAAAACAGTCATAAGTCACTTTTTTCTGTACTTCAAATAGTCACTAAACAAATGGTTGGAATTCGAGGACTTCTCATTACTTACAGGAAGTTCTTAATGTGAGTAAGAACAATGAGTTGTTTTCCCCAACAGTACTGCAGGAGAGTCTAGCAGCTATCAGGAAATAAAAGCCTTACTTCAACCAGCAGCTCCTAGCAGCTGAAATGCAAAACTAGTCCTGAAGTCTTAAAAATGAACTCACAGTATGAGAGTTTATATAAGAATTGCATTCTGTGCTGTTTAATTCCCTCATGTTGATTCCCTAATGCTAATCTCTGATATCAAGAGACTAGTTTGCTTAACCAGTAGTATCACATAAGCAATCTGGAAGGGTTTAGAGACACTTGTTTTAAATATTGATAGCCCCAAAATCAGTTTATAATCTGCTAGAAGCAAGCATTTGCTCCTATGCTGTATTGTTAAATATCATCCACTTTCCTAAATAATCAGGATTTTATTCTCTTTAAATAAAAGATTACTGAGGTCGTATGGTGACTTTATAATAGTATTTCATTTCAGGAAAACTTTGTGAAATCAAAACTGCTGATCTTGCAACAGCTTGCTAGAAAATCAAGCAGTGATGAGCTTTCGGGCTGAATGGCCATAGCTTAGTTTTATTTTGGTCTCACATTTCACCAACAGCAGTGGCTGGCATTTTCAAAGACAGAGTGACCTGCTTTGTGGTATATCTTTCAGCAGCTTACAGGCTAGATTGCTATAGAGTTACCATGTTAGAAGTACAGCCTTCCAGGCATCTTCCAGTCAAGCTAAACTTCCTATCAAATATATAACATCCACACATGGCATAAACCACAGTTTTGTGAGCAAATCTCATTGAAATAAAATAGTGATGGTGTTGCTTATCTCCCATTAACTTCAATTAAGTTTGCACAATATTTTTTCTTGGTGAATTGTGCCTTTAGAGATGAATAAATCAACTTTAAAACTCCTTGAAGTCTTAATAATGGTTTAAAATCTAACCAGGTATTTCTTATGCTTAAATCAATGGGCCATAAAAGATTGACTTTAACTGAATAGTAAATTAGTCTGCATTCTGTGACTGCTTTTTATATTATTTGCACATATTCAATTTAATTATCAGCAAATACTGCACAATTCTGTAAGATTATGCAAAACAATTTGCATAATGTATATAGATGGTAGAATCTGTCAGTTTACCTGTTAATGTAAATTCTAACATAAACACATTTAAAATTAGTGATTAGATGCTGATGGTTTCAAGGGAGAAGTCTACTGTTTTCTCAAGCCATTAAGTGTAGGATCAGTTTCAGTTATAAGGTGCAGTTACACTTGTAACAATCACCTAAATTTGTGCCAGGCTTGTACTCTACTTTATGATTTTGAGGTTCTAATATTCAATGGTATGTCATATAAGCACAAACAACCTTCTCATCAGAAAGATAGAATAATTCAAGAGATTTAAAAAAAAAAAAAAAAAGATAAACTGAATTTTTAAAACCTCTGGATGCTTACTAAAATACCATGTACTATGATCTGCAATATTTTAGAGACAAAGGAGTGGAGCTACTTTTGCAAGCTGGTGCAAGCGATTCAGTATGCTCCCCATAGCCATATATTGAGAGTTGCTATTACTTTTTCCTTACCACCCTTCGCTTGCCTGTTAAAAGTTAGTTTTCCTGACATGTTGGTAAAATGGGAAATTTGAGAATGCTGAAATCGTTTGCTCCTTAAGCTCACATTTGAAGCCCTTTCTGGATTTCTTGCACAGTTATTGGTGAAATATTTGCTTTTCTTTCTTTTACTTGCTTGGGCCATTGAAATAAGCGTTACTAACAATGAAAAAAAATTGAGCCGGGAGGAAAAGGCTGTTAGAGTATTCATGCTATCATTTCATTACTTGCAATGTATCAATAATATTTTTGATGGGTTTCCATGAGGAAAGAGAAATGTCTCCCTATGAAATGCCTTGAAAGTACAGTATTGCTGTTTTTCTGCAGGCAACTACCCATACACCATCTCCTGCATTACATATTATCAGAGAGTCCACTCACACAGGTACCAGTAGTTAACATTCTACAGTGATCATCTGCAACTAATAGAGTGAACTACCTAAAGACAGGTACAATAGCTTATACTTAAGCTTTCCACCTCCTCACTAAGGATGAGGTCACCAGAGGAAGTCAGTGGAGAAGAATTTGTTTCTTTAGATTATAGCTCTAATTGGCTCAATGCTTGCACAACCCTAAATATCCTGGTCAGTGCTAGGAGGTTAAAAATATTGTCTGCAATATCAACTCACTGACAGTGAAAGCTAGCACTTTATGCAAGAAGAGGTGGTTTGTAGGCATGTACAATGGGGTATCTTCAGAGCCTCTCAATGAGTCCCTTTGGCTCAGCAACATACTATTAAAAAGCTAAGAGTGACCTTTCATGGTGAGAACTTGTGCAAATATACTTTCTCATATAGACAGTACCAATTGTTAGTAAAAAAAAAAATTACAGCGCCTGGTTTGGCATAATCCACAGGCCTTACTGTGGATTTTTTTGTTTGCAAACAAAAGGAAGAAGCTTGGAAATAATTATTAAACACCCTCAACTTCTTTGTTCAAGTAGAAAAGTTATTGAGATCATTAACTCTATTTTGAACATGGTTTTCATAATTTTAGTGTTATACTATAGCCTTTCTATAACTTTTCTTTTTTCCCTGTTCTAAAAATGTTTCTTTTTCTTATAACAAGGGATAAAATGGATGTATTAGGAGATAAGTCAGTATTAGGCTGATAAAGCTAATCAAGTTAGCAGTCAATCGTATTTTAGGAAAGTAAAAAACAATTAATAGAATTTTGGCTAAGTATAGTATTTTATTCCACTGTGATGATATCGACCCTGTAAAGGATCATAGGAGGATATGCTAAATGACTATGTGCGCAGAGGTGGAGGGGAGGAAGGGGGAAGATGATACTACATGACCATAATACAAATGACGTGATTGATGTGGTTAAGGTATCCTTTGCATGATTTTTTTTATTCTGCAGATTATTGCTGTCCATCCTAATCAAATAATTCTGGGTGGTATCTGCATTAACCTGTAATAAGCTATGATGATTATGTGTTACCTATTTATCTGTTTGTGTATATCCTGCCTTTATTGTTTTTACAAATAATTTAGGGCAGCAAACCTATTCAGCACACCTTCCTCCTCCTATTTTCCCCACAACAATAACCCAGTGAAGTGGGTTGGGTTGAGAGAGAGTGATTGGCCAAAGATCATATCCAACAAGAAGTAAAATTAATAGGAAGCTTCTAGATCTTCTAGACCTTCCAGTCTGCAACTGAAGAGAAAAACTCTGGCAAGCGTGGGAAAGGCACAGAAGAAGCTGTTCAACTTTAGTACTGAAACCTAGGCAAGATATGCTCCAAGTGATATAGTGAGCTTTGGAAGCAATGTTAATGAATACTCTGAATGCTTGTATTCCCCTGCTAACACTTGTAAAGTACTGGCATTTATATAAGGCAAAGAACCATCAAATTAGTCATTAAATAAAATATGCTTATTTGAACCTTCTTATTTAAGTCAAAAATGAACACTAGATTATACTGTATATACTGTAGAATACAGGGATAAAATTGTACACTGTACACAAACTATTTTTACATTTTCTTATTCATATGTTGAATGTGATATCTTACGCTAGAATAATTCTAATATTCAACATTTTATCAGATCCTGCTTAAGCTTTTTCAAAAGAAGAATAATTGACACTTCTATCAATCATTATTCGTTGTGTAAAGAAAGTTCTTATCCTGTCTTTCAGCCTAGAAAAACAAAAAGAAAGAAAAAAGGAGATTATTCCTTTACTTCTTACTTATAACTTATTAATAATTTCACATCACTTTGAAGTCAGAACTCAATTTTGTTTTTTTGCTAGATTTCTCAAAGAAACTAGCAACTCAAAAAAGAACAGGTTTCTGCTCAACTGAGAGATCTGTCTTCCCCTTCTCTTCTGCCTTTTTCATCTTTATCCAAAAGGAAGTTAGTCCAGTTTCAATAATCAGAAAAAAATAAGAATTATTGTAATTTTCCTCTTCTTTTCTGTCTACTTTGCTTATATAGAAAGGATAATGAGTCTCCCATTTAAATGAGCAACTATATTTTCTCTCTCTTTCCTAATTTGTATTCATCCCCTGCAAGCCAGAAGATAAAGATAAGTAATTCTGTTTTCCATTCCCTTATTAATCCAGAAATTAAGAAATTCTGTATGTCTTTTTTTCTTAAATTTCCCCCATGAATTTAGTTTCTTCCAAGCCTTATTCTCCTTTCATTTTTTAAGATTGTTTTTAACCACTGGATTTCCCATTTTCCTTAGTCATCTGAGGCATTGACCAGAAACCAAGATTTCTGGCTTCACCTCAGAAGTATTAACTGCTTGTTTCTGGGTTAATCTCTGAAGTATTAATTGCTTAGGTTTACCTTAAGATTATTAACTTCCCAAGACCTCTGTTAGTCTTTAAACATTAATTCTAACTACTGAATATCATGATTATGACCTTCTACAGCAAGATTATCTTATCTTAAATAAGTTGTATCTATTTGCTATTAGAAGTCTCAGGTCACTTCATTTAGCTGATAAAACAATTTTTACAGTTTCATTTAACCAGTAGGATATTTCTTAGTGAATTATTAGAGTCAATAATATTTTCTATCTTTGGAATCAGTAGGGTAACAAATATCTATGATCATTTGTGGCCATGTTGATAGAAAGTAGATAAACACTGAAATTCACATTATTTAAAGCGCTTCTCCCAATGAAATCTCAGTAAAATGGTAAGCAAACATATGAATACATCCCAAAGAACATTCTTGTTCAACTTTTCAAAATTGTGTGGGGAGGGGAAATATAGTCCCTGCCCCAACGATCCCTGCCTTTTCAACACTAAACAGGAACATTTGAAATGCTAGTTCCTTTGTCATTGGGACCTCTGTACAATCAGGATTTTCTTATACAAGGCAGATACTCATATATAGTCAACTGTAGTAACAATCTCCCTTTGTAAAAGATTTGCAATGGAGGGGAAACAAAGGATGTACATTTCCCTGCATCCCACCCTAGGTTTACAATGTAGAATACCTGAACAGGACTAAGATATCAAAACAAGGACAAAATAAAATAGTCCAATTAATTCCCTGCGCAAAGCTTGCTGAAATAAATGAAATCTCTACAATCATTTTTATGAGAGGTTTCTTTGGAAATTGATGGTATAAAAAGAATAAAATAGAGTCTGAATTATAAAACTGTCACAACCAAATATTGTCCAATTTTTGTTGGGTCCATATTATGATTACTCTATTAGCACAGTGATCTTAGAGATTTTGGAAGCTTCATTTAAGTCAGGGGTCCCCAAACTTGGCAACTTTAAGACTTGTGGACTTCATTTCTGGGAGTTGAAGTCCACAAGTCTTAAAGTTGCCAAGTTTGGAGACCTCTGATTTAAGTCAACACTGAAAGAGAAGCTCAAGTATAGTAGGCTGTATAAATTTACAAAGCATCCCCCAAAATGGAGGTACATTTTTAAGTTTTCATGTACCACAATAAAACAGATGTTTTATCATTTACACATTTTGACATGGTTTCCATGTTTTTTAAACTACTCTCAACCCCAATATTCATACTTTGAAGCAAAAAATATACATTTGAAAATATGCAAGAAAATCTCCAGTTGCCTTTTAGTGTAGAAATGCCATTGAGAAATGGCCTGAAAGAAAAAAGAAATGCACCAAATCTCAAAATTATCTAAGAAGAGATGCTGAGTTAAGGTTTTCTATGACCATTCTTTGTTATATTTCACGGTTGCACATTTTTTGTTAAATTTACTTTCTCCCACAGAAAATTTGTAAGAAATCCAATCTTTATGGCCAAAACAATTTAGGGAGAAGCAAGAAAAGGAGATGGCAACAGAGAGGTTTGGAACCAGAAATCCTAGAAATCTCAGCAAGCTGAAACAATTGTCAAAAATGTTGAGCTGAGGCACCAAACATTTACTGAAACCACATTTCTTATGCCTTCTCTTGTTACAGAGCATAATTTTTAAAAGTCTTTTCTTTGTATTTTATATTTTTATAAATTAATAACATTTTCAAACCATGAAAAGAAGTAAGGCAAATCCAAGGGTTTCTGATGGAGGAAACTGCTAGTGCACACCATGACTCTTTCACATTTTGACTATTACAATACCCTCCCAGATAGTATTTCCAATATCTCACTTCCAAACAATATCATTCAATTGTTCTGGAGTTCCTAAAATATTCTCATATCTCCTTACACTACAGTTCTCTTCCCTGGATCCCTATTGTACCACATCCTAGTTTTAGTTACTGGCACTTAAAGCATTTGGTCTGTCCTTTTTCTCCCTACAGTTCTGTGTGTTCTTTACATTGATGTGAGTAGGGCCTTCTTTTTTCCCCTTGCTGTGGGTCTTATATGGGGTTCCAGATTCTGGACTTTCAGAATTAGGTCCTATGACTCTGAAATCAGCTCCCCACTTTTCTTCATGTCTGTGAAAGATTGATGGCACTTAAGAGATGATAGAACTCTCTTTTTTACTTAACTATTAGGTTAACGTTGTTACTGGTTCCCCTACCCTATTCTCATAAATCTGGACAGTTTCTAAAATAATGCTTATTTCATTTTATTATGAATTATACAAGTCAGTCTTATAACATGGTATTGTTTAAATATGTATGGTTGTTGGCTTGGGTTTGCCACAGTTAATATTTATTTCCTGGCTTAGCTTTAAGTTGTGAACTAATTTAATTGGTCAGAACTTTGAAATTACTATGTCCATCTATCTCACTTGTTCTCTTTGAATACCAACAGCTGGAGACAAATTGCAGGTCACATTGTTGCCCTCTCCTGTGGCTGTGCGTGAAGGTCCTCCCAATTTTCTTAGATGACAATTTTAAAAAGTACATAGGGTTAGCTTGCTCAACTCCAAAGACTTTGACAAGAACTTAGCACTAAACACCTTGCTGCTTCTTTGCCCACATTTGTTCCTGAACACGCAAGGAAAATTAATCATGGTTTTCTCTTGCAGATCTTGCCCCAAATCAAATTTCTGACTGTTTATTGATCTCCTCTCCAATGAATTTTCCCATCTCATGAAACCTAATTCAGTTTTCACCCCACCATTCTCTCTCAACCTTAAAATGAGATGTTCACTTTGTTCTCTTGATTGATAAATAAAGGAGCCCAATTAGTATTATTTCCCTGTCTCTCTTTCTCTCTTCTTAAAATGATCCAAGGAGTCTGGAACAAAATTCTCCAAGTCTGGAGAAAAATGGCATTGATATTTGAAAAACAGTTGCTGGCCAAGCCAACCAGTTGCCCAAAAGTATCACAAGCAGTGAGCTGCCTCCTTGACTCATCCAAGTGCAAATTGAAAGGTTAGATAGGAAATAATTTCATTGTACACCATTTATATTCCTGCAGATATTTGCTTTCAAACATCAAGGCATTTGATGAATAGCAGCTAACAGGTATTGACTCATATTTTACAAGGGACAAAATCACAATTAAAGAGATTGCTGTTCATGTAGTATTGTATAATTCATAGTATCCTTTGTCACTGGACTGGATGGTTAAAATTACTTAAAGTAGTTCAGCAATAACTGGAAAACCATCAAGCCCACATAATGATTTGGGGAGGTAGTTATGTCTCCATTTTTAATTACTTATTTAAAAATTATATAATGTACATGCACATATACACACACACATGTGCACATATACAGACATCTCATTTAAAGAACAATTAACGGTCAACATAGACAATTAGTAGTGCTGGACTACTGATCTGACTAAAGATTTATATCCTTGACTCTAGCATGTTTAATGCAACATCAGCCCTGCAGGTATGCTGGTTGGGGCTGCTTAAGTTATGGAACTGTGATCTTTTATCTGAAAGATCCCACCCTCTCTGGCTACCCTACCTGCAGTAAATGTAAAGAATATCATGTGCCAAAGAAACATGACTATACCTAAGTGCAACTCTTCCCCTCCTCCTGATCTTACCTTTTTCTGTCCTTCCATCTTCCCTCCCTCCCTCCCTTCCAACACATTCACCCCACAATCTTCACTTTTCCCTTTATTTTCAGTAACAAAATTTAAATCGTGTTACAGTCACATTACTGTCTTTCTATTTTCAGCAATCACCAATTTTAGGAAATTGGTATACAAGGATGACAGCAATCAGCAAGACGCATTTTTGAACTAACTTTAGGGAAACTGACAGTTGGGGGGGGGGGGTTTCCTCTTAACCTCGTCTTTGCACAGTAACAAGAGGCATACGTTTAATCTCCCCAAAGGTCCTTGAAGCCTTATCTGGTTGTTCCCAGAGGAAGGCAAGCAATCTAGGAAGATTGTTGTAATTTAGATAGAAAACAATAAGGTTGCTTTATTGATGAGTGGCTCTGGTTGCCTGTGTCTAACACTAAAGCAAATGACTGGGGAAATCAGTATTTTCCTGGAGAAGATGTGACTTCCCTTGTGTACAAGGGGTCTTTTGATGAAGGAAAATTTACCTGGCATAATAAATTCAAATATCTAATTTAATATAGCTATCTGGTCAAATGTGCATTCTTTAAAATAAATCCCATAAGATGCTTATTGATAGTACCTTAATTTTCCTCATGTATACCAGAATTACATGGAATCTTCACAGGTTTAATTATTTTTTAAAAAAATGGACACTCCATGCTGTAACTGACAAATCAATCAATCTGCGTGGCTAAACAGAAAAAAATTCTGGCTATAGACTCCATCTTATGATCATATTTAGAATATTGTTGCAAACACTCTGAAGCTGGATAATTCTGATCAATTAAAAAAGCATTTTTACTGCAAAATTACAGCTTTCCAACCATAAATGAGTCCGCCAGCACATGCTTGAAGTCAAATTTTAACATGTTTGTTTCCAATTAGGGTTTTTCAAATATCAGATCTAAACATTTATGTATGTACCTAGGAAATTAACATCTGAGATATTTTTTTCATCTCTTTCATCATCTCCAACTTGTAAGTTTTACACACTCATGAGTTTGTACATTCATCAAGTCATTCATCAAGGAATAACTTATCAAGATATGCATACAATTATTTGCAACACCAATTACAGCAGTATCTTGTTGAAGAGTGAAAATTCTATTAATTTTGCTATTTTTACAGATTTTAGGTGAATACAAAAGGACCAGTTTCATCAACAACAACACTGGCATTTATCTTAATACGTTTCAGACAATTTCCTCCTCACCTGTAATGACAGAACCAGAAAAGTGAGTAAAAAAATGGGGGAATAAGGAAGGAAATATGGTCACATGTATTTCCCATTTCTTCTGTTTTATCCATAATGGGATCATACTCAACTACACAGATGAACTGAGTAATATTATCAATCCCTGTCTGACTACACACAACTACCAAGTAAAGCAATTCTGGTTGAAAGTTGATTTTTGAATAAGACAAAATAAGAATTTAACCTGTCTTCATAGCCATGGCAAAAGAAGCTATGAAATCCATTAAAAAGAGAAGAAATTAAATACTCTGGGCGTTAAAAAAAAAACCCTCATCATTCTAAATCCTACAATATCATTTCGACTACAATTTCTTGCTATTTGGGAAGTTTTTCTTTGAAAATGAAATGTATGGAAAATAAGTCCAACATTTAAAAAAATCATTCATTTCATGAATTTTTCTTCACATTGTAATTTAATCTTTTTGGTCAATTTAATATACAAAACTATCATAGTACTCCAAATTCTTGCTTGTCTAAGCTCTGGGAATCTAATAGGCTGATATTTGAATATATACATATATACATATAAGATTGCAGCACTTCTCAATTCAAATTCTGCATATACTGCAAACCAGAGATTTTGTTTGTTTTTATAAAAGGCAAATGTTAACAAAGTGCTATTTCTATCGGAAACTTTAATTAGAAACTTCTCATACATTTTTTGGAAAGGGAGAACTTTTCATCAAATCAGTCTTAAAAACACTAATATCCCAACTTAATGTAGAGTTAAACATTTAAAAGCTCACTGAATTTTATCAATTTTATATCATCCTGCTCAGAAATGGGCAGCAAATTTGCAGCTGCAATTGGTTTGTGGTTTCAGGCAGCTAAACTGCAACAGGAATAGATTTTCAATGAATTTAGGTCACCAAATCTACTTATGTGAAACTGCCGAGAGTCATTGCAGAAGCATCACATGAAATGCCTCCAGAGTCATGCATGATGCACAATTAACTCATCACTAACACCTTGATTTTTTTTTTAGCAATTCTAATACATTCAGCACAAAACAAAATCTCAATAAGCAGCCAAACAATCATATATCATTATCCCAAATATTTTACTTGATCTTCACCCACACATTGTGCAGTTAGTATTCTTTTTCACTGAAAACTCATTTCAGTATGCTCAGATAATACTACTTGTCAAAAGGCTGTGACATGCACTACTGTTGCCTGGCATAGAGCAATCCCTCTCCATCAATTATTTGTATTATGCAAATCCTGACAAGCACTACAGTACAGCATTAGAATACAATCTAGGTTTACTAATCCCTGGGAAAAAACTCTCAAAATTAAAAAAAAGAGAATATAAAATAGAATAGTATATTCCCATTTTGCTATAATTTTTGAAGAAATTTTAATAAGATAAAAGCAATACAAATATTAGAAAATAAAGAAAATAAAGAAAGAATAGTGAATAATACAGAAAGGAAATAAAAACAAAAGAAAGGAAAGGTTATAAAGAAGTGGCTTCTGATCTTTTTGATAATGTTTATAATTTTACATTCCAATGAACAATTTCTTTATATGTGTGTGTGTGTGTGTGTGTGTATGCACATACACACACACACACACAAATTTCAAGTCATAGGGTAGGAAGAATATTGGTCTTTAGATTTATTCGCTCAACTCTCTATATTACTTCTCCAACCTTTCCGATTTCAAAATTCACAGCTTTTGGTTAAACTACTTGCCATGAAAGAGACTGACATTACAAGAATCTCAAAAGAGCTGGGATATCAGGAAAGGTTATCACATGCCTCTGATCCACCCACTAATTATACCATTTGGTGAAGATGCCCTTTATTCCAAGATGGAATCTGTTTCCAGGCACATCAGGACTTGCCTTCCTGCTGTAAGTTTATTTTAAATTTTGTCCTGTTAAAGAGAAAGGGATAAAACTATGGAAGGAAGGAAGGAAGGGAGAGAGGGAGGGAGGGAGGGAGGGAGGGAGGAAGGAAGGAAGGAAGGAAGGAAGGAAGGAAGGAAGGAAGGAAGGAAGGAAGGAAGGAAGGAAGGAAGGAAGGAAGGAAGGAAGGAAGAAAGACATGAAGTGAAAAATACTGATAGGACTATCATAATAGTGAGATTTATTCAAATACCATTCAAATATTGATGCAAGATGCATATAGTTGCATACCGATATATATGAAATATTTTTATAACAGTATGGTGTAGTGGCATTAGAATGATACCAGTAGATCCTCAACCACAGAAGTTCAATTGATGACTTTGGGTTAGTTATCTGAGTCCAACCTTTCTCATAGAGCAGATATTGCAGTGGAAACTAGACGACATATAGTGCCTTGAGCTCATGTAAGAAAAGCAGTATAGAAATCTAATGAACAAATAATAAATGAAAATTTGCTCAATTATATTCATACCATAGGAATTAATAACAAAACAGAAACATGCTTATCACTAAACAGAAACAGTCTAATATCATGGTATTGTTATGTATGGATACTCTACAGTTAGATTCACACTCTAAGACTGATGAAAACTTAATAATTCAAGTCCTAACTTGAATAGACTATGAATTATTAAGGTAATAATAAAAGTATTATTATTATTATTATTATTATTATTATTATTATTATTATTATTATTATTATTATTATTATTATTATTATTATGTACAATATGAAATCAGAGCTATCAGTTCTTAGCTTTCATTCTCAGAGTTCTTCCCAAGAGCCTTGGATGTTATGTTTCAGTATAGTACATGTGCAGATCCAGTGTGGCCTTTTGTAGTTGATTATGACATTATTAATTACTATGGTTAGTTGCACAGTCAGCCAGATATTTAGACTGAATTTGGCATTTTTATCCACCTATAGAGTCTTTCCTAAGGAACTGGGATAGGCAAATGTTGTTTTTTTAAAAAATATTAAAGGTGTGTATGTGTGTGTGTGTGTATGTCAGCTGAAGGTGTTGAACATACCTAATTTTCCACAATAACAGCTCCATGAGATAGGTTGGACTGAGAAAGAAAGACTGGCCCAAAATCACCCAGCAAGGTTTCATGCCTAAGAGAGGCCTAGAACTCAGAATCTCAGGGCTGCCAACCTTGAGTGATAGTTCGGAGTGAGACACTGTGAGGGAGCGGAGCAACCAAGCCCGAGGGAGTGAAGCGACCGAGGGGGGGATGGTGTGGAAGGGGGGTGTCCCCCCTTCCACGGTAGGGAGCTTTGACAATTTTACATTTTAAATGGTGCAATCTGATGCATACTTTAGTCATGATTTGGACATATACATACATACATACATTTTAACCCATAGGCATAAGAAAAAAAATGAGGACACATATTACAAAAACACATTTTTCTTCAGTGAGGGAACTTGACTATGAAAACCAATGAGACATAGCATAGGCCTTTTAGTTTCATAAAAGGTTTGAAAAAATAATTGGGTAATTATTTGAAATGGACTGTGATGTTTCTTTGTCATATATGTATGTGTATGTGGGTATATGCGGGTATATGCGTAATGGTTATATTTTGAGAACTGAATGCAACAAAATTTTGTTTTAATGTATGCTGATTAATGTACATTTAAAGTGACAATAGTTTTCTGTTCTGTTCTATTCCAGTTCCATTCCAATTTATTCCATTCCATTCCAGTTTCATTCCAATTCTATTCCATTCTAACTTTTGAATAGCTGATGCAGCTTGCATAAAAAGGGCAAAAGGAAAAATAAACCAGGGAACACTTCACCAATGCCCTTAGTACAATCGAAAAACAAATATATTTTTATCGGCGAGGCGAGCGGCTGCTCGGAGCCACCGATCCCCTGAAAAATCACATCTAAAGCAAAATTAGAGGCAAGGAGCTACGGTTTTTGAAGGGTTAAAATTCAGATTAGTTTGCTAGAGAGGTGTGGCCGCAGGGGAAAGAGACGGGGAGGGGAGTTTCTTTCTGTTAAACCCGCCGTTCTTCGGTAAATTTGCAAGCGGATTAGCCTGCTTTAAATTGCAAATCTAAGATGAATTAGAAATAAAATTTGGGGTGGAGGGGGTCTTATTCCACAAGCGCGCCTTTATTCGAGGCCGGAATTCCCATTGCAAGGAAGATCTCTCGGGCCTTTAGCGTGAGATTTCGTTTATCAGAGTGAGACAGTCAAAATTGGTTGAATTGCGTGAGTCTCACTCTGATTGCGTGAGAGTTGGCAGCACTGGAATCTCCTGGTTTGTAGACCAGCACCTTCACCACTACACCAAACTGGCCCTCTGTGTACTCAGGAGGATGTGAGACAAAAAACAAAAACAAAAGGTGGTTGTGAAAGAAGGGAAGTTTTTGGTTGTTAAAGAAAAATGTCTGGAATAAAAGATCATCTAGCCTGTATCTGAAACAGTGTTCTGAACCTATATGGGAGGAACTGTATAATGTAGCCACTCTGTTGGCAAGTGAAAATCTGAGACATGGTATCTGCCTGCTGATATAGAATTTGCCCTACTTTGGGGAGTGTTATCCATTCTAACCACTTAAAAGTGATGACAGATTGGAAGAATAGACAAAGCACAAACAAGAACACATTTTCTCAGATTTTAAGGGAATGCTGGGCCACTTAACTCTTGATGAGTGTATCTTTTCTTTCGTGTATACTGAGAGTATTTGCATCAAGACAAATTCCTTGTGTGTCCAATAAAGCCAATTCTTTATTGGCTTTTTTGGTCAATAAATAATTCTATTCTATTCTAAGCTCTGGAAGTCCCTAGACATAGTAAAAATTGACAACATGTAATTTTAAAATTTTTAAGTAAAAAAATTAAAGCAACATTTCAGTTCCCCTAGGACTTGAGGTCCAGGCCAAATGGCCTTCCTATCTCCTTTTCCTCTGATTAGCACTGGACAGAAACTTTCTATTTTCTATTTCTGCAGAAAGATATTTGGCTAGGAAAGACTCCTACAAAGTTGATATTTGAGATGCAGGTATCAAGTTTGATATGCCAATCTGAATCTGAGACAGAGAAAATAAGTCATATTTAGCACTGGCATAAGATAATTTAAATTGATCAAATGAAGGAGGAGCAAAAATTGTTGTTCTTCCAGGGATAACCCCAATGGCACTAAGATAGTTTACTTTTAGTAGGAAAAAAGTGGTTCCTTTGCATATTAATATGTTATGTTTATTGCTGCTACGTACAGCAACATCAAAATAAACTAGAAAAAATAAATACACCATTTCTTGTTCTTAAAAGTAACAAAAATGTACTTCTTACTTCAACAAATTTTGGCACATTGCTCCTTGCAATAAAATTAATGTTCAGCATTTTCAAACTTGGGTAATCACTTCATCCTATCTCTATTATGAACGTTTTGCCTCCTAAAGTACTATATAAAAATAATAATTTATTACATTTATATGCTGCCTAGCTCCTAGCAATTCTGGGATACACTTGCCATCAGCTCATTCTTCTCTTTTGTTCAATTAGAAATTCACACAAATAAATGTATTAGGTGGGATCAATATTCTTTGTTTTATCTACTGAGACCTCGATCTTTCAACAGTTAATGTTGAGTTTCTGAATATTCCTAGGAGAGTAATTTCTTGCTATTACAGCAACTCCAAGCAAATTTCAATAAGTAGCTTGTCAGATGTATAATCACTGCTATTCAGCTCTCAGTTTTAATTCTATCTTGAATAGTTTCTAAATAAAGACCAGTTCTAGTCAAGGGCCATTATAGTCCAAATTTCAGATTCAAAATACAAAATACAAAATAAATATGGTACAGATTTCAGAGTTGATTCCCAGAACAGCATAATCATTAAATTCATTCATTGTAATTTCTTATTCCCAATGAAATTTTAATCCCGATGGTACAGGAAATTTATTTTCTGTAAATAACTAACAATAACTATTAATATTATTTTGACCCATCCTAAATCTTGAATATATTTTGAATTGACTTATCAATTTGGTTTGTGAAGCCAGGGTTATACTTTGGAGAGCTGGATTCAAATTTCACTTTAATATGCTATTGGCATATTTTCCTCTTCTATGAATGTTTATAGAGAAGAAGAAAAAAACATGTCTATTTGCATAAAATAAATCACAGTGAAGTTTTGGATGGAGTGGTTCATAGTGTTAAATAAAAAAATAACACAGTAGCAAAGGTACAACATGGTAGTACATATTATAATAGTACACAACATTTAAGGCACATTCATATGATGTCTTTCTAGTACTTCAGAATCAGCTCTATGCTTATGTGATCACAAGCTATAATTTGTTTGGCTGCTGTGCTGATTAATTTGTAACTCTGCTGTGGTATATTTGAAACCACAGAAAATACTGCTGTTTGCTTTGTGCATTGTCCTTTCCTCATTTGTACAATCATTTGCATCACCCCATCTTTCACTTCTTAGGTAAAAGGGAAAAGGGGTTGATGGCTTTTTAGCTCCCTTTCTTAGGGACCTTTTTCAGACAATTGGATAAATGAACAAAATATGAAGCAAGGACATGGATAATGGTTAAGATGCAAGCAATTTATTCATCCCATTTCTATAGATCCCATTTTATAGACTCCTATTATTATGCCCTGTTGGGTCATTGTTTCAGAGATATTTCCTTACCACATCTTAATGCCTTCTAATATATTGCCTTCACTGGAAAAATGTTGGGATACATTCCCAGATGTATATGCCTTGGGGGGAAAATGCCTACACTGAATGGTATAGGCAGTCAAATATCAGTGCAGGAAGCCTTTTGTGACATTTTGTATTAGATCTTAAATTGCTTTACGATAATGCTTATATCATAAAGTGTTTTATAAAACTTGCCAAATGTCAATTCCATGGAAGTCATGATCCTGGATTTTGAATGTAAGTAAGCCCATTTGAGGTTCTTTCGTTCAAAATGATGCATTATTTCACCCAATTAAAGGGTTAAAGTTTTAGTAGCATATATAATAAATAAGAATCAGGGGGATTTTTTGAATCTCACAGACAGACATCCCACACAGCAGAAGAAAAACAAGGCAGTAATTAAGTAACACATTTTGTTCCCTATTTTTATAATTTTTGAAGATAATAAAATCATAAAAGTGGGACTTTTTCATTCAAACTCTGACCTGAAATAAACCCTCAAATCTTTGTTCCCCAGACAAATATTGTCCAACCTTTGCTTGATTCCAGGAGACAAGTTACTCTGCTATTTAATAGATTCATCGACAGAAAATTCCCACTTAAGAGTTTTGGTCTCCATGAAGCTTCCACCCATTGGTTCTTGTCATACACTCAGGAGCTATGGAGAATACAGCCTCTTCCCTGTAATTGACACACCTTTAATTTTTGAAAAAGAACTGCTATTACATTTCCTTTTAGCCTTCTCTTCTTCAGATTAAACATACCCAGTTTCTATACCTCCTCTTCATAACATTTAATTCCAAGTTCTTCACCATCTTTCTCACCACCACCACCCTGTGCCGGGTTCCTCAGTCTCGTCCTTGAATTGTGGCAACCAGAACTGGGCATAGCATTCTAGACTGGGTTTGATCAACACAAGATACAGCACAACCATCATTTCCTATGAACTTTACATTACAACTTTGATGTAGCAAAATATTGTTTTGGCTGTTTTGTTAGCTACAGCACGCTGCTGATTCATGCTTAATTTGTAATAATTTAGGATGCCCATAAGTGTTTCTCACAAGGACTGCTGCCAAGCCAGATTTTGCCTTTCTGTGCATCTGTCTTTTCCTCCATGCTCGGCACAGAACTTACTTCTTTTTGCCAATGAACTGCATAAAGTTGGAGAAGGCCCACTACTGTCTGTCTTCAGTCATGTTAGTAACCTTCCCCTCCTATGCCCCTAAGCTTTGTGTCATTAACTCTTAAATCGGCAGGCCTATTTTAAGGAAGTCAAAGGTAGAAACATTGCTAGTGATCTTATGCTTCATAGAAAGATAGACTCACTCTAGGCCAGTAAAATGTTGTTAGTAATACAGAAAAGAGCGAGTTACAAATTGCTACATTAATGAAAGGCACTAGTGACATTTATTCTGATAAGCACCACACATAAACCAACATATAAACCATGAGAACTGGATGGAGAATTGGTCAGCCAATTTCAGCAAGAAGTCTCCCATGGGGAACTATTATTAAGCAAATCTTTATAGAGCAGAAGTTTTTTTTATTTTAGAAGGCACAATAATTGAAATGGCAGATTTTTTAGAATAGTAACCTTCATTGAGCCTCACTCGACTTTAAAAGATGACCAGCTTAGATATCAGCTTGAAAACAAATGAAATAAAATTCTGGAATTCTTTTCAGTCTATGAGAAAGGGATCTGAATACTTTTTTTTATAGTTGCTGAAGATACATTTTAATTACATTTCCATTTCTCTTTTATTTTCTAACCTAAATTCTACTATACTAAAAATATTGCTTTACCATATCATTTTCTACAGAATAATTCCCCAACCTACTCCCATAAAAAGCCATGCATCTACAAATTGATAATGGACATAATCCAAAAATGTGTCTCCAATTTCCTGGTGGATTCCATTCCACGGATACCATGCTATTAGAATGCAAACCAGTATCTGGATCATAAGCCTCTGAATAAATAGAATTAGAAGAAAAAGTCCTGCTCAATAGGACAGTGTTAAATATTATCATGCAGTGCTACAAAGGTTTATCAAATTATGATTTTTTAAAATTATATTTTCAATATTTAGGAAAAGGTGCTGATAAATTCAAAAGAGCAAAGAGAAGAGCAACCAACAACTTAAGCCATGATAGAATGTTTAATGATTGGGCATTGAAAAAGGATGATAAAAATGAAACATTGTGAGAGAATATGAGACGTTTCTCATAAGAGAACGCAAAAGACAGAATAGGTAAGATTGATTAATATTAACAGTGGGTACAGGAAATTCAGATGAAATAGGGGTTGTTTTGATCAGCCAAAAGCAGACTGCTGATATCTGTGATCACCAATCTGCTTGTCTATATCTCCTGCAATATCATGCTTCTTGTTACACCAATTGTATTTGTTAGATTTAGATCTACATTAAAAGAAGAGGAAGTCTGGCAGCTTATAAAAAAGTGCCTACCACTTTATTGACAAGAATACCCTCAGGTACACAGATAGGAATTTTTATTGACAAGAATACCTCTGGTCCACAGCATTCTTAAAAATAACAATGTGAGTGACTACAGCCATGTGCTTTGTTTGGGAGTATTCCCAGATGCCTTCACTGGGTTTTCAATCCCCATTTTAAATCTTGTTCCTAAGAGAGCACTTATTCCTAAGAGAGTTTGCCCATTCTGTAACACTGTTTTGTTTCAAGGGATGAATCAGCATTTTTCTGTTCTATTCCTGTCTAATTAAATCCTAAGCAAATTGGATCTTATTGTTGCAACGCTGATAGGGGTCAGTGATTTCATTTTCTTTGTTGTTGCTTTACCATGCTACCTGGTTCCTGGACACAAACAAGTCCTTCTTCAGGAAAGGAATACAATCGACATTATCAGAGAACATGATCTTAATTCTTGTAGGCAACTTCCAGGTAATTCCCTAATCCTTATAAAATCTTTTTCAGCTATCCTCACTCTTTAGTCAAATATCAAGCACCAAATTTGTTTATATTTCTTTTTTTAATTAAATTCTTAACATACTCAGTTTAGGACTTTAAGACCTGGGTTACATATATATATATGACCTGTAGATGTCAGAAAATAAACCTTTTATCTCTTTCTTGCCCTTTGGTAGCTATTTGAGTATTTGAAGTTCAAATCTGATAACCCTAATCCTGCCTTTAGGCTTAAGAAAATCATTTAGGTCTTTCATAGAAAGACTTATACTGCAATCTAGATCCATAATACCATGTAGATCCATTTATCATGTTAATATGGTACTGCATTATGTTTCCAGCATCATAGGTTTTTTTTTTTTTTTCATAAATAGAACTGACTCTTTCATATTATGGGCAACAACTGCTCTGTTTATTTTGTTTGCAAATAGTTCAATATATATCCACATTATGTAAAGAAAATGTATAGTGATGGATGTTAGCAATTTATTTTCTTTTTATTTGAAGTAGGGACAGGGAAATTTTTATTATTCCAGAGTTGTGGCAATTGATGAGGCGAGATACTGATTAAATCACATTTCTAACTCTCCTATTGGTCAACATCAGTGAGAACTGATTGATTTACAACAATGCCTACCTGTTGTTATGAGGCTGACAGAAGTAAAAATAATTGAAGACTGTCTTCCAATTAAGGGATTCACTATGGAATTAATACTACATCATATGCAAATAGCCTAAATGTTTCAGACAGTCTGCCTAGCATAATCTGAACTGTGATCAAAAGATCATATTCTACTATCATGTACTTGTAGTTCAACTACAGTATATCAACTTTTAACCATGAATGGAATGATGACGAAGAGACAATCTTATACTTTTTCTCAGGCAATATAAGAGGCCCTGATCTCAAATTATTGATCAACTGACATTTTACCAAAAAAAAAGAAAGATACACAATAAGAAATAATCTTTCTACTTGTTCATGCCTTAATTTTATAATAATTTCAAGTATTTATCACAGTCATGTTAAACATATTAGTGTTTGTTTGTGCCATTATCTGACTAGCTGAATTGTAACTTTGGCTATTATCTTAACACAGATAGCAATAAACTTCAAGGAAGTAGATATTGGTATATTATGAGTAATGATAATAGTGAAAAATAAAAGTAAGGTTACAATCATGGTTGTATACAACAGTCCTGTAACAGTCCTGTATTGTATATTGAACAATAATGCACAATCCCAGGGCATATAGAAATCTCAAATTGAGCAAGGATTCAAAGGTCCAGTCCAATTCCAATCTTCCACTCTACATTCTCACTGTGTTTTCTCATTTCTGTGATTGAATGTGTGTGTTTCACAAACACACATATGTTTGAGTGAATGTAGCTATCAAAGAAGAGGGTGAGTGGGGGAAAGAGATGAAGGACAGCAAAGATTCTAAAGATTTTGAAAGGAGTATGGGAGTATCTGAACTTGAGAAGAGAGCTGCTAAGATGGATATTAAATTGATCCAGAATTTTATCCCTGGTGAACAAAAGGAGCTTATTGAAACAGGAAACCTCTTGGGGGGGGGGGGGGGAGAGAAAAAGAGATAGAGACCATAAATTAAAAACCCAGAGGTCTTGAGATAGTGACTGCTACTAACAGCCCAGAACAAGGAAAAGAGAAACAATCATGATGTTGGGGGGAAGAAGAAGAAGAGTAGATGGTCCTGAAGTGGGAGCTTTTCTGGTGTTTCAAATATATCATCTCAAACTTATAGTCTCTAGCAATCAATACATGTTCTAATTAAGGAAACTATTAACACCCTTTCCTCCCCTCCCAACACTAGCCCCAACCTCCCCTAACATGAGTCCCTTTCTTAGCACACATATAGAACATCCAGATAAATTTCCCAAACTGGCAAAAGCAATCACTGAAACAACTTCAAACACCACAGATCAAGGAAAACCACAACTCATAAGTCAACTCCCCTTCCCCTACCCCATGCCTTTGCTTAATAAGGAAATACTGTACATATAAAAAACTACCCTCTTCCCCCAACCTGAATATAATGCTATAATAAGCCTCTGTACATATGTACATTTATATCTACATATAACCGCAGTTAAATAAGCGGATGATATATATGGCACAACATGAATACATAACATTAATAACAATGTTAAGAAATGTTGCATTGTTTCTGCTTTGAAAAAAAATTGAATTGAAACGAATCAAGAAAAATAGTGAATTTTATGTTTGGAATGTGCCCATGCATACTCAGGGGTTTTTGAGACAAACATTTTAAATTCAATTATTTTCATCTGTACCAGAGCTTATAATGACGGTATGGTTGGGTGTTCAAAGAATTTAACCTAGCATATGTCGTAAGTTAAATGAATTATGTAATAATTTACTTATATTAGCATTTTTCTTTTGAACAGTTCAAATTATCAATTTGTCATACTGCCTTGACTGTTTGGATCCAAATTTAAATTGGCCTATGGTAAAAAAAATTCATGAGCAATAATTTATTTTGAATAACTTTGTAGTGGTATGGTAAATATGGGTTAAGTTAGCACACACGTCAGTTTTGTCACATACAAACTACTCTCTGGATCCATTCAGCTCACTAATTTATCATGAAAAAGAGCAACAAAAGTTGCTCTTCGTTGCTCTGAAGTTTATCAATTTAATTCAAATGTTGATCTTTGTATTCTTCAGGAATTTCAGGAAACAAGTCTAAAATATACCTCATTTAGAAGAGGACTGCCCTTGCCTCCATTGGCTATTAGTCTGTTATTGTTCTGGTTATACAAATTGACATTTCATCTTCTATTAAGTTTTGACATTTAGTGGACTTACTAATAAATCATATCTCCATTTTATAAAGATGTATGCATATAGTCTATAGGATAATATAATAAACCATATTATTGTACAGCAGTATAACGCAGGAACATTTAAAACCTAGAAAGTGGCTTCAGAATTACTGCTTATGAGATGCTTGAGCTTTGTTTGAGGTTTAGTTTGATAGGTTCCATGGAAATGAAGCTGGATCTCTAACTGGTGATTATAACCCCAACCAAACTTTCCAGTGGTGAGGATGTAAGGAATATTAAGAACGGGGATTATGGCTTAAAAGCCTATTTGGCTACAAATGGGAAATAAGCCCTTGCGGGACAAGTCTAGTGTCCCATTAATATGTTCTTTATATTGGAGCAGTGTCCAGCAGGACAATAGACATGATCACTTGGACAAACCTAGTATGTTCAATTTCAGGGAAGCACTTACAAGAGAGGGCCTCAAAGCAGGTAAGAAAAGTTTATTTCCCTCTTCTTTTGATGTCAGGAACCTGAGCTCCTGTTCATCCAGTGGACAAAATGGGCTGAAACCAACAGAAGTCCCATTTTGCAGCAGATGGGAAACAGACATAAACAACACACTTTCTGGCAAGAATGCTATACTAAATGATGTAAAGGAACTCATATATGCCTGTTCTAGTTTCTATATAATAAAGCTTAAGGAAAATGAAAGTAATCAGTTTATCAGTACCACATTAATGGCTTCATTTAGAAGTCCTGGAATATTTTGCAGATTTAAATGAAGAAATCTGGGGTTTTCCTCATCCTTCCCCCTCCCTGCCATGAGCAGTATTAAAAAAACAACAACATTTGAGTCCAAATTGAAATTATGTTGGATTTTTGCAAGTAGAAGAAATACAGATTTACCTATTAGAAGACAATTTTAAGAAAAGTTTTAAAACCAGTAGATTAGCATTGAAACAAGGCAACACATTTTCTCTGATGTTTTTGGTGACAAACAAAATATCCCACTCACCATATTCCTGAAGCACCACACATTAATGGCAAGATATAACATAAGATGGTGTATTGCTACATTGGCACACATTGTATCAGATCTGTTATAGAATGCCAGAATAAGTGGTCTGGCAGCATGCCATACTCAGTTAAATAGCTTGGAAAATCTGCCGTTTAAAAAAAAAGAAAAACATCTTCTCATTCCTTATGCCCCCACCCCCACCCCCACATTTACAACGTAGGTACTGTCATGGCTCTAGAATTAGTATTAAGTAAGTATTTCAGTACATTATCCTAAAGCATCTGAATAACAAGAATGTCAGTTATGTATGTTCAGGTGCAGAACCACTCACCCAAGCAGAAGACAATGAATCTTAGTTCACGGGAGAAATCAAATTTATGCAATGAGAAAACTGGAGAACGCATCCCATTTTTTTAAGCAGGAGGAGGAAACTGAATTTCTTAAATGATGAACATACAATTGTGTGTGTGTATTATACAAAGTTTCATGTATTTTTGGCAAGTTAAATAACCAACATCACTGTCTCCATAAACAGCACCTGCAGCTAAATTTTTCCATCATGTTCATATTTGATATTGTTCATGAAATAATATCCAGATCTTTAAATTATAAAATCATAATAATATTTAAAACATAACTTATGTATGTGGTCGAACCAACTTTGTTCTTGGTCAAATTTCAATATAAAGACAAATAAGATGTTCAAGATAGATGGAGAGATCAAGAGACTAATTTCTTATATTAAAGCAGTAGACACAATACCTGCTTATTAACTGTTATTGAAAGTTCTCCAACATTTCTACTCATCTTTAAGCAGACACATTTCATGCTCTGTGCACGCAAATTAACACTGGTAATTTAATATTATCAAATCTTAGCTATAGTGTAAACATGTGAATTTAACATTCAAACTGAGCCAGATTGCAAGAAAATTAAAACCAGAGTAACCTATACCCCAAGTATGCATCTAAAATCATTCTGAGAGTTCAGTTAATATCTTTTTAGCTTGATTTTTAGTGAACTTTTTTCCTGAAGTACTACAATACTAATATTTTTGGTTTCAGCTGAGAAAGGGAGCTACCCAGAGGCAGGCTCATCACTAGGATCAAACCCAGCTGTTTAATAAATTTTAAGTACTAAATGTTAATTGAGAGATTTCCCAGTCTCAAGCTTCCAAGCTAATATAACTTTGGAGAAGTTCCTGTAATATGGGTGTGATTTAAACTGAACATTCAAAACGAATTTACTCCATCTGAAGAAAAACAGCACAATGCTTCAGAGCCCAGGTTCCAGACAAAGGGTATGAGTTTATAATCCTGCAAGGAACATGAAAGACTTGCTAGTGAGGTTTAAGATGATTCATTGCCATTTTCTAAACATGAGGAAAAATGTGACAAGTGTGATTTAGAAAGAGGTATTCAATACATGCAGTTTTCTCTTATTATTTCCCATTTGTAATGGTATGGGCCAACGTAAAGCTACTTCCATATACAAAAGCTGAAAACTATAGGGGAAAATGCAACAACTAAAAACCCATACCCTCTCAAAATCTGAATATTCACAAGAGAAGCACTAATTTTATACAAAAATGCAATAGAAAAAAAAATCAATTTACAAATGCGATGAATGCCTTCCCAAGTGCCCTTTGTTAAAGGATTCATCAGTTACTTTGTGTGCTGCAGACTGCTAGGAAAGTAGCTTTTTTGAGAGGGACAACGAAATAAAAGGCATTCTGCTCTTCCAGACATCACTCCTTCCATAACCTAATAAAGTTCAAGCCCATATTTACCCTCTCTACCAAAAAAACAATGCCTTCCAATGGCTTCAATGCAGCAAACATATTAAAAAAATATAAAGCCCAATGTGGTGTGGATGAAAGGACATGAAAGGAGAATCAGTTGCAAGAAATGTGGCTCAAAAAGAATAGCTGCTTCCAGAGTTCAGTGCTTCTGCCTCTGCATTTATTCAGTTCAATTGCAATCTTTCAGAAGAGATACTTCTGCCCTCTTGTTTTGTTTGGAAAGCAGATCAACAGACCCAGGAAAAAGTGAGATGTTTTGCCACATATTTGGGAGGCAACAGTTAGCCTGTTGCTCTTACCTGAGGGTTCCTGATGTAAATGAAACAATCTCACTTTGACTATAAGTAGTTTTACTCACATTTCCAATTATTCCTCCTTGAGAGAGAAAAACTGCTGCAAGCAATACTGCATTACACCGAGAAGAGGTCCAGAACAATTATAATACTGCTAAATAATACTACTTTTCCTGTTTAGCATCACCTAGCCGCTCTTAACTTTCTTGCTTCTTGCTACCTCTGCTTTCTGTTCCCCACTACAGCAACTGTGGGAACTGGTATTTCATCTCCTCATGCCCTGTGGAAGACAAGCCATGGTTCCACAACACTATAGTTATCAAATATAAGTATATATTCAATAAATATACATATACACATGGTATGAGTTGTGCTGGTCCTATTATCCCCACCAGCAGCACCACCTTCTACTTACACTTTCTACTCAACTCCAACAGCAGAGAAAGCCTTTTTTTTTTTTTTTGGTAGTCTCTCAAAATGTCCTTTTGCAAGAGAAGCAAGGACATGGCAGTTGAGAAATCTCCCTTCCACACTTAATTCATCAAAAGAACAGTGTGGAGCTGCCAGCCTCCTTTTCTAATTGTTCAGCCTTCTTATTCATCCACATCATAGAGGCTTGTTCTGCTGGGGTGTGTAAGAAAAATACTTCAGTGATGTTACATTGGTTTTATTCTTGTTGTCTGTATTTGATGTAAATAATTATTTAAGAGAGCTGTGCACAAATCAATTCACACCCAAAAGTTTATGGTTTCAAAATTAACAATGATTTTCATGAGAAGAGAAAATCAGACAGATTCCCCACCCTGGGATCCCACCTTTTAATTTTCTCAAGACCCTTGGTAAAAGTTTCCTGTTCTCACTTGTCCTAGCTTCTGTAATTTCAGCCCATCCTTCAGAAATGGCCTTGCTGGACTGCCATAACTGAACTTCCAAGCAGATCTCCACACATCCTTTTTCCACAAAATATACTGTATTCCAGGATGTATCTATGCAACTTCAATTTTTACCCTTTCCCTAAAGTCTTTATAAAAGAACTGAATGTATTTCATTAAATAAATTCCACATTAGTTGTATCTCACATTTTTTTTAAAAAAGTACAAATGTAAAAAGAACTAATCTTTCTCTCCTCTGCTCTTTGCCTTGGGTGGTATCTTCATATCAGTACTAACCATCCCTGTTTACTGCTAAGAAAACCCCAATTCTGTATTGGGGTATGGCCTCTACCCATGTGCTGACCTCACCTGATCCATGCCCTGTCTTTCCAACTGTGAAAACACAAGCTAAGCTAGTAAGCTCTGACATGTGATGGTCAGGAATGGAAATGTGAGTAGGGAAATGAAAAGAGATAATTAGGAGTTCAGGTGTGGGGAAAGAAAGAAGTGGCACTTCTTACCGGCTCTGCCTATAAGCAGAACTCCAATATTCCACTTTTTTTTTTTTTTTTAAAGGAAAGAAACAGTAGCCGAAGAGCAGCAAATGGGAGCTAGGACTAAACCCACCACTTGCCCCTCCCGTGCTTTGCATTCCCTGCACCATCCTCTCCCATGCTTTTTTCCCCATCACTCAGACATCAGATTCAATACTAGAGAGTTTCTCATAAACATGCCCATTGCTAGAGCCATTGAAAGCCCTGGGGTTTTTGTTGTTAGGCACACAGGGGTTGGACTGGTTCCCTATACAGATGTCCTTCTGGAAACGGGCCGGCACAGCTCCATGAAGAGCTGAGACCACTGGCTTGTTGGTGGTGACAATGGCTCGGAAGTCTGGCCTGGCCTTGGGCCCTCCTGCCACCACAGGCTGCCTGAAGAAATAGGATTTGCTGCCATGGAGCAAGCACTGGTCATCCCCAAAAGTGGGGATGAAAGGGTTTTGAGTGACCCGATCGGGGTAGAGAGACTTGCTTAGCATATAACCACCACTAATGCCAGGATTGTTGTGGTGGTGGTGGCTGGTGGCAGGCAGTGAGGACTTGTTGTTGGCAAAAGTGGACTCGCTTGCTGGCATTTCAAACATATGAGCATAAGGGCTTCCCTCCAAAAAGCGGCCTTTGTCCTTTAAGCTCACACTGCGTGGGGCCAGGGCTGCTTCTTCCTTCTGCAGATCCACAAATGTGTCATAGGAGTGCTGCCGGCGGAGCTTGTTGCGATTCTTTTTCTGCACCTTGGAGGCAGAGTTGGAAGGGCTCTGAGGGTACTTGGTGGTGGAGGTGCTGGTTGCCACTGGCACAGGAGCAGACGGCTGATCCAGCTCTTGAAGGGAGTTGTCCTCACTAATATCATAGAGGTTGCCTGCCTTCTTGCAAGCTTCACACCGGATGCACGGCTGACGGGTGGAGTTCTGCCCCACCACAGCTGGGGTGTAGTTATGCAGCTTAGATGGGCAACTGCGGCAATAATTAGACCCTGGCCGTTCCTCCCAATCAAGATTGGTAAGGTTTTTTTCCCATGGCACTGGTACTCCACTCACAACACTGTGCTTGTGCTCATTGTTTACTCCAAATTCCCCTGACCCATGTTTGTGATGGGTCCTATTTGTACACGTCCCTGTTCCCCCTAGAGTGTCACGCTTAAAGTCATCTCCCCGTTCTTTATAGATATCTGTCAGATCTACGTGTTCCCAATGTGGTGAGTTTTCCTTAGCCCGGAATTGGTCCAAATAGAAATCCCTTAGCCCTTCCTTGTCTCTAAAGTAGCGTTTGTGATCAGGGGAACGGGGACGCCGTCGATAGGCCAGTTCAATCTCATCGAATTCTCTCCGTGATTTAGCTGAGGCTGGGCGTTTCTTTAAGCTATCTTTATATTGCTGTTTTCTCCGCTTTGCTGCATTGCCTTCAATGTTGCCATATGTTACCGTATGAGTGGATATGTCTGAAACATCTGAACGGATTAAATCATCATGTGCCCCTCCTCCTCCACTATATCGATCACTCTTGAATGACAGCTTGCCATAAAGGTCACCTAACTGGCCATGCTTGGCTGGTGGTAAACCAATATCTAGTGGCTTTTTACTGAGGGATCGAGACTGAGAAGAGAAGGGTGGATTATCACAGTCATATAGTCCATCAATAGAACTGGCACTACCAATGCTATGGGGGCGATGGTGATGATGATAATGGTCTTGATAAACATTACTTTCTTTCAGTTGTAGATTGCCGAAAGTCCTTTCCACCTCACTAATATAATCACTGAAAAGATTCTCCTCACAAGGGGGGTTATTATAAGACTTGCAATCAGAGTGGGTGAAGCTACGGCGATGTTCAGAGATATCATAAACAGATGATTCACGACGGATGAAATCCAGGGCACTTTGTGGTGATCCATTGACACCTGAAAGGTTAGCCATGTTCTTTGCTGTTCGGAGCAGACGCAAAATATTAGAATGGGTATTGTTCATGGTGGCAGTGGGAGAATTCATAGAAGAATGGTGGTCTTCAATAGCCACTCCATGGATGCAGCTGTAAATACCCTGAAATGGGAAAAAAAGGGGAAAAAAGGGTTAACAGAAATGCAGAGAAGCTACAAAGTTGGAAGTTGAAAAAATGTCTTTTGGTAAATAAGATTTTATCTTTCAAGATTCCTTGCTGTATCACTTTCAATTGGACAACATACTTCCTTTGAAGTAGTTCTCATTTGGCTTCCAGAGAGAAGGACGACTTGCATTTGTATACATTGATTCAGATCATTAATTCTTTTGCCACTACTACAACCATTCTTTCACTTTTAACCCCTACTTGTGATTTTAGTTCCTTTTTATTTGGGGATCTATTTTTTTATTTACAAGTTTTGCTAAAGAGCATCAATCAAAATTATTCTGGTTAAGGTACAACAATAAACACAGGAGTAAAAGAACAAGACAAGAAAAACACCCATACTTAATATAAAACTGGAAAGCCAACCAGAATCAATCTATAAACCAAAAGCCCATTGGAATAAATTGGCTTTTAAGACTTTCAAAAATGTATGAAGGATTGCACCAAACTGAGATACAGGGACAGTATATTGTGAGGAGAGAGGATCACCCAAGAGGTGATCCCACACTGTGTTATTCATATGAAGTGGGTGGCTTAGCAGGCCCTCTCTTAATCTTTGGGCTGGATGGACAGAATCAAACTTGAAAAGGAGTCTCTGGTGTGTCCCTATACTATAGCATACTGTATAAGACTTTATAAATTATTGAGTGCAAAAATCAACTGACCTTAGGATTAGAAATAAACAGATTGACTTGACTAATCCAAGATAGTATTTTGCCCCAGATGTACAGTAGCTTACAAGTTAGTTTCAAAGGTACTCCCAATTTCAGGATATTGCAGTAGACAAGTTGTGAAATGATCAAAAAATTTAGACATTGTCATCAAGGCTTCTTGAGCAAGGAAAGGCCATACATCTGTATGTTGATGATTTACAGTTATACATCCTCTACTTCTGCCTAGCTAAGCAATGATGTTAATGTCTCAGTGTTTGGAGACTGTGAGATCCGGATAAGTAACAACAGGCTTCAGCTGAACCCTGAAGATTAAGTGTCACTAAATTTTGAAGCCTTCTGGAGCTGGAACTTTACTGTCTTTGGCAGGTAGCAGTCATGTGTAAGATATCCTTTGAACAGCTGTGTGTGCCAGTTGTGCCCCTTCCTGAACTATAAAACTTTACAACTCAGTTACTCATGCTTTGGTCACATCTGGAATGGATTATAAAACACTCTGCCTTAGTCTATCCTTGAAGAGCATCTAAAAGCTTCAGCTAGTGCAGAGTGCAGCTATGCAGACATTATGTATGTCCCTAAGGGTGGTGCACATTACACCTATGTCCATGACCTGCACTGGCTACTAGTGTCAACTAAAAAGATACTCCTTTGGTCTTTTTAGCTGCCAGAAAAAGGGAGTGAGGCAAAATAAGGCATTCCTGAAATGCCTAGATAATCACCCCGGCAGCCCAAAGTTGTCAGAGCATAAGAAGGTTATTGGAGAGCATGATGGATGACTCTTGGAGATTGATGTGTCTCATTGGAGAAGTCAATCCAGGGGGTGAGGGGAAGACCAGGGTCAAGGGGGAAATGTATGATATAATTTAGTATCGTCATCACCCAGCTAATTGCTAACATGGCCACTTCTAATAAATCAATTTTCTTTTCTCTGAGATGCGGCTAGAGACTTTTGATTTGAATGAGGGTGGATTTGTTGGAGCCCTGACAGCCAGCAAATACTCTAAAAATTCAACATTCCAGGATACCTGACCCCCGGCCTCTTCAATCGCTTCCCGACATCTGGAATGCGTGGAGAGAAAGTCAGGTTAAAATGGCAGACAGGGGGCTCTTGGAAGAAAGCCTTCTAGAAGCAGCCTAGCTACGAACAGAAGCTGAGGACCCAATCACAGGCAAAGCTGAGACTCCTGAACAAATAAAGGAAATGAAACCTCCCACAGCTTTGGAAGGTGAGCTTCCCCAGCTTAAAAAGGGAGGAAGAGTTAGCCCTGAGTTAGCTGACAAGAGTACAATGGATGTGGGACTGGGAACAAGCCAGAGCACCAAAGCTCCTGTCAGGATCCCTGGAGAGATCCATAGAGTGGCTGAGGGAGGTATTTGATTGGCCTGCCATTGGAGAGGAAGGTCTATCATGCCACCCAAAACAGAGGGGACCTCCCACAGAGCCTTCAGACATGAGAAGAAGCAGGCGAGATTACAACCCTCCTCCTCTATCCAGCAGAAGAAGAAAGAGCCCACAGTGGCAACCAGTGCCTCCCCCATACAACAGGTATCTCCTTCCTCTTCTGCGCAAACTAGAGGCAGGGAGGAAGGTCATCCACCTCAAGCACAGATTTACAGAAGGCAACAGGAAGCGGGCCAGAGCAGAGCTCTATGAACCACTCCAGATCAGGGGGAAATTTGATGGGGACCTAGACCAGCTAGCTCTATTCCTTGACTCAGCTGAGATCCACCTAGAACATTATGGACATCTCTACCCCTCCCCAAGAGCCATGATGAATGTCATTTCTGAGGGGCTAGAGGGAGAAGCAAGAGGATGGCTCACAACCCTACACAAGAGAAGGGTCTCCCAACTGCATGACTCAGATGACAACATGGCCACTTCTAATAAATCAATTTTCTTTTCTCTGAGATGTGGCTAGAGATTTTTTATTTGAATGAAGGTGGATTTGTTGGAGCCCTGACAACTAGTTTGATTCAGGGTCCAATTCAGGTTGCTTTTTTTGCTATGGCTCCCACCTTCTGAAAATCTTTCCCCCTGAGGTGAGGTTAGCACCATCCCTGCTAGTCCTCTGGAACATCATTAAAATATGATTCTTCCATAAGCCTTGGGGATGCCATGGTGAGCCTGCAAGTTGGCTGTCTGATGTTAAGTGACTGCTTTTTTCCTCTCAATATAGGGATTTATTTTTTATTCCTGTTTGAATGTTTGAATGTTTTATTTTTTATTGTCATTAAGCTTGTATTCTGTCCAGAGTCATGTTTTGTGAGATAGACTGCTCTATTAATTTGATAAACATATACCTACCTACATATCTACCTACATACCTACCTACATACATACATACTTGGCACACCAACCAAGGACACAACTTCTAGCTGCTGCTGTAGCAGGAAACAAATCATAGATTATCTCCAGGGTAATGCAACTCTATCAAGGGCTGATGTTACTGATAATGTCAATTGACCAGCAGTAACTCTGTTTGGCAGGAATTAATTTGAATTTGTTTCATCTTATCCAGTTTTTGACAGCCTTCAAGCATCAGTTTAAGACCTCAAAAAATTGTTTTGGTTTGGATACCACTATTAGATTACCTTTCTCAGAAATTTCATATAGAAGTTAAATAATGTGGTGAGGAAATCAAGCTCAAATGTCATGCCACATGAAAGCCATCAAGCAACCAACTTGACCATCATTTGCCTGTGGCTATGAACCAGAACTGCCCACTTGAGTAGGAGTAAAACCATTGTAAAAGGTGTCTTCAACTTGTAATCTTTGCAGATAGCCCGAATAATACCATGGTTGAGAGTATTTAATTCTGTTGAGAGATCTATGAGGACTAGAAAGGTATTAGTACCCCCATTCATTTCCCAATAAATATTGTGTACTAGAATGAACATTATTGTTTGGTTTCATGTTCAGCACTGAATCCTGATTGAAAGGGATCTAGATAATATGTTTCCTCCATGATATTGTAGAGCTAAATCTCTGTCACCCTCCTAACTATCTTCCCCAAACAGAGAAGACTGACACTTGATGAAGTTATCAAAAAGAGAGATGTTTTCTTTCCCTTTCAGTACATTTCAATGAGTCTGGCCATTTTTTATTACATTAACTAATCTGCTTATTTTAAACAAGGTTGCAAATATTCTGGTTGATCAGAAGTTCTGCTCAGAAATAATCTTAAAACATACATTTATTTCCAATATCTACATTGTTGTTCTTGCCAGGAATGTTGTTCTTAATTTACATGTAACATATTTCTTTTTTTTCTTTTCTGAATAATAAAGTCTAGCAGGTCACTGCTTACCATTATCTTGTTACCACTCTCAAAATATTACTACTAAAATGCACTAAAAGATTAATCTGAAGCTCAAGATGCCTTCATTGTCTCATATATTTATCAGATGATGAGACCGGTAATTGATCTATGGTTTTGACTATTAGCTTCTAATTCTGATTCAAGGTGCTCCTTCTTCTTATAATACCCTAAATGAGGCCAACCTTATACTTTGTAGATGTTCTTGGGTACCGTCCTGATTTGTTCACTTAGGAATTAGAAACTGTCAAGCCAAGTACAATGTATTAGTTCACTTGGCACACTCTCCTGTACCTCTGCTCAGCCCAATTTTGTTATTCATTTGGATCACAGCTTGTGACCTACAAATTCATACTTGCTCTAGTCCTTCCTCAGCAATTGTGACAAAGAAAACAGAACATACTGTTACACTGTATATAACATATCTTTCTCAAGCAAAATTCATTGTCATCTTTTGTTCAATATCTGAATTTGACGTTTCTGGTTACATAATAAGATATTTTGAATTACCTTTATAATTTTATAATTGAAACTTTGACTACCGAGATATACTTTAAATCTGAATGAATTTACAACTTAATAATTTAGGTTTAAAATATTATTTCAAAATTATATTTGATGAAGTTTCAACTAATTAGCAATGTGAAAGCATTTGCAGCAATATTTCATTTTTAATGAACATTAGAAGAAGCTATGTACAGTAGGATTAAAGTAATGATATATCTTGTCCAGCATTTTGTATGTTATAGTCGTCAACCACCTCTTCTATTACGTTACAGTTGTATTATCCTTGAGGAAAAAAATACTATTAAAATTGTTTGGAAGTACAGTGATTTGTATTTAATGCTCCTTGTATTTAATGCTTTCGTTGCAGGAATGAAAGGTTCTGCTAAAGAGGAGAAGAACCTCTTCAGCTATACTCGGAAACATAATGGATACAAGATACCTCTTTTTTTTAGGCAAGGGGTGTACAACCTATGGCCCAAGGACCACATGCAGCCTTCCAAGGCCATGAGTGCTACACCATTGGCCATTCATAAGTTGTTCAAAAGAAGGATGTTCTTAAATTAATGAGGATTAATTATAGAGACAATAGTTTTGTTTTAATTTACTTCCACTTCTTTGATCTAGCTCTATCCAATTTCAAATGCATGCTCAATGGTCAAATGCCACCCTCAGATTTATACTGGACTAAATACACCACTGCATTGTAATCCCTGTATTCGATTGAATACACTCACCCTGCTAATGGAGAAGACAACACCAGGCTTGCCAGAACAGACCCCCATGAAGCAATGGCGAAATTGCCAATAAAAGAGATGTTCACAGATGAAGGTGATGAGGCTGAGGGCCATGGCTGCTCCCAACATATAGAAGACTCCTGCCATGTTGTCAATATCCAGCTGACTACTCATTACCTCATTCTTCTCATTGTGACAAATCCCAGTGAGCCAGAGAGCTTCTAGTTCCTCCATCTCCCCTATAAAAGAGTTGGGGAAAAAAATGAAATATGAAATCCATTTGTGTGTGTGAAAAAGAGAGTAAGTAAGTGAGGTAATCAGAATAATACAGACTTCTATTTTTAACTAATTGTATTTGGTATTTTAAAGCATTCTTAATGACAAATATGTGTTGCAGTCTTCATCCCTGTGACTCACAAAGTTTTTTTTCTGAGATTATTCCCTGTTTCCCATGAACTGAGGGGGCTTATGGTGACTTGCCAAATATTATTTGTGAACACACAGCTAAAGGTGATCAAAGATTCATGTCTGTGAGGTCACAGCTGAATCTGCAACCTGCTGGATAAGACTGGCATGTGTTCATTTGTAAAGGGGCAATGATAGAAGGGGTAAACTATGTTTTTTTTAAAAAAAATCAGCTTGGACTCAACTATTACCTGGGACAAAAAAAAAAAACCTTACCATATTCCAAGGAATTTATTATTATTCTCTATTATATGGGCAGGTTTAAGGTAATAACTACAACCTTCCTCATATTGCCTTCCTTATAAATAAAATAACTTGGTCATGCAACTTTCAATACTGTTCAGTTAGTCTCTTTGGCTGTTTGAATAATAGCTTGTTTCATAGCAGCTGTTTTGCTTTTTAAAAAAAATCATAACATTGCATAATAGGTACTGTATTTGGAGTATTCTTTATATACTTTAATTCCTTATCAGTCCAGTGCCAGATGGCATCTTTGCAAAGTAATGACCTTGAATTTGTGGTATGGACAACTATATTGGGAATACATTTTGAGACAATTTACCATTCCCATGATCCTCTGAACTTCATTTTGGCAGGTCAGTTTTGATACATCTGCAATTGCTTTTCCTTTTGTGTGGAAAAAGGTCTGGTTTAATGCCATCTTTTGTTAATACATCTCTCAGGTACTGCATTTCTTCAAGGTTTGCTTTTGTTCAATTTTCAATGTCCTTGAGATTTTCCAATGCTGCCACCTCTGCAGAGAGGCCTAGCCTATTTAAATGGTCTTCCCCCAGTGACTGATGGACTCAGGTTCCAGGGGAAGGTGGGGGAATATTCCAGTCACTCTGTTGCATGGTATACAGAGTCCACAGGGCCGTTCGTGCAGCTATTTGTTGATTAGATCCTTGTCCTCCTGGTTGGTAAGAGCCTCTGGGAGGGTGCATTTGGCTAGTGAGGTCCAGGAAAAGAGCATTTTCTGCGGTGATTTCCACCTTCTGGAATATTCTCCCACCAGAGGGGAGATCCACCCCACACTCCTGGACTTCCAGAAGAGCCTAAAAATTTGGCTCTGCCACTTGACCTGGGGCCCCAACTATGTTAGGGGTAGCTGGCAGAGTAGAGAAGTTTCTCACTCCCAGGTTGATTCTTAACTTTTAATGTTTTTATTCTAATTTTAGCACTTTTTAACTTTTATGATATTGTAAGTCACCTAGAGGGTGTGGATGTGTGGCATAGAAATTTAATAAATAAATAAGTTTCAAATTTAAGGACTTGACTTTTCCCAGTACCAGTTTTAACTGGTAGTTGTGTTCTTCTATGATGATCCATACAAGAATGTCATTCATGTACAACACTGCTGCTTGAATATCTACCATCAATTTTGTAAGGTGTGATGGAACATTTCAAGAGCAGAATATAACCCAAAGGAGATGCATTTAAAGATGTATTGACTGTGTTGTATTACATTTACATTCACTTATGTATCTGGGTGTTTACCAAAAGTGAGATTATTTATTCAATTTAAAAATATCTTTGTACCGACATTTCTTCTATTAGAATGTCACAATGCTGTCTTTGTTTTTGTTTGTTTGTTTCATTCAATCATGCTTGATTCTTGGAGATTCTTGACAAGGTTTTTCAGAAGTGATTTGCCATTGCCTCCTTCCTAGGGCTGAGAGAAGGTGACCAGCTCAAAGAGATAGAGATAGTTTCATAATTAATTAATTTTAATTTTATAGATAATAATTTACAGAGGAATTATTGAGTCTGTCATCTGCACTTCTATAATGGTCTGGTTTGGCTTTGCAACCAAACAAGACAGACACAGACTTCAACGGATAACTAACTATTGCTACAAACTTGCCTTCCATTGAGAACCTTTATACCGCACCAGTCAAAAAGAGGGCTGTGAAAATATCTACAGACTCCTCACATCCTAGACATAAATTGCTTCAACTTCAACCCTCAAAATGACACTATAGGGCACTGCACACCAGAACAACTAGACACAAGGACATTTTTTTCTTGAATGTCATTACTAAACAACTAATTCCCACAACACTGTCAACTTACTTATTAACACTGTATTACTATGATACCTCTACTACTAGATTATAATAACACTTCCTAGTACCTATCTCTTCCCTCTTATATTCGTGTTGCTTGTGTCTTTACAATTTATATTGTTTTATTTGTTGATTTCATTGTTTCTTGGTAACCTATTATTATCACTAAGTGTTGTATCTTATAATTCTTGATGAATGTATTTTTTCCTTTATGTACACTGAGAGCATATGTACTAAAGATAAATTCCTTATGTGTCCAATCACACTTGGCCAATAAAGAATTCTATTCTAAGACAGAACTAGAACTCACTCCTGGTTTCTATCCTGAAATTTCAACCACTACACTCAACTGGCTCTCAGTTAAATTTCTTTGAATATACTAATTTAATTATTTTAAGTTCAGGCAAATTCTCAAAATCTATGTTAGCTGCAAACAATAATCATATAATAAATCCACTTAATCTGAAGTTTATTCTACATTATGGCAAATAATTATTTTTGCTTCAGTTCTGCTTTTGTTTTCATTTTCAGTACTGCTTGTATATTGTGCGTTGTATGTGTATCTTTCCTAAGAGTAGTGGATGAATTCTTGGAAGTGTCATAATATTATAAAATACAACTTTATGCTCAGTTATGTTCCTAAAAGGAATTTTTGTTAACCGTGGAGGATTTTTCTCTGTAATATTCTATATTGATTATATTGATACAGTTAACTACTTGCAAAAAATGTTTTTAGGACCATTATAGTGCTTCATGGATTTAATAATACTCTTTTACATAATACATGTTTTTTTTTCATTTCAACATGAATTCAAACCACTCATTGTGTCTACTGGATCCTTATATGATTGTAGACAGAGTTATTTGATATAAGTCATTTTTTTTGTACCCGTGATCAACTGCTAGATTGACCTCTGCACCTGTAACAGTTATATAACTGATTTTTTGTTATTGATTAAGCCAATGAAGAAATTATCTTCTTTAGATTCATGCTATCTTTTAAATTGTTTTTGTACTTTTGCATATTTCAGTCATGAAATTATATTTTCTATATTTATGACATTTTGGCCATTTCTTGGAGACAATTTACAGGTTTACTTCCTTCCCACTTCATTATTGTCTACAGTTTGCCTTGCTTTGAGGTGGTTCTTTCCCCCCTTTCTGGTTTCTTTGCTAGAGCCAAAACTATATTTTTGACTGGATCTGTTGGTATCATTCCATAGGTCTTTATTACAGGTGATGGACTATGATTGCTACATCAGTAATTATCAACTATGAGTGAGCAACTTCTGCTCTTTGGCTTATATCAGTAGTATTTTCTATGGACAAATTGTCCTCTCTAAATAACTGGTCCTCTCTTATCTTTTTCTTATGCCCAAATTATCTGAGTATTCAGAAGCTTCATCTGGTATAGAATGCAATGGTCCAGGCAACTTTGGGCATCCCACTTAAGCTCATGTGACACCATTGCTTCCCAAGTTGGAAACACATCTGCATAATGTCTGTATCAAGGCCTTGTGTTCAACCATGTTACTTTAATTATTGTGTTTGTGTATTATAAATAATAAGCCCTGTCAAAATAGATTACTTATACAATCTAAAGTGAAACCAATAATATTTATAAGTAACCATTTTTTATACAAATTGAATAGAGAGTTAATTAAAATAATGTTCCAGCAGGCTCTCCAAGTATATTTATTTTAGATAGATATAACCCTCAGATGGATAATTGTAGGTGTAAACCAGACAACTAGAGATTTTAACAATCAATCCTACCCTCCCCCCCCCCCCCCCCGTTTTCTCCACCTCTGCTAACACATCTTTGTTACTTGGATGGCTCAAAGAAGTGATGGTGCATACCAAACACTTAACAATGTATTCCTTATCCTATGTAAAAGACAAAGTTTCTTTTCCTTACCTGCTTCAGAGAGAGGTCAACCTCTCATTCCAGTGAGTGCATTTTTAAGGGCATTGGTGTTTCGGTTGGAGTTATTGTATCCTATGGTCTATCCCAATCACATTTCATCTGACCCATCTCAGGGGGAAAAAACCTTTCAAATGCAGTTTTGCTAACATGCTACTTTATAACACTCAGGATTTTCTGGGAAAGCAGAGTGTATCTATAAATCTTATATGGCACTACTGAGAGATTTACACTTAAATTTCTCATTGCACTTCCATATACATTAAAAAATCAACTCTCTCTTGCAACTGCCTTTATAGCAGCCTATCAGGAAAATATTTTACAAAGACACACAAATATATGTTCCAGATACAAAGGGTGTATGATGGGGCCGGTGGGGGGGGGGGAAGCAGCTGCAAACTAATTTAACTCATAAAGTACACAAAGCCCTGTAGTAAAATATTTCACTATTGGCAGATTTGAAGCAGGGAAAGTGCTCATTAATAAGCAGTCTATATTTCGTTATTGGCCAATTCTGGCTAAGCAATGTTTGACTGAAGATTCTTGTTCATCAAATTCTAAACCCCAAGCATTTGGATAATGCCACGCTGAAAACATTTTCTAATTACAGATTGAGAGGAAAAACTGGAGGAACTAGGATTTGTTTTAAAATGTATTGGGACTAATTGGCAATTGGGAAAATAGAAGATGTGACAGAAATCATTAACTTTAATATTTGACTAATCTAATTTATATCTACACCACATGCAAAATAGTTCTCCTGATTATAAAGACATTATACCAGTGCACATTTTTATTGCACATTTTGTTGGTGTTCCATAAGTATAACTAAAATCCAGCATTACTCCAAGCTTGCTGATGCTGTTCTATGCTTACTGCTTCTTACATCTTTTCTGCACTTTGCATATCATTGTTCACCCAAAAAGGAATCACATGATGGATATGTATGTATTTATGTACTGCTGAAGCTGGGAATACTTGTTGGAGTTCCTGTCAAATATGCCATATCGTTACAAAGTATATTTATTTTATTTCATCCTCCCTCCAAACTTCTTTGGATGACAATTGGGATACAAACTTAGAAAGTATAGCTTTTGTGTCTTTGAGATTTCTGAAACTCCTCCTCATGATATTTATGACTACAAGCCGCTTTGGTAATTGCCACTGAAATGTTGAACTGTAAATCTCTCAAATAAATAAATGGCTATAAAACTAAACATTCAGTATGATGCTGTGGGCCAGAATCTTTGAAATAGTATTTGCTATTAGGTTAAAACACTGGAGGGTTTAATGAAGTAATATTACTCCCTCTTAGTAAAATACCTTTTTTTCTTCATTATCCAAATTACTCACCATCGCCAAAAAGCTGTAAAATTGCAAGATCCACTTGCCGCTTCCATCCAGAATTCTTCTGGATGGCAATGCCATAGCCAGTAGAAGCAAAGACCTTTCCACTGCCAATTGTCACTAATTTGCAGCCTTCATCTCTGCCAGCCATATAGTTTAGCACAGCAGCATCATATATAAAAGCATCCAGTTTCCTACAAAATGTCAAAAAAACAAAAGAGGGGAAAGAATAATAGAAAACTGTTCAAAATTAAACCACTGATTAGAAATCAACTGTGAGAAAGAATGAATCCAGGCAATGCAAATATTTATGCAGAATTAAAATTTGAGTAGTCATGGGATCAATGCATATGTTTCCAGCATTTTTAAGTCTTCAAAGATATATTCAGAACCCAAACAAGAAAACATATTCCATTTCTCTCCATAACTCAAATCTGAAAACATCTTCATTCACTATAACATACCTTTCCTTAACTATGAAAACCATGTAGCACTAATTCGGCAACATGCCTAGGAAAAGTATACAGCGATTAAAGCAGTAAAGCATACCATTTCCCACAGCTGGAGAGATAGTGTTAGGCAAAATGTAATTACTCAAATTAGATTTGGCCAGGACCCCTGCTCTTATGAAGAGTCCCATGAGCATCTTTAAATATGACAAGTGGTTGGAGATCATGTTATATCTCAATATAAGGGAAGAAATGTAAGCTTTATATTGCCCAAGTAATCTCATCATGAAGGTGGAAGTGGTACTGAATATTTATAGACAGACAACTTCTGTCACCAAATCTATGATGAAGATAGAGCAAATCATTCTATTTATATTTTTAAGTGTTTAATCCCTATAACAGGCATTTTATTCTGGCATTTTTTTCCTAGAGAGTAAACTTCTTGAAAAATACGTAGACAGCACGAAGGAAAAAACCTCCTTCATCTTTCCCCACTTTCCTTTCTCTTTCCATCTCATTTTAAAACAATCCTCTTGTGCACTAGTGGTGGCACTAATTTTTATTTGCCTCATTTAGTGGTCACTCTTCTTGGAAGAGTGGGTCTCATGCTGTTGCTTTTAATGTGCACCCAAAGTTCATGAATGTTTGAGAGGCACAGATTAAAGGGGAATGTTTGATAGGGCATTATTTAATACTAGCTATATTTTGACAAGTTGTTGAACCATTTGACTAGTTCAGTTAATATTTTATTCTTATCATTCTTATATTTCCATAAGGTTTTTGTATTTATCCCAGTAGGACACTCTAGGCCAGCAGTCGCCAACTGGTGGTCCGCGGCCCACTGCTGGGCTGTGATAAAATTTTGATGGACTGCAGAGAAATCTCACTCCCAGAGCACCCCCTCAAAGCAATTAATCCAGGCTGTGCAGAAACACAAGGCTGCGCCGCCCACATGGCCTGTGAGAACCTTCCCTGCCCAATCACTCCTTACCCGGTAAACTTGCCTGCTAAATTTCTATTTTTCCTTTTTCCGACCATCATCTGTTCTGCTGTGCTGGGAGATTTAGATTCACTAGGAAGCAGGAAATGGTTGGATTTCTTACTTTCTAGCTAGACTTTAGATCTTCAGCTCTGCTTTTAAGTACAGCTGAACCTCCCTTAGGACTGAAGGTTCGCTTGCAAGCAAATTCAGTGCAGACTCACTGCAAGCATATTTGAGAGACTGAGCGAGCTGATGGCAGATAGATAGATCACTGAATGATTCTGTGAGCAGCTCAATCTGCCTGCTTTGCCTGATTTTGGGAAAAAGTTGCTCTTTTTTATTAAAAAATTCAATATTTACATACATGGTGTGTTGTAAGTTATTTTTATGAGTTTGCTTGCAAGCAAATTTTATGTGACAGACTGAACTAGCCAATGGCAGATAGATTTCGGAATGTATCTGTGATTTTGTGAGCAACTCAATCTGCCTGCTTTGCCTGGTTTTAGGTAAAAGTTGCTCTTCTTTTATAAAAATATCAGTATTTATATAAATACTTATAATATTTACATACAAGCCATGCCCAGCCAATCACATGACCACTAAGCCACACCCAAAAATTAGGCCACACCCACAGAACCAGTTAGTGGTCCCTGGGATCTAAAATTATGAGTTTTGTAGTCCCTGAGGTCCGAAAGGTTGACGACCCCTGCTCTAGGCATAGAACTCTTAACTGGGCCATAAAACCTGGTCCTGCTTTTGGTCTTTATTTCATCCCAGCCCCCTCTTCCTGGCAGCTTGTCAAAGAGCTGCTTGGTGGATTGCTCTGAAGTGCTAGCAAAGTGGGGAATGGTGTTTCTTGTAGTCTGCCAGTGATTTCTTTGACAGATTGTTGGAAGGTCTATTTCTCTCTGTAGCTGCTTCCTCCTCCTCCTGGGATTTTTCCCATGTGCATATATGTACATGAGGAAGATATATTTTTCTGTTCATGTGTGTGGACTTGATTTCACATCCTAATAACAATGTGGTATTGTGGCCAAAATATTTATCTATTTGAATTTATACAGCATGTTGTTCTTTGAATATATGCAATGGACAGTTTGCCCAGGATCAACACCAGTAAATATGCCTGCTCAATTTTTCTGTATTTCTTTATTGTGTCTTCATTCCATGGTGTATTCATTGCTTCATACTACCGATCCTCTTACTGCATTTGACTGAAGTGGATATAAATAGTTATGCTTCAAAATTTCCTCATATCTCCTCTAGACAATGGTGTGGAATGGAATACATGCAATATTTTGGTAAAAGGAATATTTTGAAGAAGTAAGATATCTGAAGAGCTAGATTTATACAATCAACATAATTATTTATGCTAAATTTGGAAGGCAGCAGTCTCACCCTGTCTTCAGTGATGATAAAGCATCTTGCACTGATCTTTGGTTGAACTTCACCATATAGGCATGCATCAGTTCGTAATTGTTGCGAATATTCCTCTCTGTACTGCCATTGGGAACTGTTCCAAAGCGGAAAGGTGGTGAGAAAGCATTTGGATTTTGGAACTATAAGAGAAAAGGAAGGAAGGAAGGAAGGAAGAGTCTTTCAGTAATTTATTTGAGAGTGGATTAGATTGCCTGAATTTAAGTAACATTAATATTAGAAGTTATCCATTCAAAACTAGGTCCATATATGAAATGGCAACTCTTTTTGAGGCCTTTGCTGCTGAGGTTTATAGAATAAAGTATCATTTTAGCAGAACTAAATGAAGAGGGGTTGTCTGCTACTTACTTACAACAACTGAATCAGAATCATGTATTTAGAGGATTGACATCATTTATGTGGTAGTATCATACGTAAGTTTTCATCAATTTATATCATTTGAGTAATGATATAATGCAAATGGTATACATTGATGCAATTGATTTCCTCCACATAATAATAACCTGCAGCAGAAATGTATCTATTACATGCAAAATTCATTGAGTTTTAATGTTCTGCAAAGAGACAAGTCTCTAAATTAAAAAAGCAGTACTGCACTTTAGTCATCAAAATGATTAAAATAAATCAGCTGCACTTGCAAACACATAAAAGATAATCTACCTGCAGTATATTTGGTTTAAAACTGAGACATAAAATAATTTTCAAACAGTAAAATATTTATGGCAAATTATTAGGGTAGGATAAAACAGTGCTTTGATTCAAGAACTCTTAAACTGAATCATCTTGACTCACTAATAATAGTCCAGACGTGTTTCAAAGCAGCAAATGAAATTGGGTGGCTTTGCCATTCAATGATTTGGGGGCTGTTACAGATAATGAAACTTCCTTCATTCCTATATGGAGAGAATGCTGGTGATAGCTGAGTGTTGGCATTGCCATATTCTATATAACATATTCAACCAATCAATTTAATCTTTCATTAACTCTCTGCCTATAAGAGTTCTTTTGGATGGCAAAGTTAACATTCCTTTAGGCTTCAATAATTTTCTTAGTCTTCAAACTTGTCACTGTCCTTGGGTTAATGCAACAAGCCTATGCTGATCCTTTGCACATAGCAAATCCTTTGCTATGTTCTGCTATGTTCTGATGATCCTTTGAACACAGTGAGTACTCAATTTTATTTTCAATATTGCAAGTATGGACTCAAGTCCAATGTTACTTGTAAATTCCCCATGCTTGGCTAAGTCTCTTAAAAATGAGTAAATATCTGCCAAGGTACAAATCACAAGTTCTGAATTAAGCGATTTCTGCTTTAGGTTACATAGTATCCTTAAGTATTCCTATTTATTCTCTGATTATTGTGTCATATTGTGTGATTATGTTACTTGTTTATATTGCCTTAGAATAAAGCATTAAGTACTCATATTGGTATGGTTATTTTCAAATCCCAAAAAGCTGCAGAGTTAGCCTGCTGAGATGGGAATCAAGAAATACAGTACTAGATACATTTTTATTCTTATCCCAATGTTCTTTCTGCTCCTGATAAATACATCCTTTAGAAAACTGGATACAATATTCCAAGTGTGATCTTATCAGAATATTTTAAAGTGATATTAACCCTTCATGTGATCTTGATTCTGTCCCTCTGTTAATGCAGCCTAGGACTGGGTTGGCTTTTTTGGCAGCTAAAGCACACTGCTGGCTCATATTTAAATGATTGTCAACTAGGGCAGCAGTCGCCAACCAATGGGCCTCGGCCCACTGCTGGGCCATGAGAAACTTTTGGTGGGCCACAGAGAAATCTCACCCCTAGAGCACCCCCTCAAAGCAATTAATCCAGGCTGTGCAGAAACACAAGGCTGTGCCGCCCACATGGCCTGTGGGAACCCTCCCTGCCCAACCACTCCTTACCAGGTAAACTTGCCTGTTAAATTGCTATTTTTCCTTTTTCTGACCATCATCTGTTCTGCTGTGCTAGGAGATTTAGATTAGCTAGGAAGCAGGAAATGGTTGGATTTCTTACTTTCTAGCTAGTCTTTAGATCTTCAGCTCTGCTTTTAAGTATAGCCGAACCTCCCTTAGGACTGAAGGTTTGCTTGCAAGCAAATTCAGCGCAGACTCACCACAAGGATATTTGAGAGGCTGAGCTAGCCGATGGCAGATAGATAGATCACTGAATGATTCTGCCTGTTTTGCCTGATTTTGGGAAAAAGTTGCTCTTTTTTATAAAAAAATCAATATTTACATACATGGTGTGTTGTAAGTTAATTTTATGAGTTTGCTTGCAAGCAAATTTTATGTGACAGATTGAGCTAGCCAATGGCAGATAGATAGATTTCTGAATGAATCTGTGATTCTGTGAGCAACTCAATCTGCCTGTGTGCTTTGCCTGATTTTGGGTAAAAGTTGCTCTTCTTTTATAAAAAAATTCATTATTTATATAAATACTTATAATATTTATATACAAGTCATGCCCAGCCAGTCACATGACCACCAAGCCACACCCACAAATTAGTGGTCCCTGGGATCTAAAATTATGAGTTTGGTGGTCCCTGAGATGCAAAAGGTTGGCGACCCCTGAACTAAGGCACCAAGATCCCTCTCATAATTACTACTATTGAGCTTGGCATCACCTCTTCTATACCTTTATATTTTATTTTTCTTGTCTAAGTGTAGAACCTTACATTGAATTTCATTTTGTTAGATATGACTCAGTTTTCAAGATCCTTCTATATTTTGGAGTGTTAGCTATTCCTGCTGGTTGGTAAATATGATGAGTTCCCTATTTATTCCCTTACCTAAATCATTTATGATGATATTGAAGAGGACTGGGCCTAACACAGAGCCTTTGGGTTACCCAGTACTATTCATCTCCATGTAGATGCTGTTCCATTAAGGATTGCATGTTGAGCGTGGTTGGTCAGCCAGTTATGAATCCATCTGATGGTGATGTTGTCTAACCAAGTACTGGATTGTGATCTACTTTATCAAATGCCTTACTGAAGTCCAAGTAAATTACATCCACAGTATTTCTCTGGTCCACTAATTTGGTCACTTTGTCAGAGAATGCAATAAGATTTGTCTGGCATGACCTATTTTTGACAAACTCATGTTGGCTTCTAGTTATGACTTTATTTGCCTCTAGGTGTTTGCAGATTCATTGCTGGATTATCTTTTCCAAAATCTTTCCAGGTATTGATGTCAGGTTGATATGTCTGTAGTTTCCTGGATTTATTTCTGTGTTCCTTTTTTTGAAGGTGGAATCACATCTGCTCTTTTCAGTGCTCTGGTAATTTCCTGGTGCTCCAGAATCTTTGAAATATATGGTTCAATAGTTTTGAGTTCACATCTGCTAGCTGCTTCAGAATCTTGGGATGTAATTCTTCTGGTCCTGGTGATTTGAACTTGTCTAGAATGAATAGGTGTTCTTTCACAATTTTCTTGTTCATTGGTACTAGAAGGGAGTGTGGCTTGCTCTTATTTTTTTATATTAGTGGCTTGCCCTGTCAGTGTTGCTGCTAGTATATAAAAATAGGAGCAATCCCTACTCCATTCTAGCACTGGTGCTGTTACATACTTTGGTAATAAAATGTCTGCGAGAAAACCATCACGCTCAGAAGAGAATCAAGGACCACTCAGTTCAATCCTGAGCTACAAATATTATCTTATAGTTATATAGAAGATGGCATGAAAAAAAACCCACCAAATTGAGCTTTGAACCAGGAGCTACAAAAATTAATATTAAAAGGTAGAATTATGCCAGATTATTAAGTAAATGGAAAACTTATTCAGTACTGCAGAAATATTTTGCATGGCTTAGTAGAACATTTTGCCAATGTAGTGTCAATCAAATAATGCAAGAACTGAAATTTGCTTTCCAGTGAAACTAGACAATGTTATGTAAAATAAAAGAATGATGGGCCAAGGCAACAAACGCACAAAAAGCTTCTGGTGTATTGAAATGGTAGATAAACATAACAACATATATATGAACCAACCATTTCTGCTGCAGAAAATGTGGTCTGTATCTGTATTGCTAAAATTAGAACTTTCCAAAATAGATTTAAGTATATGGATTTTCATTCAAAAAGATATTGTTTTGTGGTTACATCAATCCCTTCTGCTGTCAGAATAAAAAAATCTTTTCTACTGAAAAATATGCATCTGTAGATAACCGTGTTTTTGCACTGGTAATAATTTGATAAAAATATTAGGTTGTCCAAATTTTCAAAGGAAGCTTCAGTTCAACATAGCTTTGATTGAGCCACCCCATTAAAACAAAAAAGGGAATAGTTACAGTATTATGGCAAAACCCTTGAAGAAATCCAGCTGGAATTAGACAGACCTACTGTTCTCTAAAGAGACTACCATCTCAGCTCTCTCTGCTCCATTCTGTCAAAAAATGTAACAGCTGCAGGCACTCTGATGTTTCCTGATTATAGGCTATGGACAAATTATTTTTATGAATCACATTTTGCATCTCAAAGCAGTGTGAATCAATTTGCCCTCAAATCAGAAATTTGAATTGAATCATGTTCCCTTTAAATCTCTAATACAAGTAAAAATCAAACTCTCTCTCTCTCTCTCTGTGTGTGTGTGTGTGTGTGTGTGTGTGTGTGTTTTGCCAGTGAAAGAAAAGTTTATAGTATACATTGTAGCATCTTTTTTAAAGGAATACAACTACATTAAAACCAAATGTTATGCTGAGTCTATAAATCAGTGTAAGATCAGTAAAACTTGGATGTGCAATGCTGAGGACAATGGAAGAGATCAGAATGATTTACTATAGAATATCCTGGTACATTTCATTACTATATAAAGTGGTACAGAGTAAATCCCTCATCCCCAGTATTCAAGGGCTATATTAGAAATAGGCCAAAGTAAAGTAAAGCTCTCTCTACAATAATGGTAACATTGGATGGTGACATTGGTATTGTTCCTTCTTTCAAAAGTGGGGCATTGGAATTTCATTTTAATGTGTGCTATTGTGCTATAATGACAATAAATGTTAGCTCATCTTATTATCTTATATCTTGTCTCATCATCTTACCTTGAACCAATACATGCACTTATTCTAGAGGGAACTGTAGAATCAAATTCTTGGGAGGAAAAAGGCAATAATACTTTAGCAAATTAGCAGGAACATTAGCTGGGAGAGTAATAGCTATATTAGCCATTGTATCTGCAGCTTGCAATTAGTCTCCTTTACCAAATCTTAGATCCAGCTCTGTAGTCCAATAAAAATAAAAGGCAGAAAAGTATATGATGCCCAAATTCAAATGTCTTAGACTAAAAGCTTGACTGTACACACATAACTCTTCTTAGCAAATTTTATGTTTGTAACACTGAAGATAATTGTTGCCCAACTGCATTTACCAACCCATGGGTCCTAAGAAAAAAAGAATCTAAAGAAATGTTTTACATTCACAAAAATCTATTCTTTATATAGTATAAGAACCTCATATCTGCTCTTGAGACTAGAGATTTCAACTAAGTGTTTTGAGCATCTAATAGTAGGAAATTCAATATTTTAGAGAGCCCAGAAAAATTAGGACTGAGTAAAGTATTGGTAATCCTCATACTGCTGAATTGAATTAATGAAAATCAAAAAAAGAATTATTTTTGGAAAACTACAGTACAGTATATATTACAATATAATATATAGTAGAGCATTGCCAGCTCAATTCATGAGAAGTATTTATGAAAGGTCATGCAGGATCAGGTAAAAGTCACCTGAGGGTAAGAGAAGTAGCAATTAATGCTTTACACACACACACACACACACAAACACACACACTCCTCCAGGAGAGCATCTTTATGGAATTTTGGGTATAAACAAATGATAATGAGATACTGGTATATTATTATTATTGTTGTTCACAAAGCCACTTCTATGGTTTGCTTATCTATAAGCAGGATAAGTAATCTTCTGTTGCAATTATGATTTTCCTTGATTTACTTTAGTATTTCAACTGAACCCATACCTCAGATTTTTTTTTCTTTAATCTGTTCCTTATCTCTCCACCCATTTTCTCATACATTTTATGTATGACAACACTGTTTATGTGGATCTGGATCTTGTCAGGTTCAAGCCACCAGAACCAATCATGAACAGGTCCAAGTAGTTTTTTTTTATTGATCACCTGTATTACAAGAATCTCACCAGACTGTGTGCCTTCTCTTTGGAAATGGCAGATAGAAACCTAAAGGTCTGACCTCAAGACATTTCCTCTTCCAAACTGATTCCAAGCTGGAATATGTCTCTTTATTACCTTAGAAAGGCCCTGTGGTGATTCCATCATGGGGACAGAATCCTTTTTTTTTTTTTTTAAAGAACTCCCAAAGTTATAATACTTAGAATTTTAAACTGGCTGTTGTAATGTCCAAAATTAATAGTGAGGTATATTGTATGACCCAAAGACCACAATCTCATGACAATTGGATTGAGGATAAGAAGAGAAATAATTAATCAATTATTTTTAAAATTAAATGAAAATTCAAGATAGCAAGATTAAAGGAAGTTGGCCTTATTATCAAAAATCAGATTGGCAGATGAACCTTCCACATGTTCATACATGTTTACTGAAGGTAAAAATCACAAAATAGCTTCAATAGTTTGCCAAGGAGATCACTATATATACATTCTCTGCATTTACCAGAATGTTTAAGAATTCACACTGCAGCCAAATCCTATGATTGTGCTGAATTTCTAATCAGAACAGGAGCTTGCAACCAATTTTAATTAAACTATGCTATCGCTTCACAAGAATGGTATTGCCTAAAGATTAAAAAGTTGGCTAGTAGTTCACACTAACAATTTCCTAGACTCAAATTCTATTCAACCATAATTCAGCTTTAATTCTATCACCGAAATTATTTAAAATATCCCCAAAAACCCTCCAGTAATGAAATCTACTGTGTCACAATAAATTTATCAAAACTGTAAGGCTGCCCAACACCATGAGCATATAAAATATTAAAAATGCATTAAACAACACATAATCAAAGAATTATACATGGTTGTCTGAGTTGTCTCACCAAACTACGTCCAGACATAACATTAATATTTGTATGCATTGTATGTTGTTTTTACAGAAAAAAACCCCACCCTGTTTTCTGTGCAATGAGTATAATTAACAAAGCAGCAGTTTGAGTGGTCACCATTCAAAACATTTTTCCACATATTTAAATTCCTAGAAATAATTCTGGAAATCAACATCTGGACATAAACAACATAATGTCATGGTTCCAAGTAATAAATCCAACAATATGTTTATTAGGTCTAAGCCCAAAGATGACACTCACAAAATCCAATTCAGTTCAGTCCTACATTTGCTTACACCTAATGGACAGAATCTTGCCAACTAAAGCTATAACTTTTTAACCTACTGTATATAGTATATACTGAGAGATTCTAGGGTATGTGGTTATATGGAAGCTCTTCTTCCCTACCTCACCCTGCTCAGGACTGTGCAGTCTCTTAATCTGGGCTCCCCTCTGGAAAAGTTCTGTGTTGTCAAAGGTCTCCCCACTGCTTTTCCAGGTGCACATTCCAGCACATCATGTATCGTTTAGCTTGTGAATCAGCTCTGTGGCTGAAACATATAAACACATACCCTATGGGAAATGTACGAGATTGCTTTTTGTACATGATATTAGGTATGAAAAAGCAAGTCGTATTTTCTCTTTACCCTTTTCTGCATGCCATGTAGAATTGATCAGATTCCAGTTGTACCTGTCATGCTCCTGGTGGAGACTGACTCTGAGAGAGAGGAGGAACAGCCAACAGGGAGTAGAAGTGTGGCTCCGGAGGTTGTGGAGGAGGCTGGGGAAGGGCAGAGGCTGGCTGAGCAGTCAGAGGAGGACCCAGGTCCATCCCCTATCCATCCTAGGGCACACTGGGTGGAGAGGATAAGGGAGAGAGGTGGTCTCCTTGAGAGGAGAGGGCCTTGATCCTCTTCACGGGCTGCAGGTGTGAGAACTGAATAAGAGTTTGGACCTGCATACTGGCAAATGCTGGAAACAAAGCATATTTTATTTTGATCTGAAGTTATCTTGGTTGGCGTCCTTCCAACAGACTGTGCCTTGTTATCTCCTTGAATTTGGTAAATACTTCTTCTGTTCCATTGTGGAAATTTCATCACTGTAGTTTGTTTTTTATTTTACCTCTATCTGCTCATTAAGTTCGGACTTTATTGTTTTCTTTTGAAGACTATTTTTGACTACGTTTTATCTCCAACTGGGTATTATTGAATAGTGGGACCAAGTTGGAGGCATTAAAGGATATTTATTTACATTTTGGATTTTGTTACTTTTGTGTTACACTCTGGGTCATCACAGTACCCCATTTCCTTGGATGTTTCCAAATTCTGCTATAATGCTACTGTATTAAAATTAGGTATGTATTGACATTCTCAGATTGCAGCATTCATTGACTGAAATAGAAACATCCAGTGTTGGACTAAAAGAATCCTTCTGAACTAAATCTAACACTCAATTTAGACATTTAGTAATATCAATGGAGTATGATGTTTTGAAACTCCTGCCATTTAGTTTTAGTTAGGCATATAGTCTTAGTTTTAAACACCATAATTTTATTCTTAGATCAAGTTTTAGATATTTTTAGCTTAATATTATTAAGAGCATCTTAGAATATCACACATCCATACAAAGAAAATCATTAAAATTGGCATTTTTTTTATGATATTGTTGTTTGATGGATTCTAGTTTTATGTTAGTATTTGACCAAACTAAAATGAAATTGAAATTGATCTCATTTCATACAAGAGAAAGAGGTTAAGAAAATTATGGAAATTCATTTTTAAATCTACATGGCACTTATCTTTTATAACCTACTTATACTGTGGAAAAGAAATGCATTGCTTTCATCACCTCATTCTGTTACTACACTTGCTTTAGAATCAATCTACCATATTTTTAAAATATTTCTGTTATAGGAAATTAAAAGAGAATTGACAATTAATAGAAGAAAAATCAATGAAAAAGGGAAGAAATACATTCGCAGCTTTATCCATATTTTTAAGCAGTTCCATTTTAATTAAGTGTTAGAAGAAAAGGCAGGAATTTTCACACATTGATAACTAAAAATTCATAGCTTTATTACTGTACATAGCTTTAGGTCAGTTTTACTTAGATAATGCATGAACATTAAAATGAAGAAAAGTTGAACCTGAAAATTCTGTGAAAAAGTTGATATGCAGCTCCTTGTATTACTACTTCATGTACTGTATGTACTTGGATAAATCACTTTGATTATATATTAATTAAAATAGGATAGGTGTAATATCTACACCTCAACAAAGAGGATCTCAACAAATAGTTTGTGATTCTTAAAAGAAACTTCTTTCTGTTTGAAAAAGTTGCTGTTAGAGAATCAGAGTCTCATAGCTTATAGGTCCGTGATGGCGAACCTATAGCACATGTGCCAGAGGTAGCACGCAAACCCCTCTCCGTGGGCACGTGAGCCATTGCCCCAGCTCAGCTCTGCCATGCATGTGCACATGCATCCTGCCAGCCAGCTGGTCTTCGGATTAGGGGGAACACGGGATATGCACGCGTTGTATTTTGGGAGTGCTTCGGGCATTCAGTGCTGAAAAAAGTTAGCTATCACTGTCATAGGTAATAAGAAACATTTTCTGCATAATTTCCATAATATGTTAAATATTATAAGACATCATTCATATATATGTTATCATTGTTAAAAAGATACAGTATATGCCAAAGGCTTGGAGGGGGGCAGGTGGATTACCTTTCTGTCACTCAATCCAGACACCTGGTCAACATATTCTTCTTGGATCATAAAGGCAGCCAAATTGGCAGTATAACTGGCCAGAAAGATGACAGCAAAGAAGGCCCATACTGATACCATGATCTTGCTGGTAGTCCCTTTGGGATTCTGCACTGGCACAGAGTTGTTGAATACAAGGCCCCACAGTAGCCAGATAGCTTTACCAATAGTGAAAGATGGACCACCAGGCTCTGAAATGACCAAAATATAGTAGAAAGAGTGAGAACTAGCACAACAAATTATTCTAAGTAATGGATGAAATGAAATTTTAGCTTTATCCAATATCAGATGTTATGCTGTTGGCTAAGACTGTGATAAAAGTCAATTCTAGTCTAAATTAGTTTGCAGCATGATTTATGTACTAAAAGGTCTTCCATACAACTTATTCTTGAATGTGAGCACAGAAATGCAATCTCAGTATTCAATATGATTTAAATTGAAATCAGCAGTCTACTCTAGCTATACTCATTAGGCAATAGTTCATAAATGGCAGACCTTGTTAAGTCATTCCATGTGCATGTTTAAGAGTTTGTGAGCAGTCCTTGGTGCTTTCTGAGTTTGGTTGTTTCTTTGCAAACTTTCATTACCCAAACTATGTAACATCAGTACATTGATGATGTTACATAGTTTGGATAATGAAATGTCTTCAAAAAAACAAAACAATAAACCAAGCTCAAAGGGCACCACGGATCTCTCATTTCAACCCTGAGTTACAAATATTGTCCAAACTCTCAGTGTATTGTGACATCTACATGAATGAATACATTGCATAAAGTAGATGCATATATTCTTTTTTACAACTCTTCTCCATCAATCGTTATCAAGTTTTTGTAATCTGGTGCTTAGAAATATGCTGGATCTAAAACTCTCACAACCAACATAACTGATGGCCAAAGTAACTAGAAATCTGGCTGTTGGAGGCTTGATATATCTGAGTGTATCAGATGGGAAGGCTGAACTAACATATTTTCTCAGTTATTAATAGACATCTTTCATACATTATTCACATTTATAAATAAGGAAAACACATTTTGCATATATTGTAGTTGGAAGTGTGACAATCCTAAAATGAAATAGTTGCCTTGGGAAAAGTTGGGTAGGTCATACAAAAGACATTAGTGAATAGAAACACGAGCTTGGAGTTAAGACAGTCCAATACACTTGGAATTTGAACTGAGAGACTTATTGCATAACCCAGTCACTGGCATCCTAATCATCAAACCCTGGACTGTTGGGAAGATAAACATGATTTATTATGAGTAGCCCAAAGAAGGATACAATGAACAAAGAACAAAGCAAAAATATCACTTTGTTTGCTTTGTATTAATAGGCATTATTATACACCCTGAAAAACTACTAACTGCAAGCCATTCCAGCAACAATTGTTAGGCAGGAATTTAAAGTATGTGCAAGTGCACATGTGCAAATATGGTATGCTACTCTTAGCACTTTTCATTATTACATAGAGAGACAGATATTGTATGTTTTTCATAGTATTTTTCTCAGATATTTAGAAACACTCTCATGAGGAAATATAATTTCAAAATGATACAGATTCTTTAATGACTATGGAGATATACATACACATGGAAAAAATCTACACACATGGAAAAAATATCCTTTTTAAAAAAAAATTAGAATAGAGTCAGCACTATTCTTTCAGTGAACTACAAGATAAAAACAATGTTGTTAATTTGAAGCATATAAATTGTTACTGGGATTACATTTATATGAAGGGTTTTGTGAGGGGGGAGTGCTGAAATGTTCTCTTTGTAACTAGGCAACAACATTCTACTTTTCTTCATTCTGCTGCCCTCAACTGTATGTTCTGTCAAGGCAGTTGGTGGTCCTTTTGCTTGCTGCTTGCCTACTAGTAAGCTATTTTACTTGAATCTTTTTATACTACATATTCTTGTATCACTTAATGGGTTTTTTTTTTAACCAAGTCCACATTGTTTTACACTTATTCAAGGGTGTAAAGGAATGGTTGTGCAAGAAAGATTTTCTTCAGTCACAGCTTTCCTTTCTGAATTTGTACAGAACTTAGTTGAACCAATTCTCTAGTGTCTATTAACCGTACTATTAATACATGCAGCAACTTGGACTGACTTTCAATAAGAATTAAGTGAATGTATCTAATGACAAATCTGGCTTCTCTATATGCAATTCAGATGAGATGTTATTATGCGAAACATTCATTTTGCATTTCATGGCTTTTTGAAAATTTAACAGTGAGGTTTTTCATCAACATTTATTTTTGCATACAAATTAATTTATAGCGGCTTGTAATTTGCATTTTTAAAATCTGAATATGCAAGTGCGGGCCATTTAAAAGAAATAAACACTGACTTCATATTTGTTTATTAAATTGAAATACTATTGAAAATTGTGCATTATTTCAGGGTTATGTAGTATAGAATTCCCATGTGCTATCAGCAATTTTTTAAATAAAAGCCTGGGTGTTGGGATTGTGATGAGAGAAGCATGACTAGGATTCTAAATGCATATTTAACTTTAAAAATAAATGAAATGCCTTTAGGGATCACACTATAGTCTACTTCGCCCCTAAAGCTTTGTAAACAATTATCAGATGTTGATAATAAGTGTTTCATGACCAATTACCACAGCTATGTATAGCTTGTTTTTGTGGGTTTCCCACATCTTCATTTGTTAGCTTACTGTGTTCCACTTCTATCTTACTATGCAAAATTTTAATATGAACACAAAGTTAATTTTAAGATTTGGAATATATTTTCTCACAACATAGGATATTTATGCAACTACCTTCCTTCAGAACTAAATATTTATAAACATTTTATCACAACATTTTAAAAAAGTGAGCACAGGTTTTTGACACTCTTATTTGTTTTGCACATAACTGCAATGCAACATTTAGAGAAATTCAAAATCTAAAGGATAACATTATTTCAGTGAGCATGTTATGTAAGGAGTGCAGTCCAAATATGGTTTTTTTGGAATGCACAGAGAATAGATTCCTCAAATTTTTTTACTATATAGGATTACAAGGGAGTGGATGGAAGTTTCACAGAATCTTCAAACATATTATTTTGAAATAAACCACTAAACCATCGCTGGAGCAATGAATTATGAGGAAATTGTAGGAACATTTACCTAATTACAACCTAAAACAAATGGAAATTAGTAATTATATTAAGAATGGAATATTTATAATATTATATCATCAACATCATTTTAGCCATTGTCTATCCACTGCAGAATGAAGACTTCTGCATGTTTTCAACCAATACAGTACTGAGCTTCCTTTTGCCATCATCAATCCACCTTGTTTTAGGTCACTTTCGTGGATGTTGTTTATCAAGTGGGATCCATTCTATGACTTGGTCCATCTGCCATCAGTTCTTCTTGCTATGTGACCATTGCCATCTCAATTCTTTTACTCTCTTGATATTGTATATTTTCATTTGTTCTCTAATCCATGTGCAGATCTTTCTATCTTGTCTTGTAATGCCGAACATGTATCTTTCCATGTGCCACTCAAAGCTTTTGTATCGATTGTGAGGTTAGTGTTCATGTTTCATCAGCATATGTCAGAGCACAAGCCTTTCTCTTCAGGCATAGGGGAAGGTTGTTCTTGAAAATTATGCTTAGCTTACTGAATGCCTGCCAACCACATTTAACATACCATTCAATTTCCTTTATTGTACCATCCTCCATTGAGATCTGTTGCCCAAAGTATATGTAGTGGTCTACTATGTCTAGTTCTTCTCCAGATATAAATTATTTTCTTTCTTTACTGAATTTATTAAACATAACCTGCCTCTTTTTCAAATTTATTTTTAAGCCAAATGGTTCTCCTGCTTCATGCAGCTCTTAAATATGTCTTCGTAGCTCTTCTGGGTCTTGTGAGAAGAGAACAACATCATCATCTGAAAAAGTTAAGTTATTTAAATAGGGTCCATTGATTTTTGTTCCAACTTTTGTCCAGTCTAGTGTGCATAATACTTCTTCAAGGCAGGCTGAGAAAAGGATAGGATTGTATCACTTTTTTCTACACCTCGTTCTATGTTGATTTCCACTTTAAGATCATTAAGGCAAATTGTCGCCATTGTTTTTTAATATATTGATTATAGTAAGTTTATGTAAGCAGTGTCTTCATCTTGGTTGAGCAATGCATTAATTATTGCTTGCTGGAATACTGAGTCAAACACCTTTTCATAGTCAATGAAAGCCATGCACAGAGGCATAGTGTACTCACTGTGCCTTTCAATGACTTGTTCAACAACCTGGATGTGATCCATTGGCTATAGAGACAATATTATATAGACATATAACACAGGAGTAATCTTAAACACATTGTTTTCTATCAAGAAATACACAGTATCATATTAATATATCCATCATATCCACAAAAGTCTTAGTCAGAGCATTTTCCCCACAAAAATAATTACATTACCAATTCCTTTATAGGGAGGGTTCATTTAGCCAAAATATGTGTTATCATTGTTTACTTATTCATTCTGCTATCTATCTACCACATAATTGCTTCCTTGTGTATACATACTGGTAAAAAATATGTACATTATATGTGTACAGCTATACATATATCCTTTTAGATATGTATACTGGCCCACAACACCTGTACAACAATTCTAACATTACTTTATTTTAGGATTTGGCTAAAATTCTTTTACAACTGTCTTTTTTTCAAGATTAGAAAGGTGGTGACATAAATCTGCTTATGGCAAATTCAGCAAACATCTGAAAAGATTTTTCAGAAACATTCCTTTCTAAATATGTTAGCACTATTGTTCTAGAGATACAACATAATATATTAAGGAGAGACGATTTAACAGTTTAGAAAAGCCAGGGTAGCACCCACTTCTGTTCATTTGATCTAGTATCTGCTTTAGTTCTCTAATCTAAATCAACTGGTCAGTCTTGCTCCTTTCATTACTTCTCCACTATTACAGAGCTTACGTAAATTTCTGGTTTTTCATCTTTTGAATTTATTTCATTCCATTTCTGCATCAGTTTGAAAATACGTGGAAAGATTAGCAGAAGCAAGGCAGGGGAACTAATAAAAGCTCTCAAATATCCATCAAGTAATTAGGGATACAAATAATATGCATAACAAAACAGGAAAATGTTATATCCTTATTAGTATCTCCAACTAAATTAATATTTCAATTTGGCAATAACAACTTTACTTAAGAAATATTGAAAAACATGTGCAAAGGATTTGGCTTCCAGTTTCTAATCTTGCTAGAAATGAACATGTCAGTATCTTGAACTGCAGAGCTGTTTTATCATCCAATTCAGATTTGCTGCTGTTTGTGAACTTACTATTCTTTTTTTTCCCTTTAGGCAAGAGGGAAAAGGTCTGTATATGGCTGACTCTTGGAGAATATCTATTTCTGTGGTCACTAGAATTGACACCAACCATGGTTGACATGTACATCAATGGGGAAGAAGTATTTTTCTGCCAAATATGGATTATAAAGATTGCATGATGAAAGATATGTCTCCTTACCTCTACCATCAGCCAGACACCGATTGTATCCCACAGGGCTGAAGTACTCAAAGACAAAGACAGCCACCGCAGAGATTATAAGCAGCATTACAAACATCATCACCCACACATCAGCACTGAATGGCTCTGGACAGAAAAGGACAGGTAATTATTTCACAGGAACCTTTCGAGCATACTCCAGAGTGCAAACCACTAGATATCTAATTATATCTTCTGAAATAGCTTTACTAAACTTATAGATGGATCTTATATATCATTGAAAATGTTGTGAACTAAACCTCACAGTGACTAAAAATGTTGAGTTGGTCTTCCTATATTTCTGTTACATTATGCGATGGTGGAGAATATTTGTAGCTCAGGTGTAGGAGGAGGGTGGAGGTTCGTTCTCGGTGCTTGTGGGTTGGTTTCTGAACATTTTTTTTACCAGGCTAGGTAACATCTTCAATGGAGTTTAGTCACTAGGATGTTACCTAACCTGATAACAAAACATTCGGAAATCAACCCACAAGCTCGGAGAACAAACCTCCATCCTCATCTGTCACATTATTCTAGAACTCCTAGTTATAAGAAAGAGGGAGCAATCATTAATGGCACCAAAGCCCCATTAAGCTATATTTTAGCATATATAAATTTAGCATCACCTGTATGTTTTCAAGTATGTCTTCCCCATAAGAATTTGAAGTTGGCTTTTATAAAAATGAATGCTGAAATGTATAGGAAGCTAAAGTATCCACTCAGTATTACATTTTGCTATCTGACTTTCCCAAACTGCAGCATTCTAGGCATCCTGCCTGAACAATGCATTAATCACAAAGACCTACTCCATCATAGGTTTGTCATTTTTTTTTTCAATCTCCAATTTTGTGTCTTTAACAAAATTAAATGCAGAAGACAAAGGATCCAAAGAAAAATAAGCACCAGTAAAAGTTTGTGGGTAATAGAGGAATATATCTTATTGATAATCTTAGCAGTTTTCAATGCCATTAATCACACTAGCATTCTGAATTTGCCATTCTGACTGGATCTGGGAACATATATGTGATTCTACTCCTACATACCAGCAAGTTTTTTTCCCGTTTGCTCTTGGTTTATAGATTTGGAATAAGTCACTGGATTTCCCACAATAAACATCTTGATATATAATTATGTATCTTTCTATCTAATCCTAGAAGGTAGCAGAACTTTTAAATCGATATTTGGGAAATTGGGATAGGTGAAATGTTAAAACACTGAAACTTTTATCAAGATAAAACTGAAATATTGATCAATAGAGAAGTCTACCAATGATTAATGATGTGACCTATTTTGAAACGAATAGCTCTGTTTCTAAATAATATACTTCAGAGTATCAGGATGTTGTTGGATTTGGACAGAATTCTAGAGAGAGAGAGAGACAGAGAGAGGGAGGGAGAGGGAGACAGACAGACAGACAGACAGATAGAAAGATACAGATACACATATAGTTATAATTTGATATGTCTACCCTTTTTTGTAAAATTATTGCAAAGATTGAGAATATCAGGAACCTGCTCTTAATATAGCCCCAAACCTTATCTTTACAAAAAAAAATCTAGATATCTATGACTAGAGAATTCTAGTGTGGCTTCTGGCAATGAAAGAATGGCCCATCTCTTCTCTATTGGAATCAGGGCTGCTTTTGAAATAGTGCTTGGAATGCTGTTGTCCCTGCTCACAGGCCTCTTATATAGAAATTGTGATTTCATTGCTGTTTATGATACTTTTAGAGTATTTCCAAATTAAATTCAATATGCCTAGAGTATTTTGAAATTAAGTTCAAAGTACTGATTATAATATTCAAGTTCTGAGTATTTTGAGGATTGAATACTCAAAATACCATATTCTATTGTTTATGTGCTGAAACTTGCAGGGTGAATTCTACATTAAATTATACCATTGTCTAATGTATAGTGTCAATTGCTTAGGACAAGGCTTTCAATTTGGTTGTATCTTGATTCTGGATTTCCTATCGCCAGGGGGATAGCTTAGGGTTTTTCCATGCATAATTCCACAGTCTAACAAAGATTGACATAATTAATAGACCCTTTATAATGCTATAATATGCAACATTTTAGGGATTATCTAAATTATTTTGATGATATATTTACTCTTATTTATTTAAAAGATTTATTTATGTTGCTAAATTCCCAAAGGGAAACTTTTAAAAAACATTTATTACTATATCATTGTGTTTTGCTCTGAGGGCTTTGCCAAAATGGGTTTTATAAATCCCCCCAATAGACTGCTATATTCCAGAAATAAACTCCCGCATTTCTTTACTTACAAGACAAAGTAATATTTCTGTATGGCATATTTCTGGGGCTTGCATCAAAAAGGTAGAAATCTTATTGTAACAAACATAATCAGGCTTAAGGAAGTACAGGTAAAAGAAAAACTGAAAATATTTATTTGAATAGAGTTATACAATGATATTCACTAGAAATATCTAATTTGAGAATCTGGTGTTGATATTTCTAAGTTAATTTCTTATTCTCTTATCAGCCGTTGAATCCTGAATTTAGCTCAAACTAGAACTTCAACAAATCCAAGACTGCATATAAATGTATGCTTGTTTATTTAATCAGAAAAAGAGCTGCCAACATATATTTCTCTGCACTTTGCCTCCAAAGAATGCTTTACCTAAAAAGGCAGAAGGTGAGACTGTCCCATTGCTTCGTGACACCATTACACTGATCCCTGTCTCAATGAAGGGAACAGAAAAATCTACTACTTCTGAACGCTCTGCATTTATGGTGAGAGATCCCACAGCCATGTAGGCACGTTTGGCAACCACCTAGGATGAGGGGAAAGACAAAAAAATATTTTTGATATGCAAGCTGCATCTTTTCTGTTCTTCATCACTTCTCATAATAGTAGAATAAGGGACTGAAAATTCTTTAAAAATAATGGAAAGTTTTAAAACATATAATACCAATATTCATGACAATAAGTTCAGGGTGTAAGCACATATGAAACACAATGGATAGATACATATTAATCAGTATAATTGGGGTTTTTCCATGCATAATTCCACAGTATATTTAGATAAATATAAAGTATAAAGTTTCCAATTTAAACCATGATTTTAATGACAGGAGAGAGAATGCAAGGAAAAAAGTAACAATAGGAATGAAAATTAAAAGAAATCAAATGAGAAATATCTCATTATATTAGAGTGAGTCAATGTAATATGTCAACTAGTAGAGCCGGGGAGATCAAAATTCAAGTCCATTTCAGCCTTGGAAGCTCACTTAACCAGGTACTTTTTGTCTGTTCAAGCTAACACCCAACAGAGGGTGGAACAACAGAGGAACAACTTGGAGGATGGAGTGATGCATACGCTACCTTGAGCATTTGAAGGAAAGGAGGTATATAAATTTAATCCCAAAAAATGGAACCAAAAGAATGTATGTGGTTCAAGTATTAGTGTCCATATTGGAACATTCTTTCTTTTATTTGCAGTTTTCCTTTTTTAACTTTTTACAATTGTTTAAAGCAGGGATGGAAATCTGCGGACTTCCAGATTTTGCTGAATTGTCAGCAGCCCTAGCCAAGTGTAGGCATGATAAAACTGAATTTCAGTTCAGTGATGTGTATGTGTGTGTCTGTGTGTGCGTGCATGCAGGCACACTCATTCAGTTTTGTGAAAATCCTGTGTTTCTTGGCTTACCTCACCAATCATTCCATTCCATGTTCCGTTGACCTTCTTTCCATGTTTACCATTGGTTACCAAATAAAGATCATAGGTGAACTTCACAAACTTGGAAATTTTTTTAAGAATATCAATACAAAACCCTTTGCAACATTTCTTGATATAGGCAGTCTCTTCATCTGTTTTATTTCTAGACAAAGACAAGAAGATGTATTTTTACAGAATAAAAATATGCTAAATCTATAAACAAAAACATATTAGTCCATGGTTGGCATCATGTTGTATTTAAACTTTTTAAAAAAATGTTATTTTGATGACCACCACATAATTTTTAAAATATTCCCACTCTTGATTCTAAACTGAAATCTAAATCTAGCTTTTAAAGATAGCAGAAACTGAACATCTTTAGTAGAAATATTGAAAAAACAAATATGATTTTTCTTTAAGCAAAAGCATAAAATTCTTGCCAAAATGTGATTGAAAATTGAATATTTAGCTTATTTTTTTAAAGAATTACCTTGGAATTTACACATGAACATATATACATAGTAAGCAAACACAGAACTTTTAAGAGATAAAAGTTTGGATAGGATTCCCTCCTTTCCTTTATATAGTAGGTCTGGCTTCAACTTTCCCTGATTTCCAAATACTGGTAGATCAGCTTTGGAAGAGAAGAGGTAAGGAAAAAAAACTATGTAAGAGAAAAAAAATCAAAGATTTATATGTGGATTCACAGATGGCCATTGAAGAAACTCTAATGGAGTTTCTTTCTGAGAACAATAATGATCTCTTTCTTACTGATACTGGTCAATAACCTGTTCTTCTTTACTGGGACCCATATAAATTACAAATATAAGTGAGTAACAAGTTACCTGATGATGGGAACTAATGATCAGAGAGCCATGAAGGTAAGCATGCTCCTCTAAAAGCTACATATTATTGGACTGAAAATTAAGCCTGTAATACTTAATAAAAGTGGAAGGGTACATTAAAACAACCTGAAATATATTGGGAGGCCATAGCAGAACTGTGGACAGTGCACATTGAGTGAAAGCTGATGTCTCTGAATACAGGTTCCTGATAGCACAGCACAGCACAGCACAGCACAGCACAGCACAGCACAGCACAGCACAGCACAGCACAGCACAGCACAGCACAGCACAGCACAGCACAGCACAGCATAGCATAGCATAGCATAGCAGGAACAGAATCATAGCCTATTTGGAAAACCATTGCATCAATGGTGACTATCATGGAAATAGCTGTGGATCCTGCAGGACAAAAACATTTAAGATAAAATGCAATGGAGGGTCTGAGATGAATGTTCACGTTATATTCTTGGCCCAGGGTCAGAGACCCTTTATCTAACCATTGCCTTTTGTAGCATTTCTTCCTCCTGCCTTCAAAGCCATTCCTTCTTTCCTCTATACTTATCAACATCAGGGTGAAGAAGGGTTCAAGAGGAGACAGAAATGAGAGGGAATCACTTATCAAACCTGATAATCCCACCTTAAGCATCCTATAGCTAAATTAGCAGTAAAGTAACACAAGTGCTAAATAAGTAAATAAAAATAACATAACATAACATAACATAACATAACATAACATAACATAACATAACATAACATAACATAACATAACATAACATAACATAACAAAACGTAACATAACATAACATAACATAACATAACATAACATAACATAACATAACATAACATAACAAAACGTAACGTAACGTAACGTAACGTAACGTAACGTAACATAACATAACATAACATAACATAACATAACATAACATAACATAACATAACAAAACGTAACGTAACGTAACGTAACGTAACGTAACGTAACGTAACGTAACGTAACGTAACGTAACATAACATAACATAACATAACATAACATAACATAACATAACATAACATAACATAACAACATCATAACATAACATAAATAAAATAGAATACTGCATAGCAGAGTTGACTCAGGAAACACTTTGGATGTATTGAAAATGTTATCACTATGATGACCAAAAGAGAACTGAGCAATAGGTGGAAGCCAAAGGCAGAGCTATATGAGGACAAAGTTCGATTCCTTTCTAGACTCTTGAAAAATAAGCAGCACACAAACAAAATTAATTAATTAAAACATAGCCCTAGAAAATTCCACATAAAAATATCATGCCCATATTGGTGTAATGAAATTAGATTTATTCTGTCACTCAGAACTAAGTAAAACTTCCCAGTTTTTCTATAGCCGATTTTGCATTCCTTGATATAATAACTTGCCATTTGAGTTAAGCCTAACTCTGTCCCTGCTGGACTTTCAGAAAATCCTTAAGACCTGGCTATTTTCCCAGGCATGAGGGTGGGAGAGCAGGAGAACCCAAGAAATGTGCTTTTATTAATTTCCTTGGTTGTCATTTTATGCCCCATTGTATTTGGTTCTAATTCTTTTTATGTTATTTTTGCTTTTTACAGTTTTTTAAAAATATTGTTAGCTACCCGGAATCATGTTTACAAGCCATATAAATCTATTATAAATAAACAAAAAAAACAAATAAATAAATAAATAAATAAACAAATAAATAAAATACCCACTGCTGAAAAGCCCACTTGATGAAGATAATGCTCCAGAATGGAGTAAGATAAAATGAATTAAACATGACTCCTCTGAAACAATGTAGCTGTATTGCCATTGTTGCAGGAAGAAACATGCTGAAAAGAACTAATTATAAAAGGTTTTGTTGGTACCTACTCTGATACAATCCGTTTTTGACATGGAACTGTGTTCCTCATACAGGTGCCACTTAATGGGTCCACGCTTTCCACAATAACAAAAGGTGCTTCTTCAAGGGTCACTATGCTAAGATGGTCATCCTCACGTTCTTCACAGTTAGGATATAGCTCGGAACGTGGCCACACGTAATACTTCATCTTGAGGCGTTTGTCCTTCCACCATCCCACCTGAAATGATACACAAAGAAAGAAAGAAATATGTCATTGCTAAAATCATGCTTCAAATTTTAGTTCAAAAGGAACAGCTGAATGCAGAAAAATAATGTCTAAACCGAGAACTCATCAGGCCTATTTATAGATTTGGTGTGCTTGTTAGTATTATTTATATTCTTGTTTTCTGTCAGTCATGCTCAAGACAATTAATTATATTCCAGTCAAAATCAGATAATCAAAACCAATAATCTAATATATCTTTATTACTTTGAACCTATTCCCAGGCCCTGAACCAAGGAAAAGTCAGATCCTAACAAAAAGCAACATTTTCAAATAAAAGTTCATCTGAAACAGTGCTGATTGTTTTTCAAAAATAATAGAGCTAAATAGAACTTCTCTCTCAGGAAAAAAAACAACTGACCATTGACAAAAAAAAAAAGACCGTCCTTTACCCATCATGCATCTAATATCAGGAGGAATTAAAATAAGGCCTCCGAAGCAGATCTCAATAACAGGTACGAATGAATGATTTTATTTTTTTTTCAGATGAGCTGTTAAGTACCAGAGGCTTTAGAAATCAGAAATAGCGCCAAGCCAATTGTACTGGAATACTATTAAAGATGCAAACTCCCATTTGAGGATTTGGCTTTGACAAGCCAAGTTTAAAGTCTCTCCCTTTCATAGTTCTTCATGTTATTTAGCATAGAAGTAAGTAGGTTGGATAGATAGATGAGGTCAACTTCAATTTTTCCAGGGAAGTATATTCTGTAGTTAATAGACCTTCAGCTAAAGTGCTTGCAGCCATCACTGTTTTTAACTTCTACCATTCCAAGTGCTTGCATGAAGCTTCAAACCTGATTTTTGGCATAAATTTAAGCTTGTGAAAATTACCATGTGTGAGTTAGGTTGCCAAACAATAAAGAAATAAAAGGTTGCATACCTATTCTTATATGAAATGCTAAAAAAGTAAGAAATATTAGTGGACAAAATTCATACTAAGAAATGAAAACTTTTCCACATAAAATCTCATTTCTAGGCTGAATTTATTGAGTACTTGCATTTCTTAACCATTAATTTGATTTTTTTTAACCTCAAATGTAAAGCAAGTGGTTATTGAAGCATATAGTAACATTTTAAAGATGCTCAGATGAGGTAGTAGTAATACTACAGTTCCTGAGTTACTACAATTACTAAAGAATTTTTTATAAGCATATCCAGCGGGTTCAAACTCATGTTGTCACATGATGTATCAAGACATTTTTCCCCTTCACTAAACCAGGGGTGGGTGTGGCCAGTGCATAATGCATCCGGGCCACAGGCCGGGAGTTTGACAGCCCTGAGCATATCTACCAAACAGGATGCTTTTTTAAAAAATATAGATTCTTTCTGATGATCCCCAACATGCAATATTTATTTAAGAAATGCCCAAATATCAAATATAGCATTTTTCACACGTTAAAAACTATTGCACTTTTATCTGCATTCACTACCTTCTTTAACACTAATTATAATCTTGATTAGTAGATATCCAAGAAGCCATAGGCTCAATGAATCTAAAATAAACTCTTGTTTGCTGTAGATGCAGTTTTCTACCTTCTCCCACAGGGCTTCAGTTGAAGCAAACTGACAGCAAGGGTGGTGTGGGTGGAAGACTGGCATCAACTCCAGTTGTTCCCTCTGTATCTGCTCTATGAGCTTCAGTTCCCTGTGGCTGTCAATTCACTCTTTTCTGCTACATCTGTTGTTTCAGAATCACTAAACAAAAACACCTTTTTTAGTTGCAAGAGGTTACTTTTGTATAGTCAAGAATTTTCTGGTGTTTTAATAATAGCATCCAATGCTATCATTAAACATGTATTGCTTCTTTAAAGCCTTGATTTGATTTTTTAAAAAACAAAATCCAATGTGAACTATGTAAATACCTTATTTCAAGAAATAGAAAGTCATTTATATGCATCAGTGACATTCTTACAAGGTCCCAAAGGATATTGATTCTGTGACAATAGAAGACTTAAGCGCTGAAAGGCATTAGGTCAACTCTTCAGTTATTTCAGGAAGTGGCATGAAATGGTACGAACAATCTTTACTTTCTCTTAAGAAGCCACTTCTGTCATTCTCAGAAAAATGGTTTCTTAATACTATTTCATCCCACTTAACATCTAAGTTATTTACAATGTTAAACAGGTATGTAATGCATATGTTTGTGCAAGTCTATGCACATGTACTTTCCTTGCCCAAATCTTTCAGTTCTGTACAAAGGAAGAGGAGATAGGAATTATCACTGTTATCGTTTGAAATTTTGCCTTAAAGATGAAATCAGCCACAATTATTTGTGCTGCCCATTTTTGCAATGTAACTCATACATTTTAGGACCCAAACTATCAAGAACTATGATGTAATATCAATTGGGCCATTTTAAAGATCATTTCCTAATTTCAGGGAATTCATACAGTATTGATCTCTCCATAGAGCTGTGATTGTGTTCTGTGATAATTATAGAAGCAAGTGGTTCTATTTAACTGATTTTATTAAAGGTTGATAAAGTTTTCCTTAAGGAATTAATAAAGAGAGATATCGAGGCCATCCAAATATCAGATTGTAAACTATTTATTTGGCTCTAGGCCAGACAATTTAGGGTGATCAGGCAATTGCTGTCTTTAGTTGGCCATTACTTTCTTGTCATCTCCTCAGAAAATCTCCCTATCTTTTTGCTATTTTTTGCTGTCCCATAGAATACATTGCTGAAATGATCAGCTAGCCATAGGTGAAAGGTATGTTAGAAATATGTTTTTGAGGCACGGTTTGAGCCTCTTCAGTGACAGACCAAAATCTGTGATTGTGCGCAGTTTCGATCTGTGCTTGCTGGTGGAGCACCCCGAATCGGCTGGTTTTGGGGCTAAGCCACCACGTAAAGGTGATGAAAAGGGGGGAGACTGCCAGCAGGGTCAAGGAGAACTGCATCTCTCCTCCCCAGCTGGCCATTATTCCCTTTCCCAAAGGCGGCTGCAGCGGTGGTCAGAAATGGCCACCTCAAAGAAGAATTCGATTGGAATAGAATGTGCAGGAGGAAGATAAGAAGATAAAGTTTTGGCTGACCGGGTCAAACTGAAAAAACAACAATATAAGGTACCCTGGAATTTGAATTATAAAGAACCATTGCTCCCAAAAAAGACTTTGAAGTGGCGAATGAGAGAGGGAAGGGAAAGGATTTGGGTTTTTTTTTCTTTCCTTCCCCATATTGACAACTAAGAGATTTAAGCAAGAAACCGGCTAAAATCCACTTTGACATTAACAGGCATTTAAGCTGAAAATAAAATGTCAAAGGGATAATAAAGATTTCTGGACTCTCAAAAACTTTTAAAAGAAGGAGAGGAGAGAAAAGGAAAAAAACAAAAGGGTGGGATCTAGAAAAATGGAGGAGATCACCTGGAAGTGAAAGGAATTAACAGTGAAACTTTAACAAGATTCATAAAAGATACATTTTAACTGAAACTCTGTAACAAGATAATAGAACCCCAGGAAGAGAAAGTGGGAAAAAAGAAGAAGAAACAGCTTTGGATTATTTGGATTATTTAGTGATTTTTGGATTTTTTGGTTACTGGATCTAAAGGACTAAAATTAATTGGGTGGTTGTTTAAAAGTTTTTAAAATGGTATCACTCTTGGAAGAATTGAAAATGGAACTTAAAAAACAGAAAGAAGATGCACAAGAAGGAAGAGGTTTTTTTGGCTTCGCATTTCAATTTTTAGAAATGGAGATCCTGAACTATGAGAAACAAGAAATGCCAGTAGAACAAGAAGGGGAGGACAAAGAAGAAACCATCTTCAATGACCAAGTAATTCTATGTGGGGAAAAGAAAGGAAAGGGGGGAAAGAGAGTGAAAATTTAAAAATCTGAAAAAAAAGAATAGTTTGAAAAATAATTACAACATTAGGAAGAAACAGAAGAGAGGATTACAGAAGAGAGAATCAGAATTAGAGAGACAAGGGAAGGGGGAAGAAAAGGGGAAAGAGAGAATCAGAATTAGAGAGAAAAAGGGGAGGGGGAAGAAAAGGGGGAAGAGGGAAAGGAAAAGAAATTATAAAGGACAGAAACAGGATATAGAGAAACAGGGAAAATGTACAAGGATTAAAGGTATAAGCCTATTTAGAAGACACGAAGATCATGGGTGAAAACTTAATTGAAAAGGGGATTCAGCAAAGGTACATAAGATAGTATTGTTATATTAGAAATAGAAATGAACTTTGAAAATATGAAACAAGTGTGATTAAAATGATAGATAAAATACTCGTTGTCATGTAATGGAATGTTTGTTAATAAATAAATGAAATAAGAATGAGAGAATGAAATTAGGAAAGGAGGGAACACTTTAATTATTACTAATGTGCTATAAAAATTTAAGTGAAGAGGAATATGAAAGAAATATGAAAAAATTATGGAAACATTATAAGTGTTCTGAAGGAAGTATGATATCCTATTGAAAATAAATGTTAAAGATGTTAAAGATTATAATTAACATTAATGATAGAGCTGAATTGGAACAGAATAAGTATTATATATATATCTTCTCTTTAAGAACTTAGTGTGTATTTTAAAATGTACCAAGCAGATCTCGACTGGTAGTTATGTGTTATACTGAATGTTATAATTGTAAAGGCATAAATTGAAATTTAAATAAGAGTTGAATGGAAAAACATTAAAAGATACAAAGCTGATATACTCCAATCAGTAACTACAGGGGAAAATTTTGTTTAATGAGAAAAGAAAATATGAAATTGAAACAGGACAGACAAAAGTATAAATATAATGGTTAGAAAGATATTGAAACTTAGAAAAAGATATATATAACTGAATTTAGAAAGGAATGAGATAATTAAAAGTAAGGTTGAGAAACTAAGGGAAGGGAAAAATTATTGAGAAAATGTTAAAATAGTAATGAGAAATGGAATAGAACACAAAGACGAATATGAAATTGAGTTTGTGTCTGTATGGAGAAGTGATAACCCGGGACCATGCTATTCTCAAAAACATAAATTTTATTTGTATTATGTTTTATGAAAACCCAAATAGATTTTTTACAAAAAAAAGAAATCTGTTTCCAAATACGTAGAAATTACATTGATCAAAAGAGATTAATATTGCTTGTGGAATTAATTAGCATGAAAAATGTTCTATCATGAGCCTAGAGCTAACTTAAAGCAGGACGTGCTAACACCTTGCAGTTATTTAATGGGATTTCAGTTTGACAAAATAGGATAGCTACATAGCCAAAGATCATTGCTGCTTTCTCTTGTTGATCAAAGTGGCTATATAAGAATTTAATGTTATAAGGAGAAAATGAGATTTTAATGTGTATGCTCACTTCTTTAAATATAAATAATCATTTCCCAGAAATGATTCTTCATTCTCCTCATTATCCCAGATTGGCCACCATCCCAGATTATGCAAGTATCACAATTTTGTTAAAAGGTTATTAATTACTGGTTTCATTATTGCTCAATCTCCATGTTTTCTACACTGCTAAAATCTTGCCCTCTGACTTAGTCTGAAGAGGTTAAAAAGGTACATGTTAAAAGCTTCTATATTTAGCACACTGGACTAAAATATAATGGCACATTAGAAATAAAGGCTTTGGGAATTATAGATGGTACTCTCCTACATCTATCCCCTTTTTATTTTACTTTGGAGGTAGTAAATGGACAAATTTGCTTATTCCCCACTATTTATGAAGAATGACTTTTAATTCACATGGAAGAAGGCAGTGGCAACTAAAATATCCTTGGGTTTCTCTCCAGGTTTTCTACTCACATTGGATATGACCAAGCCAAAACAGCATATAACAGACACATGGGCCAATTGAACCTAGCCGGGTGTCCAAAATTTATTGCCAGTGAATCAAAGAGGTACTCTTGGATTTCTCTATAGGGTTTTTAGATTAAAAAAAAAAAGATTTTTGTTTAGCTAGATATATGAGAGAGAGAGAGAGAGAGAGAGAGAGAGAGAGAGAGAGAGAGAGAGAGAGAGAGAGAGAATTAGTTTTTTAACCTTGTGTATGTTATATTCTTTTGTAGCTTTTAAAATTATTGCTTGTGTTTTACCCTTCCTAAGTTTGTCTATGACCATTATAAAGATTTGATTTAATTACTTAAAGCAAAGAGGATTTCCTGCATAAGTGGACAGTCAAAAAGATATTCAAGATACAATATAGAATAATGTAACAAATATATAATTATACACACATTGCCACAAGATGTAATATAATGTAATGTGATGACATTCTGGATTCAATATGATTAAAAATAATTAGACAAAGTAACAGTGGATCATTCTGTAATTGTTACTATTTATTCAGCTTTATTAAGCTTTCAGATGGATATAATACCACTTATTGGAAAGTTAAAATAAAAAAAAAAATACAATTGCTCCAAGCTATACTTGACTTTACAATTTGCCAGAATGTGTAATAAATAGATATTTGATCTTGTTCTTCAGGACAATAATTTCATCTCACAGTCTTCCCCACCCTGGCATTTAGTAGATGCAATTATTTGGATTTCAGATCCAGCTCATCTGTATGGATGAGGCTAACAATGCAATATTTTTTAACAAAAGTCACAATAAAGCAAAATTAACAAACCTTCCTTCATCAAGTTATACATATTCATATAATATGCTTAATGACAGCTGCAGTATTTTCCAAGCACATTAACAACTTTATAAAAATAAAAGCATAATAGTCAATGTAAAATTAAACAATACAGGAGGAAAACACTATATAAAATGTGTAGCATTTGCAGCATATTACAGAGATGTTCACATTCTCAAGACTAATCTATGGAATCTAATAATTCTTATGTTTGGGAGAAGAGAAATATTTTTATTGGATGCAAACCAATAACACAAACTTTCTTGAAAAGACTGCTAACAAATAGAACACCACAATTGAAGAATCTTCCTTCTCTGTGTTCCTCTACCTGAAGTTGCTCAACTACAGCAACTGAACAATTATCTCAGGGTTATGAAAAAGGCATATGGAATGAGATTGTCATTTGAATATTCTGGGCACAAGCCATTTAGGATTTTATCGGTAAAAAGCAAAACATTATATGTTAAATTATTATACCATATCATTATGAAATCAATGTAATGCAATAAGTAGGCTAATTTTAGACTAACAGTTACAAATTACTTTACTGCTTTGTTGTTTTTATATATTTGCTGTTTTATTCAATTGTTGTACGCTTCTCAGAATCACATTGTGTGAGATGGGTGGCCATGTAACTGTAGTTAATAAATAAATAATATGAGTTTCACTAATGACACTGTGATTTATTTAGTAATCAAATAAATAAATAATCATTTTGGAGCACCTTATAAAAAAGTTTTAAGCAAACATTCTGAAAGCCAGTTCAATATAGTGGTTAAGACACCAGACCAGAAATTAGGAGATTGTGAGCTTTATTCCTGCTTTGTACACTAAGATGGCTAGATGACTTTGGATCAGTTGTTCTCTCTCAGTCCAAGTAAGAAGGCAAGGGTAAACAACTTCTAAAACTCTTGCCCAAAAACCTTCTCGGTGTCCTTTAGAACAAAATTTTATTAAGTAAAATATTTAATTATAGAGAAGGATCAGGAAACTATACTAGAAATGTTATAAACACCGGATTCATCATTATTTAGCATATACAGAAAATCCTCAACTTACATTTTGTGACCGTTTGAAGTTACAATAGCACTAAAAAAAAAGTTATTTATGACTGCTTTTCATACTGAACGATTGTTGCAACATTCCCATGGTCATTTGATCAAAATTTGGACACTTAGCAAGTGACTCAAAATTACGATGGTTGCAGTATCCTGGGGTCATATGATCACCTTTTGCAACCTTCTGACAAACAAAGTCAATGGGGAAGCCAGATTCACTTTACAACTGTAGCAATCCACTTAGCAACTGTGAGAAAAAAGATAATAAAATGGGGCAAAACTCAACAATTGTCTCACTTTGCAACATACATTTTGGGCTTAATTGTGGTCTTAAATTCAGAACTACCTGGGTTGAATTTAAAAGAATACAATTTATAGGATCATTTGTTCAAAGCATTTCTAGATCCCATCTAATTCACATCGTACAATTAAATTATATGGAGGTTCTAGCCAGCCAATGAACCCTTATCCCAACATCAGGCTAAATGCTGAGAAAATAAAGATTGAGCAGGGAAAATAAAGATTGTATAACACAACATATTTTTCTATTTTAAAAAAATCTCTGCAAGCAAACATTTTCCACCTCAATAATCAGATTAAAACTGAGGTATGAATCAGACAATGTAAGAAGGCCATCAAGTCCCTTCAAACAATTTTAAGTGAAAGTATGTCTACCACCTCCCAAGGCAATCTTTTCCATTTTTTAACAGCTCTTACCATAAGGAAGATTTTCCTGAAATCCAGCGGTAACCTATTTCCTTGTAATTTAAACCTATTGTTTCTTACCATATTTTCTTGAACAATTCTGCACAATTCTGCTCAGTATTCTACATGCTAACCTTTTAGATACCTGAAGTCTTCTTGATATCTTCTCTAACTGTTGTGGCCCACCAGCAGCCAGCAGAGATGGCAGCAGATTCGGACAGTGAGGAGGTTGTGGAGGAACATGGGCCATTCCTGGAGTCTGGGGAAGGCTCTGATGAGTGCTCTGCGTCAGGGGCAGGGATGGGGCCAGGACTGTCTGACAGTTGTCAGCTGCCTTCAGAGTCAGACATCAGTGAGGCAGAAGGAGAACTGGGAGCCTATTTCCATTGTGCGCATGCACAGAGCTGCCAGAAGAAGGGAACAGCTAAGGAACAAGGGTCAACTTGGGAGTAAAGCCACAGATGGTGGACGGTGAATGGCCTTCCCATAGGGAATAAAAGAGAAGCAAAAGGGGAGTTTTGCAGGAGACAATTAGTTCATTTGGGTGAAGATCCGTTCCTGCATTTTTGCCAAGTGTTGTCTGCTACAGCATGGCATCTGAAAGATATTAGCCTGGCAACTCTCCAAGCCTGATAAAGGTATGTAATTGTGAAATACCTTGAAAGACTGTTGGCCAGGACTTGCTGAAGAGGAATTCACTGAAACTAAATAAAAGGGGTTTATTGGGATGAGGAGTCGGATTCATGCAGTTGGGAAAGCCTAGGTCAGAACATTAACTCAGGCTAAAGTATGACCAATGCCTCAAGCTTTCCTCAAGAGTCTTTCCGTCCACATACTGTTATCAATTTGCTCCAGTTTGGAAAAGTTCTTTCTGAAACAATAACCTCTTGATCTTGGCACTCTTCTTTTATTGTTGCAACCTAGGATTGTGTTTGCCTATTTTGCAGATGTTATTGGCTCATATTCAACTTGTATTCACCAAGACACCCAATTCCTGTTCATATGCACTGCTGCAAAGTATACTTTCCCACTGTTCTATATTTACATACTTTTTTTCTTTTCTTACATAAATATAGGATTTGGCAGTTGTCCCTGTGGAAATTGGAATGTGGAAATGTTGTCAGGATCTTCCTAATTCTTCATACTTTCCTCTAATGTATTTGCTATCCTACCCTAAAGTTATGTCTTCTGTGAATTGGTTAATCATATTTTATAACCAGTCATCTAAATTGTTTATAAATATGTTGAACAGCACAAAGCCTGGAACAATATTTGACCTAACATGCTTAACTAAACATCTTTTCAACTTGACTCATTGCCTACAATTGTTCAGCTCAGTTTTTGTCTAATGATAGCATAAGTCCAGCTCACATTTGGTCCTCTTCTGTACTTGTTGAAAGTTTTGCTCAAATTGAAGCACAATTATGTCAACCATATTCTCATGGCCAAGTCAACTAAGCTAGTCATTGTATTAAAAAACAAGGTCAGGTTAATTTGGTATGATTTGTTATTCAGAAACCTATGCTGACTCTTACCAAGTTATGGCACCCTTTTCTAAATGCTGATTAACATTTGGTTCCTCCCCACCCCACCTCTTTTTGAAGATAGGAAGATCTGTCTCCAGTTTTTGAACTCCATGTCAATCCTCCATGATTCTAGAGGTCGCACAAAGAGATATGAACGGTGTACCTCCTTGACAATTAAATCCATTCCATTTCCTGATTATGTCCTTTTTAATGTTTACCTTAGTTAAAAACTCCTGCTTCCAAAATTGTTTCTTGTGCTTTTTCTTATTGTTTATAACTGTGCTTTCTATTTCATATTAATGAGAAGTTCCAACTGCCCTGTGCTCCATTTAACTTGCGAGTTTCTGTATATGTGAATCCACTTAGTACTTATTCAAGACTGTTGATACTGTTAACCCTGAAATCTAGTGTGCATGTGTAATTATGCTCCATTTTCCATTTCTGCAGTACCTTGAATTCCAAGTTTATGTGTTCATTTCTTCCCCAAGGTTCCCATTGCTGTTATGTCTTCAACTACCTAGTCAACCAACCAGGTCTAGGACAGCCAACCCTTTTCTCTCTTCTATAACCTCCTGGTTTTAATCAGTCACAGCAAGACTCCTAAGGATTTTGAAGGACTTTGCAGTCTTGGCTGAGTGGAATTTCCAACATGTGTCTATACAGGTAAGTCCTTGACTTATGACCATAATTGAACCCAATTTTTTGTTGCTAAGTGAGATGGTTGTTAAGTCAGTTTTTCCCCATTTTACAACCTTTCTTGGCACAGTTGTGAAGTGCAGTTATTAAGTTAGTAACATGGTTGATAAGTGAATCTGGTTTGCCTATTAACTTTGCTTATCGGAAGGTTGCAAAAGGTGATCACACTACCTCAAGACACTGCAGTTGTCATAAATATGAACCAGTTGCCAAGCATCTGAATGATGCTGAATGTCATAAGTGTGAAAAATGGTAATAAGTTACTTTTTTCAGTGCCATTGTAACTTTGGTCACTAAATGAATGGTTGTAAGTTGAGGACTACATGTATAATTAAAACATTCTGTTATTACTGTCTTGTCTCAGATATATGTGTGATTTATTCCAGGAATTCAGAATTTTTTGACAGATGTGGAGATCCATAACAGCCTATAACAACTTGCCTGTATTATTACCCAAATTCCCCAAACTAGATCCTTGTGATTAATTTCTTAGATCTCAAATATGTGGCAATTCTTTCATATATAATGCCACTTCTTCTTGCCCTTTATTTAGCCACCCTTCAATGAATTAGTTTCTTCAGCCTATGAATTCTACTCATGAATTTTATGCCACAAGATTTCACTAATGCCTTTTAAATTATATTTACCTTTAGGCATTAAGATTTCTATTTGCTTCCTAAACTCTGTGCATTGTATTGGAATGCTTGGGTTACTTAACTTAAATTATTCTTTGCTAAAGGTGCACCATGCTGTTTTCTGGAGTCTATTCCTTCACCCCAAAAAGGTTTCAATTTATAGCTGTCTAGTTCAGATTTGCAAGGCACCATCTATGGACGTTCTTCCCAGCTTTTGTTAGGTATCACCCATCACTTACCAGAAGTCCTTCATCTCAGAAATACATTGGATTATGAATTTGAATACAGTTTGGATCTGGAAGAATCTAAACTCTTCCCACTGGGAAGAATCTAAATTGAGGTAGCCAGTTGTTTACCTGCAGTATTCTTGGGTTGGAATAATTCCAAAATTGAAAAAACACACAGTAGTATAGTCCAAGACGGAATATATTTCGGGGGCGATTGTTTAACCCCCTTGTTCACCCGCGAAGTACAATAAGGCAAATGTTAAAAACGTTAAAACCGTCATAAAAACCGTCATAAAACCAAGGATGACCGCTGCTCCCGTTCTTTTAATCCAATTGGCTTATTAAGATTAAGCCAGTGACCGGTCGTCACGTAGCTGACTCCTCCTCGTCGCTGAGACGCGGTTTGGTCCGTTGACGCTGCCCCCTAGTTAGCCTTAATTGGGCTATTAGGGGCTTCCAAATTGCGCTTAAGTGAGCGGCGTCAGCTCGATTACACACATTGTCCGTTGCGGCAATTAGTAATTGCTCGCTTACTCGTCGTTCCCGAAAGTTATTTTGGTGTCTCAGCAACACCGCAGGCTGACTAAAGTTTACAGCATGACCCGTTGACAAGGCATGCGCGGCAATAGCCGAAGAGGACTGTAACTGTTCATGCTCTGCCGCTGAATTGACCGTTTTTTGGCTTAGTCTTCGGTGTTCATCACACCTGGTAGCTAACGCCCTCGATGTCTCTCCGATGTACGAAACTCGGCATTCTGAACAGAAAATTTGGTAGACCACGTCTTCCGTCATAGTAGCGGGTTGTCTGTCCTTAAGATGTGTTAACTGTGATCCAAGTTTGTTTGGTGCTGAGAACACCACACGGATCCCAACCCGGTTCATAATGCGTCGTATGGCTTCACTTGTATTGTGTTCATAAGGGATGACGATGGTCTTGGGGCGGTCTTGTTGACGCTGACTAGAGTCATCTGCTTGAGTATTCAGTCGGGGCGCCGTCTCCTTCAGGTGCACTCTTTTGGCTTGTTTAATTAGGAGCCGCCTAGGGTAACCGTTTTTCTGCAGCGTTGAGATGATTTCTCGTTCTTCAGCCTTGCGGTCAGCCTCTTCGGTGCATAGACGTGACGCTCTTGTAAACAGGGAGTTTGCGATGCCCAGTTTAACTTTCACACTGTGGCCAGAATCGTAATTTAAATAGCGGTCTGTGTGAGTCGGCTTTTTAAAAACTGTCGTTGTTAATCGCCCCGAGCCCGCCTTTTTCACAAGACAATCCAGGAAGGGAAGGGTGTGCTCCTCTGACTCCCCTTCACAGGTAAACTTTACCGATTGTTCGCATGAATTAAGGTGGTCCAGGAAGGAATCTCTGTCCGGGTTACGTAAAATTACAAAGGTGTCATCAACATAACGTAGCCAGACTTTTGGGGGACGGGTAAAGCTCTGCAACGCCTTTTTTTCAAAATGCTCCATGAACACATTGGCTAGAATTGCTGAGATTGGTGAGCCCATTGGTAAGCCATCTGTTTGTCTGTACAATTCCTCGCTAAAGGTGAAGAACGTTGCATTAACACACAACCGTACCAACGAGACAATATCAATAACTTCCAGTGCCGTTCTTTGGGGCAGCGTGGGGTCCTCTTCTAGTCGAGATGAGATGACTTCTAGGGTTTTGTTAATGGGTACATTTGTGAATAACGCCGTCACATCGTAGCTGACCATACCGTCCTCCTCTGTCATCTCCACCCCGCTCAACAAATCGACGAAATGTTTTGAGTTTTTGACATGGTGCTCCGTTTTACCTACAAGTGGGGTCAGCAGCGTTGACAAGAACTTCGCCAACCCATATGTCGGTGACCCGATGAAGTCAACGATGGGTCTGAGTGGGGCGTTTTGTTTGTGTATTTTTGGAAGTCCATAGATTCTTGGGCATCTATTGTTCTTAGGTTTTATGCGGAACCAAACGTTCTCTCCAAGTTTTGACTTCAACCGGAAGAGCGCCTGACAAGCGTCCTTTTTTAAACCGTTCATCACCGTAGACGCCGGTTTTTTCTCGACTTTTTCATACGGGCCTTCAGAAAGGTGCTGTTTCATCTTGTTGGTGTAGTCACTTTTATCCATTACCACTGTACAGTTTCCTTTGTCAGCTCTCATGATGACAATGGAATCGTCAGTACGCAATTCCTTCAACGCCTTCCATTCCTCCTTAGTTAAGTTCGACCCGCTTTTTGTCCTTCTATGGAGTACCCCTGCGACCTGGGTTCGTACTATGTCCGCTTCTTCTGAAGATAATTCTCCTAGCGCCACTTCCACTTGTGGGATGACTTCGAGTGGCGATATGTTCTCCTTCAGAACGTTGAAATTGTGTCCCTTTGCCAGCAACCGTGTCTGTGATGTAGAGAGCTCTTTGGATGAGAGGTTCTTCACTCCCATGTTACCTGTGGGCGTTTGCGGTGGATGTTGGGCCAGGTTCAGTCGATCAAATTTGGCCGCCTGTCTTGTCCTACACAATCTGTCCATTCGAGTTCGCCACGCATCTGCAGTGGTCAATAAAATCTCGATATCTTCCTCAGCAAGTATGCTGCGCAAAGACTCGATCATGTGTATCCTTTTTTGTCTAATACCCTTCAATTTCTCACAGATCTCGTGAAGTCGAGCTTTCAACAATTTCCGCTGGGCATTTTTGACGATACTCTGAAAGACCTGCCCCCCTGGTGGTGTTTTCAGATACAGAGAGGTTGGAATGATGTGCGAGAGTAAGCAACGGCGGTTGAAAATCCTATGGTTGGTGTAACGGGCCTCCAACTTTGCCTGATTGATTAGACCTCCGGCGAGTCTCCGGACGAATAATCCGTAGCGTTCACGCAAACGAGAGAAAAAACTTGTGACTGTGGAGTTTGAATCCATGGGTTGGAATAATTCCAAAATTGAAAAAACACACAGTAGTATAGTCCAAGACGGAATATATTTCGGGGGCGTATTTCGTATTCCGTCTTGGACTATACTATCGCCACTCGAAGTCATCCCACAAGTGGAAGCGGCGCTAGGAGAATTATCTTCAGAAGAAGCGGACATAGTACGAACCCAGGTCGCAGGGGTACTCCATAGAAGGACAAAAAGCGGGTCGAACTTAACTAAGGAGGAATGGAAGGCGTTGAAGGAATTGCGTACTGACGATTCCATTGTCATCATGAGAGCTGACAAAGGAAACTGTACAGTGGTAATGGATAAAAGTGACTACACCAACAAGATGAAACAGCACCTTTCTGAAGGCCCGTATGAAAAAGTCGAGAAAAAACCGGCGTCTACGGTGATGAACGGTTTAAAAAAGGACGCTTGTCAGGCGCTCTTCCGGTTGAAGTCAAAACTTGGAGAGAACGTTTGGTTCCGCATAAAACCTAAGAACAATAGATGCCCAAGAATCTATGGACTTCCAAAAATACACAAACAAAACGCCCCACTCAGACCCATCGTTGACTTCATCGGGTCACCGACATATGGGTTGGCGAAGTTCTTGTCAACGCTGCTGACCCCACTTGTAGGTAAAACGGAGCACCATGTCAAAAACTCAAAACATTTCGTCGATTTGTTGAGCGGGGTGGAGATGACAGAGGAGGACGGTATGGTCAGCTACGATGTGACGGCGTTATTCACAAATGTACCCATTAACAAAACCCTAGAAGTCATCTCATCTCGACTAGAAGAGGACCCCACGCTGCCCCAAAGAACGGCACTGGAAGTTATTGATATTGTCTCGTTGGTACGGTTGTGTGTTAATGCAACGTTCTTCACCTTTAGCGAGGAATTGTACAGACAAACAGATGGCTTACCAATGGGCTCACCAATCTCAGCAATTCTAGCCAATGTGTTCATGGAGCATTTTGAAAAAAAGGCGTTGCAGAGCTTTACCCGTCCCCCAAAAGTCTGGCTACGTTATGTTGATGACACCTTTGTAATTTTACGTAACCCGGACAGAGATTCCTTCCTGGACCACCTTAATTCATGCGAACAATCGGTAAAGTTTACCTGTGAAGGGGAGTCAGAGGAGCACACCCTTCCCTTCCTGGATTGTCTTGTGAAAAAGGCGGGCTCGGGGCGATTAACAACGACAGTTTTTAAAAAGCCGACTCACACAGACCGCTATTTAAATTACGATTCTGGCCACAGTGTGAAAGTTAAACTGGGCATCGCAAACTCCCTGTTTACAAGAGCGTCACGTCTATGCACCGAAGAGGCTGACCGCAAGGCTGAAGAACGAGAAATCATCTCAACGCTGCAGAAAAACGGTTACCCTAGGCGGCTCCTAATTAAACAAGCCAAAAGAGTGCACCTGAAGGAGACGGCGCCCCGACTGAATACTCAAGCAGATGACTCTAGTCAGCGTCAACAAGACCGCCCCAAGACCATCGTCATCCCTTATGAACACAATACAAGTGAAGCCATACGACGCATTATGAACCGGGTTGGGATCCGTGTGGTGTTCTCAGCACCAAACAAACTTGGATCACAGTTAACACATCTTAAGGACAGACAACCCGCTACTATGACGGAAGACGTGGTCTACCAAATTTTCTGTTCAGAATGCCGAGTTTCGTACATCGGAGAGACATCGAGGGCGTTAGCTACCAGGTGTGATGAACACCGAAGACTAAGCCAAAAAACGGTCAATTCAGCGGCAGAGCATGAACAGTTACAGTCCTCTTCGGCTATTGCCGCGCATGCCTTGTCAACGGGTCATGCTGTAAACTTTAGTCAGCCTGCGGTGTTGCTGAGACACCAAAATAACTTTCGGGAACGACGAGTAAGCGAGCAATTACTAATTGCCGCAACGGACAATGTGTGTAATCGAGCTGACGCCGCTCACTTAAGCGCAATTTGGAAGCCCCTAATAGTCCAATTAAGGCTAACTAGGGGGCAGCGTCAACGGACCAAACCGCGTCTCAGCGACGAGGAGGAGTCAGCTACGTGACGACCGGTCACTGGCTTAATCTTAATAAGCCAATTGGATTAAAAGAACGGGAGCAGCGGTCATCCTTGGTTTTATGACGGTTTTTATGACGGTTTTAACGTTTTTAACATTTGCCTTATTGTACTTCGCGGGTGAACAAGGGGGTTAAACAATCGCCCCCGAAATATATTCCGTCTTGGACTATACTACTGTGTGTTTTTTCAATTTTGGAATTATTCCAACCCATGGATTCAAATTCCACAGTCACAAGTTTTTTCTCTCGTTTGCAGTATTCTTGTCTATCTTCCAGGGTTACACCCCTCAAACAAGAAGGATTGAGGAAAACATGACTTGTATATCCATCTCCTTCATCCATTGCCCAGTGTTTATAACACCTTGAGGAGTCATGCCTTGCTGTCACATTTCATCCTGTGTGGTAAGATGCAGGTCCAACAACCATGTGGAAAGCATAAAGAGCATTCTCTACTAGAGTTGGGGAATCACTCCTCTATCAATTAACAATGTTACTCAAATGTAAAGATCTCATTGGATTGTTAGAGATATAGAGCAAACCATGTCAGATATTTTAGCTTACTAGAAAAGTAGAAAAGACAGGTCAGGGAAAGGCATGACAAGCCGAAAATGTTAAACAATTATAATATTCAGTAGGAATGAAGGTTTACTGGCTTCTCTAAAGATAGCAGCCTACATGGTCTTTGTGTGTATTGGGCATTTTTCCTAAAACAATTCTGATAAGTCACAGCAGGATCTAAAACAATGGTGGGAAAAATCATCAATTAAATAGAATATTCAAATAGAAATGATTAAAAATACTAAGAAACAGCAGAGAGCAAAGAGAGAAAGAACAAGAACAAAAAGGGTTTTCAGATACCGGGAGCCTTTTTGGAGGTTTGTATGTTCTATTACACTAATACAATAACTGTTCTATTTTTTTAAAAAAATTGGATTCATATCTAAAATAATTAGAAAATTGAATCCAAAGAATGGATTAATACTGCAGACAAAACTAAGGATCTTGACTAATTCCACACATTCTCTTATTCTAATTTCTTAAATTAGAATAATGCAAAATCTTTCTGAATTCCCATTGCTTGGACCAATATAAAATACATTAAAATATTCATTGGTGGCAGGGAGAAGAATGTATTATAACAAATATTGTAAGCAGTGCATGAATACTAGGATCGTTGATTTTTACTTACCTATTTATTTAATTTAGATAGATACCTAACTCCCAAATAGAAACTATGGATTATTTATATATGACTAGAAAACATGAAATAAAACACTTGATATAGGATAGATGTGATTAAACCACAGCATATTCCAATCCAATGTCATGCCAGGCAGGCTCATCTAACATTCTGGCCCAAAGTCTGGGGAGAAACCAAGTTTTCAGGTCCTTACAGAAGGCCAAGATGGTTGAAGCCATCCAAATTTCTTGACGTGTGCTATTCCAAAGAGAAGATGCTTTGCCAGAAGATGCATATCTCCTAGGTCTAATAATGTGTTAATTTTATGGAAGCAACCTGAAGTATGCTCACCTGCCAGATCTTGTGGGATGAGCAAAGACAATCAGTGACAGGCAGTCCTCAAAGCCTAGCTGAAGAGTATTATAGGTAATAGGTAATAATTATATGGATGAATAATAACTAACAACTTTAATAGCATCTGGAAGCTTACTAGAAGCTGGTACAGTTCATATGCATATTGTGATGTGCCCATAACTACTCATGTCACCACATTCTGAACTAATTTTGGATGTCTTCATAGATAGCCACATCTACACTATATTTAAATAGTGGCAATCACAGGAGGATTGATTGTAGGCAGAACTTTCTAATTCAAGAATAGGTACAATTAACATACAAAATGGATTTGAGCAAAAGCCCTCTGTGTCCATTCTTCCAACAGGAGCCAAGAGTCCAAATAAACCCCAAATTATACACAGTTCTTTCTGTAGGAATTCAATCCTATCCAGAACTAAACATGGAGAGTCTCCAGAAGCAGAGGATTCTGAAACCTATAGACACTTAATCTTCCTTGAGTTAAGTTGAAGCCTATTCTTCCCAACTGAGATACCCACAACCTCCAGAAGCTTGATGACACCACTTGGTCAACCTGGAGTTGAAAGGTATAGCTGAATATCATAGGTATTTTCAGAATAATTCTCCCTGTACCAGTGGATTAATTGATCAGGAGCTTCATATTAAATAAGAGTGGTGAGAGAGTAGAATTCTGAGGGATGCCAAAAAGCAGGAGTATTAGGCCAAATCTATCTTCCCTGCCAACACCAATTGAAATTAGCCCCAAAGAAAGGAGAATCCAAAAGGAATGAACACCATGCTTCTGACTCCTAACCCTCAAAATCAGATATAATCTTTTATGGTAATGAAACTTACTCAGGATGCACTACCCTATCTTATCCTGCCAAAAATCATTGTTGAAAACGTTTGAACATATTTGAGTTCTGTGAATTGTAATGTTCTTGTACATTATGTCCGTGAATTGTAAATGTAGGTACACATTAATCCTGATATGCCCCCTAAATCTTTATCTATGCTACAATGGATTTAGTGATGAATTGGAGCCAAGTCAAATCTTTAACCTGTTCCAGCAGACTAGATGATATTCTTGAACTCTACAGCATTCATCTTTGAATCATCCATTTTCCAATAGAAGAGACTAATACCTTTGCATTTTCCTTGAGCAACTGCTGTTGCTTTCCCAGATATGGACAGACATGTTACAGTTAAACTAATAAACTAAATAATAAAATAACTACCCCATGTCTTTCCCTCTTTTGAAAAAGTACAAGACATCTCAGAAAATGTTAATATATTATGAGCTTTCCCTGCTGGAAAAATACATTGCAAACAGAGAGAAAGCATGCTGCTTCTTTTTCCATCAGAAAAAGTATAAAATAGTAACAATAAGTGCTTTGAGGAAGCCAGAAGCCAGACTGGAAAACTAAATTAGAACCACAGATATAAGGTTTCTATCTGATAATAGGTGAAGAGAAAAACTTGGTTTAACCAAAATCAAAGTTATATTTTGTCAAGACAGGATTATCAGCACATTTGCTACTCTGTGAATAGTTCAAAAGGTGGATGCCCCAAGTAGCCTCTTTTTATCGACTCACCTAAGCAACTTGCTCATTAGGTCACACAAACCAAACATTTTGTGTAGAGCAATCCTGGAACTGAGTTTGAAAGAGTCAGAGATTTAACTTGCTAACAATAACCCAATGTTGCAGCCCTTAAGAGCTTACTGGATTTGATTGACCTTTATAAAGTATGAAAAAAGTAGTATCTTATCAAGGAGCTCCTTTTAAGGAAGCCAATACCAGGTTAAATGCATTTATATGCTTCTGTAATCCATGGAGACTCACAGTGATTTACAAACTTCCCAGATAAGAGGATTAAAAACAATACATCAAAAGAAATAAGCCAAAACAATGAATTTGAAATTGTTTGGAAATAAACTTCATACTAAAGGAATAAGTGAACATCAACACATGCTATATCAAAGGGCTTCTTTCTTGACAAATATCACTCTCCCCACAAGCCTTTGAGAATAGCTAGCTCCTAATGATTTTACACAATGTGACTAGGAAAGGAGCGAGTCTAATTCCTGCTGTTGCAAAGGTGGGGGGAGGGGGTTTACAATTGAGAAAGCTTCTTGCCAGGACTTCAGCATGTGATTTTCTCTTTAAAAAGAGCTCAAGAAGTCTTCCTAATCCAATGAAGAGAGAGAGAAACCAATGGGAGTAGGTAGATAGATACCCAGATCCCAAGACATGGATGGTTTTATGGACTAAAAACCCCCCAGCACTTTAACTTGGTTTTTGTTGTTATCTGTGTTGCCATGGTGTAGACCTGGGTCTAACGAGAAATACAAGCACCTTTGGCATTTTCAAATGCTCAAATCACAAAAGACTGTAAAATCACTAATTCTGGATTTTGCTTTTGTAAAAAGATTAGTTTGTTTCTTGTGACCATATAAAAATAATCTTTGAATATTCAGAATCTGCATTACACAAGATTCAGCATACAACATGTGCCCACATATGTCACTTTTTGGCAAATTACATAAATATTTTTCTCTTTGGATTTTCTTTCTGAGCAATACTTTTTTGCTGAGGCTGAGCTTTTTCTGTTTTCACTCAGTTTATTAAATATATATTTTTAGCAGGAGATCTTTCTAGTCTATATGATGGCCTGGCAAACTGCATTAACACTTTCGCTGATTAGAAATTAATGTGGTGGCTGTACAGGAGACTTGTTATAACTGTACTGTGCATTCTATGAGTCCATGGCATAATTTAAGTTCAAAAATGTTTCTGGGCTATTCTGAAATTATTTATTGACACAAGAACCATAAAACACTGACCAAAAAGACTAGATGTTGAAAAGTGATGTTGAAGAGCCAATGTAGCGTAATGATTAACATTTTGGACTAGGTTCAAAGAGATCCAGATCCAAATCCACCTTTAATTATGGAAATTCACTGAGTAACTTTGGGCCTGTCATTCTCTCTTCACCCAACTTATTTGAAATAGTGCTGTTGTGAGGAAAATTGCAGAGACTGCAATGCTTGCTTCCTTATGCTCTTGGAAGAAAGAAGGGGAAAAAAAATCAAATAAATACATTTTCATTTTTATTTACTTAAAATGCCATTTTTAGAAATGTAATTAAGAAAATAATAACATAATAACAGTCCTGCTGAATCAAGCCAAGGCAAATCTTAATCCAGGATTCCGTTTCTCACAATAGTCAACTACTGTAGATTTTCAGGAGAACATGAAAGTAGAAGACAGAGACATAATCTTTTTCCACTCTAGTTCCACTACAACTGTTTTTTTTCCTGAAATTCAGTCCTCAATACAGTGGAGACATTGAAGCTTCAACCTTAATAGTTCTTCATAGATTGATTTTTCATGAATTTATTTAAGTTCCCAACATCAGTGGGCATTAACATGTCTTGAGGTAATCAATTCTGCAGGTTAAGTATCTGTTTTTATGATTAATATACCAATGTACTAAAGGAGCATACAAATAATTCTAAATAACCACATAATTAAATGTATCCATTCCATCACCTTTCATCAAACTGAGAGCCAGTTTGATCTAGTGATTAAGGCTAGAAAGCAGGAGATCATGAGTTTAAGTCCTGCTTAGACATAAAAGCCTGCTGCGTGACTTTGGGTGAGTAACTCTCTCTCAGCCCAACCCATTGCACACAGTTGTGGGGAACAGGATGAGGAAGATCTATTGGATATGTTCACTGTCTTGAGTTATTTGTAAAAATAATAAAGGCAGGATACAAATAAACTAATAAAAATCACTATCAGCATGTGATTTACAAATCTCTAGATTGAAAGTGCCACAGTTTTTCCTATTGTGTTAAGATTGGTTGGGGGAGGGATAAATCTAGGATTATATGGTATTTGGTTCTCAAGCAATGAAATACTTCTATAGCTGTGGAGATTCATTTCTGAGACAATTTGAGGAACACCTTAATCAAGATCCTATATGAAAAGAAACTCTTCCATTAAATTTAACAAAAAAAAAAAAGCACGAAGTTGTAAGCTCAGCATATCACTGAAAAGGCTAGTAGATATACTTTGGGAGATTTTTAGTTCAGACTGATGAAAGAAATAGGCCCTTTCTAATCCCTCAACAGCATGGTTTCTTTACACAGAAAACTCTGCTTCTGAGGGAAGGGTGCACGAATTGAAGCAGTAGGATCTTTATCTCATACAATACATAAATAACTACTATTCCATGGATAAAAATATATAAGTGTTATCAACTTAGAAGAGTGCACTTAAAATTATTATTTGAACTTTATATAAAATAGCACAGTGGTCCTCAACCTGCTGCCACCGGTGGTGATGGGGAGAGGGGTGTTTCCATGCAAGCAGCAGGCATATGTGCTAGCTGCTTGAGCAAGTAGCTCCACGCATGAGAGTGCTCCCCCAGGAGTTTGGGACCCCTGATATAGCACAATCTTGGCAGTTTACTATAAAACCAAATTAAAAATCAAAACACTAAAACACTCAAAATATAAAGCCAGAAAAACTAATATTAATAGCAATAGCACTTAGACTTATATACCGCCTTACAGTGCTTTACAGCCCTCTCTAAACAGTTTACAGAGTCAGCATAATAAAGTTCATAATTAAACAAGAGTTAAAAGCCTTTTCAAAAACACGTGTTTTAAAGCCTACTACAGATGTGAGACCTTCAGCTTTGCAGGAAATGCATTCCTATAACTTGTCATGACACCTGCCAGTAGAGCTTGCAGTCACTGTAGGTAAACCTCTTTAGATAATCTCAAGCATGGAAGTTCATATAAAAAGAGATGTTCAAACAGTTTAGAGTCTAAGCTTATGCAGGTCTTTAAAAGTAATAGCCAACATATTGTATTTTTTTTAAAACAAACTGGCAACCAGCGCAATGCTTTAAACATGGCTGTAATAGCCCCTTTTCGTTCTTTTCAAGATCAACCAGGTCATTGAATTTTATATCAATTCAAATTTCTAAAAGTAAAACAAGATGGCATTTCCATGATGATATCACTGCATATGTGTCAACACTTTCACAATGTCATGATTTGTTGTAAACATCACCATTGGGGTTATGATCTGTGACAATAAGCACCATAGCTTTGCCTGGATTCAGTTTCAGTATATTATTCCTATCCAGCCTATTACTGATTTAAAATAGATATACAGGGAAGCTGCACTAAAATTACAAAGAAATAGATCTGGATATAATCATGTATTGAGAATATCCAGCTACGAATCTCCTGGGGATCTCTCCCCGTAGCCTCATACAAATATTCAAAAACACTGGAGATAGAACAGCGACCTAGGGGATGACTTATAATAGCTCTTATTTCATGGAGCAACTATCTTTAAATGACACTATTTGAAAACTGTCTGAAAAGTACAAATAGAATGATTCGAGAACTGTGCTTCCTATTCCTAAATGAATTGGGTGACATTACTGACAGCACTGAATGTCACTGAGATGTCAAGAAGAACCAATAGACTCAAATCTATTATATTAATCTCCAAAAATCATCTATTCGATTAATCAAAGAAATTTCAACCATGTAACCCATACTAAAGTCAGAAATTGGTAAGGATAATTCTTCTAGGATCACTTGTGCTTAAGAAGCTACTACTCTTGACAACACTTCACTCTTACCTCTAAACCATCCAGCTTTGAAGGATACTTGTCTTATATAAACTAGGAGATTTTCCACCCTCTCTTAGAGAGGCATTTATAATGTTTAGCAAGTCATCTCTAATAACGTTCCAGCTGGAAATTAGAAGCCAACTTGGGCAAGCATCCAGAGGACAACTGGAGGAGCATATTGCTTCAAGTCCTCTGTATACATCCTCCAAGCAGCTTGCCTAGAAATTGAAACTGGTCCAATTTAACTATGCAAGAAAAATTATTAGACACATCCATACTGTCTAATAACTGGATCTCTTCCAATCAGGTTTCAGATCCACAGTCTGGTGGATTACAGTACCTTCACTGCAACCATTGTATGGGTCTTATTCTAAATACGCACTACCCTTGCTGCTTCCATTCCACCAGTTCAGCCATGTAACATGGGACCATCTTCCAAGGACGAAGACAGAAATAATCATTCAACCCAAGAGATGCACTTGCATAAATTTCTCCAAACACTTTCAGTATATATAAGAACCCAGCTGGATCCTGTAACTTTTCAGTCAGATCCTAATACTCTTAAGTCCAGTGAAGCAAAGTGTTATGACTAATTTAGCATTAATCATTTGTAAGCTATCCATGACAGTGGAGAATAGAATATCTCCCTGATGCAAACAAAATATTAATTGATTATTTAATTTTCATTAAGGTTTGGTCATGTGATAAATAGGGATGCATCTATAGTTGGCTGCTATAGAACCCTGGACTAACCTCAAAGTGGGTATTGAAATCCCTGGGCACCATGAATCTAATAATTTCCAATACTAAGTCAGGATTCAGGGAAGGATTCCATTAGGTAATAGTGAAACATTGCACTAAATGGATTTTCCAGTCTTTCATTGGTCTTAAGATTGTAGTACATATACTAAACGTGAAATAGTAATCAAAATAGGAGTGAGAGAAAACTAAGATATTATTCTAAGGAATCATAGCCACATCATGTTCAAACCACTTTTTCTGGCTTACTCTATTACAGAATTTATAATCAGTAGAATCTGGGCAATCTGCTCTTCTCACCATCAAAACAGGGAACTATTAGGAATACATGATAGCTTACTACCCAATCAAAGAGACTAAATTTATCTCTTGAATTTGAAGTGAAAACTATCAATTTCCAGGATTCCAGAGGCTTAAATCCCTGGTCACTGCCACTGTACTCACCCAGGAGCAGCATCAATTGCACATACAAAACACACAAGTCTTTCCAAGTTAACTGAATCATCTTAATCACATTTTGAAGAATTTACTCACCACTTTGAAGGGTGGAAAAAATACCGAAATAAAAGGTGGAGAAGAGAACAGTTAGTTCACATTTCTTTCCTTGTGTCTTGACTAAAATTAAACAGGATCTCCTCTATTGTGACTGCAAAACCCATTATTAGTAAAGCTGGTTGAAATCATCACTCTTCACTTTCTTTTGTACTTATGATTCTTTTAAAATGTGTGTAAACATTTATGTTTTCAAGATCAATTTTTTAATGTAAAGCAATCCTTTAATAGCTCTTAGCATAACTTCATAAACTGAAGTTTATGAACTATACAAAACAATTAAGCTAAAATGTCATCAAAGAGATTGTGAAAGATCTCTCAAGAACGTGGGGGCTGAGGGGGGGAAAAAAATAAAGTCCCAGGAGAAAAATAAGTAAATAATAGTCAGACAACAAATCAGACAGGTAGAGTAAAAAGTATATTGGAAACAATGAGATGAAACTGAGTAACATGAAGTTACATTACAGGCTGAAATTGGAAAAAAAAAAGTTAAGAAAAAATGGGGGAGGGGAAATAAGGAGTAGCAAGGCTACCTTCTCTCATTTGATGTTTCTTCAGAATGTTGAATTATAATGTCCATCACCCCATCAGTTGAGAGAAGTAATAGGAGGTATAGTGCAGAATTTCTGCTGACATCAGCTGCAAGGCGGCTGTTATTTTTCCAAGGAAGACTGAGAGAGGATAATGTTGCTTAATCGGTACAAAAATATATGTAATGCATAGGAGTGACTATTAGACTTTTGGTCTAATACTTTATAGAAAATCACACTCCATTCATAACGCATCATGCATTTCCTTCTTTCCTTCTTCCCCTCCCCTCCCTGTCCATATTCCAGAAAAAAATAATCAGGCTGATGGATTTAGTTGAGAGAAAACATGAGGCTAAATTTTTATTATCCCAAATAAGCCATTTAACCTCTGTCACTCATTTTCCACATCTGTAAATTGGGAATAGCAATTCTTAGTACATCAAGGCTAATTTAATCAATGTCAATGCACCAAAATAGGTGTCTTGGATGACAATATCCTAATTAACAGCCTCTTTGATTTGAGAAGATAACACTGTGCAGTTTAAAAAAATGTAATACTCCCACATTCTGGTGCTGTGTCCATTAACATGTGAGTTTGCAATATCATGCCACTTAATATCCAAAATAGCAATTGCACTTAGACTTACATATCACTCCATGGTGCTTTACAGCCCTCTCTAAGCAGTTTACAGAGTCAGCATATGTCCCCTAGCAACCTGGGTCCTCATTTTATCAACCTTGGAAGGATGGAAGGCTGAGGCAACCTGGAGTTCAATTCTGTGGACTGTGGGCAGTTCACCTGCAATATTGCATTCTAACCACCACGCCATCAAGAGTTCCAAAATATACTATTATACTAGGGTTAATTTGAAGAGGTCCCCCCCACCCATCCATGCTATTTTTAATGTGTTCAACTCAGAGATCTATTCCATTCTGTTTCCAATTTATGGGTGGCTTTAAAAGACATGAAAATTCATTATGATATATATTTTCATATAAAATGTTTTTCCAAATATGCACATTTTGCTATTTTTTCAGCAAGTAAAATTAATTAATAATACAATATAAAAGAATTGTAGATTTACAGCTTTTAAATAACTGCAAGTTCAATAGATTTCAGTCATGGATTCTATTATTGTCTAACTCATTGTGAAGATAGTAATTTTGGCTCTAAATGTAAATAATTATGCAAAATGAATAAATAAAAAGTGCAGTGTTTGAGCCCTTAAAAGCTATGGGAATCATTGAGCATATTTTTATCTTAGGTTATTAGAAACCATATGTTCCTTGGAAGTAAAATTCCCCAAGGTTGTCTTTCTTTCTTTCTTCCTTCCTTTCTTTCTTTCTTTCTTTCTTTCTTTCTTTCTTTCTTTCTTTCTTTCTTTCTTTCTTTCTTTCTTTCTTTCTTTCTCTCTCTCTCTCTCTCTCTCTCTCTCTCTCTCTCTCACACACACACACACACACACACAAATAAGACAATTCTGGGTGGCTTAGAAACAATAAAAGGAGAAAAACAAAAACAATTAAAATATTTACAATATGTATCATCAAAGCACAGATAACTTCCATGAAGGTAGTACAGAAGCAAATGGCATATCCCTTATCAGTCTGCAAAAATGTTCTTCCAACAGTAGGAAAACCAGCTAACTAGTTTAATTATTGAAATATAATTGGCTTGTATAACTATGCAATCTCCATTTTAAAGGAAAATATAATTGGGGTACTATTTAAAATTTCAAAGAAACAGGAAGTGATGAAGTATTTTTTCCAAATGAAACATATTGTTACTTGATATGTTATATGTGCATATCTGCATGTACGTTTGGATGGTATGCCTCTTAAGGGACAAAATCTTTGCAATTGAGCCTAATGATAAAGAATAGCATTCTGTTTGAATTTAAACCCACATTCTAGAGATAGCACTACATATTTATTTCACTGTTTATTAGCCTAAAATATGTATAGTGCAACCAAGTTTATAATGTACTTCCATTTCATATTTTTGCCTTGAACTTAAACTCTAAAACGATTCTTACCCAGATACAGCATTTTCTATTATTATTACTGTAGGTCATCTAACTTCTGTCACTACAAGTATCATCAGAGCAATCTTTGTACACAATTCAACTCTTCCAAAGATAACAGATAAATAGAAGCTGTAACATTCAGTCATCCGTATGAATTGGTTCACACTTACTGGTACAAGTGCTAATTCAACACTTAAAAAAAGTATAAATTTCTTGCTTTCTATTATACTTCATTTTTCATCAGCAGATTTTAATAGGTATAAACATTAAATACTCTTATATAAAGAAGCAAATTAAAAAAACTTTGGAAAAAATACATGCATACACACACATACACACACAACATTCTTGTAGACTTAAGAATAAGGATGAGATAAATGATAACTTTTTATTTAAATGCACATGGTCATAAAATAAGCTCAGAAGGATGAAGAATCCAAAACAAAGCAGTCTTTATATTTATTTCAGTCTTAAGAGACTGACTGTTGATATCATGTTAAAAATTACTTAAGACACTAGACATTTCCATTATGCTTTTGACAGCATGTGATTAAAACTCCTGGATAATAACCTTGCAAAGCAGAGCCAAACTCAAAGAAGTACAGGGTGTTCTTATCATTGCTTCATAAAAACAACTCCTTGCCAATAAAAGCCAATCAATTCAATTTTGCTAAATAACACCTGCAGTGCCCCCACATTCAACAATTGCTGACTACATTTGTTCATATTACTTTACATTCCCCAGGACCCAAAGCAAAGGACAGTTTGAAACTCATACAGCCTGGCTGAAAGTACTTAGGGATTGCAACATTAATGGGGGTGTCCCCATTGCTTTCATTTTCAAATCAGTTTTATACTGATGGGATGAGAATAACAGAATAACAGTGTTGGAAGGGACCTTGGAGGTCTTCTATCTAGCCCAAACCCCTGCTCAAGCAAGAGACCCTATACCATTTCAGACAAATGGCTGTCCAATCTCTTCTTAAAAACCTCCAGTGATAGAAAAGGACATAATGATCAATTAGTGCTGGTGGCTTCTGTATATGAGGTAAGACCATTCTTTTCACTTCCTGCAATTAGCTGAAACTAATCTAAATACTAAAATGTGCAGGTAGAATTTAGTGTACTATCAATATTATGGTTGAATCAAATTTAACATACAATAGATTTTTAGTATCTCCATTAATTAACTTTCTATGAATCAAGACCTGGTCAATTAAATACATATTTGGCGTAGATTGCATATGTATGCAAATCACAAAATCTTGTTTTCAGAATCCAACATATTCACTTTCTAAAGTCTACTTTTTTCAAAAACAAGGGTGACAAAACTCGGTAATTCTAAATACAATTTTAATTAAACATATCCCAAACTTAGCCTACTTTAGACACTTCAAATTATTATGAATGCATAAAAATGTTCAGTCTTTGTACAGTCCCTTCAAATTCTGCAGACCTTTGAACAAAATAAATCTGGTGAACTTCTTTAGGGAATCTTTGTTGGCAAATTCCCTTTCCAATTTCATAAATGCAGAAAAATTTAGAAGGATTTTTTGTTTTGCCTGAGTACAAGCTAATGTAAAATGTATCTTCACTGATGACTAAAAATTAATTGAAGAAATGTAGATTATAAAACAAAAAACAAAGAAAAGATAAGATGTAGGAAAGGCTCTAGAGATAGGTAACAGGATATCTAATAGAGCAATTTAGATAAATCAGACCATGATTTATGTCATGTACTAACAAGTCAATTGATTACTACTTATAGTATACATTGTGATTCTTTTTCACCTTGTATTTGTTCTAAAGATTAAGTTGCAATCATTTCAATATATGATCATTTCAGAAGAAAACTATGAAAAGCCTAAGGACAAAAAAGTGTCTGGGCTACTGATGGGAAAAAGAGATGGAGAAAAAAGGAAGCTGAAGATATCTGGCATATCTAAATTATTTTAGATAAAAGTATCTCCTCCAAGATGTATATGGGCTCTGTAAGAAACTCACAGTTTGTTTACAACATATTCTATTTCTGTAATAACAATTAAATTAGTTACATTTACCCATGTTACCCATCAGCAGCCTTTCACAGAATAATCAAAAATTAGTAACAACACCCAATGATCGAGAACAAAAGCAGGTTCTCTGTTTTACCCACAGGACTCCAGAACACCTGTATTTTTGTCCAATTTTGTATACAATTTGCTAGGCAGCAAAGAGCACAGAATATAAAGAAAACTGGCTGCATTGTGTAATGATTAAGTAGTGCAAATGGACACATAATTTTATTCATTTGAAGTAGCTGTGTATAAATTCATTAATCCACAAGACTGCTGGGTTGCTATTTCATGTCTTCTTAAGAGGGCTCAGCAGCTCTTTCTGGAAACATAGTCCGTGTTCCTGACCTTTATAAGAGTAATTAAGAGGAACTTAAACCTTCTACTAGCAGTGTATATTGAGAAACTCTAAGTATTTTCAAGTTAAGGGAGGGGAAAAGACACTGTGGAGAAACAGTAGATCTAATAATCATGTTAATTTCAGTAAAGAGACCTGAATCTGCACCAAAATAAAGTATTCTCAAACAAATTGAAATGCAAGTTTTGAGCCCTGTAGAATGTTTTAATGACTTCACTTAAATAAATTCATGGGAAGGGAAAAGAAGAAAGACAAGATGCTATCATAATTCTTTGATAGTTATTAGAATCTCTCTTGAATGCTCCACAGCTGCTTCAGATAACTTTCTTTATAAAAATTAAAATTACTAATGAAAATTAATGCATTGTAACTAAGAACAAGCACCTTAAATTTGATAAGGAAGAAGAGTGCACAAGATCATTGATCTCCACCCAGGCCTAGAATCTTGCTTCCTATTTGAAAGAACTGATACGTTCACTGATTTGGAGCTTCTATAATATGCCAATGTTGTGCCAGTATCTAAAGTATTGGGGTTTTCTTTTTCCTATATACCACTTATGAGTCAGCCCTCTGGATTTTCTAAAGACCTGGCAGAAGATTGTGAACATTCTCAAAGCTAAGTTGAGGAAGACATAAACAAACTCTCACTTACCCTGGAAAATGTATCCACTCCATAATGTAATCTGCTTTATCATGCTCTTGTACAAAAGCACACTTTTATAATTTGCTCTATTTTCTTCAGTATCACAATACTTTACAAAACATTTTGTAATTATATTTATCTTTTAATAAAATATGTTAATTCCGTTGCTATTTTATTCATCTTCACCACCCCTTAGATCAGTTGCCATCAGCCTGAAATCTGTTGGGATAACAATTCAAAAAATTTGAACAGCATAATCTTTAGCTGTTTGAATCAATTTTTAAGAATTGTAGTCAAACATAGCTGGAAAGTATTAAGCTGGGAAATAAAAAGTGATAACATCCTATTATTCTGTGATAGCAGTTTAATGTAAATTCTCATTAAATCTACATGTACTTTTCAATATCTTGCCCCATCTGACATAAACATGCAAAGGGTGGCAATGCAAACCAATCCAGTATAAATTCAATTTCTGATTAATTATGCATAGCTAAAACCTACATTTGAAGCCTATTTTTCCTTTTCATTTTTTAAAACATATCCAGTATAAACTATAAACATTAGGAAAAAAATAGAGCAAATGGAGTTTATCAACACTGAATCAATTGTGTTCTGACAAGGAGAAAAATTATACCAAACAAAAAATATGAGTGTATCAACAACTTTTTTTTAAAAAAAAAAAATTTATTCAAGAAGTTAAAATACAAATTCCAAAAAAATTAACAAAAAAACCCCTCCCAAAATGGAAAGAATATTAAAAATGTGCATTAAAAAAGGCAAAAAACAAAAACACATTTACAAATATTATTCCTCCCCTCCCCCGGTTGATTCCTAATAAATATATTGGAACGATGTTAGTTTCTCCATCTTGCTAAGCAGGCCCACAATCTATGCATTTCTACTATTTAAAACCACCCTACCCTATCATCTATCTACTATATGTAAAAACAAATCAACAGCAAAATTAAACTTAAAAGCCCTTTATTAACAATCTCTCATTGTGGAAACTCTACAGCAGCTTCAATCATAATCTCTGATCTATCTGGGATCAATATCTTCATTTGGTTCTTAATAATAAAAGTTTCCCTTAAGATTTTTAGTGGAAACTTTCCCAACAGTATCTTATCTAAATCTCTGCTTCAAATATCTCCACCACATCCACTGTTGAAGCAGTTCACTGTTTTTGGTTGCGTAAGTTCTGTATCTGAATTTACACAACCAAGGAAAACAATTTCTTTCAAAGACTAAAAGCATAAATATACTGTAACAAATAAACATTAAAATAATATTTCTCACAATGAAGATGTGAAAAGAAGAAAGGAAAAAAAATCCATCAAAAATTTCAAAAGAAAAAAAATCCAGACCAGAACTTTTCAAGAGTTCAATCCTGTAGTGAAATCCTCCCTCCCTCCCCCTCCCTCCCCCCCTCCCCTTCCCTCTCTCCAACTTTCTTTTCTCTCTGTGAATTCAGTCTGGTCAGTTTCACTACAAAGAAAGTTGCCTGTTAACTTCCATACTGAAAGCAAAAGTAGTTCAGAGGGGAGGGGGAGGAATAGTAAAGCAAGGAAAGAAAGTTACCATTAAAATCTGGCAGAGGGTTAGATTAAATCAGACTTCAAACAGTCATCTTATTGAAAGAATCAAAGAAGATTCAATCAAATTAAAAAAATATACTTTGAAAGGTGCAGCTAAAAGACTATTGTGCTTAAAAATTGAACAGCTGAGAGAAAATATGAAAACTGGGACTCTCCAACCACCCTTACCAGGAATTGCAACCTCAAGGAGTGTCCATTGTCATCGAAGAGTCATCTTGGGTGATTCCTATCTGCTCCCATTTGATCTAGGGGCCAGTTTCCAAGGAACCCACTTTGGCAAGAAAATCAGCTGTTCGTCAGCAGGAGAAGCAAATCCTTCCCTCCCTGATCAGCATGCCATCTTGGAGGGAAGTCCACTTGCAACAATTTCTTTCTGGCAGAAAATTATCAAATAGGCAACCTGAGTGAACCTTCCTGGTAAGAAAGTCTTGGACATAGATATATTTAGATGTGATATGAGATATCTAAAAGTCAGAGTAGTTATTAGACATAGAAGAAATTATAGAAATTCTAAGAATCTAGAAATTCTTAATGAAGAGGCAAATCATATGAAAAAAGGCAGTCCTATAAATATATTGTAACTTAAACCAGTGGTTACTAACTGGTAGGCCACGGCCCACTGGTGGGCCGTGAGAAAATTTTGCTGGGCCACAGAGAAATCTCACCCCCAGAGCACCCCCCCCAAAGCTGTGCCAAAACACAAGGCTGCCCCCCCTTATGGCCCACAGGAACCCTCCCCGCCCACTCACTCCTTACCTGGCAAACTTGCCTGATAAATTGCTATTTTTCATTTTTTTGACCATCAGCTGTTCTGCTGTGCCGGGAGATTTAGATTAGCTAGGAACAGGAAATGGTTGGATTTCTTGCTTTTCTAGCTAGTCTTTGGATCTTTGGCTCTGCTTTTAAGCACAGCCGAACATCCCTTAGGACTGAAGGTTCTATTATTCAGTGCAGACTCACAGCAAGCAAATTTGAGAGACTGAGCTAGCTGATGGCAGATAGATAGATCACTGAATGATTCTGTGAGCAACTCAATCTGCCTGCCCGCTTTGCCTGATTTGGGGTAAAAGTTGCTCATTTTTTATAAAAAAAAATTCAATATTTACATATATGGTATGTTGTGAGTTAATTTTGTGAGTTTTCCTGCTAGCAAATTTTATGAGTTTGCTTGCAAGCAAATTTTATGTGACAGACTGAGATAGCCAATGGCAGATAGATAGATATCTGAATGAATCTATGATTCTGTGAGCAACTCAATTTGCCTGCCTGCTTTGCCTGATTTTAGGTAAAAGTTGCTCTTTTTTTTATAAAACATTCAATATTTATATAAATACTTATAATATTTTCATACAAGCCATGCCCAGCCAGTCACATGACCATCAAGCCACACCCACAAATTAGGCCACACTCACAGAACCGGTTATTAGTCCCTGGGATTTAAAATTATGCGTTTGGTGGTCACTAAGGTCCAAAAGGTTGGTGATCCCTGACCTAAACTGCTAAAGACATTAAAAGTTAGAAAAGTTATAATCAACTAAACCTGTAACCTAAGAGATTATGTATGTGTTTTGTGGCACAAACACATATGTGTCTATATACATTTGTCTCAATAATACATGGAGATGCTAATTAATGTTTAGCTCTAATGACTACATGGACATGCTTGCAAAAATGCATTAAACATGTTTGTCTTCTTCTACAATGTTTTTCAACATCTTAATTCTACAAACCTGGGATTTCTTGGTGATCTCCCACCCAAACATTAATCTAATTTGAACCTGTTTGATGTAGAGATCAAGCTGCTCTGATTTACTCTTTTTGTTGTGAGCTTTCCTTTTAAACTATATGGATGTTACATCATCTCTGAGCTACTTGTCCTTTTCATTTCTTAAAACTTTTAGAATTAGAATTAAATGATAATAAATTTCTTTATTTTCAATTGTAATGCATTTCTTGATTCTTTTAGAATACCGATAGAAGCACCTGAAAAACAACTTCCTGTATATTTATCTTAAAGAAAATCATAAGGTAGTAGTGAAGCTGAGTTAAAATACCTTATTAGAAAGCTGACAAAGATAATTAAATTCAAGATAAAATATTTAAATTTCACTTATTTTAGTCTGCACATGTTTTGTTCAATTTTTAGCTAACAATCTCTCATTTTTAATTTCAGTACTTTCAAATAAATGTCCCTTAATCCAATAACTCACAAAAAGTGGTAGTAGGCAAATTTCTCCATGCTTGTTAATAGGCTCCTTCCTATGATTAAATCTAGGGTTTTATGGTTTCCATGTCTGTGTATGTATAAGTGCATGTACACGTGTTACTTTAAATACTAGCATTTTTCTTGCATCAGTAATCTTATGTTACAGTCTATAAAAAAAACAATTCTATGTGCAGAAGCAAACTTTTTCCCAACCTTTTCCCAGTATTAAGTTATGGTTCTATTCATCATTCTTGAGTCAAGAGAAAATAATCACCTGCCTGAAATTTCTTGTCCCCATTTTTTATCTTAAATCTCTCATCTTTGCTATCAGGCATTGCTAGTCACCTGATTTTCCTCCAAGATAATGGGTCACGAAGCCTATTCAATTTTGTAATCTTGAAGCTGCCCTCGGATATACTGGAGCAAGAAGAAAACTACCAGTTAGGAACTGTATGGCTAACATAAAACTGAAGCTGTTTCATTCATTGTCTAAGAACAAGATGAAGCCAATGTTGTAGGGACAAAGGAGGAAACATCTGATGTTAAGGAAAGATTGTTCCATGGTTAGGTGCAAGCTGGGACACAGCTATAACCCCATCATTTACTATATAAAGTAATGCGTACATTATATGCACTTTCAAAAAGATTCAATCTATTCTTATCACACTAAATTGGAATAGTTGCTTTCTTAATTAAAAAGGACAGGTAATTTCACGAAGTATCATAAACAACACAGTGATTATGGTCTTGTTTAATTTTTACCGAGATACTTGCAGTTATGGGGCAAAGGAGGAAACAAGAACTGTGCATGGAATAACATTTCATACACATTTCATTGCTTGACATATTTTGAATATGAAGTTTAATATAGAGAGACATGAGGAAAATCAAGATAGATAATCATTGGTATCTATCTATGTTGTGGGACACGATGGCTCAGTGGTTAAGTCAACAAGGTTGAGACTCAAGCGCCATATGACAGGCAGAGCTTCCATTACTGGACCCAACTCCTGCCCACCCAGCAATTCAAAAGTATGCAAATAGATATCACTTCAGTAGATAAGTAACACTGTTCTGTGCACCTTGGCATATCGTCATGCCAGCCACGTGACAATGGAAGTGTTTTCAGACAATATTGGCTCCCTTGGCTAAGAAACAGAGATGAGAGCACCACTCCCGAGAATCGGACATGACTGGACAGCCTTTACCTTTACCATCTATGTATACTAAAGGTGACCAACATTTTTATAATGAGAAGGAGGACACAAATAAATTGAAGAAAAAAACCAAAGGCACTTGCGCATGGTGGATTCTTGCTTACAGCACACTCTCTCAAAACAATTCTCCTGGAACACATGCATCTCATAATCGTGTCTCACTGCACTGTACCAAGCCTTGACGAATCATCATGTCAAATACAAATACGTCACATCATACACACAACGGATCGGATCGGCATTGATCAAATACAGAGATTTACAGATTAGTCTTCAAATATCAAAAAGGAGGACATGTAGGAGGACACATTTCGAGAGAGGACAGAATTTACAAAAGAAGGACTGTCCTCCCGAAAGGAGGACGGTTGGTCACCTTATACATAAATAATCAGGGAAGGGAGCAAAACAAGAGGGGGTCTGTCATATGAAAGGGAGAGGAAAAGGGAGAGAATCCATAATATCAGCCTAGAAAATGGCTGCAGGCCTTTTGAGTTTGCAGGTTACTAACTATGGGAGCAGAGTCAAAGGAGTGGAGGAAAAGGGTTCCAAGGTGAATGTGAGTTTTGTCTAACTACAAAATAAAGTTGCTAGATGTTATGATCACAGACACTACTACGAAATCTTGTGAGTAATCCAGCTATGGCTTCTTGTCATCCAATTGTCTGCTATTTGATGCAATTGCTCTTGCTGAATTAATTCTGCAGTGAAGGAAGTCATGCTCCATTGTTTGGTCTAAAGTTTCCAGAAATTATGTCATTGTTATACATATTTCACAAACAGGAGAGCTTCCTTTCACATCTACTGCACATATTGGAAACCTTGGCCTCCAAAGAGGATTAATCCCCATCTAATAACTGATTTAAGAAAAAGAAGACAGCAGAGAAAGAAACAAACACATCTCTACTACTCTCCTCAAAAAAAATGCTTTCTTTAAAAGATATGTAACTGCAGTCACATGAAACATGATTTTAATTTCAAATTACAGTATGTTCCTAGTTCTGAGTTCTTGAAAATATGAAAGAAATTTTACTATTTTGATAAAGTATGAGTGGGAATGACATTTACATAATCATTCCATGAAATGCCATTTTGAATTAGAATGCTTATATTCTTGTAAGGCTTTTCATACAGCTGAAAAGTCAAACTTGTTCTTTTAATAATAATTTTACAAATTTTACAAATATATAGATAGAAATAAAGAAAAATATAAAAATATAAAAAAGGAAAGTGCAAAGAAAAAGGAAAAGGAAAATAAAAAATGACAAACATAATGTCATGTATAAAATATTACTCCTCCCTCCCTCCAGATAAACTTCAGTAATTTAATTTCAATAAACAAAGATCTCTTCCTCCGATAATCAAATTCATCATTCAATCCTAATCAGCAAAAATCTATTAAGAACTACCAAAAAGAGCTACCTTAGTTTAAAAAAAAAACATTTTTTATTCTAATTTATCACTTTCTCTAAGAAATGAAGCAAATCTTCCCCATTTATAAACAGATCTTTAAAGCCTCATCATTTAATTCTGATCAAAAAGAAATTATGCTAATAGCTACCAGAAACTTTATATTATTTTTGTTTACTTTTAAAAAGCTGCCTAGGCCACAGTTGGATGCCTTCAAACAGATAACGATTTGCCTACTTCCTCTCTTAACTACTTAAGAAGTTGCTTGTTAATTATTCTCTAGTAGTTAAGAACTCGATTGCAGAAAGTACAACTTCAGCAACAGAGTGGTCCATGCCTGGAATGCACTACCTGACTCTGTTGTTACATCCTCTAGCGCCCACTCCTTTAACCTCAAACTATCCACTATTGATCTCACCTCATTCCTAAGAGGTCTATAAGGGGCGTGCATAAGTACACCTTCGTGCCTACTGTCCTTGTCCTATTGTCCCTATTTATTTGTACCCATTTCTTGTATTTTTACTCAAGTTTATACTTATTATAAACTTGCTTAATACTTACCTATTATCTTGTAAGCAATTGACAAATCAAATAAATCAAATAAGATAAATAAAACCTTCTGAAGGGCACTTCATCACTTCTACTTTGGCTGAAAGAAATTTTATACAAGTTTAAGGGAACTAGAACATTGATTTTGAAAAGTTAAGGGCTGGATAGATTTGAAAGACTATTTACGGTGGGGCAGGGGTGTCAAACTTGCATCATCATGGCAGCATCATGTGACATATCAGGACTTTTTCTCCCTTTGCTAAACCAGGTGGGAGCATGGCCAGCACGTGACACATCTGGCCCATGGGCCACGAGTCTCACAGGCCTGCTGTAGGGTGTGTTTAAACTCCCGAAGCTGTACCTGAAAAGCAACAAAGACAATCTGATAAGAAATTAAGTTATTTGATGTCATTATTTGATGGGATTAAAGGTAGAGCTTTTTAAAAGGAAATTCAACTTTCTCTACCATGAATATGTTGAGTAGATTGTGTTGTGATTCTCATAACATAGCCTGAGCCATGCCAGGCTAGAGGATTGTTATGATGATGATGATGATGATGATGATGATGATGATGATGATGATGATATAAATAATATTGTGAGACATCTACATTCTTAAAAACACTTGAAAGAAGTTGTATTTTTTCTGTTAAAGTTTTGGTTTATAGTTTGCTGTCATTTCCATCTGTCGAAGTGGTTTTCAATTTCCTTATATAAAAAATAAATAAATGGAATAATGTAGACCTAAACATTTAGCTACTTATATATAAATGATGCATAGGAGGACCAATTTGCATATGCTGAAAGCTCTTTTATATAGTGTTTTTCAAATAAAACATACTGCATAAAGACCTCTGGAGAAAAGATGTTTCAGTTGTCACTTGTCATAATTAATGTGCTAATATTAATATGTCTCAAGATTACAAACACTGTGAATATGATATCAGGATAGCTCCTCCCAAGAGAATTTCATTTTTGTCACACAATCATTATAAACTCATTTATTCATATTTTAATTATATCCCTAAAGTGCATCTTTTTCAGGTTGATTAATGCTGGGTCTTCGCTGTCTTGCCGTGTTGTACAAAGCTCTGTCTAGTAGATGAATGCAAAAAGCCAAGTCCTGGCTCAGGAATCAGATATCTCTTTGTCCAAAAATGCAGGTAACTAATTAGAAACCTTTATCTTATTTCTTTCCTTTGGGACAATAAATGGTAAAATTGGTAAAACATTTAAATAACACTTCTCCAACTGCACCCACTGCTTTTCTAGGCTTATATTATTGTGGCTTGTTTTTCCTTTTTTATTTCTGATAAGTACAATGTGATATACTCTCCCCCCTGATCTTTCTTTTCTTTCTCCTTGGGTGAAAACAATATTATGATGGCAAAAGAGGGCAACAAACAAATCAGTTTCTGATTAAGAAAATGCATCAAAACAAGGCCTTTCCCCAATGCTGAATTAAATGCTATCCACCCATATCTGAATGGGCAACAAACAATGTTAGTATAAAATCTAATGTCTCCATTGCTTATCCCACTCAGTACTATTCCCAGTTGCTTCTGAATAGTATTATAATGATCTGTGACTTATTATAGGCAAGTTTATTATTTTGCTCTTCTGCTTTACCTGTCATTTCTTTTTAGCACAATACCAAAACAGCAAACATCTTTCAATCAAGGTCAATCAAACTGGAATGGAGCAGGTCTTACATCAGGGCTGTGTTTGAGCTTCTCTAAGCCAATTTGCAAAGAGTTATCTTCATATTGCCCATATGGATCACTTCAAGTTAAAAACTAATTTGAAATAAACAACAATACGAGCAGAAAAACACCAAGGCAGAAATGGTTCTGGATGGAAAAGAGGCAGGTCCTACAATTAGACTTTACAGAGTGAGATAATTGAAGCTATCTGAATAGAATAGAATACTTTATTGGCCAAGTGTGATTGGACACACAAGGAATTTGTCTTGGTGTAAATACTCTCAGTATACATAAAAGAAAAGATACATTCATTAAGAATCAAGAATCATAACATACAACATAAAGTCAGCAATCAAATCAACAATCAAATCATACTAGGTAACCAATCTCTTGCTTCTGGGGATCAGGAGACAGAATAGGACGGATTGTGTTATGAACTAATAATAAAGGCGTTTAATAAAGTTTAACAACCTTAAGAAAAGCAGGGTTCTAATCCTGCACTTCTGATTGGCCGATAATAGCGATATCCGATTGGTCCTTTTCTGGGAAATCTGATTGGCTGTTAACAGGCCAACTCTCATTGGTTCAAGGGTTTAACACTTCCAAGTTTCTCATTGGCTAATAGGTCAGCAGCCAACCCTATAAAAGGGCTGCTGCTGCCCTAGGGTTTTGCTCTGTTCAGTATGCTTAATAAAGAGTTGAAGTTCACTGTCACTGCCTCGTCTCCGCTCCTTGCACCCATGCGCAGAATTTAACAGATTGAAGCTAACTTTAAAAAAAGGTCAAATAAGCAAAACAAAAAATCAACCCGTTTAGTATCCCTCATTTTTTGCTGGCTACTGCAAAAAGGAGAAATGGGCCGACTGCATCCAAATAAACAGAAACTTTGGAATAATGTTAAAGCAGAATAGTGCTAACACATACTCTCTTTTGAATGACGCAGCATTACAGATTTTTTACACCTTAAAGCTATGGCAGAATAAGTGTCAACTTAAAGGAGAAAAATGTTACTTTAAAGATGTACATATAAAGATGCGTCACTAATAGTCTTGAACTGAAACAAGAGTAATGTCATGAGTCTAAGAAAAAAGACTGGCACTCAGGGCACCGTGGTTCAGTTCCGATAGGGAGAGAGCCACAGCCTCAGAATAGAACAAATAAATTTATTTTAATATAGTTCATGGTTTTCATGGTTTTATACACTTTTGATTATTACTCTGTGTGTGCTCAGAGTCACTGTGGGAAAGAGGTGACTATACAAATATGATTAAATAAACAGATAAATTAAAATAATAAAAAATATAGGTCTATTCTTTCAGAGTTTCCTTCAGCAGCATAAAATAGCATTTTTTCATTTAAATGTATTATTAGTAAGAATTATATTCTCCCAATTTTCTGCCAGTTACAGAATATTTTGGCAATGTATGCATTTGCTTGTTTGTTTTCTAGTTATTTACTTGAATACCCAGAATCCCACAACTCCCAAGTATAGCATTCCATCTATAATTATCAACAGCCAATCCAGTACTGGAACCTTAATATCTAGTCCCACTCACCGAGAAAGACCAATTAAAATGTCACATTCTGCCATACAAATGACCTGGAATACCAAAACAACAACAGCAAAGCTTCATGTGCATGTTAACCGAGCACTTCCCAATACTGGAAGGTATATATTGCTTGGTACTCAGAAATAAAGTACAGTAGACATATATTCCACTTAGAATTCAAGGAACCACAAATGAAATGTATTTATTATTTTAGTTTTGGTAAAATTCACTCTTTTGTGCAACAAAAATTAGGAGATGAATACCAGTAGAAATTTCCAAATTTACTTTGTCTCTTGAAAAAGAAATGTGTTACATGTTCAAAACAAATTATTCATACTATTCTACAGAGAAGAAGCACATACATTAGAAGAAGAAACATGAATAAGACATCTCAGATAAGAAATGGGAACTATCTATATAGAACACATTTCTATACATCAGAAATAAGTGTCATCATATTCAATAAGTACTACTTGGTAAATATATATAGCAATGAAATTATAAAAAAAATATGAACAGCACTCTTATAAAAATATTACAGTGTTAAAAGTGTATGATTTCAATTTCAAAAGTTCTACTCCACTAATAAAGCAATCTCTGAGCTTGATAAGTTTTTTTATAAAAAGAACAGCATGTTTAGGTTGTTTGAAAAGTTTCTAATGAATGATTAAAATAACAATATCTACTGCAGTGTTTTTATTCAATTAGAATCAAGAAAAGTTACTTTGGAGTCAGTAGCCCATTAAGGTTCTTCAGTTTGCTCATTTTTTTCATTTGTAGCTAAATATTGTTTCATTGTCTTCAATAATATATATTCCAAGTCTGATTCAAGATGCTGGCCACCATCTATAAAGCCCTGCATAGCATAGGGTTCAGTTATTTGAGGAACTGCATATCTCCCAGGATTTCTGCCTGACCAGTAGGTACTGGCAGACTTGACATGTTCTGGATTTCTTCAATTAAGTGCTAAAATCAAACTTCTGGTGAGGGTTCATGGTGATCTAGGTCATGGTTGTCCCAAAGATGCTTTTTCAAAAGGCAACTGGACTGTGTTTTTTTTTCCCTTGATGAAGACATTTCACTTTTCATCCAAGAAGCTTCTTCAGTTTTGAATGGATGGTGGAGGGAGCGATGGAAGGATTATATTCCTTTGTAATCATCTATGCATGCACATTAAGGAACACAGAAGACTTAATACTGAAGTTTACAGAAAAACCACACACAGTGATCAGTATTTATATTTTGATTCTGATCACCTACTGGAACACAAAATGGGAGTGATCAGAACCGTACACCACTGGGCTGAAGGTTTGCGTATCCATAAAGCGGGACGGGGAAGAAGCCCTGCCAAGGAAGCCCTCAGAACTTGTGACTATCCCAACTGGGCATTCATCAAAGACCCAGTAGGAGCTCCTCCATAACAGACAAAGAACAGAACAACAAATGAAGCAACACTGTCATACATTGCAGGAATATCTGAAATGCTCAGGAGGATTTTCAACCAACATAATATGCATGCATTAAACCCAAGAACAGACTAAGGCAGAAGCTTGCCCACCTGAAGAATAAAATACCCAGACACAATGTGCTGGGTATTTTATCCAATGAGCAACGTGATATATGCAATACAATGCAGTGAGATGTGCAGATCTGTACATTGGAGAAACAAAGCAAGCACTTCACAAACACGTGGCACAACATAGGAGAACAGAATCCATAGGAGAACAAACTGCCTCCTGTTTACAACACAGTCCTTTCAGCAGTTTCAAGATTCCACATCGTTTGCACTCAGATTCATGTGACCCTGTGGGCAAAGATAAACCTCCAACTGGCCTCAATAGCTCTCAGAAAGAGTGCTAATGACCAGATGACTGCAAAGAAATATGATTCTTCCACCCACCCCTACCCACCCCCTTCAACATCCAGTCGGAACTAAAGAAGCTTTTTGGATGAGAAGCAAAATGTCTTTCTCAAGGAAAAAACATAATCCAATTCCTTTTGAAAAAGCATCTTTGAGACATAAGGTGGCTAATTTCTTAAGCAGATATGAGACAATTAAGAGGGTGAACCCTGGAAAGGTTTGGAAATACAATATGATCTGTTCATTAAAATGGGGGAAAAGACAAGGAGAATTATTTATTTATAAACTTTATTGGTCACCCATCTTACCATAGGATAACTTTGGGTGGCTTTCAGTCATAAAAATATATCTATATATACATTAAAACAAATAAAATTAAGTAATGTGACAAGCACCTTTGTAGAATTACCTCTATTATCTTGAACAGTCACAGATCTGTCATGTTATATGTAAATACACTTGGGAAAGGGATTCAGGAGGCAGCTCAGGTTTTGGCTGAATGAAGAAAAGTAAGAGTAGCATACTGATGGCATAGAGTTTTGGTGTGGGATTGAAAATTGATGACTGGAGATTTGGTACACAGAAGAGCAGGTAGGAAATTACTGAAGATGTCATGGAATACTCCAAGATGTCTAGGACTTTGGTGGGTTTTCCAGAATAAAAAAGGTATCAATGCAGAGACAAAATTTTGAGAGAGATCAACTAGATAGTCAATGGAATGGAAATATCAAAGTGCTTTTGGTTTTGCTAGTTGCCACAGTAATGAGGAAGAAAGCCAGAGACTAACAAACCTTGACAATTGCTGATCCTGTCTGGCAATGTATACCAAAGCAGGGAAGAAAGCTGACAAGATCAACTGTAGATGAGTTACAGCAGCCAAAGAATTAGCCAGGCCATCAGTAACAGTTAATAAAGGAGAATGTTAATGGAGGGGAAGACAAGGAATTTTTAGATTGGTCCCTCTAAGCTTAATCCCAGATACCAGCACCCCTTCAAGGGTGGGTGGGTGGGTGCATGCATGAAGAGGGGAGAGAAACTAAATACTGAATCCCAAATGAGGGACAAGCAAGCAATTTTAACTTTCACAAGGAAACAGGGGGACAATGTACATTTTAGCTCTGTGTAGAAAAATAATGATCTCTAACAAGTGAATTTTTCAGCTTTTCATGGAAAAGTTCTGGGAAAGGATCCAAGGTCAAATCACCCAGCTGAAGAGATTGCCAGGTGTTAGATTGGAATGATGCCCAGAAATTAAAAGTGAAAGCCAAAGATCAGGTAGGAAAGACAAGAACGGTGAGATAAAACAAACATTTACTGTATCCCACTTGTTCTTTAAACAATAAAAAGGAAAAAAATCTTTCAGTTTGGTATCCATATAAGAACTCTGTGACATAATCAGATTCTTCCCTTTTCTGAATTTTCAGCGTTTCTTCACTTTTTTAGATGAAAAGCTAATACTTTTCAAGTATGTAAAGCACTTCACAACTATTTTATAGTAATCATTAAACAGCACTATAAGTTAAACCAGAGTTATTATTCCCATGCTGAAATGGGAGAACTGGAGTATACTGAAAGAATAAACAGATTGCCTGAGATAGTGAATTAATCACAGAAGTAAAATCTGAATGGGATTTTTCCTGTGGGATCTTTCTCACAGTCCAATTATAGTACAATCTAGTATGGCTTGAGCCAGTGGAAAAGTAAGCCAACAGAATGTTTGCTGCCTTACTGTTGACCCCCATCAAGAGTGTATTAAGAGATCTTTGAGTGTTGCAGTCATGGGAAATGCTGCTGTATGAGGTTGTTCCTAGGAGCATTGCCATAATAAAGCAACATCAGAGGATAACTTTTTGTTTCTTGTTGCACAAGAAAATAATAAGTAATAGTACTTAGACTTATATACCACTTTATAGTTCTTTGGAACCTCTCTAAGTGGTTTACAGAGTCAGCATATTGCCCCCAACAATCTGGTTCCTCATTTTACCCACCTCAGAAGGAGGGAAGGCTGAGTCAGCCTTAAGCCCACCAGGACTGAACTCTAGACCATGGGATGTCTATTTCTAATAAGTTTTTTACCTGCCTTAAGGATGCATTCTATAATAATGTAGAAAAGGGTATTCTCTTTTAAACATTTGGTATTCTTAAGACTGTTTGATTAGTATAAGTAGTAAATCTAATACTGTTCACAACCAAAAAGTATTTTTTCTTTGTTAAATTACTCAATGAGAAGGGTATGAATTGATCAGTTGGAGCACCCCAGCCTTGGATGGAACCATCCCAGGATGCTACCTCTCTTTACAGAAAAAATATATAAGAACTCAGAAAAAAAACTAGTGGTATTCTTGTACAAACCAGTTCCTGATCTCAGAATAACCATGGTTTAAGAGAGGACTACACATAAATATAAAAAGCCCCAGTCAGGCATGCTGAGAATTGCTTCTGCAGAAGCTAGATGTCTGGTGTCGCCTGTCACCCAAGTCAAAATGACCTGGAGGGCAGCATTGAACTGTGTTCATGAGAAAACAAAATGGGCATAAGGCCTGTGCAGACACTGCTCACACTCCTCCCCTTTAAATCTAGCCCAAAGCTACCGTTGCTCTCCCATTCTAAGCAGCCACCAAGGCTTCAATTGTAGCAGAGCTGGAGAGGCCAATATAATAAACCTAGCCTCTTTGTGGATGTGTTATGGTGCCAAAGAACTGGAAGCTCCCCAGTGACCATTGATTAATATCTCCCCCACATCATGAGGACTTGACAATTTTTGTCTTTAAAAGTTGCTAGGATATGTTGTGGTTTAATCAAATGGGGACAAGTTATATCATATAAGATGAGCCATGGTGGCCCAGTGGTTAGAATGCGGTACTGCAGACTACTTCTGCTGACTGACTGTGAATCTCACCAGGCTCAAGATTGACTCAGCCTTCCATCCTTCCAAGATCAGTAAAATGAAGATCCCAGATTGTTGGGGGCAATAGGCTGACTCTGTAAACTGCTTAGAGAGGGTTGTAAAGCACTGTGAAGTGGTATATAAGTCTAAGTGCTATTGCTATCATACACCTGACAACTTTACAGTACTGTAAATAAGCTGGATAACACATTTCAATCAGGAAAACTGCATATTACATCATTAATATATGGGCTGATATATCAAGACATTTAAATTGTAAAATACTTTGAAATGCACTTGAAGATGGAGGTACATATCATTCCTTCATTAAAGAAGAAATTATTTAATCATTGCAAGCATCTATTATTTGAGTTATTTCTTGACTACTTTATCAGTATCTACATGCAATATGTATAGCTATTTGAGCAACGCATCCAAACAAAAATATCTCAGAACAACATGATGTTTTGGGAGTAAATTTCTCCCATCATCATCATCATTATTCATATCAAAAATATTGATAGATGCTCCAATCTATTTTGTCTTTTGCTAAATCTGACTGATATATCATAATACTGTAAATAAGATACATGATTGTGATGATAACAGACTGGTCACCTTCTTTTGCATTTGTTGATTTGTATACGTTACATTTGGCTTATATATCAATCAATATAAACATACTAGAAAAAAAATCTATTGAAACAGAATCTCCACAAGAACCTATACAATTACATTTTCCATTGACTCTAATCTGAAATTTCTGAAAGACTGGTGCTATTTTTTTTAAACAACATCCTTTACAAAAACATTACTGAGAAACATAACATTGTACACCCTCCAAAAAGGGTTTAAAATAACAAAGTCTCTCAAACTTGACAAACATTAAATGCCTGTTAGTGATTAATGCAGATGTGTGAAATCAGCAAGGAAAAATTGACACTGGTTCATTTTTGCTGCTTCAGAACTGAGAAATTGCATAGAAAATCCAACCCAGCCAAAATCATTTCCTATATGATCCTAGCTGCTTCTTCTGTTTATTGAAGGAAATATATCTTGCATGCTCCCGGGTTCTAGAAGATATGAAACTGTCCTCCTTGCTCTCCACCCATTTTCTATATCATTTCAACTTGAGCCTAAACTGAAACACCAAATTCTATTCCACCACAGTAATGAGACCTGGGACTAGTACCAACTCTTCTATTTTAATGCAGACTGTCAGGCACAAACAGAACCACAGTAGAGTTCAAATTAGGTACTTTATTTTTCTCTGCCTCTAATACAGGAACCTCCCTACACTGACAGCTTTCACCTGGGAAAAACTAGATAAGGCTCAAAAGCATGGTGTATGTGTGTCAGCCCTTGCCTTCTTCTTTCCCAATTGATCCCTCCTTCTGACTGGGACACTTGCTGTCTAACACAGACTAATGAACAAAATAAGTTGGTGGATTCCCCAGCCTTAATTTCCCATCTCACATAATATCATTTGATTAGTGAGAAAACAACCTTTAATAATATTGCCAAATGTGGAACAGGCCAGATTTATGCAAGTGTAGGACAGTGGGTTGTTAACAAATCCTGCCATAGTGATGCTCTATTCCTGTAACTTCTTAGGCTATTGGTAAACACAGCTTTAACATTTTTCTAAAGCAGTACTAAACCTGTGCTTAGAAGCAGACACCTGATAAATCACAAATGCTGCAAGGAAATGGCCATGCTGGCAGCATGTCCAATTCTCTCCACATGGCCAGAGTACTTGGAAATAGCTTGTGGATGGCTATGGAACTAGGACAGAGTAGGAAAAAAATTGCATCTCAATAAAGTGATAAGAACAATAAAAAGTGCAATCATGCAAAAGTCCTTGTTTGTCAAACCTCTAATGAATCCAACGGTGACAGAGCCAGCAACATACAGCTGGCAAAATCTTGCTCTCTTTCCTAGTTTAAATTAACTGTCTGTGCAATATGGGAGTGTTGCTTAGTGTTCTCTCAAGAGAAAGCCAGTTATACATTTTAAACATTTTAAAAATATTATTAAACTCATGTTTATAAAAAGTCATAGATAAGCATTTTAGAAAATGATAGTCAAACATTACAGTGGCAGATGACTCTGCAGAAGCCAGGTGTCTGGTCTCTCCTGCAAGCAAGTCTAAATGAATATTGTGAGAAGTTCACAACAGCTGGAGGAAAAAAGAGTTTCTACAGAAGCTTAAAATGGGCAGATTCCACCACTGGCTACCATATTAGCCAAGTGGTGGTTAAAGCATGGAAGAATGAGAAATCTTCCTTTAAAGTGCTTTTAAAGTCAGGGCAGCTGAAGATGACTTCACACTTTCTCAGATGTAAGTTGGGTAGGAGAAAAAGGCAACACCGTGAGATGGTATAAAAAAAACCCTTATCATTGCTGCCATGATTAAAGTATTTGTGGGAATGAGCCTGAAATACTCTTATCTTCAACTGAAAATCATCAGTTCAATATCATTTGCAGCCAAGTGGTGCAGTGCTGGAATGCAGTATTGCAAGTTGACTCTGCCCACTATCAGGAGTTCGATCCTGACCAGCTCAGAGTTGACTCAGCCTTCCACTCTTTTGAATTGGTAAAATGTGGACCCATATTGTTGAGGACCCATATGCTGACTCTGTAAACCGCTTAGAGAGCGCTTTATGAAGCAGTACATAAGCAAAGTGCTATCGCTATTTTAATAAATATTGTACTATATCTTTATGTTTGGTATATCTGTGAAATTATGTTACAGACTAGATTAAAATAATGAAACAAATCTTCACTATTTTTCTGATAACTGATTTTGTGATTGATGCATTATCAGTAATAAATAAAAGGATTGTTTTACCAGCCTATGGGAAACTCACTTCCCAATAGATATGTGAACTGTTTAAAAACATAGCCATTTCAATCAGCTTTTAACACTGTCTAGTTATAAGATATAAAATTTCATTTGATTGTGGGATTTTTTTAAAAAAAAAGTTTAATATTTAATACAAATCTAAACAAGAAATAATAAAGATGGGTTAAGAATTAATAAATAAAAAGAAAGGACAATGAATATTTGCATCAGTATCTACTGCCAATAGTTTGCTTGAATAGGTTCTGAGAGCAATTAATGATTATATTTATGGAAGTTAAAATAATTGAATTACGGCATCTTGCCAATTCACACAAAAAGATCTGGTGATACTCATACATTGCTTGCTAAAACCCAAATCTCTGAAGTGTCTTTTTCTTGGATTTGATTTAAAACATATATGGCAAAAAAGATGCTTGTGTAAATTAATAAAGAAAATAATGAATGATAGGAAATCAAATAAAATTGGTTAGGAAAATTGAACATTTTATATAAATAAGATCAGAGCAATCAATTATTTCATTTACAAGGCCTTGAGCTTACAAACATAGAAATAAACAGCAGGATTAAGAGAATGAATTAAAATCAGATGTTCTTAAGGAATAAATAAGTATAAAAAAATCATGAGTAACACTCAATGGCTGAATATTGTGCTTACATCCATATTCTCATGTGTTCTGGTGCCCCTTCTTTTTTTCTGATTCATCCAAATCAAGTAATTTATATACTGAACAATAAATAATGTAATGATATATATCTTCATTTTCTCCCTATTCTGGAATGAGGATAAAATTGAAGTATGTGAAAGAAGAAAACAAAGAAGTGTGGAATTAGTTTACATAATTCTAAAATAATATGATCTCATATTAGCTAATAATATTTATAGATAAAAACATGTTGTCATTATTTGCTTTTGTGTGGCAATGAATGTTCAAATAACATTCATTTTTTTAAATAAAACACAGTAAGGAATTGTGATGGGAAGGAAGAATACTGAAACCTGTCATGCCACCATCTGTCTCATGTGCAAACCAGTCCCAAATGCATTTAATATTCATTATCAAGTCTGGTGCTACTAGAATGCCTTCAGCTGAGTCTGAGTCAGCATATTCCACAGAATATGAACAAATTAGCCTCCATTCTTCCCCATCAATACACATGCATTTCAAAAAGTTGTTGGTTTACAAAGCATTCATCAAGTTAGTCTGCTTTATCTCTGTCAGGAGAATCAACCAGCTAGAATGGAAATAGCCTCACACCACCATGAAAAGTCCATTACATTTCTTATAAAAATATTGTAAAATAGTACAGAAAGTGTGTATTTTATGAAATAAAGTATAATCAAACCAATAACAAAAACTTCATAAATATCACATTTGTTACATTAAGAGAGGCCTCTCCAGACAAAAATCCTCAAACATTTTGAAATTACACATTCCTCTGATATAGGCTTTGAGGTTTCTTTCTCTACATAAAACAGCCTAATCAGGGGTGGACTTGTGTTTAACCAGCAGCAGGTGCAGATGGCTGAGGAGAGCGATGACTCTGATGAGAGGCCAGGACCATCAGGGACTGGACTGCTGCCTTCAGGGATTGTGGGGGCTGGCAGCAGTGACAAGGAGGTTCCCAAGGAGCCTGTGCCAAGTGCATACGAGCACAGGATGATTCATAAAATAGAACAGCTGGAGCAGCACAGGCGACTTGGGAGTAAGGATGCAACGTAATGGCCCTTCCCTCCAGGGAATATAAGCCTGGTTTCAAAAGGTTTTTTGCTTTTGCAGAAAGCAAAAATGTTCTACAGACTTAGCATTGTGTATGGAGACTCCAGCTTATCTGAAGAATTCTGTCAAGGCTTTTCTGGTTGGACTAATTGGCTGCAAGCCATCTTTTATCTACAAAGAAGTTATTTGTAGATTAAAGCTGTGAAGGTTTGAGTTGCTGCATTTGTTTGAGATTTTCTTGCTGGTAACAGGGTTGGGTCAGAACAGGACTTCAAAATTTTTAGCAAAGGGTTCTCTGTCCAATTGCTGGGTGGGCATGACCATGGTTGGCATGGCCTAGTCAGTCTCCTGCACCATGGCGGGAGGGGGTCATTTTTGCCCTCCCCGGGCTCCGGAGGCTTCCATCGAGCCTCCAGGAGGGCAGAAACAGCCTCCCGTGCTCCAGAGGCTCTCTGGAAGCCTGAAATGGGCCCATTTCTGGCCTTTCTGAACTTCTGGGAGGCCTGGTTTTTTCCCTCCCCGAACCTCCATGTATGCCCTGTACTTACCTGCATCCAAAATGGGCTGCATGGGGTTTCCGGTTCTGCGTGGCTTCAGTGGCAGCAGGAATTCGTGACTGTTCGTGATTCCTACTGCGCTTGCCGCTGAGGTACCCCCGATCCAAATGGGTCAGGGGGATATGGCTGCCCTGTAGAGGCAGCCAAAGAGAGAGGGGAGCAGGACAGGAAGTTGGGGGTGTCGCAGACCCCCTCCTCATCTGGGAAAACCCCTTTTTCCCGAGGTGGTGGAGCGGCAGTCAGTAATGGCCGCCACGAAGAAGCCTGCAACCAGGTAAGATTGTGCTGGAGGAAGCAAGAAAAGTGAAAGTGCTGGCTGAGCCGGGTCAATCAACATCTTTTAAACTCTCTGGAACTGAATTGCTGGAGGATACATTGTATCCCTAAGAAGATGGAAAGCGGCGGAGAAAGCTGTTAAAGGGAACTTTTTTTTTCTTCACTCTCCCACCCCATAGAAACAGCAGATGAAGATTTGAAATTTATTTGGGCACTGAAGATGAATTATTTTGAAAGTTGAAGCCAAGGGACAAAAGACTCTTTGGACATTGGACTTAATAATTTAAGAAATTGGAAAACCCTTATTGGAGGGTATGGATTTCTGATCATTTAAAAAAAAAATGTTGTTGTAAGGGGGAAGGGAGAGGAAAAAAATTGGAGCAGAAGCTGAAAAAGGAGGAGATTGCCTAGAATCCCAAAGAAAGGTATATGGTAATTGGACCTCTTTGATTAAACAGTAACCCCAGAAAGAGAAATAGAAGAAGGAAGTAAAGTATTAATTTTTGGAACTTTTTTTGAATTACTTTTGATTAAAAATACTTGGGTGGTTGTTTTGGGAAAAGTTTCTCTTTTCATGATGGCATCGCTTGTGGATGAACTAAAGACTGAATATCAAAAATATAAAAAGGAAGAACAAGATGGAAAAGATACTTTGGGCACTCTATTTCAATTTTTAGAAATGGTGTTATGCACTTATGAAAAGTTGACTATGCAGCAGAATGACTGGGACAAAGAAGAAGAGGAACAAGAAGCCATCTTTGATGAACAATAGTTTTTTTCCGGGGAGGAGGAGAAAGAGGATAAGAAAAGGGGGATTTTAAGGTTTGAAAAAACAACCAAAAAAGAGAAAAATGAGAGGAAAGGTGGACGCAAGGTTAGAAAGCAACGGAAAGGGAGTAAGAAAAGGGAGGAGGAGAGACAAAGGAGTAAAAAGGGCAAGGAGAAGAATAAGCAAGAGAGAAAGGGGGGGAGGAGAAGCCTCAATGGTGGGAAGCAAGATTTAAAGAAAAAAAACTTATTTCGAGACAATGGGTGAATCTAATTGGGAAAAAAAGGGGGGGGATTCTGGAAGGTACATAAGATTGTGTTTTTATATGTGTATCTAGAGTAGAATGTTTAAGATATAAATGAGTATTAATATATATGATTAGTTTTTTCTTCTTCTTTTTAAATGATATGGATAATGGTTATATAGGTTTTTTCTTTAGTTATTAACCTCTCTTATAAAATTTATTGTGTAATTTTAGAATGTACTAAACAGAATCCCAAGATAAATTAAGTGTTATATGAAGTACTTTTAAGTTAGGGCAATGAGTTAAAGGCGTCACTCCAATTATTGTATAGGAGAAGTATAGTCAAAGAAAAAAGATGAATGGATAGTTGGAAATAGAACAGACAAAGAATGATATTGAAAATGGTAATAAGATATGGAAGAATATATAAAGTGAATATGATGTGTGAATTTCGTCTGTGTGAAGAGTTTTAACTCGGGATCAAGCAGCCTCCAGAAAAGATGTTTTAGGTTTTGTTTTGTTTTTTATGTTCTGTGTTTTGTATGTTGATAAAAGGCAATAAAATTTTAATTAGCAAGAAATAACTTGGATAATTAGAAGGAAAAGAAGTTGGGATAAGATATGAAGTTAAATAGATAATGTAAATATTGATATTATAATCTGGAATCATTTTGTATGTTCTATTGGTTTTCTTCTTTAATTATTATTTTTTTTTAGAAAAGAATTTGTAAGCTGTTATGCCTTGATTGTTTGTGCACTGTTTTTGTAAAATTAATAAAATTTGTTTAAAAAAAAAAAAGGGCTGCATGGGGACTCCTGGGAGAGGCAGGGTGAGGTGGGTGAGGCCAGCCAGGAGTGGGATTTGTGGGTTCTCCAAACTGCACAGAATCTTAGCTGGGGCTCTCCCAAACCCCTGCGAACCCCCAGCAGTGAACCCCTGAGCCTTATCTAACTTGATATTCTTTAGATGTGTTAGATTTTCCCCATAAGTCTTATAATCTCCAGACATATCCATTGTGTTCTAAAGAGGAATATGGGAATGTGTCAATTTCAGTTGTTTGTTTTTTTATAATGTATATGACTGCTTATTTCACAACTGTGGTGTGGCAGTGTACAAGGATTAACCTCTTTATAATTTCATTTTCAAATTTAGGTCATGCAGAAGGCATGCCATGGCAAGACAAGACCCTGCATGAAATATACCATCAAGATAGCTCAGGTGGCTGACATTGGGAAACCCTACCAGTAGCTGGAAAGAGCTCCACTATAAGATAGTACTGAAGCCCTGATCATAGCAATATAAAAGCACAGTCATAAACACCAGATCCAAAGAAGAAGCAGGTCTACCATACTAGACAGGGCCTGTGCTGCTGAGGTGTAGACTGTGCAATGAGACCTCAGAGGCAGTCCAACATATCATGGCAGGGGATAAGATGCAGGCAAGAACAATATACACTGAACAGCATGATCAAATAGCTGGCATTGTTGCACAGGAACTTCTGCATAGAATATGGGCTAGACTCTCCTATGTCCAGATGAGAGATCCCACAGAAAGTTGAGGAGAATAAGAAAACCAAAAACTTATGGAACCTCCAGATTCAGACAGGCAAACAGGGACTGGACAATCAACAACAACAATCAGACATTGAGGTAGTAGATAAGGACCAAAAGACAGTGATAGTAATGGCAATGGTGATGGAGGGAGTATGAGAAGCTAGAAAACTATCAAGGCCTGAAGGAAGAACTAGACAGAATATGGAAAATAAAGGCCAAAGTGATCTCAGTGTTAGTAAGAACATTCAAGGTTGCAACTTTTCAGCTTAGAGAGTGGCTCTAATAGATCCCAGGAACATCTGAACTCTGTCTAAAAGAGTGCAGTGCTAGGAATAGCTATAATCTGCACAGAATCCTCAAGCTCCCAGATCTGTGTGTGTCTCTGTGTGTGTGTTTGCTTAATAAGGGTTAGGAAAGCATTTAGCATAACTTAACACTATTCTCTTCACACCACCCAATAATGTACTTCAAAATAAGTTATGTTTTTTATGTTCCCTTCTCTTTTACCGATTCCATTGATGAAGACTTCTTGAAACTCAAAAGCTTGTAATTGTTTATGCTATTTGGAAGGTACTGGCATTATGCAAAAGCAAGCTTCTCATCTTTACAGAAATAAAGACTTAGCAAAACACTTGATGTGTCTAGTTACGCTTAAGGAAAATTAGAACAAATGCACAGGAATACTTTATTTTTTAAATAATTAAGCTCTATTTACAGTTTTCTCTATTGTTTGCCAAGTCTATAGACACAATGTCATAGCAAATATTTGATGCTTCCGATAATTCTACAGAACTGATGCAGGGAACCTGATCATCATAATCATTGATTAATATATCCAGACCTAGTAGAATTTGATCCATTTAGCTTTTTCTAGTAGTTCTGTTATGTTCTGAGCATGGATGCAAGGATGGAGACGAGCCGATGAAACAGTGAACTTCAGACTTTTTATTTACATGAGAAACAGCTCAGCCCGATGGCCACGATGGGCCCCTTTATATAGGCAACTCTTAACTTATTTAACCAATGAAACACAGGGAGCGCTAGCTCCATTAACCAATGGAAGAGGCTCGTTAATAGCCAATCAGATTCTCCTGAATGGACCAATCCGATGTCGCTATTATCGGCCAATCAGAAGTGCAGGGCCAGAACCCTGCACTTTACTTCAAGCTCTTAATGCTCTTTATTAAGCATTTATTGATTCACAACACCCCTTCCCCCCGGGTTCTGTTTAAGGGGTGCGGTCACATAGTCTTTGAGGTAGGCAGGTTGTTTCAATTGTCTATTAGATTTTCGTTGTCCTCCCGGTATTTGGCTACAGTCTTGTTGGGGTAGGACGTTATCTGGTAAAAAAAGGTGCCTCCCGTTCCGCATTTGAATTTTCGTCATTGCTACTGCTTTCGGCATCTCTTTGAGGCGAGGCCACCCCCAGTCCAGTTCCATCACGTGCTGCCTCTGAGCGATCATTACTACTGCTTAAACTTTCTGCCGCTTCGAATTCAGCCTCCTCGCTATCTCCTCCCCCCTCGGTTTGGAAATCAGGAGGCTTGGAGATCCCCGACTGTAGCCTTGAACGCAGCTGATCAATATGGCATTTCCAAATTCTATTGTCGCGACATTTTACATGGTATGATCTAGGGCCAGCTACTTGTATTATAGTTGCCTTGACCCACAACGAATCGCCCGAAAAGTTCCTAGCGAAAACCAAATCACCTACCTGCAAATTGTGACATTTCCCGCTAGAATCGTGTGGATTTTCAGGTTCGTATGCTGGATGTAAGCGGTCGAGGTGGGAGCGGAGCTTCCGTCCCATTAATAACTCGGCGGGAGTTTTATTGGTGACGCTATGTGGAGTGATATGCTGTAAAAGGAGTATCCAGTTAATCTTGTCTTCTATGTCACCATAGTCCATCTTATGCAATTCTTGACGAATTTTACCATGCGCTCGGCCCTTCCGTTGGCCACAGGATACACTGGTGAAGTCAGCACATATCGGATACTGCGGTCTGCCAGGTACTGTTTGAAGGACAGCGCGGTAAATTGAGACCCATTGTCCGATACCAGAATGTCTGGTAATCCATGTGTCGCAAAGAGTCTGTCCAGTTTCTGATGACTGCTTTGGTCGTTGTGTTCCTCATTTCATGGATTTTAAGCCAGTTCAAGTAGGCATCCACTGTCAGTAAGAATGTGTGTCCCTTAGAAGAACCCACAAAGTCCAGATGAATGCGGGACCTTGGTCCCCTCGGCGTTTCCCATTCGGTTGGGGTTACTTTCGGCGGGGCGTTGCTTACTTCCTGGCATTTACGACAGGCTTTTACCCATGTCTCTATCTGCTTGTCAATACCTGGCCACGACGCATAGCTTCATGCAAGGGCTTTCATAAGCACGATGCCGGGGTGGCCCTCGTGCAAGGTCCTTAGTATCGCTGGTCGCAACCGCTCTGGGACGACAACTCTATCACCCCAGATAATGCAGCCCTTTTGAGAAAATAGTTCCATTTGCCAATTTTTGAATGAGGCGTAATCATCAGATATTTGGTCTAATGGCCATCCCCGCTCGACCCAACTGAGGACTCGTGCTAAAATGGGGTCACATTTTGTTTCCATCGTGATATCCCGGGCCGTTAATGGTGGCATTTGAAGTGTCTCGATCTGCAGCGTTGTGACCGTCAGAGCGGGCTCATCAATAGTCTCTGGAAGAGGTGCACGGCTCAATGCGTCGGTGTGGGGAATGGTTTTCCCTGGGCGATGTTGTAATTTGTAATTGTATGCCGCCAAAAATTCTGACCAGCAGGTCATTCTGGGAGATAATATATACGGTGTTGGCCTATCTCCTGCAATTATTCCCAGCAAAGGTTTGTGGTCAGTCATGATGGTAAATGCTCGGCCATATACATATTCATGAAATCTCTTAACCACGGAGCAAGGGCCTCCTTGTCAAGTTGACTGTAGTTGTATTCTGCTTTTGATAACGTCTTTGAGAAATAAGCAACAGGGGCTTCATTACTGTTTGGTAAAATGTGGCTTAAAATGGCTCCCACCCCGAATGGGGATACATCACACGTGATCGTTAAAGGCAAAGTCTCGTTATACTGCATCAGGATAGAGTCAGAAGTCAATAAATCTTTTACATGTCGAAATGCCTGTTCTTCTCTACGTCCCCATACCCAGGTTGCTTTTTTGTCCAATAAACGATGTAGGGGCTCAGCTACGGTTGCTTTGTGAGGCAGAAAAACGTTATAAAAATTGATAAGGCCTAGAAAAGCCTGGAGGTCGGCCTTGTTCCGGGGTTTTGGGGCGTTCTTGATCGCCCTGAGTTTGTTATCGGTGGGGTGAATGTCTTGACTATCAATTAAATATCCCAAAAATTCTACGCAATCCGTACATAAATAACACTTGTTCTTTTTAACTTTGAGACCGGAGTCTTTAAATCTCTGGAGAACCAACCTCAGACATTCCTTTAGTATTTTCTGAGTTGGGGCTGTGATTAACACATCATCAAAATATGGAACAACACCTTTTATCCCTTGTAATAGCCTCTCCATTAAGCTTTGAAAGATTCCCGGGGCTATGCTCACTCTGAACTGGAGTCGGTTACATTTAAACGCACCTCTGTGCATAACGATTGTTTGGGCCTCTGCCGTTTTTTTGTCAACAGGCATTTGTTGGTATGCCTGGGTTAAGTCTAGTTTAGCGAAGACTTTTCTGCCCGCCAGGGAATGGAGGAGGTGTTGTACCACCGGTACCGGGTAAGCATTTTGTGGAAGGGCGTGGTTCAGGGTGGCTCGGTAGTCCCCACAAATTCTTATTGATCCATCCGGCTTGATGGGCGTTACGATTGGGGTTTCCCAGGGAGAGTGATCGGTGGGTTCTAGCACTCCCTGAGCTATTAATTTATCAAGCTGCTCGTCAATCTTTGGTTTAAGGGCAAAGGGAACTCGACGAGGCTTAAGGTGGATGGGAGCTATTTCTGGATTGAGGTTAAATGATATAGGGGTCCCCTTGTACTCACCTAATTTTTCTGAGAAGACGTCCTGGAATTCGTGGACGAGGTCTTCTTCCCAATCGCTGCTGTAGGTTTAGTGAATGCCAGCTACTTCAATTCCAAGTGGAGTGAACCATTGGAGACCTAACAAACTAGGCTGATCCTTGTCGATTACAGTCAGGGGTAGAAATGCTGTACGGTTCTTAAACGATACACGTACTCGGCTGGATCCAACAACTGGAATTCGATTTCCTTGATAATCCTTAAGTATGAGCCTTTGGAACCGGAGGTCTTGCCTACGGATAGTGGGGATGAGCTGCTTGAGGGTCTTCCAGGAAACCATCAAGAGGGATGACCCTGAATCGACCAGGCAGGGCTGGTTTTTGATGGCCACTTTCACTCGGATTTTTTGGCATCCAGAGATGAGGCGTGACCGATCGTGATCGTTTGGTGAGCCTTTTCTCGCTTCGTTGCGTGGTTTAGGGTTTTGTTTCTGTAGGAGTGGTTGTTCCATTGGTGGTTCACAGGTTCTTGCTTCATGGGACGACTTCCCGTCAGTTGGTGATAGTTAGCCCCCCTTGAGGGCTGGCTGAGTCTTGGCTTGCTTCTACAGACCCGACTTATATGGCCTCTTTTCCCGCACACATGGCAGAGTGTGTCGAGAAATTTGCATTCAGACCGGATGTGGCTTGCTCCACACCCAGCGCATTGGTACTGTGATTTCTGGTGTTGGTCCCGTTCGGACCAAAGTCGATGGACCTCTTCCTTGTCGCTTTCTGACGACGAGTCAAGGTCCTCGTGGTGGGCCGTCTCTAGCTGTCCCTCTGATTGAGGTGAAATGTCGCAGGCTCGTTGGCGAACCGGTGCATGTGTGTGGCACATTTGGGCAGCCGACTTCCTGGTTGCTTCTGTTGTAGTAGCTTCAGTTATGGTGTCTTTAAGGCTAATGTCTCACTTCGCCATTAATTTACTCTGCATGCCTGGTGCATCTAATCCCAGAACAATTCGGTCTCTTAGGGCTTCTTCTAAGTCGGTAAACTCTCATAGGCCTCCCAGATTCTGGAGATCCGCGATGAAATCAGCAACACTTTCACCCTTCTGCTGACTTCTCTGATAGAATTCATGCCTTCTCATGAGCGTTGGCACGGTCAGTGAGTAGTGAGCCCTTAGCAGTGGTTCGAGGACGTCCCAGTCCATAGATTTTACTTCTGCCGGTTTTGCTAGTGCCTTGGCCATCTTGAATACGGTTGGTCCGTAATGCGTTAGGAATACTGCTCGTTTCTTCCTGGTAGTGGCATCCTTTAAATTTTTGGTTTCCAGAAACATCTGGAAGCGATTCATATATGAGTCCCAGTCTTCTTGTGCCGGGTCGAATGGAGCAGGTGGTATGACGCTGCTGGACATGGTTCTGCCGTTGGTGCGTTCAGCCATGTGCTTGGTTATGGTTCTTCGTCGTTCAGCAAGCTCTGATGTCTCCACATCCCACCTTCGTCGCCAGTGTTATGTTCTGAGCATGGGTGCAAGGATGGAGACGGGCCAGTGAAACAGTGAACTTCAAACTCTTTATTTACATGTGAAACAGCTCAGCCCGATGGCCACGATGGGCCCCTTTATATAGGCAACTCTTAACTTATTTAACCAATGAAACACAGGGAGCGCTAGCTCCATTAACCAATGGAAGAGGCTCATTAATAGCCAATCAGATTCTCCTGAACGGACCAATCCGATGTCGCTATTATCGGCCAATCAGAAGTGCAGGGCCAGAATCCTGCACTTTACTTCAAGCTCTTAATGCTCTTTATTAAGCATTTATTGATTCACAACAAGTTATTTCCAAGTTAATCAGGTCAAATAGTTATTAAGTTACTATTCTTAAATCTTTACCTGTACAATATTTCTTGTGGGGATGATTCTTTTTGTCATCCATTCTTTTAAAAATGTATGCAAGGCTACTAGAATAAGGGAATTTACGAAGCGGAATGATTGATGCTGTCATCACTATGCTGATGTTACATTGCAGTATTCAGCTCTACAGGTCTTTGTTTGAATTCGTATCTAACAGGGTTGATAAATTGCCAAGGAGCAACTATGTTGTTCATCAAATACTGTATGCACAGAAAAGGACTGATGATGTTTTGCAAACCAATACATTTATGACTATATGATTTATGAATATATGATTACTATTTGATATGCAGCAAAAATGCATCTTCAGATCATGATGCAAATTCAGGAAGACAAGGGTGCATATTTTTTAATACTGGTGTCATCGTGGTTAGAAATAACTCCAGGTGGTTTTAACTTGTATTGGGATACAATCAGACAAACAGAAATATGGAGCAAATAGTCAGGCTCTTTGACCATTAAATTTATATCCTGCTTTTCAAGGCTAGGCTATGACACATTTGCTTTTCTACCTTTTTCCTCACATCCTATGAAGTAGGATTGAAGTAGGACTGATGGGAGATTTTAACTATTAGGATTATGATTTTTCTATACTTCTCATGATTTTTAATTTGTGTAGTTGGCAATGTGCAATAATCCACTAGAAGATCAGCTATTCCAGATTTGATAGGATCCAATAACAAATAATCAGGCAATGGAAGTAGCAGAAATTTGAGGAAAAAATATGGTAATGTAATACTGGAATTCTTTATTTTAAGAGAAAATAAAGTTTAGAATAATTGAACACATATTTTGGATTTTTTTAAAAAGCAAACTTTAGCAAACTTAAAGCTGTAGGATTCCACAACAGGAGAGAGTGGAGATATCCAAACAGAAGCTAAGCAGAGCTACTTTCATTTGTATTTCTGCACTGAAGGATATATTACATTGCATGGCCTAAATAAACCCATGCAGCTATGGGCTAAGAGATAATAACTAGGCTAAATGAATGGATTTTCCAATGTATTTTCCAGGGATGACTTAATATAAATTAATATATCTTGGGTTTTTTTCCCCAGGTCCTAGATCCATTCCATCATTTCTTTTCAGAATAGTTTATTGTGTCCACTATCCCCTCTTTTATTTATACTAACCCTGGAAGTCTTACTTAGACAGACTAGACAAGACCCAGAAATTTAAAAAAAAAGATGAAGATAAAAAAAAAAGAACAACGCAAAGTACAAGCATTTGCTGATGACCTAGTATTTATTTTGGAGGAGCCCCTAGAAACAGCACCCAAATTAATAATAATAATAATAAAAAGAAGAGTTTGGTGCGGTGGCAGGATTTAAAATAAACAAGGAAAAGACCAAAATATTGGCAAAGAACCTTACAAATAAACAGAAAACTGAACTGATGGAAAAGATGGATATGCAGATAACTAAAAAGGTTAAATACCTGAAATTTGGCTAACAGCAAAATGTACAGAAGATAACTATATTAAATTAATACAACAAATAAAGACAGATCTGGACAAGTGGAAAAATCTATAGCTGTCATTGGTTGGAAGGATAGCTACAGCAAAAATGAATATTCTACTGAAATTGCTATTCTTATTTCAAGTAATCCCGATAAAATTAGGGAAAAAGTTGTTTGAGGGCCTAAATAGACTGATCTCAATTTTCACCTGGCAGGCAAAAAAACAAGAATTAAAATGAAAATGCTACAAGACACCAACAACAAGGGAAGGTTTGGGCTCCTGGATTGGGAGCTATATTATCAGGTTTTAGTGCTCACATGGGTGAAGGAGTGGATAAATTTAAAGAACAAAACAATGTTGATGATAGAAGAGCATGATTTACAATTGGGGTGGCACACATTTGTAAGGTAAGGGGAAAATAAAACACACAGATACTTCCAAAGGCACTATATTAGAAATGGTCTGTTGTCAGTATGGGAAAAAATCAAACAGAACCACTACATGAAAATACCGGTCTGGCTATCCACTATGGAAGAGCTAATATACTCTAATGTTTTGTAAGATATAAAGATATATTCATGAACAGGGGGATATAAAATCTAAACAGAAATTTAAAAAGCAGGGAATTGACTTGGACTGGTGGTCATTTATTCAAATTCAAATGAGACATAAGAGAGATATAAAAATATGTGGATTCTATAAGGAACCCCAAGAACTGGATAAAATACTGTTAGGAACAGATGAAAAATTAACAAAAGAACATTTATAATTACTTATTGAATTTTAAAATAGAAGAAGAATGTGTAAAAGAAACTGATGATATGGGCAAAAAATTGGGTACACTATAGAATTAGATAATGGGCAAAAATTGTGGGAAAGAAATTATAAATTAACAATGTCAACAGCATACAAAGAAAACCTGTACAAAATGTTTTATAGATGCCACCAGCAAAAATGTTTCAAAATATGCCACCAGAATGCTGGAAATGCAAACAGACACTGGGATCCTACCATTATATGTGACGGATCTGTCCAACAGCAAAAAGCTATTGGTTAAAGATAAAAAGATAGTTAGAAGAGATGACAGCAAAGCAAATAGATCTAAAACCAGAATTATTCTTATTAGGGATAATTTATTGGCATCCTTCAGTCTCAAAAGACTATGGTATCATGCTCTGAAATGAGGTTTTAAAACAGCATCTAGTGTGGCTAAAAAGGCCAATTCGAGAATGGCAATCCCTTCCACACTGTTTTCACTGGTTCCGGGACTGCCTCTTTGCCTCAGCCTGCCGAATGAGTGTCTCTTTGAATTGGAGAAGGCCATGCTGCATCTTTAGCCTTCAAGCTGAATGATCAGAGGTTAAGTTTTCCAAGCTGTTAATGTCCATTCCCTAGGCCTTTAGATCCCTCTTGCAGATATCGCAGCTATGGTCTCCTTCTAGGGCGCTTTCCCTGCACCAATTCTCCATAGAGGAGGTCTTTCAGAATTAGGGATAATACCCAGGGATAGGATTCACATTTTTTAACAACTGGTTCTGTGGCTTAGTTGGTGGGTGTGACTGGGTGGGCATGACCAACTTGACATCACTCATGTCAAGGGGCACTTCTCCTCACCTGGGCTCTCATGACAGTGGGGATGCTGCAATGGTCATAAATGTGAAAAACAGTCATCAGTCACTTTTTTCAGTGCCATTGTAACTTTGAATGGTCACTAAATGAACTGTTGTAAGTTAAGTATTACCTGTACAAAAATACAAAAAGCTTTTTTGTTTCCAAAAAGCTGCCCTAAATACCAATCATTAGATTAAAAATACCTGCAAGCCAGAGTTACAAATTAGGCAGTGTGCCAGAGCACCTTGAGGAATTAAAATAGTTAAAATGCAATGGTAACTATCAGCAGCCAACTCTTGCTCATAAAGTGAAACCCTTTGGCAGAGAGGTCATTTAAGCTCTCCAGAAAGAGCACACCCAGGAGAAACAATCCTTAGATCCATTTGCACCACTTAAAGATACCAGCTGGTCTCATTTATCTCACAAAATATCCTAAGGAAATCATCCACATTTAAGGAACGGTCACATGCCCCCCAGAAAGGCAATAAAAAAATCAGTGCCAAGCTTGCCTCCTGCCTCTTGGAAGTACACCCCAAAAGGACAGTGCCAGATACCACTAAAGCAGTGAAGACCCCCACTCCCCAGATAGAAAAAGAAACCATGAGGTAGGAAAAAAATTCAAACACAATACAAATAATTAAATCACAACAGTAGCTGTTGCTTATTAAACCAATTACCAGAACAAATAGACAAAGGAACTAGCAGATTTCTCAAACCAGTTTCTTTCAGGAACAGAAATTAATCTTTTTCCTTCCAAACAAAGCTGAATAGGAGAATCCCATCAATAAACACAGGATTAAACGTCACCAAGGACAGAATTAAACTTCACCAAAAACTAGTTTTAAACCAAAACTCAGAAAGGTTATGTAAACTCACATTTGAAGGTCAATCTTTCTAGGGGATTATTTCCTCCCAACAGCAGTGTAAAAAGCTTAAAACAACCCTTCCCCTTTAAAAAAAAAAAAAAACCTCCTTCGGAGACAGTAAGTCTCGGCTGTCTGCCAAGAATGTAATAAAGGTGGAAAAAAACAAAAGGAGATTGCTTCTAACTACTGGTTCTGCAAACTGCTTATAAAGTTAACAGGAGGTTCTATAGAACCAGTTTAGAACCAGTAGAATCCCACACCTGATAATACTGTGGAAATATAATAAAAGACTCACTTAATCATACATATAATAACAGCAGCTAGAATCACATATGCACAAAATTGGAAAAATGAAAGTATACGCACAGATGAGAAGGTAATAAAAAATATTAGAATGTGCTGAATTGGACAGGTTAACAATGGAACTTAAAGACAAAGAGGAAACAGAATACTACTTAACATGGGACGTATCGTACAATTAGTTATATAACAAGTGCAGAGATTAGCACTTAACAATGAAAAGAAGATTAATAAAATAGAAATAAATAAGATATATAGCAATATGTAAGAACATACAATGTAAGCAATATCACTATCAGACTGTCCGTGAATATAATTAAAGTGCATAGAGTGATAAATGTAATAGAGTGTTATGGTACAACTATGAAAATAATAGTTATAATTATGACGTACAACAATGTATTTAAGAGACTATACTGTATGACTACGAGAATAATAGTTATAACCAGGGTGTATACTATGATGTACATTTAAAAAGGACTTGATTTAGTCAGTACACTGCCATTGTAAAATTGAAATGTGATGAATAATAACAAAAAATGATCAATAAAAATATTTTTTTAAAAAAGAATAGTTTATTAAAGGGATCTATATTTTTTCTCTGTAACCTCAATTGTAAATAGAATAGAATAGAATTCTTTATTGGCCAAATGTGATTAGACACTCAAAGAATTTGTTTCTGGGGCGTAAGTTCTCAATGTATATACAATGATAGTGATAAGCAACAAAGTTATAGTCATAAGATAAGGAGATAGGTAAAAGGGAAGATGAGAATAATGATGGTAATTTCTAGATAGTTTGACAGTGTTGCGGGAATTAGTTGTTTAGCAGAGTGCTGATATGGGGGGTGGGGAAGTGTCCTTGTGTCTAGTTGTTCTGATATGCAGTGCCCTATAACAGCGGTCGCCAACCAGTGGTCCGCAGCCCACTGGTGGGCCATGAGAAAATTTTGTTGGGCCGTAGAGAAATCTCACCCCCAGAGCACCCCTCCCAAAGCAATTAATCCAGGCTGCGCAGAAACACAAGGCTGTTCAGCCCACATGGCCCACAGGAACCCTTCCCGCCCACTCACTCCTTACCTGGCAAACTTGTCTGCTAAGTTGCTATTTTTCCTTTTTCTGACCATCATCTGTTCTGCTGTGTCAGGAGATTTAGATTAGCTTGGAAGCAGGAAATGGTTGGATTTCTTGCTTTCTAGCTAAGCACAGCTGAACATCCCTTAGGACTGAAGGTTTGCTTGCAAGCAAATTCAGTGCAGGCTCATGGCAAGCAAATTTGAGAGACTGAGCTAGCCGATGGCAGATAGATAGATCACTGAATGATTCTGTGAGCAACTCAATCTGCCTGCTTTGCCTGATTTTGGGTAAAAGTTGCTTTTTTTATAAAAAATTCAATATTTACATGCATGGTGTGTTGTGAGTTAATTTTATGAGTTTGCTTGCAAGCAAATGTTATGTGACAGACTGATCTAGCCAATGGCAGAAAGATAGATCTCTGAATGAATCTGTGATTCTGTGAGCAACTCAATCTGCCTGCTTTGCCTGGTTTTAGGTAAAAGTCTTTTTTTTATAAAAAATTCAATATTTATATAAATATTTATAATATTTACATACAAGCCATGCCCAGCCAGTCACATGAACATCAAGCCACACCCATAAATTAGGCCATGCCCACAGAACCAGTTAGTGGTCCCTGGGATCTAAAATTATGAGTTTAGTTTTTGGTCCCTGAGGTCCAAAAGGTTGGCGACCTCTGCCCTATAGCATCATTTTGAGGGAAGGAGTTGAAACTGTTCATGTCCAGGATGCAAGGAGTCTGTAGATATTTTCACAGCCCTCTTTCTGGCTTGTGCAGTATATAGGTCCTATAGTTCTTTTTGCCAAATAATCAGTTTCTAATATGGGTATCCCATCTTTTTTTGGACAATGTTGGGCATGGAACTTTTTTCAGCAGTTCATTATAGATTCTAAGGAGGTTTTCATTTTCTTTAACTACTCTACTTGTAAATATTATCTCTGTACAAAATACCTTAATTGTCTGAAATGCAAATGTCATCTAATTCAGTTCAGAAACAAGGAACCTACTGGTACTTTTCAGTAAGTTCTAAATGTTATGTTTGGAGCATGGGCGAGAAAGAATGGAGACAAGCCTCTGAACGGTGAACTTCAGCTCTTTATTTACATAGTGACTTCTGGCTCTATAGTAGTTTTAACCCGCCTTATATAGGCAAACCCCAGTAACTATTAACCAATAACCAACGAGGAGCGCTAGCTCTCATAACCAATAGGAATTCTCTGTTAAGAGCCAATCGGATTCCCCGGAGCGGGCCAATCCGATCTGGCCGTTTAACAACCAATCAGAAGTGCAGGGCCAGAACCCTGCACTTTACTCCAAGCTCACGCTTTATTAAAACTTTATACATTCACAACATCCCTTCCCCCTGGCTTCTGTTTGCAGGGCGCAGTTACATAGTCCTTTAGGTAGGACGGTTGTTTTATTAGTCTCTTTGATTTTCACTGTGTCATTTGATGTAATCACGCTGAGGTAGATCATTGTTTGGCAGTGGGGCTGTTTCTGGTTCAGAGTTCATTTCCCCATCGTTGCCCATGTTCTCTGTAATTCCCTGAGGTTCAACTGCTTCCCTCTCTGGTTCCACTTCCTGAGTCTCTATTATACTGTCGTTCCCTTCGAACGGGTTTTCTTCTTCTTGGAATTCATCTTCTTCCGTACCTCCCCCCCTCAGTCTGGTCATAGGAGAGTTCAGGACTGCCCACCGGAAGCCACAATCGTAATTGATCGATATGGTGTTTCCATAGTCTATCGTCAAGGCATTGTACAAGGTAGGATCTTGGGCCAGTTACATGAACTACTGTCGCCTCCACCCACAATGGGTCGCCCGATAGGTTTTTAGCATATACCAAATCTCCTACCTGGAAGGCACGACAGCAGCCACTGGACCCTAGTGGTTTTTCTGGTTCATAAGCTGGGTGTAACCGGTTGAGGTGGGAGCGGAGTTTTCATCCCATTAGCAGTTCGGCGGGAGTTTTGTTGGTGATGCTATGTGGTGTGATGTGTTGTAAAAAAAGGATTCGATTGATCTTGTCGTCAATGTTGTCGTAGTCTACCTTCTGTAAGGTTTTCTTCACAAATTGTACCATGCGTTCTGCTTTGCCATTGGTCACAGGGTGTGCAGGCGAGGTGAGCGCATGTCGAATGCCGCGGTCAGCGAGGTACTGCTCGAACGACAGTGCTGTAAATTGGGGCCCGTTTTCAGATACCAGGATGTCTGGTAGTCCGTGGGTTGCAAATAGTCTTTCCAAAGTTTTGATAACCGCCTCGGAGGTTGTAGTTGTCATGCGATGAATCTCGAGCCAATTTGAATAGGCATCGACGATAAGTAGAAAGGTGTGGCCTTTGGTCAGCCCCGCAAAGTCCAAGTGAATTCGGGACCAGGGTCCGCGTGGTGTCTCCCATTCAGTAGGCATGGCTTTAGGTGGGGTGTTGCTCACTTCCTGGCATTTTGGACAATCTTTAACCCAATGTTCGATTTGCTTGTCAATGCCCGGCCACCATGCGTAGCTTCGCGCAAGGACTTTCATTCGCACGATGCCGGGGTGGCCATCGTGCAAGGTTCTCAGAAGCGCTTTCTGGAATCGTTCTGGGATAACGACTCTATCGCCCCAGATGACACAGCCTTTTTGGGAGAACAACTCGGTTTGTCAAGTCTTGAATGGTGTGAAGTCATCTGCTAATTGGTCCAATGGCCATCCGCATTGTACCCAGTTTAGGACTTGCGCTAAGGTGGGGTCGTGTTTGGTTTCTCTCGCGATATCTCGGGCGGTTGATGGCAGCGAGTTGAGTGCCTCAATTTGCAACGTGGTTACCGTTGGTGCAGGATCGTCGAGAGTCTCTGGAAGCAGTGCTCGGCTCAATGCGTCGGCGTGGGGAATGGCTTTCCCCGGGCGGTATTGCAGCCAATAGTTATAAGCAGCTAAGAATTCTGACCATCGAGTCATCCTAGGGGATAATATGTAGGGAGTCGGGTTATCTCCAGCTATTATCCCCAATAATGGTTTGTGGTCAGTCACGATAGTAAAAGCCCAGCCATACACGTACTCGTGGAATCTTTTAACGGCTGACACAATTGCGAGGGCTTCTTTATCGATTTGTCCATAATTTCGCTCAGTTTTTGAAAGTGTCTTTGAAAAATATGCAACAGGGGCTTCGTTCCATTAGGCAGTACATGGCTCAAGATGGCGCCCACTCTGAAAGGCAAAGCATCACATGTTATATTTAACGGTAAAGTCTCGTTATACTGCATGAGTACAGAGTCAGAAGTGAGCAGTTTTTTTACGTTGCGGAACGCCTGTTCTTCTCGGTGACCCCATAACCAATTTGCTTTCTTATCTAACAACCAGTGTAACGGTTCAGCGACCGTTGCTTTATGCGGTAAAAATACATTATAAAAATTGATGAGGCCTAGGAACGCCTGGAGATTGGCCTTGTTTCGTGGCCTGGGAGTGTTTTTTATCGCCCTTAGTTTACTTTCAGTAGGGTGAATACCCTGGCTATCAATTAGGTACCCTAAAAACTCAACACTGTCAGTACACAATTTACATTTGTTTTTCTTTACTTTAAGACCGGCCTCTTGGAATTTTTTTAGGACTAATTTTAACCGGTCCTGTAAGATTTTTTTTTGTAGGGGCCGCAATTAATACATTGTCAAAATAGGGGACCATGCCTTTAATCCCTTGTAATAACCTCTCCATAAGGCTCTGAAAAATCCCCGGGGCTACACTAACTCCAAATTGAAGCCAGGTACATCTAAAGGCACCTCGGTGCATCACAATCGTTTGTGCCAGTGCCGTCTTTTCATCAACAGGTAGTTGCTGATATGCCTGAGCTAAGTCTAATTTAGCGAAGACTTTTCCGCCCCCCAGGGAGTGGAGGAAATGCTGCACCACCGGCACTGGATATGCGTTCTGCTGTAGGGCGTGGTTCAAAGTGGCCCGATAGTCCCCACAAATTCAGATCGACCCGTCTGGCTTAATGAGTGTTATGATTGGGGTTTCCCAGGGGCAGTGATCAATGGGCTCTAACACCCCCTGAGCTATCAGTTTGTCGAGTTGTTCGTCAATTTTCGACTTTAAGGCAAACGGAACTCGACGGGGCTTAAGTCGGATGGGAGCTATCTTTGGGTCTAGACTGAATGAAATCAGGGTCCCCTTGTACTCGCCTAAGCTGCCCGCGAAGACGTCCCTGAACTCATGGATGAGGTCTCCCTCCCAGTCACTTCCGCTGATTTGGTTTATGCCGGCCACTTCAATGCCGAATGGCGCAAACCATTGGGGGCCAAGTAGGCTAGGCCTGTCTCTATCGATGACAGTTAGTGGTAAGTACGCTGTGTGCTTCTTGAAGGAGACTCGGACTCGGCAGGAACCAACGACGGGGATTCGATTTCCTTGGTAGTCCTTGAGGATGAGTCTTTGGAAGCGGAGATCTTGGCGTTGAATCATGGGGATGAGTTGTTGAAGGGTCTTCCAGGACACCATCGAGAGGGATGATCCCGAGTTGACTTCCATGTGGCAAGGCTGGTTCTCGATGGCTACTGTGACTCGTATTTTCTTGGTTTCTAAAGCTGAGGCGTGACCGATAGTGATAGTATGGTGAGCCTCTTCTCTCTGCAAAACTCGATTTTTGTAGGAGTGGTTTACTGGCTCTCGCCGTACAGGACGGCTTCCTGTCGATTGGCGATAGTCCCTTTTGAGGCCTGGCCGGGTCCTGGTAAGCTTCGGCAGACCCGTCCGATGTGGCCTCGCTTCCCGCACTCATGGCAGAGCGCGTCGCGGAATTTGCATTCGGACCTGGCATGGTTGGCCCCACAGCCAGCGCAAGGACGTAAAGGCTTCGGGTGGTGGTTCCGGTCGGACCGCAGTCGAAGGACCCCTTCTTCGTCACTGTCTGATGACGAAGAGAGGTCCTCGTGGTGCATCGTTGCAAGCTGCCCTTCTGACCTGGATAAAATGTCGCTTGTCGGTGGTGGTACCAGAGCGCGGTTTCGGCGTAGTTGTGCAGCTGACTTCCTGGTTGCTTCTGCTGCGGTAGCATCAGTGATGGCGTCAGCAAGGCTGATGTCGCCTTTCGCCATCAGCTTGCTTTGAACGCCTGGTGCATCTTGTCCCAGAACTATGCGATCTCTTAGTGCTTCTTCTAAATCGGTGAACCCGCAGAGGACTCCCAAATTTCAGAGGTCTGCTATGAAGTTGGCCACGCTTTCTCCCTTTCGCTGGCTCCTCTGATAAAACCCGTGTCGTCTCACGAGCGTAGGCATGGTCGGTGCGTAGTGATCTCATAGGAGAGGTTCGAGGTTGTCCCAATCCATCGCCTTCACTTCTCGGGGTTTTGCTAGTGCTTTAGCCATCTTAAATACGGTTGGACCGCAATGCATTAGGAACACCGCCTGTTTCTTTCCTGGTGTGGCGTCCTTTAAGTTGTTGGTTTCTAAGAACATTTGGAAGCGAACCATGTAGGACTCCCAGTCATCCTGTACTGGATCGAATGGAGCGGGTGGTACGACGATGCCGGACATGGTTCCATTGTGTAGCATCGTCTGTCACGTGCTCGGTGTTCTTCAAAGTTTCATTGGTTCAGATGTCTCCAAATCCCACCTTCGTCGCCAGTGTTATGTTTGGAGCATGGGCGAGAAAGAATGGAGACAAGCCTCTGAACGGTGAACTTCAGCTCTTTATTTACATAGTGACTTCTGGATCTATAGTAGTTTTAACCCGCCTTATATAGGCAAACCCCAGTAACTATTAACCAATAACCAACGAGGAGCGCTAGCTCTCATAACCAATAGGAACTCTCTGTTAAGGGCCAATCGGATTCCCCGGAACGGGCCAATCCGATCCGGCCGTTTAACAACCAATCAGAAGTGCAGGGCCAGAACCCTGCACTTTACTCCAAGCTCATGCTTTATTAAAACTTTATACATTCACAACACTAAATATAACTGCATTTAGAATTTTAAACAATCCTATCCAAAACCTGTGCACCCATTTTTTTTTGAAACCTGGCAGACTTCATTTTTAGAGCAATTCCAATAAATTTTACTCTACTTTATTGAAAGCAAGGACAATTGTAGTGATATAAAATTTTATCGAGGTGTACAGGTAATCCTCATTTAGCAACCATAACTGGATCTTCCAACTCAGCTATGAAGTGAAATCACAACTGTGCTTATGGATTTATTTTAGCTTTTCTTTGTTTTACAGACCTGCAAGTCGCGAAACAAGGGCTATCTATTGTCAATGGCAAGCACTCATCTTATCCTGAATTAATGAATTGTGAAATTAAAGAAGGAATATTTAGATGTGATCTGAGTCAAAGCAAATTATTTTGAAGGATATATTGTGTTCTGAACCAGATCTCATGGCAAAAACATAGTTGAATTCTGCCATGCTTATTTATGTAAATAAAGTTGTAGTATTAGTAGCATCTAATGACTTTTAATGTGAAATGGCTTTCAAAGATAGGGTAGAAAGCTAATATGATATTGGAGCCCTGGTAGATTAGAATGCCGTATTGTAGGCTAATACTGCCCACAGTCTGGAGTTTGATCCTGATGGGCTCGAGGTTGACTCAGTCTTTCATCCTCCCAAAATTAGTAAAATGAGTACCCAGATTGTTGGGGTAGTATGGTGACTTTGTAAATTGTTCAGAGAGTGTTGTAAAGAACTATGGAGCCTAAGTGCTATTGCTATTAATATTGCTAATATCAGCTGTATGACAATTTGTAATACATTTAATTCCAAATGTAATTACTGTTCAATCTATACATTTTTATTGCATAGAAAGGCTGGAAAAAAATATTCCTGCTTCTGGGAAAATCAAATGCTGTTTGTTTTCTGGAGCTCCCAAAGTTTCAGTTTCTAAAAGGCATCAACAAAATATTGAGAAAAGTAATTATATATTACAGTTTTAATTGTATGTGTATGTTCTTAGGTACAATTAAATCATTACAGGAATACTTGCTTTTTAAATAAAGGGATGTCTCTAGATGTGGAAGGGACAGATATTTATGAAAAGGAAAGCTAACAAGTTCTGGCATCTTATTTAGTACACTAGTTTCTCAAGAACAAGAAACTGCATATTTATTACCTCAATCCCATAACTGGGATTACCATGTGACATTGCTAATGATTTATGAACTTCCCATTAGGAAGTTCAATATATCCAACTGCAATATTGCTCTTATATACAGCTCAAAATCTGATTTGACTAGACCTTGCTTTGCAGTTCTACTCATGTATACTTATTGTAAGCCTGATTGTGTTCATTGGGGCGCATTGTTCAAGTGGGCATACATGGACTGCAGCTTCTTTGCAACTAGCCTAAACTTTATGAATCTTTAGATAGAACTAATTTCACCTTGCTCAACCAAGCATCTTCTTCCTGTTAGTGTTTATCTCACTAGTAGTTAGCTTTACAAATTATTCATTGGACTGGCAACACTCAGTGAAGATTTGTCAGACTAGGAAGGAAAAATTGCATTTCAGCTGTTATATGAGTTTACTTCATATAACTAAAAATTTTAACATTAAGGAAAAGACGTCACATACAAAAATTTTATGATGGTTTTAGATTAGCAATACAGAACCTCCCGCATCACAAAATGTCTATTTTTCTAAATTCCACCCATTCATCATGGCCATGTCACCTTACTTACTTTCTTCCATCAGAAATCTTATAATACAAGAAAAGATGCTATTTTCCTACACTGGTTGTTCTGTTGAAGTCTACTCTGCACATTAAAAAGTGTCAGCTTTTAAACAACTAAACTGATGAATAAAATGTGATCAGAAGTTTGTAAACTGAACCAGTAACCAGGTGTCCTAAATGAATCTCTGAGATAGTGAGCATCCCGGTAACAGGATCAAAGAAGAACATCTTTGCCCCAATTTCAGTTCAAAAGATACCAAACATATCTTACTCTATCCCATGTTCTCGTCTTGGTCAGAAGTATAATAACCAGTTTAGGGTGCATCTGATAGCCATCTTCACTGAATGATAAATTCCTTCCTTCAAAGGTGACATTAATCAGGTATCTAAAAAGGAAAGAAGAAAAAATAATGAATATCATTTGAATGAACAGTGTGTCCACTGTTAAAAATAGTAAGTCTCTTGGTACAAGCTAGATAATTAAAACAAACATTGAATACTGTTGTCTGGAATAATCCAGCAAATCAACTAAAAGTTGAAGTGAGAGAGAGATGGAAGGAAAAATTAGGAGAATACAAAGAACAGTTTTAAATTCAAAAGTTTAGTAAGTCTTACCTATGTCATAAAATGGCCCTGCTGACATAATGAATGTTTTACTCATTGATTCATACCAAGTTCCTGCCTAAAATACTATTAACTATGATATTTATAAAACATATTAAGTAACAAATAAGCATATTGTAATAAATAAGTTACAGAATCCTCGATGCTTTCTACCCCACTGGGTACTCTCTTGAATCAGGTAATGAAACATCTGCAAGTGAACGACCAAGCTCAGAGAGACCAAGGACTCCACAGTTCAACCCTGAGTTACATATATTCTCTTCTATTGCTAACAGATTGCATAATTCAATAGTTAATAACATTACTGACAAATCAAAATGGAAGGGAGGAAAAATAATAAAACACATGAATTGCACATCTTGATTATTTTAATAGCTTAAAATTATTTCAGAGGTGTCTACTGAGAAATAAATTCAACTAAATTCAATGGAACTACTTCTACTAAACAGGTATAATTGAACAATTAATAGTTTATAATGTTGATGCACTTTTGAATTCATTTCTGAAAGTATGATGCATAGAAGATAAACATGTAAATACATATGTAAAAAATAGTTCAATGAAATGCTGCCCAAGAAGTGCCGTTGTACTTATACACTGACAGAGTTTTTGGATTATGACCACCCATTGAGTGACCTGAGATTTTGTAAGTAACATTTCCTTGAACAAAACTAAAGCGAACCTTGCTCTATTCAATGAACAACTTAAGTTCAAAAGTGATTGGAATTAGTGTGTACATGATTGGAACATCAGGCATGCTGGCCAATTATGCATATGTAATCCAATTTCTCTTCGAGTTTCATGAGGTAGAGATTGGATTGTACAGACAATGATGTCATTAAGGGGAAGAACATCAAGTTGCATAAAAAGGAAGCCAGTTTTCTTGTCTTTCAATATTTATTTTAAATGAAGTTTGATTTGAGGCTTGATCAATTTGCCAACTGGTTTTCTCAGGTTCTGTTTTATTTGATGAGATAAGAAAATTTACCCACCAGAAAGCATCAAAGCAACTACTGTATAATAAGAAAGGGGGGAAGAATGGTCTGCATTAGTGCCGAAGAAGAGAACATGGAAAAAGGACCGAAGGCTTCTATATGTACAAACAACTAGGAAAGCAAAAGAAAAGAATGGGGGCTAATTAAACAGGAACAATCCCCAAAGGAGAAAGCAGGTACACATAAATCCATGTTCATAGAAGTCAGCCAGGGATCATTGCCTTCCTTGCAAAAAACAGGAGAGGTCAGGTCCTGCAAGGACGGTAGTCCAGAAGGAGCACCAACCAGGCCCTGTTGCCAAATCACTGTCATTTGGACCAGAATATTAGCTGACTTAAGGAACACATTGAGGTAGCACAGATGAAATGCAGTTTAGACTGCAGAGTCAAATTGCCTAAAGAATTAGAATTTTTAATTTCCATTATTATCTATAAAAGTAGTGAAAAGCTGAACTTAAAGAACTTAAATGGCATACTGTATGCCATTTACCAAGTATCCTGAGGTTGTGATATTAGAAAACAGAAGATTATAAAAGCTGTATTGATATAATTCATTATTCCCTTGCTTTGAGAAATTATCCACAGATTTTCTAAAATACCACTTCCTAAAAAATATAATTCCCTAAATAGACGATGTTGTGTACAGAACTCAGTCCATTATATCTTATAACTATCAGTCTATTCTGCAGTGTAATTAAAAATTGGTACTAATTATTAGAGAATTATCATTATTTTGATTTAGGAGGTATATACTAAGCTTTTTAAAAGCAGCTTCACAGTCCATTGATATGATTAATCTCCCAATTTGAATTGCTAAATGTTTCAGAAAGCAAATGAATTCCTTACTACTTTAAAAAATATGTATGTATCAACTATTTATACACATTCTCTCATTGAAACATTGCCTTTTTTCCCGACAAGTTTACTAACATGAATCACAATATAGAAAGCATCAGAAAAACCATCTATTGAGATTCTCAGTCATTCAGATAATGGTTTTCCCAAAGATGCTTTTTACAAGAGGCAACTGGACTTTTTGGGTTTTTCTTTGAAGACAGTTTGCTTCTCATCCAAGAAGTTTCTTCAGCTCTGAGTGGATGGTGGGGAATGGAAGGATTTATACTCCTTGCAAACAGCTGGACATTTGCATTCTTTTAGCAAGTTGTTAAGGTCACCTGAAGGTTTAGCAGGTCGATTCCTCGACACAAAGCCTCTTGAATAAACACGATTTCTCTTGAATAAAGTCAGTTAAGAGAAAAGTCATGTTCAACTCCATCACAGATTTCATTTTTCCATGATTATCAACTTACCATATTAACTAGGTGGCTGTGTTCAGCACAATTGGATTGAGATAACATCAGGGAATGTTAAAAGATCAAATACTGAAGGAATCTAGAATAAGCTGCATGGAGAACAATAGGAAAACTATGATTTTTCTCAAGCAGTTCAATAAAGCATTGAAAGCAAGGGCATATCTAGCATTCTTTCATAAGAGATCAGAGACAAAACAAATGATATTATACACTGATGGGTTATAAATAATGGTAAAAACATCTGAAGCACAGGATACAAACATGATTAATATTTGCATCATGATATCACCATTTGTGAACCTCCGACATAACACTAACATATAGAAAACTACTGAGTGGTGAACAAAGGCACTAGTGAGCATGCACAAGAGGTACACACACACACACACACACACACACACAGAGTAGATCCTGAACTGCTATTTGTTCATGCTGTAGCACAGGGGGTGGGGACAACAAAGGAACTGGGAAAGAATCCCAGTTCCTGAACTCAGACAGCAGGCATATGAAGATAGAAGACATGTATGCAGTAGGTGGTAAACATGGGCGAATAATGTTAGAAGGATGAAGTCACAAGCTGTAGGTTGTTGTATGGGTTGGTTAAAGGCTCTAATGATTTCCTTACTTTTTATAGTTGTTAGTAACAGATACGCAATAATGCCAAGTTTTGGAACTTGCTAATTTGGAGAGTATGAACAGGAATTCTTTCAATAATTAGCAATGTTAGGTAGCAAGATTTTTTTTTTACCCCGTCAACCCCAACTTTTTCTTCCTACATCAATTTAAATATTTTCTGTCTAATATTTGATACACTTGAATCAATGGCTCACCATTTGTGAGTGTAAGAGATGGTTAAAATGTTGGAATAAGTACTGTGAAACATTTAATTTACCTGATTATTTTAAATATTGATAGATACCTGGGTCAACTGTACCCTTTGTTTTCCTTTACTGCAAAAATAAAAGCCATGTTTTCCTTGATTTTTTCCCCCAACAATCTAAAAGTCCTTATTTTGTCTTATTTTGCTCTCCCCTAGAGGCTTTCAAAGTACTTTCCAAAAATATTTAATCTAGGAAATTAGTAATATGTATTCATTTTAAAAAAGCTTACTTCAAAATATAATTTAAAAATATTAAGAATCACAGATAATGTTATGTATGTAAATAGTTTCAATAAAGCAAGCTTGGGATAAAGTGCAGGGTTCTGGCCCTGCACTTCTGATTGGGTGTTAAGCGGCTCGATCAGATTGGTTGGGTTCAGAGAATCCGATTGGCCCTTAACGAAGGACTCTTATTGGTTCTGGAGCTAGCGTCTTACAGCTCCCTATTGGTTATTTCACATTAAGGTCGCCTATATAAGGCAGAGTTGTTGTTCACTCTCTTAAGTCACTATGGAATAAAGAGCTGAAAGTTCACCCACTAAGATTGTCTCCAGTCATTTCACCCATGCCTGAAACTATATCACTGGCAACGAATGTGGGATTTGGGGACATCTGATCTTAAGGAACCGGGAAGAAAAACAGAGCATGTGCCAAGACGATGCCACCAACGGAAACCATGTCCAGCAGCATCGTACCACCCACTCCGTTCGATCCGAACCAAGAGGATTGGAAATCCTACATGGATCGCTTCCAAATGTTCCTTGAAACAAACAACCTGAAGGACGCCACACCAGCCAAGAAGCAGGCGCTGTTCCTGATGTACTGCGGCCCGGCTGTCTTTAAAATGGCAAAGGCACTCGCGAAACCTCGAGAAGTTAAAGCAATGAGCTGGGACGACCTCAAACCTCTCCTGAGAGACCATTACGTGCCAACCATACCTACACTCGTGAGACATCACGAATTCTATCAAAGAAGCCAGCGAAAAGGAGAGAGTGTGGCTGACTTCGTGGCAGACCTCCGACACTTGGGAGGCCTCTGCGATTCGCAGACTTAGATGAAGCACTGAGAGACCGCTTAATTCTGGGATTAGATGCGCTGGGCGTGCAAAGCAAGCTGATGGCGAAAGGCGACATCGACCTTGCTGACACCATCGCCGAAGCCACTGCTGCTGAGGCGACCAAAAAGTCCGCGGTGCAACTACGGCGAAGCCGAAACCCAACGACCCCACAGACAGGCGACCTTTTATCCAAGTCAGAAGAGCAGCGTGTTACGACGCACCACGAGGACCTCTCTTCATCGTCAGACAGCGACGAAGAAGGGGTCCATCGACTGCGGTTCGACTGGGTCCCTTGCTCTAAACCCTCACGCCCTTGCGCTGGTTGCGGGGCAAACCACCCCAGGGCAGACTGCAAATTCCGTGATGCGATCTGTCATGAGTGCGGAAAACGAGGCCACATCAGTCGAGTCTGTCGCAGTTTACTGGGACAAAGTCAGGCCTCAAGGGGAACCAGCTCTCGCCAATCAGCAAGAAACCATCCTGTAAGGTGAGATCCAGCAAACCACTCCTACAGATATCGAGCGTTGCAGAAAGAAGAGGCCCACCATGCTATCACTATAGGTCACGCTTCAGCCATGGATGCTAAGAAGATTCGAGTCACAGTAGCCATAGAGAACCAACCTTGCCACATGGAGGTCGATTCCGGATCGTCCCTCTTGATGGTGTTGTGGAAGACATTAAAGCAACTCATTCCTACCATCCAACGCCAAGACCTTCGAATGCAACATCTCATCCTTAAAGACTACCAAGGGAATCGGATCCCTGTGGTTGGGTCTTGTCGAGTCCGCGTCTCGTTTAAAAAGCATACACCATACTTACCTCTAACGATCATCGATAGGGACAGGCCTAGTTTGTTGGGCCTCCAATGGTTCGCGCCACTCGCCATCGAAGTAGCCGGCGTGAACCGAGTTGGTGATTGCGAGTGGGAGGAGGACCTTATTACTGAATTCAGCGATGTCTTCGCAGATCATCTGCGCGAGTATAAGGGGACCCCAATTTCGTTTAGCCTCGACCCTAAGGTCGCCCCGATCTGTTTAAAGCCCCGTCGAGTTCCGTTCGCCCTTAAGGCCAAGATAGATGAACAACTTGACAAACTAATTAAACAAGGGGTACTGCAACCCATTGATCATTCTCCATGGGAAACTCCTATTGTAACCCCCATTAAACCAGATGGGTCAATCCGAATCTGTGGGGACTACCGGGCCACTCTAAGCTACGCCCTCCAGCAGAACGCGTATCCAGTGCCGGTGGTACAGCACCTCCTTCATTCCCTGGGAGGCAGAAAGGTTTTTGCTAAGTTAGATTTAGCTCAAGCCTATCAACAATTGCCCATGGACGATAAAACAGCCCAAGCTCAAACGATAGTTACGCACAGAGGTGCTTTTAAATGTACCCGATTGCAATTCGGGGTAAGTGTAGCCCCGGGAATATTCCAAAGTTTAATGGAACGATTATTGCAGGAAATCAAGGGCATGGTTCCGTATTTTTTTTTTGAAACAAATTTTTATTAATTTTAAAGATAAAACAACACATCATTAACCAGTAAATACATAAACACATAAAACCTCTTAATATTGTAAGTCCTTACAAGTCAAACAAAACAATATTTTTATACAGCATAATTCCAATTTATCCCATCCCCATATGGACACACAAATATCTTTCATCAAATTTCTCATTATTTCTCTTTACTCCTATTCAATTTCATTTCTCTTCCATATTTATCCATTTTATAGTCATCATATTCTTTTCTTTCTGGCTTGTTTAAATTATTCTCATCTAACATTCCTCCAAGGTTTTATTAATTCTTTTTTCCTTTTTCTTTTTAATAAAAAACAAATTTTGTTAGTTTTATCATAAGCATAATACACAAACATACAAACACAAAACATAAAACATAGACAAAACTAAAAGATCTTTTCTGAAGGTTGTCTGTTCCCGGGTTAAAACTCTTTACACAGACACAAATTCAAACATCATATTCAACCTAAATCTCCTTCCATATCTTATTATCATTTTTTTTTTTTATATATGTATATAAAAACCATTTTTATCAGTTTTCTAAAAACAATGCACACAAAATCAAGGCATAACAGCTTATAAATTCTTTTCTAAAAAATAATAATAATGATAGACCAATAAAACATAACATTTCAAGATTATAATATTAATATTTCATATAATATTAACTTCATATCTTGTCCCTACTTCTCTTTTCCATCCAAATTATTTATCAATTAAAATTTTATTGCCTTTTATCAATATACAAAATCAAAAGAAAAGCATATATATCCTTCCATTATTACCATTTTCAACAACATTCTTTGTCTGTTCTATTTCCAAACATCCATTCATCTTTTTTCTTTTACTATACTTCTCCTGTACAACAATTGGAGTTACATCTATAACTCATTACCTAACTTAAAAATACTACATATAAATCTTTCTTGGGATTCTGTTTAAAAGATTCTAAAATTACATAATAAATTTTTTATTCTAAATATACATATAAAAACACACTCTTATATACCCTCCAAAATCCCTCTTTTAATCTAAATTAAATTCACCCATTGTCTCTAAATAAACTTTTTTTTTTTAAATCTTGCTTCCCCCCATTAAGGCTTCTCCTCCCCCCTTTTCTCTCTTGCTTATTCTTCTCCTTGCCCTTTCTACCCCTTTGCTTTTTCTCTTCGCTTTTCTTGCTCCTTTTCCTTTGCTTTCTAACCTTGCCTCCATCTTTTCGCTCATTTTTCTCTCTTTTGGTTGTTTTTATAATTCTTAAAAACCCCTTTTTCTTATCCTTTTTCTCCTCCTCTCCGGAAGGAACCCATTGTTCATCAAAGATGGCTTCTTCTTCCTCTTCTTCCTTGTCCCAGTCCTTCTGCTGCATAATCAACTTTTCAACAGAACATAACGCCATTTCTAAGAATTGGAACAAAGCGCCCAAAGTATCTTCTTTTTTATATTTTTGATAGTCAATCTCTAGTTCATCCACAGACAATGCCATTATGAAAAGGGAAAACTTTTTCTAAAACAACCACAAGTATTTTTAATCCAGGACAATCAAAAGCAATTAAAAAAAAGAAAAAAGTTCCAAAAGTTAATACTTTTCTTCCTTCTTCTCTTTCTCTTTCTAAATTAATTTTTAATCAAAGAGGTCCAATTACCATATATCTTCTTTTGGGATCCACCAAGACATTCTAGACAGTCTCCTCCTTTTTCAGTTTCTGCTCCAATTTTTTTTTTTCTCCCTTCCCACTTGCAATAACAATTTTAAATAATCAAAAATCCATACCTCCAGCAAAAATTTTCCAATTTCTTAAATTTTTCAATGTCCAAAAATCCCTTTGTCTCTTAGCTTAGCTTTCAAAGCAATCCACTTTCAATGTCTAATATATCCAAATATTTCTGCTTTTTCCGTGGGATGGGAGAGTAAACAAAAATAAAAAAAAAGAAAGTTCCCTTTGACAGCTTCTCCGCCGCTTTCGATCTTCTTAGGGAAACAATGTATCCTCCAGCAACAAGCAGCTCAATTCCAGGCAATTTAAAAGTTGTTACTTGACCCGGCTCAGACAGAACTTTCACTTTTCACACTTCCTCCAGCACAGTTCTTACCCGGTTGCTGGCTTCTTCGTGGCGGCCATTGCTGACCGCCGCTCCACCGCCTTGGGAAAAAGGGGTTTTTCCGGAGAAGGGGGGGGTCTGCGATGCCCCCACCTCCCTAACCGGCTCCCCTCTATCTTCAGCTGTCCCTACAGGGCAGCCTTAACCCCCTGACCCATCTGGATCGGGGGTACCTCGGCAGCTAGCCAGCAGGAATCGCGAGCTGTCGCGAATTCCTGCTGCCCCGAAGCCACGCAAACCGGAAGTTCCGGCATGGTTCCGTATTTTGATGACGTGTTAATTGCAGCTCCTAGTAAAATAATTCTACAGAATCGTTTAAAATGTGTTCTTAAGAAATTCCAAGAAGCGGGATTGAAAGTAAAAAAGGATAAATGTCATCTGTATACAGACAGTGTTGAATTTCTAGGTTATCGCATTGATAGTCAGGGTATCCACCCTACTGAGAGTAAATTAAGGGCGATAAAAAAATGCTCCCAGACCCCGTAACAAAACAGATCTCCAGGCATTTTTAGGCCTTATTAATTTCTATAATGTGTTTTTACCACATAAGGCGACTGTGGCTGAACCGTTACACCGGTTCTTAGATAAGAAAGCATTGTGGGTTTGGGGTTACCGGGAGGAAAAAGCGTTTCGAAATGTAAAAGATTTACTTACATCTGATTCTGTACTTATGCAATATAATGAAACATTACCATTGGTTATAACTTGTGATGCCTCACCGTTTGAGGTGGGTGCTATTTTGAGCCATGTGCTGCCAAATGGAAACGAGGCCCCTGTTGCATACTTTTCGAAGACTCTTTCTCAGGCAGAACGTAACTATGGACAAATAGATAAGGAAGCTCTTGCAATTGTGGCAGCCGTAAAAAAATTCCATGAGTATGTATATGGAAGGACATTTACCATTGTAACTGACCACAAACCTTTACTGGGGATAATCGCTGGGGACAAACCAACCCCCTTTATATTGTCCCCAAGAATGACTCGATGGTGAGAGTTCCTAGCTGCTTATAATTATCGATTGTTACATCGCCCGGGGAAAGCCATTCCCCACGCCGACGCACTCAGCAGAGCACCGCTTCCAGAAACTCTCGATGATCCGGTACCAACAGTATCGGCATTACAAATCGAAACACTCAACTCGCCTCCTATGACCGCTCAAGATATTGCGAGAGAGACCAGACGAGATCACACCCTAGCTCAAGTCCTAGGCTGGATAGAACGTGGATGGCCATTGGACCAGGTCCCAGATGACTTCGCACCATTTAAAACAAGACAGACTGAACTTTTTTCGCAAAAAGGCTGTGTCATCTGGGGCGATAGAGTCGTCGTTCCAGAACGACTCCAAAACTCGCTGTTACAAATTTTGCATGAAGGACATCCCGGGATTGTGCGGATGAAAGCACTCGCACGGAGCTACTCGCACGGAACTAGGGTGTGATCTCATCTGGTCTCTCTCGCAATATCTTGAGCGGTCATAGGAGGCGAGTTGAGTGTTTCGATTTGTAACGCTGATACTGTTGGTGCCGGATCGTCGAGAGTTTCTGGCAGCGGCCAGGCATGGACCGACACATCGAGCAATGGGTCAAGGCCTGCACCAAGTGCCAACAAAACAGCAACGCACCATCAAAAGCTGCACCGACTGAATGGGAGACGCCACGCAGGCCCTGATCCAGAATCCACCTGGATTTCGCAGGGCCGATTAAAGGACATACATTACTATTGACTGTCGATGCATACTCTAATTGGTTGAAAATTCATTGAATGACCCATACAACCTCCGAAGCTGTTATTAAAGTCCTCAATAGACCCTTTGCAATTCATGGATTGCTGGACGTCTTGGTGTCAGACAACGGACCACAGTTTACAGCGCTAATGTTTGAACAGTACCTTGCTGATAATGGCATCCGCCATGCGCTCACCTCGCCGGCGCATCCTGCTACCAACGGCCGAGCGGAACACATGGTCCAATTTGTAAAAAAGACTTTGCAAAAGCTGGACTATGATAATATTGACGAAAAAATAAACCGCATTCTACTTCTACAACACATCACTCCGCACAGCGTAACTGGCAGAACTCCCGCAGAACTTCTCATGGGGCGAAAACTCCGTTCCCGCCTCGACCGATTGCACCCTGCTTATGAGCCAGAAAAGCCTGCAGGATCCAGTGGACGCTACCGTACCTTCAAGGTAGGCGACCCCGTTTATGCAAGAAATTTATCGGGCGACCCGGTTTGGATTGAAGCAACGATAATACACGAGACTGGGCCCAAATCCTATATTGTAAAATGTGTTGATGAAAGACTGTGGAAATGACATATTGACCAATTACGGTCACAACTCCTTTCGGCCAGCCAGCAACTCCCCTACGACCAAACTGAGGGCGGGGAAGGAATGGAAGAAGACGACATTCCAGGGAACCTGTTCCAAGAGAGAAATTAATCTAGTGAAACTCAGGAAATGGAGCAGGAGGATGAATCGTACACTCCAAGGGAAATCACACCAGAACGAGAAGCTGAGCCACTACCAAACAACATTTTACCTCAACAGGACTGCACACAGCCAGTCCAAAGAAAATCTAATAGACCCAAAAGACAACCGTCCTATTTGAAGGACTATATAACCACACCATAATTGAGGAGCCAGGGGGAAGGGGTGTTATGTATGTAAATAGTTTAAATAAAGCAAGCTTGGGGTAAAGTGCAGGGTTCTGGCCCTGCACTTCTGATTGGGTGTTAAGCGGCTCGATCGGATTGGTTGGGTTCAGAGAATCCGATTGGCCCTTAACGAAGGACTCTTATGGGTTCTGGAGCTAGCGTCTTACAGCTCCCTATTGGTTATTTCACATTAAGGTCGCCACATATAAGGCAGAGTTGTTGTTGTTCACTCTCTTAAGTCACTATGGAATAAAGAGCTGAAAGTTCACCCACTAAGATTGTCTCCAGTCATTTCACCCATGCCTGAAACTATATCAGATAACCAATCTAGATTGAACTAACAACTTTTAACAATCCTAGGATTTTTTTATATATTATATATTATATTTTTTATATATCACAACAAGCTTTATTTTTAACATGTGTCAGCAGCAGGCTAATGGAAACCTCTTTAATAATATTATCCAGGAGTGGGCTTCAAAAAAAAATAGCAACCAATTTTCTCCCTGGTTGCTGGATGGATGTGGCCATGGTGGCATGGCCTAGTTGGCTTCCTGCACCACGGTGGATGAGGCCATTTTTATCCTCTCTGGGGTCCGGAGGCTTTCCTTGAGCCTCTGGGAGGGTGAAAACAGCCTCCCCGAGCTCTGGAGGCTTTCTTCAAGCCTCCCAGAGATCTGTTCCCCGCTCCCTAGACTCCGGAGGCTCTCTGGAGGCCAGAAATGGGCCAGTTTCTGGCTTTTTGGAGTCTCCATAAGGCCTGTTTTTCACTCTCTCTGAACCTTCATGCAGGCCCTGCACTTACCTGAGATCCAAAAAAGGGCCGCAGAGACTCCTGGGAGGGGTGGCCAGCCAGTCATTGCAACTACCGGTTCAGTGAACTAGATGTAAAATTAACATCTGGTTCACCTGAATCAGTGTGAACCGGTAGCAGCCCACCCTGATATTATCTATGTTCAGATGTAAAAAAAGGGGAGGGTAAATACACCTTGAATTTAAATTCCCCTCTTCTTGATAGTGTAAAAAGCATTGTTGAATGGCTTGGGAGTGGTTTCTTCTATATCTTTCTGAATTGCCCATTCAAGTATTATCCATGCCCAACTTTCTTAGTTTCTAATCTAAATTATGTGAGATTAGCAGGTGCTATCATCTTCTGACACATACATATGAAAAGCTGTGTTAATAGATCTTAAACTGTCTACCATCTGAAAAGAATACTCCTGTAAACACTTCAAGCCAATTTCATAGAATGATAGAAAGTATCACAGAGGCCATCTCAGTCAATCTCCTATATAGTGCAGGATCTGCTAAAGCATTAAGAGGACTATCTATTAGTGAAAAAGGTAACTGTAATGTTCCATTGGTTGACAGCTCTTACCATCAGAAAAACTGTTTAAATGTCTAATCTCAATTTATTTTGCTGTAGATTCCACTCATTCTGTACCCAGAATTGGATACTGTATTCCAAATAATCAAGGCAGAGTAATATGGAGCAATTATATCCAGGATATGGGCTCCAACTTTTCTTGAACCTATTAATACTTCCTATTCCTAACGTATTGCATTTTTTGTAGTTAGGCTTATCTCAAGTGTTTACACTTGAACTTTCATGGGATGTGAACTTTGGCAATGAGCCAGACAAGACTTGTGTTTTAGTTTTAAAAGGATTTAAACTGTTGTGATTTAATTATTTGTATTGTGTTTGATTTTCTTTCTGCCTCATGGTTTCTTTTTCTGTCTGGGGAGGGGGGTTCTTCCTTCACTGCTTTAGTGGTTCCTGGCACTGTCCTTTTGGAGTGTACTTCCAAGAGGCAGGATGCAAGATGGGCACTGATTTTTTTACTGCCTTTCTAGGGGGACATGTGATCTTTCCTTAAATCGGATGATTTCCTTGGGATATCTTGTGAAGTGAGTGAGACCAACTGGTAACTTTTTTTTTAATAAAAGTTTTATTGGTGGATCTAAGGTTTGCTTCTCCTGGGTGTGCTCTTCCTGGAGAGCTTAAATGACCTCTCTGCTAAAGGATTTCACTTTATGGGCAAGAGTTGGCTGCTGATAGTTATCATTGCATTTTAACTATTTTCATTCCTCAAGGTTCTCTGGCACTCTGCCTGATTTGTAACTCCAGCTTGCAGGTATTTCTAATCTAATGACTGGTATTTAGGATAGTTTTTTGCAACCAAAGAAGCTTTCTGTATTTTTCTACAGGTAATCCATGACTAACAACAGTTCATTTGGTGACCAGCTAGTCATTAGGGCAGAGAACCGGTTGTTAAATTATTTTAATTCCACCACTGTACCGTATGTATGTTCCTGTCATTACTATACAACAATAATGTGAAGGGATGATACCATTGCTCCGTTAATACTGGAAACATTCCCCAATTACTGAATATATAGTATATAGAATCTACAAATTAGCAGTTAGTTTATATATAGAGCTTTGTAGGCAATAGCTGAAAAGTCCAATGGCTTGGACTGATTATTTTAACCAGTGAGGTCTAAATGAGATTGGCTAATTTTAACAGTGTAAATTGATTGATTATAAAATGAAGTTAATCTGGGGGAAAACACTTAAAGAAATTATCATGACTTTACGTTGTCTCAAATACTGGCCTGGATTCTAAATTCAGAAGTATCCTTGAATTAAATTGGTTTGGTACTTTAAAAAATATTACTCCAGTGCAGCAGTACAGAGGATCTCACCCATCCTCTTGCCATTGGTGTTTTGACTTTAGCAGTCAGCAGGTGCAGTCATTCTGAAAACCTTATGCTTATTTCTACATTAGTTATAAAAACAATTTAAAAATAATAATATTCTTCGTCTAACTTCAGTATAGATGTTGTCAGTAAAGAGTGATCTTTTTTTATCCTCAGTGACAGAATACAAGGTATCAATTAAAAAAAATAAAAAACAGAACAGCTATATTATAGTCTGTTATACAGACAAAGCACAACTCATAAGAAACAATGATATTTTGATGAAAGAAGAAAAAAGATAATGAGAATTATAACTATTGTGCACACTTGGAGTTGTCTAAATTTTAATAACTAATCATTTAACAATTGATTACATTTGTACTTTTAGTCTCTTGAAAAATTGTATCAGCATATGATTTCTTTTCCTTCCTATTCCATTTAGACCAATAAACTGACAATAAACCTACTATTTTCCTCAGGAATTAGAAATGACAGTGTAAGAGAAAGAGTATGCAAAACAAACAGTAGATTTTCATAGCTTAATTTCTTAAGCATACCTTTCCTCCAAACTACTGTGTTACTGTTAAATACGTCTTTATATTTGTTCAACATTTATCTTTGCTTAGAGGTGTACTTATTGAGAAGCAAAATTATGAATCACTAACAAAACCTCCATAATTATGTCGTTCTAGAAATAAGTGCAGGATAATGCAAAGAAGCAACAAGTAAGAAACTGGGCCTATACACAACAGGAGATTATTCAGCATGCCCCCAGGAACACAAATAACATTTTTCAGTCCCAATAAAGCACCAAACTACAAAGTAGTTGAACTATCAGGCTGAAACATTCCATGACAGTGGTGGGATTCAAAATTTTTTACTACCGATTGTGTGGGCGTGGCTTGGTGGGCATGGTAAAGGAAGGATACTGTAAAATCTCCATTCCCACCCCACTCCAGGGGGAAGGTTATTGCAAAATCCCATTCCCTCCCCACCCCACTAACCTGCTTTCCAGCTCTGTTCTCCTGTGCAGAGCAACAAAAGAAGACCCAGCTGATCAGCTGGGACTCGGGAGGTAAGAGAATAGATAGGGCCAGTCAGAGGTGGTATTTGCCGGTTCTCCGAACCACTCAAAATTTCTGCTATGGTTCTCCAGAACTGGTGAGAACCTGCTGAATACCACCTCTGTTCCATAATTCTGTGATGACACTGGAGATTGATATCACATAATACACCAGGAATAGATCAGAAAACATTGTTTTAATCACAATTCCCAACATTTAACTATAATTTCCAGCATGTTGTTCATCCTTTGGGATGCTAGAAGTTATATTTTAACAACATCTCAACAATTGCTTGAAAGCAGTTGTGAAAAGGAAAAGGAAGTTAAAGAGAAAAGAATAGCGTATAGGATGTTACCAAGTCTAAACAAAAAATAAAACTGTTTTATACATAATTGTTCACACCCTGTAAAAGGTGAAGTACCCAGGGGTGGGATTCTACCAGTTCACACCTATTCGCTAGAACGGGTGTTAACATTCTAAGCAGTTCAGAGAACCAGTTGTTAGAAGAAATGACTGGCCTAATCCTATAAGGAAGGCAGGAAGGAAACATTCTGGTGTTGCTTACTGAAACTGCCTCTCCGTTAACCCTTATTACATTCTTGGCAGGACTAGACTTCCTATCTCAGGAACGCCTCTGGAGGTTTTTTTCCCCTTCTTTGCTGGTACTTTGCTTGTGTGGAGTGACCATTCAAAGCTACAATGGCACTGAAAAAAGTGACTTATGACCATTTTTCACACTTACAACTGTTGCAGCATTCCCACAGTCATGAGAGGTCAGGCGAGGAGATATGTGCCTTGATGTGAGTGATATTGAGTTGGCCACACCCAGCCAATAACATGACCACCAAGCCATGTCCACCACCTAAGCCACATGCACAGAACTGGTTGTTAAAAAATTTGAATCCCACCTCTGGAAGTACCCTTAATCTATAAATTCTTACTGTCCAAAACAAAAAATTCCAGCACTGCTACACAGACATCGTCTTCAAATTTAATGGAAGAGCTCTTCTGCTCTACTTGCCATCAGAATAATAATATCAATTTTGGTGAACTGCAAAATTAGGGTACTAAATAACAGCAATGAAAAAAGGGACTTCCTGTACTTAAACCTGGACATTCAGATCTAAAAAGATTAATAAATTAAGCAGCTTAAATGCTTATCTCAGTTTGTCACCATTGGTTTGTCTTCTTTTACATGTACACTCGAAGGGTAGCAGTGTCCACCCCCTGATATTTTGATTTTTAATTGTCAGTTAAAAGGCACAAATAATGATTTATCAGTATAAAATAAGATATAAATATGGCTGTTCTACCTTTCTCAATTTCTCCTTTCTCTATTCTTACAGTTTCTCCCTTTGTGGGTTGCTGTTTCCATAGAAACATGTGCTTCTATGCTTTCAAAATTATTTTGCATTTAATCTGTTTATTCCTTCCTAGCCAACTCACGTCTTTAAACTATTTTTTTTTCATTTTCTTATCCATTTTCTTGACATCAGGTATTCATGGTTTATCTTATAAAACAAGAGAGGAGCATTTATGGGAAACAATATGTAGAATAACTTAATTTATTATTATACACATACATATAAGGCTTTTTGTACCATTTTAAAAGACAATTTAAGTATACAAATTAAATCTTTAGTATTAACGGTGAGAGCGGGGAGGAGAGGGAGAGAGAGAGAGAGAAATTCCTGATTGGAAAAAGAGCATACAAAGTCATCTCACTTAGACAAATATTTTTCTAGAAATACTGACCTCACATAGAACTCACAAGTCACCTACCATCTGTTGAAGCATTGCTTGCATTAAGCAGTTAAGGCATTCCTTTCACTTAGCTTTGCTTCTTCATCCCACTTCAATTATACTTTCATTCACATTGTCATGCTTACCATTTATCTGAAACTATCAGTGGTTCTTCATTCTTACTGGGACTGAACCATTTTTCCATCTACCCTATTTTCACTACCATTCTTTTGTGCTTATCCTATTTTCATCATTCCTGATTATGTATTAGCAGAAGTGGGTTTTTTAATTCCAACAACTTCTCTACCTTTTGTTGTAAAATAAGAATAGGACATTTGGAAATGAAACATAGCTGAATGTGAGAGAGGATAAAGGAAATTCATATGTCCTGGCACATGTGAATAACTAATTTTTATAACTGGCTCAATGTTTTTTCTTGGAGTAAATTTGTTGGGTTCCTATGAAATGCTGGGTATATTAATATATAGTACACACTAGGAGCTGCTATATTAATGAATTGATAGCCAGGAGACTATTGTATTTTATTTTATTTATTTTGTAATTTCAAATGTCTACGTCAATGAAACTGAGATGAGTACTCATCTGGTATGCTTCTTTAGATGTGCTTGTAATTTCAAATGTCTATGTCAATGAAACTGAGATGACACTCATCTGGTATGCTTCTTTAGATGTGCTTGTCAAGGGCATTACTGGACTGAACTGCCAAAAGTAGAGAGACTGAGGGCAGCATTAGAGATCAGAAAATATTCTATCATTTATAATAGTATCTTGGAGAATATCCTTCAAATTGCACAATGACTGAGTTTCTACATCATGCTAACTCATGGTTTGCACAACTATGCTTTATTGAATAACCTGTAATTACCATGTGTGGCACAGGTGGCATGCAGAGCCCTCTCTGTGGGTACTCGCGCCATCATCCCAGATCAGCTCCACCACGCATGCATGCACATGTCTTGCCAGGCAGCTGGAGTTCACGTCACTGCCACACATGCACGGAGGTGCATGTGTGGGGGCAGAGGTGCATTTGGGGTACGCATGTGTGAGGGTGTGGGCTCATGCATGGGGGGAAGTACCTTGCCTTTTGGGTCTGCATGTGCACTCTTTGGGCACGTGGGGCCCAAAAGGTTCGCCAGCACTGAACTAAGCCATAAGAATTGGTTATAAGCCATAAAGACTATGTTCAGTGACACACTAAGCCAAAATCAAATGAATAATATTATAATGCAGCAGAATGTGTAACCTCAGTCAATGTTAGTGATGTACCACAAAGTCCACCATATGTTTTTATACATTTGAGACCTTCCTACTTTTCCCCATCCATCCCATCCTCTTTCTCTTTCTCTCTGACATATGCACGTACATGCATTCTCTGTAATATGGACACTTCAGACTTCCTTATATCCTTCAGAAATCCTTATCCACCAGCAGCTTTTGTTATTTATTTTTGGCAAAAAAAAATTGCAACCCTGCCTCTAGCTTTCCTGCACATTAAGGTGTTTTACCTTAATGTATTTTGTTTCAATAAAGTAAACCAAAATGGGGGAAGGGAACAATTATTGAAAGTTATGGTGGATTATAAGTTTTTCCATGGCAACAGGCTTCAGAAAAAGGAGAGGGTGGGACAGGAAAGGCAGAGAGAAAGCAGTGTGCTGGATACTGTTTCCATGGCAACTCTATGACATACACAGCTAACTGTCAAACTAAGTCAAGATCGCAGAAAAGGAAGGAGAAGGAGGTAGGTACAAAGGCTGGAATAGTGTCAGACCAGGTTTAGAAAACCCACTTGTACATATATTTAACAGGATGACAACTTAGTAAAACCCAATATCCCCAAATATTATTTCGACATAAAATGAAATTGCTAGAGCTATATCTATGTACATAAACATTCATGGGAACAGACCTGCAAGTCAAAGTAAGAATGGAAAGGTGGAAGGTAGAGGAAAATGGGAGGGGGGAATGTCTCCACTCCCCTGAAGCCCCCCTCCCAGTCCAATAAGTTTCTTTAGTTTTTCTAGATCCAACTGAACTACACAGATGCCTCTGTTTTCACTGCGCAGATGGTTCAAGAACAAAGACAGAATTTGTAATTGCAGGAAGCAATATAGAAATGTTACTTCCTCATAAATTAACTATACTTTTGAGGGGGATTAACTCATTAACTCCTGCTTCATTTACTTCATTTTATCTTGGATGAGCTACTCAGGGGTCTCCAACCTTGGCAACTTTAAGACTTGTGGACTTCAACTCCCAGAGTTCCTCAGCCAGCAAAGCTGGAGTTGAAGTCCACAAGTCTTAAAGTTGCCAAGGTTGGAGACCCCTGAGCTAGATGTTTAAAAATGTAATCAAATACTATATATTAAGACAATTAAATTGAACCAAGTAGTAGAGATAATCTATCTCTGCTTTCACTGCAGGCTCAGTAAACTAAAGAGGGTGCTTGGTCCAGAGCCAAATGTTCTACACACCATTGAATTGTGACTGCTTGAAACAAAAGTGAAATTCTAGGAAGAATAGCCATTTTGTATGCAGCTATTCCATAATGTAAAATTAACAAAACAAAACAAAAAGCTGATATGACTTATATTTGGTTTAAGCTTTGAACACATGAGGGTCATTATGTTATTTTAGCAGCTAACACCAATTTTTTGTAGTGAGTACTCCTGAATATCTACATGTGCGTGGAGTGATATGAAGGTTAGAAAATTACTGAAGCTGCCTTTGTGACTCTTGATGTTAATTAACATAGTGGATAACTTATCAAAATTAACTTCTAAACCAGCTACTCCATAATATTTAATTAAAAATGTAATGAAATATCTCTTTTAGGATTTTTTTAAAAAATCACATTATTTGCAAATGTATTATATGCCATTCTGTTTTTTTATAATATGATCTTGAATATTACTGTTCTTTGTATAATTCCATGTTAACATTTCTATGAGGAGACTGAACAAAAAAGGAATGAATGGACACTTTTGTGTTTTTAGATACAGACAATTCTAACAATTTGCTGCCATCTGGGGGCTGCCAGGTTGGATTTTTGCAGTCCAAATCTCTCTGTATGTGCCAATGTACATGAGACCTTTATTATCCACATAAACTCTATACCAGCTAGAGATAGCAAAGTCAGTAATATTGAAATCCTGAACTGGGGTATTAGATTCTGGAGCCCACAAAGCACTTCCTCTTTTTCTCCTAGCATTGTTGTTCTTATATTTGCTTTTGCTTTTTCCCCAGTTAGGGAAATTGTCTCTGGATTGGCCTGATTGCAAACTATACATGACTTCTTTGCATCTGCAAGTCTTATTTCTCTGAACAGCTCAAACAACTTATGGACAGCTTCTGCCTGCTTGAAAGAGGCTGCTTTTCTTGATCATGCCCTTGGATGGTAATGCTGCCTATGAGTGGTAATCAAGCAGTTCTAGCATCTCTTGATGCAACACACTGTTCATGAAAGAGCCTCACAGTGCAACAGGGATGGAGCGTGGTTAGGACCCAGGACTAACAATCAACAGGCTTGTGTTAGATACACAGTTGCTGCCACGGGACAGGGTGAGCTCCTGTCACACATTCCTGCTGACCCAACAGTTGGAAAACAGGTAGATAAATGGGTACCACTTTGGTGGGCAACTAAACGGGAACATGGAAGGAGCTTCCAACTCCGCTTTTCCCAGGACACAGTGATATTATCATTCAAACCTTTCACCCATAAACACTTAGGTGCTCCCGATACAACTTTAGTAATACTAATGCAGCAGGGCAACTCCTTCTCTCCTCATTCACATTCCCTTTTAGTTCATGCCCTGAATGTGTCACACTTGGAGTATTGTAGTAGTCTTTTAGTTGGACTATCAAGATCTCAGCACACTACTTGTTTTGTGTCTAGTATATTTTCTTATATTACCGTTGATACTCCTTATGAGAAATGTACCAGTACAGACTGATGGCACTGACACACTGTGCCCTAAGTATGAGTATATTTAAGAGCTTTTTCTCATCCAACTCTAGTTCCATAAGATAAATTTACATTTGGAATCAGTCATCTCAACATTTAAAAAAGCACTAGAACACTTATTTTTATGATACCAATGAAGCTGTTTCAACATAAATATATTTTTATTTACCATTTAAAATATTGAGAGCTTGTTATTATGTTACTTATTTAAAATCATGATTTTATTGTAAGCCACCCAGAATTGTTTTGGATACTGAGATGGGTATCATATAAATCAATCCATCAATTAATAAGGGCCTTTAAGTTTAAAACATTATATTATGATACTGTATTATTACTAACTGCAATATTTTAATTAATTAATTTATAGAGTGTCTGTCTCATAAGCAAGTGACTCTGGGCAGGACACAACAAAACTAAAGCAATAAATATTCAAATCAATATCATTAACAAACATGAAAAACATTTTTAAAAACTATGAAAATTGTTAAACAGAAATACTAGACAGAGGGGTGTGAAAAACAATGAACCTAGAACCTTACTGGTTAACCCCTCTCCTGGTAACCCCAGCCTGTTGGCATAACCATGTTTTGAGAGACCCATGGAAGCTTAGAAACAATGAAGTCATCCTAATATTGGAGGGGAAGAGATCTCACAGTACTGGAAATTAGCGGAAGAGGTTTCCATCTGTGATTGCCAAATGTAGCTCCTTAGATGACAGAATGTATTGCTGTTTCAATATTTATTTTATTTTAGGTCTATACTGCATTTCATTATAAGGACATAATAAATTTAAACTAATACTGTTATTACTACCCAAGTAAATCACTCTAAAGGAAGGCATGAAAACCATGTGGATGCTCATGTCTGAGCACATCCAGCAAGATCTGCTTCAACCAAGTGAGGAGGAGGAGGAGCAGCATCAAATTCAGGCACACATGACTTAATCTGGACTCTTAAAAAACTTATATCATACATGCACAAACCCTGAATCTTTTTGCACATGCTTAAAGTGACAAAGAAACAAGGACAGAGTTTCTGATATACAAGAATATGTTATATGTTCATAAAGGTTTGATCCCATGTTATCAGTTAGAGACATGCAAAACTTTGGCTAAAGAAACCAAGATTAATGTGTCTGCTTGTGTACACATCCCCTCCCAAAAATTACTGATCTTTTTTAAAGCATGTAAAATATTTCTAATAAATTAGAGAAATTAAAATAAATTAGAGAAATTTTGCATTGTTTATTAGGGACATTTGGAGATTTTAAAGATGAGAATGGAATCAATTTATTCCCTGGAATAAATCTTAAAAGCTTGAGGAAAAACATGGGTCACATCCCTTTTGGTGCTGTCACCAGACCATGGATTACCTGGATCTCCTGCATTACTGGTTTAGGGACAATCAAGTTCATTATCACCGACATAGTGCTTAATATAATTTAGACATCAAATCACCCCTACCTGTAACTTTAACATTTACATATTTCACTTTTTTTCTAAAAATGTCACTATCAGATAGAATGCCATTATCAATTGCTAGTAACATTTGTTGTGCGAATAACAGTTGTGATAAAAATCAAAGAACCTCCAAAGCTTCTTGTACAAAAGCAATATAACAACTAGAAATATTGAAGAACATTACTACTGAAAATGTAATGTAATGTAAGAAAGATGCATGGTAATGATGATTTTTCATATGCACTTATCCAGTCAAAGTTAATTTTACTCCTAAATATATTATATCTTCCTATGTCCAAGAACCTGTGCAACAGGACCAACCTTGACATCATGCAGATTCATCACTGAAAAGCAAGTATTATTGCTTTTATGGGAACTTTAGTATTTGTTACAAATCTAAGCTTCACCCCATAATGACTACCTCAAGACTTAGCTCAGCCTCATAGTAATCAATAGGCAGATGCCTAACTATAACACCCAATGTACTGATTTATCAGTTTAAATTCTCTCTTAGAAAGCATCCCTGTTCTTGAAATCCTGCAACTGGATCATAATATATTTTTGTCTTCACTCAACTGAGGAAAAGAAAAGCCTGACATTGTCATCAAACCATATAACTATCTCCTCAGAAATAAGCTTGACTTGAAAAGTATTAGAACAGTAAGGCATTTACATTTCCATATGTAGTGAGAGATTTTTCTTAATTATGTTTTTTTAATTTATTATTAATTTATTTTTTTATTTTAAATCAATACAATTATCCAATTGATTTTCAAGTAACTAGTTCATTAGGCACTCAAATATTTCTTAATTTTAAGGCAGTACAATTATCAAATTGAATTTTGAAATAACCAGCTCATTAGGAATTCAAAATCTGGTTAGTTTGTCGTGAAAGAGGGCATACTTAAGGAAAACAAATATGTATTGATAATTAGTTTCCACTGAAAATCATAACTATATGTAATAAATAACCAAACAGTTTTATGCTATCTCTGTTGTGCAGAGTATTTAATATAATTTTTGTAACTGTTAGAGAAGCCATCTTTAGATATGTAGTTAAATCTATCCTTTAGAATCAGAGACACTCACAAAGTTTAGAAAATAGAAACAGATATAGAATGGGAAATGTATGTCTCAGTAATACCAAAGGTGCTTTTTTCAAGAGGCATGACCTGTATGATTGAGAATCTCCATAGACATGTCTCAGTAATAGTACTTTTGAAAAAAATCTGGGAACATTAGTTGTTCATAAACTGAAGTGTGATGTGGCTCCAAAAAAAGAAAAATGTAATTGCAACAGGAATGATCAGGGAACTAGAAATTATGTAATATGACTATAGATCAGTGGATTTGGGAATGTTTAGCTTGAAAAAAAAATAGAAGTGAGAAATGATTATATTACTCAAATTGTTAAAAGGATGTTATGAAGAATGTCAAGTTCTACTTTTTATCACCCTAAAATTCAGGACTCAAATGTCAGAGATAACTGTATGGAAGACAGATAAAGCTTATATGAGAAGAATCTTAATAAGGCATGAAGCAAAAAAGAAGAAAGAACATTATAGATAGAAATCATAATTAGAAAAGAAAATAAAGGAAGTAGAATAGATTCACAAAACCAATCCAGATCAACAAGTATTAAAAGATTAAGGAAAGTTAAATTGCAATTAATTTATTGGAAACAGCAGAACTTCAAAAGAAGGTAAAATGTATTGAACAAAATCACTTCGAAAAAGTAAATAAGCCAGGGGACCTCTGGCATGTTGAATTAGAAAAGGAAAAAAGGAAGATAACACAGAAAGATAATAAAGGATACAACGATTAATATTGGACATGGCACAGCAAAGAAGGAACATTTTATCATGTATGTGGTTATGTAAAATCATTCAAAATATTGGAAAGAAATACACCAAAACATTTTGAAAATTCTGAAAATAAATTCAAATTAAAGCCACCAATATTTATATTATATATGATACCAACATATTAAAATTAAAAGCATCACAATTTATTAAATATGTGCTGACAGTAGCAAGAGTCAATTTGGTACACTATTGGAAAAAGGAAAACCTTGCAATCAGTACAAAATAGGGAGACTAAAATAAAAAAATATGGTAATAGAAAAATCATATATATTTACAGTGAAAGGAAGGAATTAAGGAAGAAAGGAAGGAAGGAAGGAAGAGGGAAGGAGGGCTCCTATGAGCTTTTTATAATGTTTTTTCATCTTTTTGTTTATTTTGCTTTTTTAACTTTTTGTTTAAAAAAATTAATAATATTGATGTATGCTGCTCTGAGAACTGAGGAAGAGAAAGAGAGGACCATGCACACTAGCTTTGCCCTACTTTCTCTGTTTAAATTCTATGTTGTATAAAAACCAGACCGACCAGAGTTCTGGGATTCAATTTTGCCAAAGTGTGGCTGACTTGAAACAAATTGGTAGAACTTCGGGAACATGTTTCTTCTGGATTTGAAACAAACCATTCCTGTTTTGTATACATTCCTGGTATTAAGCTTATTTAAGGGTCTCCAATTAAAAACATGTTAACTTCTAACAACAAAAGATATAAAAACAAGAATTTGCTTTAGCATTAACTTTATGCACTTCAGTATAGTTTAATATCAGAGTATTATCTGGATATAGATAGATACTATTTTCAAGAACTTTCCTGGCACAATCACGGTCTAATATTTTGTAACTATGATACAGAGATAAGAGACATCTTATTTTCCCCATATTCCACTGGCACATCAAATCTGTCAACTTGTCAGCTTTCATTGAATACGGCTTGAGATAAGTCCACACAGGGGCCATGAAAATCTGTTTGCAGTCAGCTCGTCCCAAAACTTCAGTGAATATAAAAGTGGAACTTTTTCCAAATATAACATTTTCATTGGCTTTAAAAGGGTTCACAAGCTATGGTGGTCTCAGAAATTTCTTATGCTTATAAATTAGAGCTAGAGTCCTTGAAATTTTTCAAAATGCAATATTCTGGCTTTTCAAGTCGATACTGAAACTTCTTAAATGCTACTAATAAATTGAACAATGAATTCCAAGTAACCATTTGCTAAGGAATGCCTTTAAATTACACCCTTGTAATGGGAATCACTGAAACCTTGGGAAAAGATAAAGCTTCTGCTATTCTCAAGTTTGTATAATGAAGGCATCCCCTGACAGGGATCCAAGACAATTTGGCAAAACCTCATGTAATACTAAGAAGTAAATTACTATGGTGCTTCATGTAGACAGTTATTTAAAGTAAGATTTGGGGTTCTTTTTTCTAAAAATATTTTTTAAAAAAACTAAATTGCCTGATATCATTCTAGCATCTATCCTTTGCACTTTCATAGAAGATCAACTCTGAAATAAAATGTGATGAGAAAATATATTCAGTGACAGAATTAATTAAAAATTATTAATATAGATTCATATTTTCTCAACGTTTAAGATAATTAGGTGAAAAAACTTGCTGAAAAAAATCACTCACATACCATGGAGTTCAGGATGACTTAGGGAGGGAAATCAAGGAGAACAACATACACACAATTCAAAATCTTAATAGATAAACAAGTCTAAGAAAGATAGGCTAATCTGAAAAATAAAGTATTGAAAGGGACTCAAACTAGGAGAAGAAAAATTGGGGGAACATTTTAGATTTATATGACTAATTAATTAGATTATTATTCTGAAGGAGATGCATAAGAACTGGAAACCTGGGCAAGGTTTCCTACAGCAAGAAGCTCCAAAAATTATCTCATTCACAGTATAATGTTTTAAAAATTCCAGAATGCAAGTGATGGAATGGAAGGCTGAAGAAGTATAGACTTAATCATAGAATCATAAGGCTGGAAAGGACCCTGCAGATCTTCTAATCTAATCCTCTGCCAAGCCAGGAGACCTTATATTACCCTGGAAAATTGAAGTCCAGTTTTTTCTTGAAACCTCCAGCAATAGAGCACCCACAACTCCAGGAGGCAAGCTATTCCACTGATTAATTGTGCTCATATCAGGAAATTTATCCTTAGTTCCAAGTTGGCTTTCTCTTTAACGAGCTTCCACCCATTGCTTCTTGTCCTTTGAAGAGTAAGTTGACCCTCTATTCTTTGTGACATCCCCTCCCCTCAAGTGCTTCCTTAGGCTAGACATACCTAGCTCCCTTAACCATTCATCATGGGATTTAGCCTCCAGATCCCTTTTCTTTATCTTTATTGTTCTTCTCTGCACACCTTCTAGGGTCTCATCATCTTCTTTGTATTGTGGAGACCAGAACTAGATGCAGTATTCCAAGGATGGTCTCAAGTGAAGTATAGTGATACTATCACTTTTTGTTATCTTGATGCCATCCCCTTGTTGATGCAACCTAGGACTGCATTGGCTTTTTTGGCAGCTGCAGCACACTTAAATTGTGTTTTACCAGGATATGTAGATCCCTCTCACAGTACTGTTGAGCCAATACATGTGTTTTTTTCTTGCCTAAGTTCAGGAGCTTACTTTTCTTATCACTGAACTGCAGCTTATTAAATAGGATCTTCTCATTTAGTCCTAATAGTCAAAAGGAAGAAAGGGAATTATACACGTAGCGCAGTTATAAGTTGTAGGTCTAAATAAATTCTTTGCAGCCCATGTTGAAATTGACTAGTTGTGGAGACTCTTTATCTGGTGCAGCAAGAGCTGGAAAGATCCTGTGACAATAACTCTGAACATTAATCATCTGGACTAGAATAAAATCATAGCAATAGCGTCCAGAAACCAATCTGTGTTCAAAAGCCAAGTTCATTACTAAAATCAGAGCATTATTTTATTTTAGTGATATCCTGATATCCTTCTGTTTTTCCAAGGAAGTCAAAATGAGACATAAAATTCATCTCCCAATTTTTATAATCCCTAAATCATTTGAGATAAATTCAAATTTGATATAATAACTACTTCTTTAACAACTGGAAATCTGCTGTCTTTTTCTGCCACTCTGACCCAAGCAGCATACTGGATTTCATAACAGATGAAATCTGTTGGGAAGCAGATGGGAAGCACCATAATGCTCAAATTGGTGGGCAAAAGTTTTTTAAACATTTAATAAATGGATTTTACCCATCTTGTGGGGAGAATGTATACAAAATTAATCTCCTTTAAATAAAGCAAATAGTAAATGACAGCTTTTAAAAATATTTTAAAAACAAACATATAACATAAAGTTCAATACTTCTAATGCAACGAAGTGCCAACTTTGGGGAATTTTATTCTTTGAATGACAATAGTCAATCAGTTCTAAACACAGATTATTACTGTAAAAGATTTAGCCTAATTGTCATAGCAGCTGGACACCAATACCTCTAATTTGTTACCCAAATTAAAACAAGAATGAAGGCTGACAAGCTTGAACATAATTAATATATCTCAATACTCTCATTCAAGTATTTTAGGCTTTTTTTCAGAAATATTAAAAAAACATAAGATACAGGAAAATTTTCAGTAATTCTAGTCATTCTTTTTCAGCTCTCTGGTTGTCTTCAACAGTTTTTTTCCTTGAATAATATCCATCCTTTTTACATAGACCATAATTAAATATATTATGCCCAATCAAAATGATACCCAATGAGCATGTCAAGTCTGAGAATTGTCAATAAATATATTCTGCAAAGAGAATCAAAGGCCTACCTAAAAATAGCCAGAACTACCAACTCTATTTCCCAATGGATATAGGTTGGCACAAGATATATGGGATGATGAACACCTCAAGAGAAACTAACGTACTTTCACCTTCTGCTCTAAGGTATTTTCACCTTGTACTCCAGCATTCAGTATCACCACTCCAATCGAAAAAGTAAAGTTGTGAAATGAGACTGAGAGGATATATTTTAAGAAATATCAATTGATTTCTATATCAACATAATTAATATGAACAATTTACTACATAAATGTATTATTTAAAGAAAATAAAGTCAAATCAATATATTTTATAAACATATTTTATATATATACCTGTAGTTTGGCACAGTGCAAAGTGCAAAGCCAAGATGGAGAAACATAATCTATTATATATGTTCTCTTCTTAAATGAAAGGAATTGTCCTTAAAAAAGAAAAAAACTTTCCTGTTATAACCCTAATGGTTATGACCACTTGTTATCAAAGTGGTGTCCACACGTTAGACATTTCAGGCAGAAGCAGTAGGCCCCATTTAGAACAGTGAACAGGAAAGTCATAGATTGTAGCAAAGTTGGCCTATAACAATTGAAATAAAGTACGCACCAAAAAATATTATAGCCTGAATTAGATCATATATGATTATTATGTTCATAATCTAAAATAATTTAACTGCACCATTGTCTAAGCACTCTTTAGAATGGAATTAAATATGTGAGCAGCACACTAACAATAGAGAATACTGTCCTAAGGGAGCAGAAGACCAACTATTTTCCAAACTTTTCTTTCTGTTTTGTTCTTATGGATACCATTTTGTTTAAAGATTCACATAAAGAATGCAAAATGCAAATGTCTCTGTACAAACAATATATTTCTGTTCTTGTTTAATCTCTATATGGGTCAATTGAAACACAAAGATGGCAGGAAAGCATGAAGGCAAGATTCTCTAGTATTACACTACTGGTAAAATAATTGATTTCTTGGATGATGAGATATGGGAAAAGTCAAAAGAGAAAGACAAAATACTCATTTTCCCTATGAATATATTAATTTTCCACAGATTTTAGAAGCCTAAAATGTCTAACTAGACTGATTTTTTTCTTTTTAATTGATGGTGTTTAATCTTACAAATCTCTTTGGAATTCTTTGGAATTTGCCATCTTTTGACCTAGTTAACAAATGCATATGCAGTTTGATTCCTATTAACTTATGTAAGCCTCTGACTAAATACTATCCAATTGCTTTAAACTGGTCAGAGAAAATTTGGGTAGAATTTTTTAGATGAGAAAATTACAGAACAGCATAAATCACATGATATAATACATCTGCCTAGACTGCAAAATTGGATGCTTGTGACCTCTTAGGCAATAGATCGAATTATCTCAATTTTTACATTTAGCAGTCATTCTTAAAATCCAGCCATCAGGTAGAATGAATGTCTATCTTCCTTTAAACTGCTCTTGTATTTATCATTGTCTAGACAACTCTAGACAATGATAAACACTGCAGAGCTATCTTTAGAGACCAATCAACTAATATAATTACAATAGTTACTTATAACTATTGAATATTAGCTGTTATCAGCTTTTTAAAAAGCAATATAAAAAGGTGTGTATGTGTTATATTATGCCAAACACAAAGGACATATTGCATCTTTTGTGATAAATATGTGTGTGATTCAGACTAATAAGTTGAAATATTGTTTGTCCTGCCATTATCTTGAAAAAAAGCAAAGCTCTTGTTAATCTTCTTGAAAAACTTTGTTGAATTAGAAACAACAGAATAAAGGCATAGAACTGAACTATGCCAATGTACGATGCAAATAAATTAATGTGTGGCACTGCTTTACTATATTATTAACAAAATTTAATTAGGACAAATGTTTTACTTTTTTTACCTTATTACAAATGGAAATTTATGAAAAATGTCAGACAGTTAAAATATCCTACAGAGCTGAAAAAAAATGCAATGACTAAGCTATTGCTTCTTCATTAGAGTTCCTGCTGGTTTAGAGCATAAACCAAATCACAGACTTAAGGCTTCATGATTTTCATACTATGATAAAAAAGCGAGGTAAGTACTTGCTTTAATGAACTCCTGATTCATCTGAGCGCATAATGATTTAATCATTCATGTTCACATTCATACATACATTTCAACTGATTCCATAGTACACAGACTGAGAAAACCATAAGCATAAGCTCATTTGCCCGCTCAGTAATTTTGCACACAAATGATGCTTCTCATTGCAATTGATAACATTTTCCTATTGTATATTTAAAAAATAATGATTTAACAGTATCTTTTTATATAGAAATACAAAATTTGATAATTGAGTAAGAACAGTTGGTAAAAACTGCATTTTCAAAACAGGTTTCTTTAGGACAATATGTAGCCCATATATTATTAAGAAAAATGCACCCCATTCTTTTTTTCAGAAAGCACTAAATCCATGCTGAAAAGGGGCCATATCAACTACTTCACAATTGGATGAATACATTTGCCCTGAAGACATGTAACTGTATAATAAGTACAGTTCTTTATGTAACTATAATTTATCTACCTCCTTGCTTGTATTCACATTTATTATGCTCTGTTATTAATAACAGACAGCAAAGGATTTTCCTGTTTAGAACTAAAGATCACTTACTTGCATATTTTGGTTATTTTATTCATTTGTATAAAGTACAATTTGGAATTTGTTTCTCAAATATTGGAACTATGTTAATATCCATGTATGATGAAACATACCTTTGCATTTTATTTCTGCCATTTTAATTTTAATTTCAATATGTGGTTACTCAAATTCAAATCCAATTATTTCTATCAGAGGATGCTAGAATTTTTTTTCAATAAAATAACTTTATCACCTTACATATTGAGATCAGTAAGATGTAAACTTAGTTATGATCTATTAGATTGCAAATTTTTAGTTATTCCCAGGTTATTTTGTTTGGAGAAGAAATTGTAAAAAATGTTTATTCTACCGAGATGAAATCTGGCAACATCTAAAATTTTAATAAAAACAGTGCAATAATAAAAACAAAGAAGTATACAAAAGGATTATCCTGATATGTCAATTGCTTTGGAAAATTTAATAGATTTATGGCCTAAGAAATGGGATAACAAACGTTTGGGAGGTCAGATTAGGATTTCACAATGATCCTAAACATGCCAATACATATATCTCAGTTGTGTTTTCAAAGATAAATATAGCTGCATAAAATAATAATTGTCTAGTTTAATAGCTAGATGATAGGAGGAACTATATTTGTTATTCATATTATTATGAACCAAGGAATTAATCTAACTATACCAGAGAGAGGTATAGATGATAGGAGCCTGATCTTTTTCCTTATTTCCAAGCTGTTTTCTACTGATCTTAAATATTTTTATTGTTTCTCCTTTTTTGACCACCAAGAGATTTTGAATGCCAATGAGTATTGCCCATCAATCACCAATTCAACTTCTTCTTTTTTTTGAAACAAATTTTATTAATTTTTTTTAAAAAAACAACCCACTAAACATTGAACACATAAAACCTCTTTCCATTATAAATTTTTACAAGACAGATAAAACATTATTTTATTTTATACAATATAATTCTAATATATCCCATTTCCACTTAAATATCTTTTAGCAGATTTCTCATTATTTCTCTTTACTCTTATTCAATTACGTTTCTTTTCTATATTTATCCATTTTATAATCATCATATTCATATTTCCCTCTATTTTGTTTATAATTATCCTCATCTATCTTTCCTCCAAGGTTTTATTAAATCTCAAACAAACATAAACACACAAAACACAAAAACATAAAACTTCTTTTTAGAAAGTAGCTTGGCCCCGGATTACCTCTCTTTATATGGACTTCAATTAAATTTATGCTCATCTTATATACCATTTCCTATCTTATTTACCATTCTATATCTTCATTATAACTTCTCCCCGCTTTCCACTCTTCTTAATTATATTTTATTTATTTCATCTTAACATCATTATACTTGTATCTTTTGTCCATTCTTTTCCAATTACCCATTTATCTCATTCCCTACAATAGACAAAAAAAAAAAAGGATTTCTCTTGAAATCACTAATCGAAGTATGATGCCTTTCCATCGCTCCCCTAAATTAACATTTAAGGTAATACCTGGTTCCCCATCTGATTCTGCTTAGTACATTTTACCTACTAATTTTTTTTAAAAAAAGAAAATAGTAAATCTATAAAGTAATTAAATACATAATTAAACATTAAATCTTATAACATTCCAATTGTCTATTTCAAAGTCAAATGCTGCCATAATAAATTTATACTAACATAGTCAATTAAACTCTATAATTAAACTAAGTATTTTAAACATTCCTTTTAATAATTTATTAAATCTTAAAATCTATCATTGTTAAACATTTAATATTTTAATCTTTACTTAATTCTTATAAAATTCTAATTTTCTATTTCTAATACAAATACTACAATACTATCTTATGTACCTTGCAGAATCCTTTTTAGAAAAATTTTACATTACCCTTTATCCCCCCAAAAAATTTCTTTTTCCCATCTTGTTTCATATATTTGTGGCTTTTTTCTCCCTTTTCCCTTCCTTTTTTATCCCACCTGGTCTTTTTACCCCCCCTTCTCCAAACCTCTTCCTTTTTAGCTTCCCCTCTCTGTTGTATTTCTCTTTTCTTTTGCTTTGTATTGATACTTTGTATTGATTTTGCATCTTATATTTCTCTTTCTTGGATGCTTTTTTAAGTCTTAAGTCCTTTTTCCTTCCTCTCTTTCTCTTTCCTTTCTTAATCAACTTTTTGGATTCATTAAAGATGGCTTTTCCTTCTTCTTCTTCTTCCTCTGCTTCCTCCTTCAATTGTTGTATTTGCTGGTAAGTAGCGAGCGCCATTTCTAAAAAGCAAATAGTTTATCTCCAAATGTCCTTGCCTTCGTTCTTTATTTTTCCATATTCCTCTCTTAGTTCATCAACAGATAAAGCCATTATAAACCTTTTCTTCTTTTCTCTTCTTCTTCTTAAGACAACCAAGATATTTCAAAGCTTAGAACAGTTCCCCAAAATCCCAAAGTCATCAAACAGTCCAAACAGAGCACAAGATTCTTCCCTTCGCACTTTTTCTTCCTGGGGTAATATCAATTGGAAAGGGAAGAAAAAGCCCAATCTGTATTTAAAAGTCTTATTGCAATTAACTTCCAATCTCAAAGTCTTCCAGGCATCTCCTCCAACAAAATCTTAATATAAATTTCTCCTTTGTCCTCTCCATCCCCACTTGTCACAAAGAGCTTTAAATTTTTACCTTCTATAAAAAAGCAGGCTTTTCAATGTCCATTTGTTGATTCCATTGGGAAAGAGAGTAAACTTTCTCTTTCAGCACTTTCACTCGCCACTTATAAATCTCTTCTGGAAACAAAGTATCATTCAACAATCAAGGTTTTCAGGATAAATGCATCTTATGCTCCCGGTTCACCCAAAAAACTTTTGCTTCAAAACTTTCTCCTTCTTCCTCCAGCACAATCTTGTCCAGCTGCCGGCTTCTTTGTGACGGCCATTGCTGACCGCCGCTCCACTGCTTTGAGAAAAGGGGGTTATGCCAGGTGGGGAGGGGGTCTGTGAAACCCCCAAGCCCCTGTCCGGATCCCCCCTATCTTCGGCTGCCTCTACAGGGCAGCCTTATCCTTCAAACCCGTCAGGATAGGAGGCACCAAGATGGATAGCGCAGCAGGGATCGTGCAGGATCGCGAAACCCCACCGCCACCGAAGTCTGGCAAACCAGAAGTCTCCAATTCAACTTCTTATTTTGGCTGTCCAGCACTTTATATTTTCAGCCAAATGGGTTAGGGTTAAGATCAATTGCTGATTTGTAGTTATTGCTGCAAATTGAAATACCTACCAGGTAATCACAACACAGATATCACACCGATCAATTATGTCTACAATAGGAAATTTGGATAGAAGATTTTAATATTAATAGTGGGCAAAAAGGGAGCATTTTTATTGAGATAAGTCAATAATTCTTACCTTCATTTACATACCATATGCATGTAGACATGCACATAAAGATATGTAAATACGGAAAGCATCTAATTTTTATTCAGATAATAAAACTAGGCAAAATGATTATTACTTCAAAACAAGTTCAATCTGCTGTTTTGTGTGTTAATTTGACAGAGGAATTCATTTGATTAGGATCTCACAGTAAAGTAGGCTATTAAAAAAAGATTAATATAAATAAGACCACCTCAAACATAACTAAATCAGTAGCTGAAGAAAGTAGATCTATAATCCTGGAAGTATAATAATAATCATTACAGCGGAGCTTCTTCACTGCGATACAGCTGCGATCTCGGGGCTCCAAGATCACAGCTGATATCTTCGCTTCTGGTCAGTCCTAACGGACCTAAACTGTCTCGTAGTGACGGGGACAGTAAGGGGCACGTTCTGTAGATTCCGGGGACATCACAAGTCCCTGGTCGATCCAGAAGAAGCCCTTTTGCCAACGGCGGAGAGGCAGCCATTAGGCTGCTGAAGCTGGGACAGCTCCGGAAGAACGGGATAGAAAGAAGTGTATCGGCTGGTGAGGATCTTTTTTTTTTTTTTGCTTGGGACTTAAGAACACTCTAATATGAGAAGAAATCTGTAAACTTATTGACAGAATTTGATTTAGCAGCGATTTTTTTTTAGTAATGTCAAAGTGAGGCTTGGCTTTTTATTTTTACTTTTTTCTTTTCTTTACTGAATTTCTATTGCGATTTAGTTAATCAGATTGGTTTTTTTCTTTTACATTTTTATATTTACTTGCTTTCTCTTCGCCTTTCTGACTGTTTATATTTTTTAAAATAGAGGCCCCCTTTAATATTTTTTTAATATACATATATACTTTTTTTTCTCTTTTTAGGCTTTTTTCAGGGGGGAAGAAGGGGGAGTGGTTTGAAGAAACTTTGTAACACTGCCAACTAGAGGCTTGAAAATATTCTGTTTGAAGTTGAAAAACTTTTGTTTGAAAAACTTTTCTCAAGGCTACTGGAAATGATAAGATAGAGGGAAGAGTACTGGAGGATGTTTATACAGGTGCTCTTTGGAACTTCTATTATTAAATGAATATCCGAAATTTGGCTTTGAAATTGTGGAGAAGCCAAATAAGAGCCTTGGATAAATAAAAGGCAGTGTGTGTTTTTTTTTAACTCCTTATTAATTGTTTCATCCCTCCCCTCCAACCCCACACCATTTTGTAATATTGATATATTTATTTTTTATTTTTTATTATATCTCTTTTTTTTTTTAAAGGGGAAGCCTCAGAATATTCTTTTTTCGCTTTTTTTCTTTTTTTCATAGGGATGTCTTCCTTTTGATTTCTAATTTTGACTTATTTTTATGGCTTTTTTTCATTTTCTGAGGTTTTTCAATTGGATTAAGGTGGGAAGAACCTGAAGAACTCTCTTTTTCTTTTTTTTTCTTTTCCTTTTTCTTTGCTTATTCCTTTTTGATATTATTGGGCTTTATTTTGTTTCTTTTTTTCTCTTCATTTTTTAATTTTTACTTTTGAATTATATTTGCGTATTTCACAATTGGATTAAGGTCTTGAAGAACCTGAAGAATTTTTTCTTTTTAATTTTGGGCTTTTTACTTATTACTGGTTTTGTTTTTCGTTTTTGATGGTATTTTCCTTTTTTTAAATTGGATTATAATTGGCTACCTCACTAATTGGATTAAAAGACCCAGAAGACCCTGAGTTATCGAAATGAGTAAGAAAATTTTACCTTTGGGCATCTCAACTTCTGCTCCTGTCTCCCCATCATCTGGAGGACGACTCTCAACAATGGTGAAGCAAGACAAAGCGCAAGTGAATTTAACGATGGTTATGCAAGGAATACAAGAACTTAAAATGAGTATTGAACAAAGAATGGAGAGTATTGACCAAAGAATTGGAAAGATGGATGAGAAATTTGAAAATTTTCAACAAATGATGGTGAAACACGATGAGAGAATCCAAAAAATAGAAGAGAAAGACAAGCAAAGAGATGACACAATTGGAAATATCAATAACAGATTAACAATGGTCGAACAAGAAAAAAGTGGGATGTTGAAGTGGGAGATGGACAGGTCAGAATTTTATCTTAGATTTTAAAATATCGAGGAAGAAAAAGGATAAAATTTGGCGGCAGTAATGATTGAAATTCTGGCTGGAGTCTTGGAAATAACAGAGGAAAAGATGATGGATGGAGTAGATGAGATATATCGAGTCTTCACAAGATATGAGACAAGGAACCAATTACCAAGAGAGGTCCATGTTAGATTCACCAAAAAAAAACTATTAAAAACCAAATATTACAAGTGGTAAGAGAGAAGGGGTTGAAATATAAAGGCAAAGAGATCCTGGTCTTAAACAAGTACCTAGAAAAGTGAGAGAGATTAGAAGAGAGTATCGATTTTTGACTAAAATGCTATTGAAAAAAGAGGTGAACTATAGATGGCTGATTCCAGAAAGATTAATGTTTACATGGCAAGAACGGAGACACAGAATTGATTCAATTGTGAAAGCAGAAATATTCTATAAGGAATTTTTTGAAAGAAGAGAAATGGAGATAGAAAAAGAAAAGATTTTAACTGAATCAGAAGAGGACCAAATGGAGATGGAAAAAGAAGAAGGCGCAATAGGTGGACAAATGGAGATCAAAGAACAACGTGAAATAAGATCCACGAGAGCTGTTAGACCTAAATATAAAGCATAAACATGGGGAAAAAAAATTGATTTCCACGAATATAAATGGACTGAACTCAGCTATCAAAAGAAGGAAAACTTCTTACAAATTAGAGAAGCTAAAATTTGATATAATTTACTTACAAGAAGTACACATTAAAAAACAACATGAACAATTATTGATACGACCAAAGTTACAGAAAATATTTACCTCTCTGACTTATTGTAAGAAAAGAGGAGTGGTTTTGTACATCAAAGAAACCACTCCAGCCAAACTGATTTATACTGATGAAGACGGAAGAGTATTAATAGTTGAAATAGTGGATAATAATATAAAAACACTCTTGGTTGCAATTTATGCCCCGAATGATAAACAAGAAGAATTTTATAAAAAATTACATATGAAAATAATTGAACTGGACTATGTTAATATACTTATGATGGGGGACTTCAATGGAATTGTAGACAATAAATTGGACTATACAGTAAAAGCAACACAACAAAATAGGAAAACTCTCCCTAAATCCTTTTTCAAAATGATAGATGAACTAAATTTAAAAGATATATGGAGAGAAAGAAATGCTAAAACTCAACAATATACTTTTTATTCAAACAGGCATTTATTGTGGTCCAGAATAGATATGATTTGGACATCAACAGAATTATTATCTAATATTCAAGAAATAAATATTGAAACAAGTACATGGGCAGACCATAATCCAATGACAATTAAATGGAAAGGACAAAAAAGAAGATCTAGATGGACATTAAACAATACTATTCAAAGGAAAAAGATTTTACACAATGGATGGAAAAAGAATTGGCCTTCTTCTTTAATAAAAACAAAAAAGAAGATATTTCAATACAGAATGTTTGGGATACAATGAAGGCATATGCAAGAAGATTAATAATTGACTATACAAAGAAAAAGAACATTAGGAAGAGGCAAATGATTAAAGCTCTAGAAGATGACCATAAAAAACTGGAAAAAGAATTACAGAAGATGCAGAAAAAAGATATCAAACTTAAAATGGACATAATTAAACATAAAATGGATCAAGCAGAGAAAGAACTGGCACAAAAAATTAGAAGTGCTAAACAGAACTATTTTGAAGATGCAAATAGGCCAGGTAGATGGTTAGCATATAAGTTGAGAAAAGAGAAAGAATCAAGGAAAATATCACAGCTAATAGATGATCATGGTCAAATTTGTTATGCTAATAAAGAGAAAAAGGCAATCATTCGAGATTTTTATGGACAATTATATAAACAGGAGGATCTTGATGAGGAAAAAATTAAACAGTATTTACAAAATGCTAACCTACCTAAGATACCTGATGAAACTCAGAAAATGTTAGAAAGTGCTATAACAATGATGGAATTAACCGAAGCATATAACGGATAGAACAATGGAAAAGCACCAGGACCAGATGGTTTCCCAGCAGAATTTAACAAAACATTACAAGAATCGTTGAGCATTCCACTGTTAGAAGTCATGAATGAAGTTATGATAAATAAGAAAATGCCTAAAACATGATCAGAAGCTTATATTACACTTATTCCAAAAGAAGGGGTTGACCCATTACAAATTAAGAACTATAGACCTATTTCCTTATTGAATGCAGACTATAAAATCTTTGCTTCAATCTTGGCAGAAAGGCTTAAAAAATATCTAAATAACTTTATTCACTCTGATCAGAATGGATTTTTACCAAAGAGACAGATTAAAGACAATATGAGGGTAATCCTGGACACATTGGAATATTATGAGGCGCACCCGGAAAAACAAATGGCTTTGATATTCTTAGATGCCCAAAAGGCATTTGACAATGTGAACTGGAGATTTATGTTATTACTATTGGAACAGATGGGCTTTGCTAGAAAATTTATCCAAGCAATAGAAGACGTATATTATGAGCAAATGGCAAAAGTAATGAAAGATGGAGAATTCACAGATTCTATCAATATTAAAAAAGGTACAAGACAAGGATGCCCATTATCTCCTCTGTTATTTGTATTGACCTTGGAAGTCTTAAATAGAAATATTAGAGAGGATATAAACATAAAAAGAATGAAAGTTAAAAAGGAGGAATTCAAATTGCAAGCCTTTGCGGATGACTTGGTCTTTATTTTGGAAGACCCTTTAGAGACAGCTTTAAAACTATTGGAAAAGATAAAGATGTATGATGAGATGGCTGGTTTGAAAATAAATAAAGACAAAACAAGGATTCTGACAAAGAACATGTTATTAAGACAAAGAGAAGAGCTGGCAGATTTATTGAAAATTCAAGTTACGAACAAAGTTAAATATTTGGGGATATATTTGACGTCAAAATGTACTACACTGAAAGAGAATAACTATATTAAACTTAAACAGCAGATAGCATCTGACCTGAAAAAATGGGAAAACCTACAATTGTCATTGATAGGTAGAATTTCAACAATTAAGATGAATATTTTACCCAGAATTTTATATTTATTCCAAACAATACCAATTAGGTTAAATAAGGATTACTTTGAAGAATTAAATAAAATTGTGTTGAAGTATATATGGCAAGACAAGAAAGCGAGAATAAAATTAAACCTTTTACAGGATGCTAGAATTAGAGGAGGATTTGGCCTTCCTAATTGGGAGTTGTATTATCAAGCTGCTAACTTAATGTGGGTTAAAGAATGGATAATGTTAAGAAAGACTAGATTGTTGGCATTAGAAGGTCATAATTTATTATTGGGTTGGCATGCTTTTTTATGGTATAAGGGAACTAAATCACAGGGTTATTTTAGAAGGCATTATATATGGGAATCGTTATGGTTGAATTGGGAGAAAATTAAGAAACAATGTTATTTGAAAATTCCAGTTTGGTTATCAACTATTGAAGCTTTTTCGTATCCTATAACTTTTAAGAAGGAACAAACAGTTAGATATGGGGAAATATTGGATGAAAAGGGTGAACTTAAAACGATGCAAAATTTAGAAGAACAAGGTATAAAGATGAATTGGTTTTCATATGCACAAATACATGCAAGGTATCTTAAAGATTCTAAAATAGAAGGATTTTATGATAAATTGACTGAATTAGATAGGATTTTGACAGGTACTGATGAAAAAGTGATTAAAAAACTATATAGTTATTTGTTGGAAATTAAATTAGAGGAAGAACAAGTTAAAGAAACAATGATTGCTTGGGGGAAGAATTTTGGATATGGGATTGATTTAGAGAAATGGCAAAAATTGTGGTCACAAAATTATAAAATGACAATGTCAACAGCATATAAAGAAAATTTGTATAAGATGTTTTACAGGTGGCACTTTCCCCTGACAAGAATAGCAAGTATGTTCAAGAATAAATCTGAAAAGTGCTGGAAATGTCATCAGATACCTGGCTCATATTACCATATGTGGTGGACTTGTGAGGAGGCCAGGAAATACTGGACTAGAATTCGCATATGGCTGGAAAAAATGACAAAGAAACACATAGATTTGAAACCAGAGATTTTTTTATTGGGAATCTTACCTGATACATATAATAAAAACTTAAAGTATTTGACTGTAAATGTATTAACAGCGGCTAGGATTGTATTTGCTAAACATTGGAAGAGTGAGAAAATATCATTAGAGGAAGAAATTATTAAGAAAATATTGGAATGTGCTGAAATGAGTAGATTGACATTTGAAATTAGAGAACAAGAAGATAAACAATTTTATGAAGTTTGGGATCTTTTTTATCAATGGTTAGATAATACAATATAATAATAGAATATTTAGAAATTTAGGAAATAATGAATATGTAATTTTTCTTGGTTTTGATAATTTTTTTAGAATATTTTATTAAGATAGATTTGGTATGATTCTATGATTTGTTATAAAATAATTTAACTTAATTATAGTTATCTCGCTTAAGTATGAATTAGTAAAATTATAGTCAAATGATTGTTCAATAATGATATCAGGATATTTTACTGATGATTGATAATGTGAGTTATTATGTAATATAATTATTTTGATGACTATGAAATGGATGCACAAAAGGGAGTGGTAAACCAACCGATACACTGTAAATTTATGAAGAATGATATTTTTTTTTAGGTTATATTTTATGTCTTATATGTTTTTTGTTTGTCATTAAAATCAATAAAACTTTTATCAAAAAATAAATAAATAAATAAATAAATAAAAAATCATTACAGCCACACAATATGACATTTTGATTACTAAATACAGAGCATTTCTCTTTCCCAGGCACACCATTGCTGCTCTTTTCAAAAATATCCATTCATGAAATGATTGTGATATTGAGTATAGCCACCAGTCATTGGTTTACCAGAAGGCCAACTGCTGAAATGAAAGCTGTCTTATCTGTTACTCTCACGAAATTAATTTTCCACTAATTACAACATACTTTCTTATTTTTTCTGGATAAACAAAGCACTGGATTGCAGTCACTTGATGTTTTTATCTTCTAAATGGAATTGAGAGACACATATTTAGAAAGAAATGGAATGTAGAAAGCTGACACTTTAGCATTACAACATGCCAATTTTCCTTTTAGAAAAGATTTAATGAAGTTTTTAAAATGGCTAAACGTTCAGACAGACAGAAAGTTATATCACTTCAGGACCTCAGCTGTTTTTCTTTTGCATATTCACTTCCAATTATCTCTCCCTTCCCATATTTTACTCCAAAAATTGTCAAGAAAGATAAAGTACAAATTAACTCAATATGTAAGAAAATGTTTCTTCTAAAGGAGTAAAAAGAACAGGAGGAAGAAAGAAATGACCCCCTTAAAAGAGATTAAAAGGAAGACTGATGATGAAATGTGAGACTAAAGCATAAACACAGAATGCTACAAACCTGAATTGGGTAAAGTAGATTAGACTTTGGGAGAAAAACAGTACAGTATAATTTGGTGATTTCTCAACCAGAAAAATTGGGTAAGGGTGTGAATAGAGAAATGTGAAGGAAGGTGATTAGGAAGAGTGGGTGCATGAGGACTGGATCAAAAAATAAACATATAAAGGGAAATGAATGGGTTGAGAAGAAGTAGAAGTTGGAAAAAGTGGGAAAGAGTTAGTGAGATCTTCAAAAAAAGCTATAAAAGAATACAGGTGTAGATATGGTAGAAGAATAAAGGAGGAAAAGATGGAAAGAACTAGATGTGAATGGTCTAAGTGTGAACTAGATACAGACTTTTTTTCTTATTGGTGAGTATAATTTCTTTTGCTTACTACATCTAATGTTCTGCAAAACAGTTGAACTCAGAAAGAAATAAAATAGCATGCTTTAGTATAGTCAACTTAGTTTTTTAAAATCAGTGCACCGCAAACACAATTCAGACATAAAAGGATTATACTGATAAGCCTTCATTTCTGTATCCTAGAAAATCTGATTTTTTTCTTGGACAGTTTTCATCTACTAATTCTAGATGAACGACTAAGTAAAATTTACAATAGCTACTGTTGACTTAAAAACACTATATATTTTCCTCAACATAAGAATGCCCCAGTTAAGCTTGACATTTGATAAATTATGATAATAAAATGCTAATTAACAATATTAATAACACAACCTTTCCATATGAATGATTTGTGTTCTTGAATACAGATTTCTACTTCTGTCGTTGAGATTTGGCCTCATTTAATGTCAATTCATACAATCAAATCATAGTGTTCAGAATGTAAACTGAAGAGCACACAGTATGTTTGCTTGCATGTGACTGATGTACATTCATACATAAATATACACCGGGAGTAAGAATGTAAACAATAGATTGCTTGTTGTATTTGAACAGGTGTCCATTTGGTAACATTAATTAAATAAACAGATAAGGGTGTGGGTACTTTTGTGCTCTCCTTCTCCTCCCTGCGGTCTTCTCTTTTCCAACATCTCTGACAAGAATGAAGTTAAAGAAGTAGAATTTTTCAAATTATTTTACTAATTTGCATCAAGGTAGTAATTACTATGAGTAACAGTATCATTTTTATGCACTGATCTCCCTTATTCTCACCCTCATGTTTATTACTATCAATGTTTGCAAGTGATTTTAGAGTTGTGATGATGAACAGAAGGGTTTATGATAACTATCTGATCTCTTGATAGAAGGTACTCATAACAAATATTGAAACAGAAGTCAACAATTGTTTTTAAATCATCAGATTGGATCTTAGCATGTCACCCTCAAAGTTGACCTGCTAAAACCAAGTAATCCAATGGATTTCAGTAGATGACCATACCTTTATTATATACACAAGTCCTCAAAACAACATTTTTGTCTTTTAGACTTTGAAGCTGTAATTATCATTAGAAATCCTGATTCATTAATGAAATACTGAAAGAAATTTCTAAGTGCGGATGATGATCAAATGCAGTCCAATTAGTGTTCAAACAATCCAAACAGCTTTTAGCACCTTCATGTAGAATAACGGTCATGACATTCTGAAAACAAACAGGCTCATGTTCAATTCAGCAATATAGCCATTTCAAAATTATTCATAAAATGTCACAATATAATTAAGTAAATGTTTTTCCCTTCTAGCCTCGGTACTACTTGAAAAATTATCACTGCAATTATGAGTGATGCTTTTCCTCTGTGTAGAAAACTTTGCATCAAAAGCATGTATACCAATCATTATTAAATTGATAAGCAAAAAAGCAGTCAATACATTGGGCTAAGAACGGCTTTTTAAAAAGGAATTGCTTAAATAACTCTATAATAGCTATTTATCCCATCTGTGATGCACTGCTACTGTCATCTTTCATCAGTGAGATTCTGTTTAATGATATAGTCTGATTATTTTCAGTTCCATAGATTGTGTCAATGCTTCCTCACCACTTCTTTAATCTAACAGTGAATCCATTTAATCCTAGAGATCTAAAGATTCTAAGTATATTTTGTAGGCTTTGGATAATGCATTACTGATCCCTGCATTGAGCCCCTTCATTTATTTATTTTGTTCAGTATTCTGAGCAGCACCAAATGTAGCCAACCATTTAAATTTCCATAATATCCTCAATCTAACTTCATTCTGAAGCTTGTAAACAATGAAAGGAGGGACTAGATCCAATTATCCTACACTGCTTTGAATGCTGGCAATGTAAGGACAAGAATAAGGCCCGCCAAAGGGCACTTTAGATTAGAAGCTGATGGGATCATCAATAACAAAGTGGAAGAAAGCTTGGAAACCCTGTATCTTCCATTTCAACTGTTTTGACAGAAGAAAAGAGGAGCAGTATATAATTGAAAATGCTAAGAAAAAATAATTAACTAAGGATCAAAGTAACACATATTTATAGGTTGTGATGTTAGATACCGATTTTCTCAAAACAGGATGGAAATCAGGCTGGTGTACTAAAGATATAGCTATCTCATCAATTTACTGTGAAGCTGATATATTCAAAATACAAAATAATATGACCACAGTTTATACTTATAATACATAGAATATATAATTAATGTAAAATAATGATAACAAGCTTGCTAATATGGGGTTTTTTTCTAAAAACAATAAGAAAATAATTACATCATCCATATTATTAATCTAATAATAAATTAATGGTAGTTTCAGTTCCACATACAGAATTTTTTGGAATTTAAAAAAAACTACAATAATATGAAAATAAAACCTAATATCCAATTTTGCTTGGACTATCCATACTACCTTTGAGTCACTTCCAGTGATCTGTAATGGTAAACTGATGTCTAAAAGAGGAACACATTGCCACTGAAACAGTGCCCAATTGCAGGAATCAGCAGTTGAAATATAACTCCAGCGGGATCCTTAGGTTAATCACAAGCAATCCATATGGTTGTTTTCAGTGAATGAGTGAATGAATAGATGGCAGGAGCTATGTGTTTGGGATCAGCTGGGAATGGCAGGATTCCATTGTGCTTATAAGCCACTAATGTTGCCTCTGAGTTCAACTGACTCCTCTTATTATTTTACACTTTATTTTTTATTATTTGGTTTTCTTTAAACATTAAGAACTTCAGACTGGTAAATGATATTGAAATCCCTGGGTGAGTATCCTTCAATCCTTAAAAAAAAACCATAAGTCTTTTTTTTTAATATACACCAAGAGGAAGATTATTATTGGCTTTATAAAGATTCACATGAATTAAGAATTCTGATGAGCTTGACTTAAGATTTTGATGTTGATTGGAAGGTTCCTCTCCTGTGAGAAAGATATCTGTTTACATTCTGTATTGACAAAAAGTCTTTTAAGATTACACATTAGAGACACCAGATGACTCCTTTGAAAGAAGCATATGACTTATGGCAACAGGAGGTTTTAGAACTATTTAATTCTTTTCTACCATCTGCTGATGTAATTGCAGAGAATCAAATCCCAATCAATAAAGTAATTTACAGGTAGAATTAAAAATTACAGCTTACATGAAGGAGATGGAAATAATGGATTTAGAAATTAAAATCATGATTTAAAAATCGAAAAAGAAATACAAACAGTAAATCAAGTGAGTTATTTGGATTATTTCCTTATACTGAATTTACAAAAGGGTTTCCTGGAGTTGCTATGCTGAAATATACAGAGAGCTTGATAAAGATGAAAAAAAAAAAACTTTAAGACAAGAGTATGAGAAGCCAGATGTTAGAATTTCTTTGAGAACTTTAAAGACTTTTCTAAAAGAAAGACTATAAAATTGATTTATTTGATCAAAGTTAAAATAATGGGCTGTTATTTGGGGGATATTTAATGGCTTCTTCCTTTTTTTTTTGAAAATTTTATTGGTTTTTAAAGACAAACATAAACAAACAAAACATAAAACATCTTTCTTGAAAGCAGCATGATCCCAGGTTACATCTCTTCGTACAGACACAAATTCATGCTCATTTTTATCTTCCATTCCATATCTTATTACTATTTTACATTTTCTATATAGCTTCTCCCCTCTCTTAACTTTCTTAATTTTATTTTATTTATTTCATCTCAATTCAAATCATTGTACTTATATTCTTTGTCTGTCCTGTTTCCACTGTCTACTATCTTTTCTCATTAAACAAAATTTATCCTGTAATCACTGATTGGAGTATGACGCCTTTATATCTTTCCCCTAAAATTATAATGCTTAATATAATACATAACTTCCATTCAGATTCTGCTTGGTACATTCTAAAACTACACACTGTATTTTGAAAGAAGAAAAAATTATAAATATATAATATAATTAAAACAACAATCCATACCAATTCAATTCTATCATTAATATTAATATTCATTTAAATCTTAACATTACTTTTCAAATAAATATCATACTTCTATGGGAACACTTATAAACTTTCCATAGTTAACTCCCCACCACTTCACTTATTTTTTATAAAACATTGAGTAATTAAAATGTTCCCGTTCCTTCCTAATTCAGTTCTCTCATTTATTTCATTTCATTTATTTTGTTCACAAAAGTTTCACTAAATTACACTAAGTATTTTATTTCACTTTTTAATCATATGTTGTTTCCAATTTTCTAACATTATTTCTATTACAAATATAATACAATCTTATGTACCTTTACAGAATCCCTTTTTCAATTAAATTTTCACCCATTATCTCTGAATAAGTCCTGTTTCTTTAAATCTTGCTCCAATCCTTTGCAACTTCTCTTCCCTTCCTTCTTAGCTTTCTTCTTCTCTCTCCCCCTTTTACCCCCTGTCTCTCCACCTCCATTTCCCTCTTCTGTATTCCTCTCTTCTGTTGCTTTCCAAATTATATCCACTTTTCACAATATTTTCCCTTTTTTGGTTGTTTTTTTAAGTCTTAAATTCTTCATTCTCTTTCCCCCCCTTTCCCCTTTCTTCCTCAGATAGAGTTACTTGTTCATTAAAGATGGCTTCTTCTTTATCCCAATCTTCTTGTTGCGCAGTCTTTTCTTCTTGTTTCTTGTAGATGCAAATCGCCATTTCTAAGAATTGAAAAACGGAGCCAAAGGAGCCCTCCCCTTCTTGTGCCTCTTCTTTATATTTTTTAAATTCCATTTTCAGTTCCTCAAAAAGTAATGCCATTGTAGAATTTTTTAAACAACCACCCGACTGTTTTTAGTCATTGAAATATAATTCCCAAAAATCCCAAAGTCACCAAGCAATCCAAATACACACTTTACACTTTCTTCTTTTTTCACTTTCTCTTCCTAGGGTTACTATTTAGTTACAAAGTTCCAGTTAAAATGTATCCTTTAGAAGTCTTACTGAGATTTAACTTTAAATTATTTTAAATTCCAGGCAGTCTCCTCCTTCCAAATCCTGCCCTTATTCTTTTCCTCTCCCTTCCTGCTTATAACAAAAAAAGAATTTTTTAGTGTCCAGAAATCTTTATTGTCCCTTTGGCAGATTTTATTTTCAGCTTAATTACCTATTGGTGCCAAAGAGGATTTTCCAATTTCTTATTCAGTTAGTTCGTTGTCAATGCAAGGAAGGAGAGTGAAAAAAAAACTTTCCCTTTTCACTTTCTTTCGCTGCTTCCGACCCTTCTTTGGGAGCGATATTATCTTCTGTAAAATTTAAGTACCAGGGTATCTTAGTTGTTGCTTTTTATCCCGGTCAGCCAAAACTTTCACTTCTTATCTTCCTCCTGCACTTTCTTTTCCGGTTGAGTGCTTCTTTAAGGTGGCCATTTCTGACCACCGCTCTTACTGCCTTCGGGAAAGGGAGTTTGGCCAGCTGAGAAGGAAAGATGTGGCTTTCCTCGACCCTGATGGCGGTCTCCCCCCTCTTCACCACCTCTATGGGGTGGCTTAGCCACGAAGCCAGCTGGCTCGGGGCACTCCAGCAGCGAGCCCAGGCAGAAACTGCGCACGATCACGGATTCCTGCCTGCCGCCGAAGCTCTGCAAACTGGAAGTCATAATGGCTTCTTGATTAAGATTGGATGACAATGTTTACTTCTGGTACTATTTAATTATTTTTGAATGGGACTAAATTATTTGAAGAGAGGAAATGAAGTTTGTTTAAAAAGAAAAATAAGGATTCAGATTGAATATAATAGATGCAATTTACAGTGCTTATGTGGTTATTTCTAATAAACTTTGACTTTTGCTCTTTAATAGTGAGAGATGAGGTTTTAGTGAAGGGTACACAGAAAATCAGGTGAGATATGGAATGAAGAGATGTTGGTTTGTTTTGGTAGATATTGATAAGTTCTTAGTTTTGATTTTACTTGCTGGAGATGAATGGAGAGGTTTCTTTTTCTTTTTTTCTTTTTACTTATTAACATACTTTTATTTAGTTTTATAAGTTTTACTTATATACAAGGTGATCTTTAATTTAAATCTATTGGGAAAAAAAGAGTATGCATACTACCTTTAATTAACAGAATAACAGAATTGGAAGGGACTTTGGAGGTTTTCTAGTCCAACCTACTAGGAAATGTGGCTGTCCAGATTCTTCTTAAAAGCCTCCAGTGATGGAGCACTCACAACTTCTGAAGGCAAACCATTCCACTGATTAATTGTTTTCACTGTCAGGAAATTTCTGCTTAGTTCTAAGTTGCTTCTCTCCTTAATTAATTTCCATCCATTGTTTATTGTCTTGCCTTCAAGTGCTTTGGATAATAGATTGACCCATCTTCTTTATGGCAGCCCCTTAAATATTGGAATACTGCTATCATGTTATCTCTATTTTTTCTTTTCACTAGACTAAACATGCCCAATTCTTGCAACTGTTCTTCATGTTTTAGCTTTCAGCCCCCTAACCATCTTTATTCCTCTTTTCTTCGTGCACTCTTTCCAAAATCTCAACATCTTTTTTTATAATATAGTGGCCAAAACTGGATGCAGTATTCTATGTATGGTCTTACTAAGGCTTTATAAAGTGGTACCAATACTTCACATGAACCCGATTCTACCCGTCTGTTAATTGGCTTTTTTGGCAGCTACAGAACACTGCTGACTCATATTTAAGTGATTGTCCATTAGGACTCCAAAATCCTTTTCATAGTTACTGCTAGTCAGGTTTTATCTAATTTGTCCCTGTACATATCATTTTTCTTGCCTAAGTATAAAACCTTATTTTTCTCTACACTGAATTTCATTGTTAGATAGGGACTAGTGTCCAACTTTGTCGAGATTAATCTGGATCTTGAGCCTATCTTCTGTGGTGTTGGCTATTCTTGCCAGTTTAGAATCATCTGCAAATTTGATGAGTTCCCCTTCTATGCCCACATCTAAATCATTTATGAAGATGTTGAAGAGCACTGGGCCTAAAATGGAACCTCGGACTACTCCACAGTTTATTTCCCTCCATGCAGATATAGTTCCATTTTCCCCAAAGTCAGTTCTTTTTAATGTTTCATCTTTTCATAAATTTCATATTTTTTCTTCATTGCATATAGTTATTCCATTCTTTCTCACAAATCTCTGATTGTCACTATTCAAATGATCAAGGCAAATGTCAGACTTTTTAAGTCTGTTTGCATATGAGAAAGAAAAACATATACTGCAAATGCTGTTTAATATGAGTATGTGATAAATGATGCAGACAATCAGAATGAAACAGACAAATATATTTTTCCTCCTATATTAAATTTTTCAGTGTCATTCCTGCATCAAAACTATAGATTTCTTTGAATGAAAAAGCATTATTTAGCCCATGTATATTACTCTCAGATGGAATATATAATAGGAAAAAAAAACCTGATACTAAGAACCAAAAAAGAATTCAAACCCACCACATGAAAATTTGTTTCCTTAAAACTTGGATGAACAGTTTCTATATATGTTTCTAAAATGTAGCGATCTGGAATTCTACAAAAATATTCAGCTGCATTTCCAATAGTCTCTAACTAAAACAAGCGCGCTGAATGTAAGAACATGTTGTAGTTGAAAAATAACCCCAAAGACATCAAGTTTCCAAATGTTCCAATAATGTGTTACTCTTATAAAGTCATCGGGGCTGGTAAAATGGTAAAATACATAACAAAAAATATTATATGCTAATGCTGCCCACATTCCTGAATTAAATGGGATTCATCATATTCCATGCAATGCTGAAGAGTTATATCAGAAAATAATAGATATTAATTACACACATACACTTATATATACACATATACATATACATATACGTATACATATACATACATACATACATACACAATCACACACACACACAAATCAAAGCTCTCTGCCCAAACAAACACAGTGCTAGGAACTGCTAATATGTGCAGAACCCTCAAACTCCCAGTCCTCTGGAAGATAGAGGATGACATGTACCATCCACAAGGGTAAAAAGGGTGTGTGTGTGTTACAGTTTAACTAAACAGTCTGCTTCATTTTCCAGGCCTCTTCCACTTTATATGCATTTAACATTTAAAGTAAATGGCTGTTACATTATTATCTAAACTGATCAACATGCTCAAAAGATACTTAATTAATTTATATATATATGTAAATGTATATATATTTTTCTAATATATAAGTATAATATATATATATATATGGATCTTTGGTTATTCGGTTTTCTCCCGCGTAAGATTGGAAGTATCTAGGCAACGTTTCGATGAAGTCTCATTCATCATCTTCCGGCTTGGTCTTCAGCTCTGTGCTTCTTCTGGTTTTCTTCTAGGACACACCATCTACCAGAAGAAAACACATACAAACCGCTATCTACACGCACTCTCACACCATCACCCAGCACAGATCAATTCCGTAGCCGAGACACTCATCTCCAGAACAAAATGCTTAGCCGACGAACAACACCTAGAGACCGAAATACACACTCTCACCGGCGTGCTGACAGCCAATGGATTCCAAAGAAAGAAGATCACCCACCTAATCCAAAAAGAAACCCCAACCAAAATCCAAGACAGAGAACGGCAAAGCCCTCCTCCCATATATAAAAGGCACTACAGACAAAAATCAGCAAGATCCTCCAAAAACACAACATTAAGACGGCATTCTGCACAAACAGAAAGATATCCACCATCCTAAGAAACCCTAAGGACAAAATCGAGTTAGAAAATCAAGGAGTATACGAAATCCCTTGCACTGCCTGCCCCGCCACATACATTGGACAAACTAACAGAAGAATAAGTGCACGCATTGAAGAACATAAGAACTCAATCAAAAAGGAAGAACCAACCTCTTCCCTGATCCAACACCTCAAAGCCACAGGACATGAGATTGACTTTAAAAATACCAGAACTATCGCCAAAACCGAACACTTCAGCAGCACAATAATCAGAGAAGCCATAGAGATAGAAAAACGCCCACACAGCATGAATAAATGAGATGATACCTCCCGCCTATCAGCCATTTGGAAACCCGCCCTCATGAACAGACGAGTACCTAACATGAAGAATGACACCAGACCCACACCCCTGAGAGCCACACAAGATGCCACCAACACACTTCCATGTAGAAAGCAGACTCACACCCATACAGAAGATGAAACACGACCACGAACCAGAAGCCACACTGCAGCTGCATCACGACCCACTTCAAACCCCTCTGAGCCATACATGAAGCGAACTGACCTCCACCATGAAGATGCAGCATGACCACAAACTCGAAGCCAAACAGCAAGATCACAGCTCACCAGCTCAAACCCTCCAGCAACTAAGACTAACCTGAGCACAATCAAGCCCCCACCTGAACAGAACACGCCTCCAGCCAATCAGAACACAGCCAACCCCCCAACCAATCAGAACACAGCCAAACCCCCAACCAATGAGAACACACCCACACCCAATCAGAACACAGCCAAGCCCCCACCCAATCAAGTCACACCCCCACGAGCAGTTAAAAGGAAGAAGCAGCTGCAAGCTCACATCACTCTGAGAAGCACAGAACTGAAGACCACGCCTGAAGATGATGAATGAGACTTCATCGAAACGTTGCCTAGATACTTCCAATCTTACGCGGGAGAAAACCCGAATAACCAAAGATACACACACACACACACACACACACACACACACACACACACATATATATATATATATATGTCTGGCATTCAGCTACGTCATAGTAGTGGTGCTTTTAAAGTTGTAGCAACGTTTCAGCAAGAATCTCATCTGCCATCATCAGGCTTCTGTATAGTGTTCGTCTGTGAGTTAGACTTTAACATTGGTTTCAGATTTAAATTTGGGGCAGCCTATTGCTGTGACAGAATGATTTTTTCTTCATCCTGATTGGTTGAGAGTCTTGGTCTGTGTTTATTGCTCTTGGAGTTTGCTGTGTTCTGCTTCTAATATCTTCTGTCTGTTTTTTTGGCTCTTTTTGTATCTTGATTGGCTGGCAACATTGTGTTACTTTATTGGAGGCCTTTAGTGCAGCTTGGCTTCGGGTAAATGGACAGCTATCATTAGTTTGGAAGCTGGGTTTCATCTGGGTGCCTGGTTGGGGTGTGTTTGAGATGGAGGTATCAGGGGGGATCTGTTTGTGCCCAGGTGTTTGCCTGGCTTGTGGTGTGGAGATTTTTTTGTTTGTGAGTGCAGGCTTCCAAATGATTGAAAGCCTGGTGGAATCATCTCTTCTGTTCATGCTTTCTGGTCTTTTTTCAATCTCTATGGCTTCTCTGATGATTCTGTGGCTGGGATTTTCCACTGATAAAAGAGACCCTTGAAATCATCAAAAATAAATACCAACCAGCTAAACACCTCATGGAACTAACAGAACACTGCTTAACCAACACATATTTCATATACAAAGGACAAAGATACAAAAAAATTGAAGGAGCCCCCATGGGATCACCACTGTCACCTGTCATTGCAAACCTGTTCATGGAAGAATTCGAATCCAGAGCCCTGGCCAATGCCATCCTCAAACCCAAACTATGGTTAAGATATATCGATGACAAATTCGTGATTTGGCCCCATGGACAAGAAAACCTAAACAATTTCCTAACACACCTAAACAGCGCACACCCCAAAATCAAGTTCACCATGGAAACAGAAACAAACAAACAACTACCATTCCTAGATGTACTAATCTACAAGAAAACAGATGGCACACTAGGACACACCATATACCAGAAGAAAACACACACCAACCACTACCTCAACGCCCAATCCCACTACCACCCAGCACAGATAAACTCCGTGGCTAAAACACTAATTACTAGAACCAAACGCCTGGCAAACAAGACACACATTAAGACTGAACTATGCACCCTGACTAAAATATTGACAGCCAACGGCTTCCACAAAAGCAAAATCACCAACTTGATCCACAAAAACACACTGAGACATAATAGAGACCCAGAAGATGAACAGACCTATGGAACAGCTGTCCTGCCCTACATAAGAGGCACTACAGACAAAATTAATAAGATTCTATACAGACACCACATCAAGACTGCCTTCAAAACAGACAAAAAAAAATTGCAGCCATCCTCAGGAACCCCAAAGACAAAATTGACCTGGAAAACCAAGGCATATATGAAGTCCCCTGTGCATCATGCCCGGCCACATACATTGGATAGACCAATAGAAGAATAAGCACCCGCCTGGATGAACACAAAAATGCAGTCAAAAAGCTGGAACGCACTTCCTCACTCGTCCAACACATGGAAGCCACAGGTCATAACATCAACTTCAATGGCACCAAAACCCTAGCCACCATAGAAAATCCCAGCCACAGAATCATCAGAGAAGCCATAGAGATTGAAAAAAGACCAGAAAGCATGAACAGAAGAGATGATTCCACCAGGCTGTCAATCATTTGGAAGCCTGCACTCACAAACAAAAAAATCTCCACACCACAAGCCAAGCAAACACCTGGGCACAAACAGATCCCCCCTGATACCTTCAGCTCAAACACACCCCAACCAGGCACCCAGATGAAACCCAACTTCCTAACTAATGATAGCTGTCCATTTACCCGAAGCCAAGCTGCACTAAAGGCCTCCAATAAAATAACACAATGTTGCCAGCCAATCAAGATACAAAAAGAGCCCCCCCCAAAAAAAAACAGACAGAAGATATTAGAAGCAGAACACAGCAAACTCCAAGACCAATAAACACAGACCAAGACTCTGAACCAATCAGGAGGAAGAAAAAAAACATTCTGATACAGCAATAGGGTGCCCCAAATTTAAATCTGAAACCACTGTAAAAGTCTGACTCACAGACAAACACCATACAGAAGCCTGATGATGGCAGATGAGATTCTGCTGAAACGTTGCTACAACTTTAAAAGCACCCCTATTATGACGTGGGAAAATACTCGAACAAAGCTGAATGCCAGACATACATACATACATACATACATACATACATACATACATACATATATAACATTTATATATAATAAAACATTATACACACTTATACACATACTTATATAAAGTTTAATTATCTGTTTGCACATGTTGATCAATTTAGATCATAATGCAATAGCCATTTACTTTAAATGTTAAATGCATATAAAGTGGAAGAGACCTGGAAATGAAGCAAACTCTTTAGTCAAAGAAAGGATAAAGTAAAGAATTCCGGACACTAAATTCTAGCTGAACTTATGTTCAGACCAGATGCTACACTGAGCACTTCCAATATTTGCAATGATGTTCCTGATGACCAGGAAATACTTTTCTCTCAAATGTAAGTTTCAGAGGACACACCAAGCTGATCTCTTGATAAACCAACTTTTTAAGTGAAAATGTACTGGGGGAAAATGAAAAGAGGTTTTAGAAATATTCAAGGAGCCATAGCAACACAGCTACTTCTATTTTTATATCATGAAATATAGTTAAAAACAACACTGAGTGCAGCAAGAAATGTCAATTGATAACATGAAAAACAGGCTTGTGTTTTCTTTCAAGAATCAGATTATTTTACCGGACTCAAAATTATCAGCAGCTATTTACTTAAGTGGCATGGTTATTTACTATTTTTAATTTATTGTGATGATGTTTTGGGGCAATTATTAATTCTTCAACATCAACAAGCTCACGGCCACCATTAGCATTTTACTTACTAAAATGGGGGCCCTCTCGTGTAAACTGTTCAGTGAAAATTCAGAGAAAATACATTGTGCATGCAATTATTAGGCAAGTTGCATTTTGGAGGATTAATTTTATTATTGAACAACTACAGTCCTCTCAGTCAATTCAAAATGTTGATAAACCTTAAACCTGAATATTTAAGAAAGTAAAAATGAGGTTTTGGCTTTCTTAGGAGAATATCTATATGTGCACAATTATTGGGCAACTATTAGTGTGCAGAATTCTTATGCAATGAAATGAAAAACTAAAATCTGTCCATTTCACTCATTTATTTGCATATGTTAAAGTGAGAATAATAAAAAACAACTCAAAAGGTACAAATAAACATTTCAAAAAAAAAAATCAGTGACTAATATAGCCACCCTTCTTTTCAATAACAGTCATAAACCTTCCATTTATGAAATCTGTCAGTTTCTTTGTCTGTTGACAATCAATTTTTTTGTGCAGCAGCAACCATAGCCTCTCAGACACTGTTCAGAGAGGTGTACTGTTTTCCTTCACTGTAAATCTCCTGCTTAAGAAGCGCCCACAAGTTCTCAATAGGGTTTAGGTCAGGTGAGGAAGTGGGGCATGTCATTATTCTCTCATCATTAAGGCTTTTACGGCCATGCAGTTGCGTACTTCGATGCCTGTGATGGAGTGTTGTCCTGCATAAAAATCATGGTCTTCTATACCATTCCACACCAGTACCCCACCTCCACCTTGCTGGAGTCCTTGAAGTGGAGCTCTGTGCCTGTTACTGATCCAGCCACGGGCCCATCCATCTGGTCTGTCAAGAGTCACTCTCATCTATCACTCCATAAAACCTTTGAAAAATCTGTCTTCAAACAGTTCTTGGCCCAGTCTTGCCAATTTAACTTCTGTGTCTTGTTCAATGGTGGTCGGATTTCAGCCTTCCTTACCTTGCCTAAGCACTGACACCTTGTATTTCTGGACACTTCAGGTAAGTTGCAGTTGTGGAATATGACAGCACTGGAGGATAATGGGTCCATGGTAGCTTCTCATATGATTTTTCTCAAATCTTTGGCAGTTAATGGGCATCTTTTTTTCTCAACACGTTTTTTGTGACTCCGTTGACTATTTTCAACAAAACATTTGATGGTTCTGTGATCACACCCAAGCAACTTAGCAATTTCAAGAGTACTACATCCCTCTGAAAGACTATTTTTAACTTTTCGGAGTTGGCTAAATCTCTTTTTTTGGCCCATTAATCTGCGAATAAATATTCACACCTTGATATAGGGGTTGATCTCCTTAGGCCACACATACCCTCATTACACAAAAACACATCATCCACTATTTTCCCACGTCATTGTAGTTTGCTTTTAAAGTTGTAGCAATGTTCCAGCAGAATCTCATCTGCCATCATCAGGCTTCTGTATAATGTTCACCATATGAATGATGGCAGATGAGATTCTGCTGAAACGTTGCTACAACTTTAAAAGCACCACTACTATGATGTGGGAAAATACCCGAAAAAAGCTGAATGCCATATATATATATATATATATATATATATATACACACATACACATACACACACACACACACACACACATACACACATACATATATATATATATATATATATATATATTTGACATTTCTTCCACTTTATATGCATTTAACATTTAAAGTAAATGGCTATTGCATTATGATCTAAATTGATCAACATGTGCAAACAGATACTTAATTAAACTTTATATAAGTATGTGTATAAGTGTGTATAATGTTTTATTATATATAAATGTTATATATATATATATATAAAGCTACAACTTTAAAAACACCACGTGGGAAAATACCCGAACAAAGCTGAATGCCAGACATGTAAGTACCCGCGAAAACTTAAGAAAACATATATATATATATATATATATATATATATATATATATATATATATATATATATATATATATACACACACACATTCTGAGGTTCTCGCGGGTATTTGTATGTGGATCTTTGGTTATTCGGGTTTTCTCCCGCGTCAGATTGGAAGTATCTAGGCAACGTTTCGATGAAGTCTCATTCATCATCTTCAGGCTTGGTCTTCAGCTCTGTGTTTCTCAGAGTGGTGTGAGCTTGCAGCTGCTTCTTCCTTTTAACTGCTAGTGGGGGTGTGACTTGATTGGGTGGAGGCTTGGCTGTGTTCTGATTGGTTGGGAGTGTATTCTCATTGGGTGGGGGGTTGGCTGTGTTCTGATTGGCTGGAGGCGTGTTCTGTTCAGGTGGGGGCGTGGTTGTGCTCAGGTTAGTCTTAGTTGCTGGGGGATTTGAGCTGGTGAACTGTGATCTTGCTGTTTGGCTTCGAGTTCGTGCTGCATCTTCATGGTGGGGGTCAGTTCGTTTCATGTATGGCTCAGAGGGGTTTGAAGTGGGTAGTGATGCAGCTGCAGTGTGGCTTCTGGTCCGTGGTCGTGTCTCATCTTCTGTGTGGGTGTGAGTCTGCTTTCTACGTGGAAGTGTGTTGGTGGCATCTTGTGTGACTCTCAGGGGTGTGGGTCTGGTGTCATTCTTCATGTTAGGTACTCATCTGTTCATGAGGGCGGGTTTCCAAATGGCTGGTAGGCGAGAGGTGTCATCTCGTTTATTCATGCTGTGTGGGTGTTTTAGAATACCGCAGCAGAATAATCAGAGAAGCCATAGAGATAGAAAAATGCCCACACAGCATGAATAAACAAGATGATACCTCCCGCCTACCAGCCATTTGGAAACCTGCCCTCATGTACAGACGAGTACTTAACATGAAGAATGACACCAGACCCACACCCCTGAGAGCCACACAAGATGCCACCACCACATATATATATATATATATATCCACTAAGCATTCACCTTTATACAGCTTGGAGGTAGAAAATATGCATAAAAATGATGGCATGATCAAAATACTCACTTGCCTAATAATTGTGCAAACAGTGTGCATGGGTTCTGTTAAGTTCAGTTGGTGGGTCCCAAGGAGAGACGAGACTCGAGTAGTGAACAACAGCTCTTTATTTAACAGATAGATTCTGAGACAAAACCCAAGTGCATGGCAGCTCTTCTTATAGAGCTGGCTGCGGCTAGGCAGCCAATGACAACTCTTTGAATTTGCCGCGCTTGGTTTCAGCCAATCACGGCAAACCCTGTAGGAGCCAATCAGGAACATTTAAGTTGTCCAATCACGATCTGGCTTCTCTGGACCAATAGGAAATGCAGGATTACGAGCTTGCTAATATGGAACACCCCTCCCCTCTTGGTTCCGTCCAAGGGGCGGGGTAACATAGTCACGTAAGTAGGTGGGTCTTTGTACCTATCTACTTGACTTGTGCGGTTCATAATGTCTTTGGTTGTCGTCAGGTTTGGACGGGTTCCGCGTTGCTCTCAAGCTTCTTGATGGAACCGCCTGGAAGGGTGAGCCGGGCCTATAGCTGCGACTCACGCCTGGTGTATCTGGGTTGGCCGAATCGTTCACTCTGTCGCTCCTGCCTGGATTCTCTGGGCTGGTTGAGCTTGTCCGGCTGCTACTTCCAGGTGAAGCACCCGTCTGCCATGGTTCCCTGTTTGTAGGTAAGTACTGCTGGTTTAATGTTTGATTTTTATTTAATGTGTGTTGGGGGATGTTCTGCTTGCATAGATACCTGTTCTTTTTCTCCATTTGAGGTTCCCCCCCCCTCTGATTTCTTGGTTAGAGTCTGTGAGGGGGAAAGTGGCCAGTCTAGATCGTAGCTGGTCAATGTGCCGTTTCCAGCTCCTTCCGTCGGTGGTCTGGAGTCGGTAGGAGCGGGGACCAGTGACTTGGGTGATCTTTGCCGGTAGCCATAGTGGGTCCCCTGTGAAGTTTTTAGGGAACACCGTGTCTCCCACGTTGAAGGCTCGGTGTTGGCTTGTAGATCCAGGGGGTTTCTCTGGTGTGTAATTAGGGTGCAGGCGGTCTAGATGTGACCGGAGTCTTCTGCCCATGAGTAATTCCACTGGGCATTTGTTCGTGATGGTGTTGGGTGTGATGTGTTGTATTAGGAGCATTTTGTTGATTTTTTCGTGGATGTTGCCATGTTCAATCTTTTGGATAGTTTTTTTTTGTGAACTGAACCATGCGTTCAGCTCACCCGTTCGCCACCGGGTCAGCGGGTGATGTCAATGCGTGTCGGATGCCACGGTCTGCCAAGTATTGCTCAAATGCCAGTGCGGTAAATTGAGGTTCATTGTCCCAGACTATCACATCTGGCAGACCATGCGTGGCAAAAAGTTTGTTTAATTTTTTTTTTAAACAAATTTTATTAATTTTACAAACACAATACACAAGACATAAACTAAAACATCTTTTCTGAAGGCTGTCTGATCCCGGGTTAAAACTCTTCATACAGACACAAATTCAAACATCATATTCATTTTATATATCCTTCCATATCTTGTTATCATTTTCTTTTCTTTTTTTTTTTATAAACCAATTTTATTAATTTTACAAAAACAGTGCACAAACAATCAAAGCATAACAGCTTATAACCATTTTCAATAACATTCTTTGTCTGTTCTATTTCCAACTATCCATTCATCTTTTTTCTTTTACTATACTTCTCCTATACACTATTTGGAGTGACGCTTTTACCCTAACTTAAAAGTACTTCATATAACACTTAATTTATCTTGGGATTCTGTTTAATAAATTCTAAATTTACACAATAAATTTTATACTCTAAATACACATATAAAAACACAATCTTATATACCTTCCAGAATCCCCCTTTTATCCTTAATTAGATTCACCCATTGTCTCTAAATAAGCTTTTTTTCTTTAGATCTCGCTTCCCACCATTGAGGCTTCTCCTCCCCTCCTTTCTCTCTTGCTTATTCTTCTCCTTGCCCTTTTTACCCCTTTGTCTCTCCTCTTCCCTTTTCTTACTCCCTTTCCTTTGCTTTCTAACCTTGCATCCACCTTTCCTCTCATTTTTCTTTTTTTGGGTTGTTTTTTCAAACCTTAAAATCCCCTTTTTCTTTTCCTCTTTCTCCTCCTCCCCGGAAAAAACCCATTGTTCATCAAAGATGGCTTCTTGTTCCTCTTCTTCTTTGTCCCAGTCATTCTGCTGAGTAATCAACTTTTCATAAGTACATAACGCCATTTCTAAAAATTGAAATGAAGTGCCCAAAGTATCTTTTCCATCTTGTTCTTCCTTTTTATATTTTTGATATTCAATCTTTAGTTCATCCACAAGCGATGCCATCCTGAAAAGAAAAACTTTCCCCAAAACAACCACCCAAGTATTTTTAGTCAAAAGTAATTCAAAAAGAAAGTTCCAAAAGTTAATACTTTCCTTCTTCTATTTCTCTTTCTGGGGTTACTGTTTAATCAAAGAGGTCCAATTACCATATTTCTTTTTTTAGTATTCTTGGCAATCTCCTCCTTTTTCCACTTCTGCTCCAATACTTTTCCGCTCCCTTCCCACTTGCAACATCAATTTTTAAATGATCAGAAATCCATACCTCTAATAAAGGTTTTCCAATTTCTTAAATTTTTAAGTCCAATGTCCAAGCAACTTTGAGAATATTTCACCTTCAGTGCCCAAACAAATTTCAAATCTTCTTCTGCTTTTTTCATGGGGTGGGAGAGTGAAGGAAAAAAAAAAGTTCCCTTTAACAGCTTCTCCACCGCTTTCAATCTTCTTAGGGATACAATGTATCCTCCAGCAATTCAGACAGCTCAGTTCCAGCGAATTTAAAGGAGGTTGATTGACCTGGCTTAGCCAGCACTTTCACTTTTCTTGCTTCCTCCAGCACACTTACCCGGTTGCAGACTTCTTCGTGGCGGCCATTGCTGACCGCCGCTCCACCGCCTTGGGAAAAAGGGTTTTTTCAGGACGAGGAGGAGGTCTGCGACACCCCCAACCCCCTGTCCAGCTCCCCTCTCTCTTCGGCTGTCCCTACAGGGCAGCCATATCCCCCTGACCCATTTGGATCGGGGGTATCTCGGCAGCTAGCACAACAGGAATCGCGAGTGGTCACGAATTCCTGCTGCCCCGAAGCCACGCAAAAACCGGAAACCAAAAAGTTTGTTTAATTTTTTGATAACGGCTTCAGTGGTGGTTGTCTTCATTTTGCTTACTTCAAGACAATTTGAATAGGCATCAACAGTGATTAAAAAGGTATGTCCTTTGGTTGGCCCCGCGAAGTCAATATGGATTCACAACCAGGGGCCTCTGGGGGTTTCCCATTCTAGTGGTGGAGCTGCAGGGGGAGCCGAGCAGGTTTCTTGGCATCTGCTGCAACTGGCGACCCAAGTCTCTATTTGCTTGTCCATGCCTGGCCACCATGCATAGCTTCTGGCCAGGGCCTTCATCCGCACAATGCCCGGGTGCCCATCATGCAACATGTCTAGAACTTTTTTTTGTAATGTTTCTGGTATAACCACCCGGTCTCCCCAAAGAATGCACCCCTTTTGTGAAGAGTTTGGTTTGCCGGTTTTTGAATGGTTTAAAGAGTTCATTTTTTTCGCTTTCCGGTCAACCCCTCTCCACCCAGCTGAGGACCTGCGCCAAACGTTTGTCCCTTTTTGTTTTGCGGGCAATGTCTTGCACAGTCAATGGTGGCGTGGTTATTATTTCTATTTGTAAAATAGATAAGGTGGGTGCCGGGTCATCTTGCACATCTGGTATGGGGGATCGGCTTAAAGCATCAGCGTGCAAGATAGTCTTGCCGGGCTGGGGTGTTAAATGGTAATTGTAAGCGGCAAGAAATTCAGACCATCTTGTCATCCTAGGTGACAGGATGTTTGGAGTGGGTTTGTTCCCAGCCAAAATGCCTGGTAGGAGTTTGTGGTCCGTAATAATTGAAAAAGTCCTACCATAAATGTATTCATGGAATCTTTTCACTGCGGAGACGATGGCTAGGGTTTCTTTGTCCAGCTGGCTGTATTTCCTCTCCGGCTTGGACAGGGTTCTGGAGAAGAATGTAATTGGGGTCTCTTCCCCATTCGGCAAGGTGTGGCTTAGAATTGCCCTGACACCAAAAGGTGATGCGTCACATGTGACAGTCAGCGGCAGGATTTTGTTATATGGAATAAGGACTGCGTCAGAGGTTAAAAGATTTTTTTATTTGTTGGAAAGTGCGTTCCTCTCGCCTTCCCCAGATCCAGGATGCCATTTTATCCAGGAGTCTATGCAAAGGTTCTGCGACAGTCACTTTCTGGGGTAGGAAAACATTATAGAAATTAATGAGTCCGAGGAATGCTTGGAGTTCCGTTTTATTTTTCAGTCTGGGGGCTTCTTTGATGGCTTTTAACTTTTTGTCAGTAGGGTGAATTCCATGCTTGTCTAGGAGGTATCCTAGGAATTCAACCCTTTCAGTACATAGCTGGCACTTCTCTTTTTTTACTTTGAGGCCAGAGTCTTTAAATTTTTGTAAGACCGCTCTAAGTTTCTCCAATTGTTTCTTATTGGGGACTGCTACTAGAACGTCATCAAAATAGGGTACGACTCCTTTAATTCCCTGCAGCAGTCTTTCCATTAGGCTTTGGAAAACCCCAGGTGCGGTGCTAACTCCAAATTGGAGTCGGTTGCACTTAAATGCCCCTCGATGTGTCACGATCGTTTGTGCCTCGGCGGTTTCAGCATCAACTGGCAGTTGCTGATAGGCTTGTGCCAGGTCAAGCTTTGCGAAGATTCTGCCACCCCCAAGTGAGTGTAGGAGATGTTGGACTACTGGCACAAGGTAGGCACTCTGCTGCAGTGCATGGTTGAGGGTGGCCTTGTAGTGTCCACAAATTCTCAGGGAGCCATCTGGTTTGATGGAGGTGACAATGGGTGTTTTCCAACGGGCATGGTCGATGGGCTCTAATATGCCTTAAGCTATGAGCTTATTTAATTGCTCGTCTATCTTAGGCTTGAGTGCAAATGGCACTCGGTGCGGCTTGAGGCGGATGGGAGCGATGTCTGGGCTAAGACTGAAGGAGATTGGGGACCCCTTGTACTTGCCTAAAGTACAAGGTCATCGAAGACCTCTTGGAAGTCTCGTACGAGCGTCGCCTCCCAATCTTCTTCATCTGTGTGATTTATGCCTGCCATTTCGATCCCCAATGGCGAAAACCACTGTTATCCGAGTAAGCTGGGGTGGTCCTTTTCCACAATTGTAAATGGTAGGACATTGGTGCAGTTTTTGAAGGCGATCTTGAAATACCCAATGCCAGCTACCGGGATGCGGTTCCCTTGGTAGTCCTTCAAGATCAATTTTTTGTCACTTAGTTCCTGGTGGCGTATGCTAGGTATTAAATGCTTTATGGTGTGCCAGGAGACCATGGAGAAATATGAGCCAGAGTCTACCTCCATGGTGTATTGTTGGTCTTCGATAGCAACCTCGATGCATACCTTCCTTGCATCTATTGGTGAAGAATGGGAGATGATAACTGTTTTGTGTGTTTCTTCTCTGCACGGCGCCTCATTGAATCTTTTGTTTCAGCTGTCCCAGCTCCACCGGCTGTCAGTCTGGCAGGCCCGGTTTTTGGTGGGGGTGCCATCTTGTCTTCTCGGGCTGTTGCCTCGATGCCGGGGGCTGAAGTTTTTTTTATAGCGGCATACTTTAGCAATATGCCCCCGCTTCTCACAATGTCGGCAAACGGCATCCAGGAACTTGCATTCAGAAGGCAGGTGATTTCCTCCACAGCTGGCACATTGGTACCCTGACTTATGACCCCGCCGGTCTTGCCGATCACTTCTGACTGAAGTCGGTGAATTTCTTCTTCTTCACTGTCAGAAGGGGATTCGACGTCGCCATGGTGGGCGGCGGTTGTGAGTTTTTCTAGTGTGGTAGTTGCCTCACTGGTCAAATGGCAATCGGTTCCATTTGAACACCGCATTCGGGCCGCTGATTTGTGGGTAGCTTCAGCCGCGGTCACTTCGGCTATGACGTCGGTGAGAGAGATGTCACCCATGGCCATTAGTCTGCTTTGGAGTGCTGGGTCTTTCAGGCAGAGAATGACCCGGTCTCGCGTGGCCTCATCCAGGTTGACGAATCCGCACAAGCCTCCAAGGTCCCTCAGGTCAGCCATGAATTCATTGATGCTTTCGCCCTCGCGCTGGTCTCTTTGATAAAAATCATGCCTTCGGATAACAGTTGGCATGGCCGGAGCATAGTGGTTTCGGAGAATGGGAGCTAGGTTATCCCAATCCATTGTTTTGATGTCTGCGGGCTTTGCTAGTGCCTTGGCCATTTTAAAAACGGCGGGCCCGCAGTGCGTCAGAAATACCGCCCGCTTCTTGCTGCCGGTGGCATCTTTCAAATTGTTGGATTCCAAGAACATTTGGAAACGATCAATGTAGGACTCCCAGTCCTCGCTCACTGGGTTAAATGGTGCGGGCGGCGTGGTGCTGCTGGCCATTTCGCTGATCATCTTAGCGCTGTTTGCCACGTGCTGGATAGTCTTGCTGTCTCAGAATCCCACCTTCGTCGCCAGTGTTAAGTTCGGTCGGTGGGTCCCAAGGAGAGAAGAGACTCGAGTAGTGAACAACAGTTCTTTATTTAACAGATAGATTCTGAGACAAAACCCTAGCGCACGGCAGCTCTTCTCATAGAGCTGGCCATGGCTAGGCAACCAATGACAACTCTTTGAGTTTGCTGCGCTTGGTTTCAGCCAATCACGGCAAACCCTGTAGGAGCCAATCAGGAACGTTTAAGTTGTCCAATCATGATCTGGCTTCTCTGGACCAATAGGAAATGCAGGGTTATAAGCCTGCTAATATGGAACAGGTTCCCTTCATAAAAGGCCTATTGGCACAATGGAAGAGTATTGAAAGTACAAGACCTGATTCCGGTATTTGGAAGGAAGGTACTAGGTAGCTTTTGGGAAGAGAATAGATTTCTTTGCAATGGCATTATTGGATTTGAGAGACTTTTCCAGCCTCCCCCTTCCTTCTTTTTTACTTATTTGATACGAGTCTTGCCTATCTATCTCACCTCCTTTCATGGCCTCTTACCACCTGTGTTGTTGCCGCTATTACAGACCTTTTCTTCCTCCTTTCTCACAGCTGGCAAAAGAAACATTATGATAATAGCATATAATAGGCAGCCAGAAGCTGCAAATGTATTCATAGCTGCAGTTTCTGACTCATTATATTGGGGATTCTTTATCACTAAAGGCCTTTGGGTCCAACTGAATGATGCCATTCTCTCCATGAAAATAATCCAGGAGCTGGAAAGAAAGTGAGTGGAAGAATAGATGAACAATAGATCTCAGGTTAAGATGGGAAAGGAAGAGAGAAAACCAAGCACCTTCGGGCATTGCAAAAGAAATCATATGGCAATGCAACAACAAGAGCAAACAAATCTGTCCCTATTTTTTTAAGCACTCAACTTTGTTCTTAAAAATTACTGTGGCACTTCAAACTATTTTTTTAAAATATCATAATTTGGGCATATGGGAGTATTATTATTAAAGCATTTATAAAGTTTATTAAAGGTAGATGGTATAACAACCATATCTCTGCTTTCCAAAGCAACTCTAAATAGGAGCAGCTCTTTGTAGTCCCTGGAGTTTATGGGCAGCAAGAAGGAATTTACAGTATAGTGTTAATGAGTAACTATAGGATTTGAATCAAATGTGTCTTGAAACTGTTCTTCTTTTTCATTCTTCAGCCCTTGTCTCAGTCAGGAATGTCATGAATCGAGCTCCATGTACTGAGAGGTTGCAGCCCTGCTCTCTTACTCCTGTTTAAATTATATGAATGGGAGCTGCTGCTCAAAATAAAAAGATGTGATTGGATATACTTTGTAACCTTTGAAGTCTGAAACAGACTGGATTATAATCTGCTTTTTCATATTTTTAGTATCCTGGAATGCAACCATGTTCCAGCTTCCACTTTGCTAAACAGCAGGGGAATCTTCAAGGAAAGAGCAACATGTTACAGCATAATTATTGTGAGGAATTACAAGGGGTTTCTTTTTCCCTATAGAAACATGTTTGTTATGGGGACTGCAGATTTTCCCAGAAGCTAAGCAGTAATATTTTTTTCTGTGGGAAGGAATTTATTATTGTAAACTATTATATGATGATATTACAAGACATTCATATCATCACATAAAGGCAGCCCATCAACTCTTTTAGCCCCTTCTTTTCCTTCTCATCATCAGTTCTCTACATTTATTAAACAGGGCAGAAAAAAGGGCCCCTCGTGGAAATATTTTATGAATAACAAGTTCATTTAAGATTTATAACTTTCTGCTTATAGTACATGGACTCTTCTTGCCAAAGAGACAGAATCTCCCATTTCAGAGTATAGTGAGTTTATAATGATGTCTGAAATTTCTTGCTTTGGCAGTTTCAGAACTTCATCTCTCTCTTGAACCAGAAATGAAAGTGACACTATATATATGCATGGCTGCCTTTAAAACCAGCAACCCCACATTTTCTGCTCTGATCTTCCCATAAACTTGAGGAATCACAAAATATCAGCTATGTCAGCACTATATTGTGAGCCTCTCATTTCACTGGCTGCTACTTATAAGGCAAGAAAAACTGTAACCACTGAAAAATGTAAAACCTCTACTTTCCTTAGAAAAGAAGCTTAACACTGTGATTGCAATCATTTTTCTGTTGCACATATTGAATGCTTATGTGCAGACACCATTTCCTATGAAAAAATAAAAAATGAACAAAAAAAGAATGCAAAAGAGTGCAAAAGAATATAATTTACTTCTCATAGAATAAGTCTAAGGAGTCCTGTGAATAAAGGATTTTTGATAAATTTTAGTATGTATATTTCATGGATCACAACATAACTTCTGCCCTTGTGAAAAAAACGGAACAAAATCTGTCTTATTTGTACTACACATTAATAAAATATTCCAATAAGAAGGTGATTCTACAAAAAGTTGAACACTGGCTTTTATTTCCAGCTAAATATTTTAAAATTTAGGGCCATAATCTTTAACAAAGAAATATGCATCTCATTGAAATTAGAAACTAATGTTTACTTTCTTAACAATGTATTCCTGTAACTTCATCCCACAAAGCAGCCATAATATTATAAGTCTTGGTTATATGACTGAAGTCCAATTGCTTAAAATCTCAAATACCCAATAGAATTCTGGAAAATTATGCCTATTTAAAAATAGATTGTAGCAAAAACCTGTTTCTCCTGCATGCTGCCCTAAGAAGCTGGCTTGACCCAGCCAAATCACAGATTCAATGGCTGAATCCATATTCCAAATGAATAGTGCTATGCAGACTCTTTCTCCTTGAACTTCACTAAATAGAATTAATCTAACTTTCATCCCAGCATGTAAAGTTTTATTACTCACTTCAGGATTAGAAAAAGATCCTGTCTCTCTTGGCACTGTTTACACTAATTACATAGTTCACCAAACATGTATCATATTGATTTATTTATTAGATTTTACTTTACTACATTATAAGTAACACGAGACAGAGAACATGCATGATATTCCCTCCAAGTGCTATTTTACCCACAATAACAACTCTGAGGTGGGTGAGGCAGATAGCTTTCATGCATAAACAAGAGTAAAACTCATGATCTCCTGATTTTTAGGCCAGAATCTTAACCATTATCAACATATCATACTCCAATCCTATCTACCAAATATATAGGCTGCTTTTTCATATTAATCCTGTGCCTAATACCTTCTCCTAATGATCTCATTATTCTTGATTTTTTCTTTCTTAATCTGACTCTTATGTATTCTATGGTATCTGAACTTTGTTCTTATCTCCCTGGTACAACCATTTTTCTTCCTAGGGTCTAGCAGTTTTTTGCTTTTTAGCCATGTTTAGCTACTTTTCATATGTTGCCAAAATTTTATTGTACTTAGAAGTGGCATTTACAAATGTACCAAAAAATTTAATGCTTATTTTAAGAGTATCCTTGATAAATGTTTCCACCAGTTATATTTAATATCTTACAGAAGGACTTGAGAATAATTCCAGAACAAAAGTATAATTAGAAATATATAATTGTTATCATCTCATCACTAAAAAGTTCATATTCATATATATGTCCCTTGTTGCCAAGTATATACTCAGTTAGTTTTGCATTGGCTGAGAATCATATACAAAGGGGGAGTGGGAGAGATTCCAAAACTACACAAAAACTCCAATCATTTTAATGCCTTTTAATTATGATCTGAATTTGTGAGTAACCAATTTATTATTACATTTATTTCCCTTACCTATTTAACATGTTAGATTGGTAGATCCTCTTGTCTTGTGTATTGTAGCAGCTACTCTTAGGCTCAGGAATAAAGCTATGCTCAGATAGCATATCAGAGGCGGCCGTGGTTATTATGGCTATTCCATCTTTCACTCTGTCACGAAGACCATAGTCCCACTCATCATATGATACGGAAATGAGTCCAGTGGGAAATTCAGATGGAACTGTGTCTGTATCTCCAGCCACCAAACTGGGCACAATCCATGTGTAATCATACCCAGTCAGACCAACAGAGTTAGCCACCTCAAAGATATAAGTGGCCTCTTCCTTAGTACAGTACAGTAAGATGACAGGACTCTGGAGTTTCTTGAGTTGATTCTGGATCTTTGAATCTCCATCATCCAGAGACATATCCAACAAGAGTACCTCTTCTAGCTCCCAGCCAACAAAGCTGTTCTCAATAGTGCTACGGACCTTGTTAACAAAATCTTGGTAGCCAGGAAAGTAGGTAGTGACAATGGAGAAAATGTACCAGTCATATTCTTCCATGATGTTCAGCATAACAGAAGCTTGTTGTTCTATCGATGGGCCAAACTGGAAGAACATGGATGATTCATCCTATTAGAGGAGAAAAGAGGAGGAAGAAAAGTCAAAAGAGAACATAATAAAAACATAATAAAAATGTGCCTCATTTCACTTAGATATACAGAGAAGATATACTGATTTGCTTTGCATTTAATACATGACTTATGATTACATATAATTATGCATGCACAATCATAAATTTTTGGTTAATTATTTTTAAAACCTGCAATCATATTGGAAAAGATACAATAAATCTTGGTACAACAGCTTCTTGGAAAGCATACAGTCAACAACCAACTTCTCTTCCTCGAGTTCTGCTCAACATGTGTTTAAAAGTATCTCATATAGAAAAAAGTACTGCAGGGGAAAAATCAACTCAAGAAACCCACCTTTCATTCTACTTGCAAAGAAAGCAGCAACAAATCTAGAGGAATTACTGACTGGCACATATTGTTTAATCTAAAGCCCTTGTTAATGGTTATTCAAATTATGGGAATAATAAAGATCCTAGATCTTTGTTATTTGTGATAACAAATAGAATAATCTATTTTGCATATTTTCAGAGTAGATGTATATTCCTCTCAAACTGACACGCTGCTATTGAACTATAAATAGAGAGCCATATACAGATATTTATTAAATAGAAAACATTCTAACTATGAAGCATGTGGACAAAATATTAAATGTATCAGGAATTGTTGCTTAATAAGAATTAATTCTTGAGTGTGAGTGTATACTTATATACATATATAAGTATATGGATCTTTGGTTATTCGGGTTTTCTCCCGCGTAAGATTGGAAGTATCTAGGCAACGTTTCAATGAAGTCTCATTCATCATCTTCAGGCTTGGTCTTCAGCTCTGTGCTTCTCAGAGTGATGTGAGCTTGCAGCTGCTTCTTCCTTTTAACTGCTAGTGGGGGTGTGACTTGATTGGGTGGGGGCTTGGCTGTGTTCTGATTGGGTGGGAGTGTGTTCTCATTGGTTGGGGATTTGGCTGTGTTCTGATTGGTTGGGGGGTTGGCCGTGTTCTGATTGGCAGGAGGAATGTTCTGTTCAGGCGGGGGCTTGGTTGTGCTCAGGTTAGTCTTAGTTGCTGGGGGATTTGAGCTGGTGAGCTGTGATCTTGCTGTTTGGCTTCGAGTTTGTGGTCGTGGTCGTGCTGCATCTTCATGGTGGGGGTCAGTTCACTTCATGGCTCAGAGGGGTTTGAAGTGGGTAGTGATGCAGCTGCAGTGCGGCTTCTGGTCCGTGGTCGTGTCTCATCTTCTGTGTGGGTGTGAGTCTGTTTTCTACGTGGAAGTGTGGTGGTGGCATCTTGTGTGGCTCTCAGGGGTGTGGGTCTGGTGTCATTCTTCATGTTAGGTACTCGTCTGTTCATGAGGGTGGGTTTCCAAATGGCTGGTAGGCGGGAAGTATCATCTCATTTATTCATGCTGTGTGGGCGTTTTTCTATCTCTATGGCTTCTCTAATTATTCTGCTGCTGAAGTGTTCGGTTTTGGCGATAGTTCTGGTATTTTTAAAGTCAATCTCATGTCCTGTGGCTTTGAGGTATTGGACCAGGGAAGAGGTTGGTTCTTCCTTTTTGATTGAGTTCTTATGTTCTTCAATGTGTGCACTTATTCCTCTGTTAGTTTGTCCAATGTATGTGGTGGGGCAGGCAGTGCAAGGGATTCCGTATATTCCTTGATTTTCTAACTCGATTTTGTCCTTAGGGTTTCTTAGGATGGTGGATATCTTTCTGTTTGTGCAGAATGCCGTCTTAATGTTGTGTTTTGGAGGATCTTGCTGATTTTGTCTGTAGTGCCTTTTATATATGGGAGGAGGGCTTTGCCATTCTCTTGTTCTCTGTCTTGGATTTTGGTTGGGGTTTCTTTTTGGATTAGGTGGGTGATCTTCTTTCTTTGGAATCCATTGGCTGTCAGCATGCCAGTGAGAGTGTGTAGTTCGGTCTCTAGGTGTTGTTCATCGGCTAAGCATTTTGTTCTGGAGATGAGTGTCTCAGCTACGGAATTGATCTGTGCTGGGTGGTGGTGTGAGAGTGCGTGTAGATAGCGGTTAGTATGTGTTTTCTTCTGGTAGATGGTGTGTCCTAAGGAGCCATTGGATTTTTTGTATACCAAGACATCTAGGAAAGGGAAGTTGGTTGTTAGCTTCTGTTTCCATGGTGAATTGTATTTTGGGGTGCAGGCTGTTGAGGTGTGTGAGGAAGTTGTTCAGTTTTTCTTTCCCGTGTGGCCAGATTATGAAGGTGTCATCTACATATCTGAGCCAGAGTTTGGGTTTGTGATCATATTTTTCTAGAGCTTGTGTTTCAAAGTGTTCCATGTAGAGGTTAGCGATGACAAGTGAGAGGGGTGATCCCATGGGTGCTCCTTCTATTTGTTTGTATTTTTGTCCATTGTAGGTGAAGTATGTATTGGATAGGCAGTGGTTGGTCTGAACCACTTCAGCAGCAGAATAATTAGAGAAGCCATAGAGATAGAAAAATGCCCACACAGCATGAATAAACGAGATGATACTTCCCGCCTACCAGCCATTTGGAAACCCACCCTCATGAACAGACGAGTACCTAACATGAAGAATGACACCAGACCCACACCCCGAGAGCCACACAAGATGCCACCACCACACTTCCACATAGAAAGCAGACTCACACCCACACAGAAGATGAGACACGACCACGGACCAGAAGCCGCACTGCAGCTGCATCACTACCCACTTCAAACCCCTCTGAGCCATACATGAAGTGAACTGACCCCCACCATGAAGATGCAGCACGACCACGAACTCGAAGCCAAACAGCAAGATCACAGCTCACCAGCTCAAATCCCCCAGCAACTAAGACTAACCTGAGCACAACCAAGCCCCCACCTGAACAGAACATTCCTCCAGCCAATCAAAACACAGCCAACCCCCCCAACCAATCAGAACACAGCCAAACCCCCAACCAATGAGAACACACCCCCATCCAATCAGAACACAGTCAAGCCCCCACCCAATCAAGTCACACCCCCACTAGCAGTTAAAAAGAAGAAGCAGCTGCAAGCTCACATCACTCTGAGAAGCACAAAGCTGAAGACACAAGCCTGAAGATGATGAATGAGACTTCATTGAAACGTTGCCTAGATGCTTCCAATCTTACGCGGGAGAAAACCCGAATAATCAAAGATCCACATATAAATACCCTCAAGAACCTCAGAAAACATATAAGTATATGTATATACACAAACACACACACACACACACACATACATTACATAGTATAAATGCTGAATTAATGTAAAATCAGACAATCTGTTCTATTATTCCAGAGTCAGTGAAAACATCCAAGCATATTCCTTGAGGTAGTAAAAACTCTATAGTCTACATTTCCTTCAACTTTTCCTCTGGTTTGAGCAGCCTCAAGTTGCCTTTGCATTCTCACATATCAAGTGAGTATAGTCAAAAGAAATAGTTATAATTTATCAATCAACTGATCAATCTTATCCAGCCTAGAATGCTACAAAAAAAGAGAGAGTATTTCAAGGAAATCTCAAGGATAAGTTAAAACCAGACAGATGGGAGTTTTTTTAGATTCTAATTGTTTGCATATAAAATGTTACCCGGAATAACACCATGACAAGGGGCATTGTAATTCTTCCATAGGATCCCTTAAGCTGTTAATAGAACATGGGAAGAAGGTATAGATGAACAAGATGTCAGAAAACATACAAAACCAATGGGAGTTGGAAACATGGACTATGTTTTGATAGAAAAATGTTGGAATATTATTGCATCTAATAAATAAGAGTAAATAATATTTATGGGTTTGTTTGATCACCCCTGTAGCAAGCATTTGTTTCTTTTTAATTTAGTTTATTAATTTATTTAATTTATTAATTTGAAAATGTTAAAGAAATTGTATTTCCTTTAGATCAATGTTTCTACATTCATTCACAGCAAGCTTCAATGATTCTTAATAACAGGAATAGTAACACTTTAGAGGGAAAATACTGTTCCTTATGCATACTATGATTGTTTATCAGTTGCTGTTTCAGAGGAATATCACCACTGCCACACTAGCTGACAAATCTACTCCTACCCAATTTTTGCAATGTGTTAGAAGCTGTACAGCAGAAGTTAGAGAAAACGCACATGTGTGATAGGATATCAATATCTTAGCCTTACTACATGTACATGTTCTGAGATATGCAATAAATCCCCAAGAATATCCCATCATATCAGTGCTATCAATTAGCATTATTTCATGTTTCCATTATCTTATCAAATCATTAAAATAGTGAATATAAGTAGCTTAACAAAATTGTCATTTTCTTTTGAAATGATACTTCTTCAAATCTTCTTTCAACTGATCTACATAGGAAATGTTGGGGGCAAAACCACAGGAAAAATAGTTCTATTTTAAAGTTTCTTCAGTTTTTACTGTTCTCATAATATCATCAAGAAGTTATTTCAGTTCAGACAGAAGAGATTACTCAAACCAATCTATATTAGTATCTGGCAGTATGCTTTAACAAAATCAGCAAAATCAGCTCTTACAAAAATGAGATGTACTAAAGTAAAATATTACATTGAAAAGAAAAGTGCTTTTCCAGAAATTAAATTGAACGAAAATCCTAATACATCATTATTCTAAATTAGCAGTAAAAACATGTTGAGGACCCAAAATGCTTTAGTATTTATCAGAATTTATACTTTTTCCAGTTACAATAGCTATTAAAAATGAAAATATATAAATGGATATAGCACAACAGTCATTCAAGATTAGATTAGGCTCTTAAGGAGTTAATAATAATAGAATATGCATAGTTGATCCATATAATATGAATTTTAATTTAAATTTAGAAGGGAAAGATTGTTGATATCATGCACAAAAGATATGTACCAACCGACATACTATACAATGGAAAGATGTTTTTATTTGATGTTTTATGTTTGTATTTATCAATGTTTGTTGTCAAATTAAATAAAAAAACTTAAAAAAAAGATTAGATTAGGTTTTATAGCAAATGCTAGGAAAAATAATATAAGTTATACAGTAATTAGCATTTGCTAATTGTAGCTTATATTCCTATAAACATAATTGTGCTTATAGGCGAAAGCACAAAAACTATAAACTTTCAGTACAATTTACAAGGCAACTAAATCTTCACAAGATTACATTGATTTTCAATAATTCCACTTGCAACACACAAGTACTATTGAGTAGATTGAATAATCAGAACATGAAACAACTCCAATTTTAAAAACATCTATTTTGCAGATGGAAGAAAGGTTCAGACACTGCCATTCTAATATAAAGATACTTCTAAAAGAAATTCCAACATTGCTGAACTAATCTTACTATAAATAATTTGAAGCCATATTTCAGTGAACTGTGTGGTACTATATTATTTATAAAGCTGAATATACTATACTTATTTCACTATTGCATTTTTTGTTTTTGCTATAATCTGTGTGTTAAGGTTATAAATAAATTAATACTCTCCAGCAGTGAAATTAAGGAGCACATTCATAGTTATATGTTATCACTGGTGTACTGATAGAAGTAATGCTCCATATGTTTCTCTCACTATATGCTTTGCCCTTGATTATATTATATAATATTATATAATATTATACAACATTATATTACATTATATTATTATATTATATTATATTATATTATATTATATTATATTATATTATATTATATTATATTATATTATATTAATTATATTATATATGCTCTCAGCTATTACTAACAATCCAACTCTAATTTACTGCAGTTCTAATTGTTTCAAATCTACTGTTTGAAAGAGATTATCAGTTTAAAATACTTGATTTATGTTCTCAGACAAAGACTTCTGCTATTTTCAAAATCCCTGTCCTTGATATACAGTGAAAAAGAACATGAAACTTAAGAGCAAAAACAACAAAAAGGAAAAATATTCTCATGTTGTTTTTCACTGAAATTAGGCTTGATTGTTGCATTAGGCTTGTTGCATTTAATATAGAATTTAAATATGAAATGCTGTATATAATGTTTGAAAATGTTAACTCGCTATAGAATTTCAGACTGAAATGTTTTAAAAGAATATGATATACAAATTAAAGTGCCATTATTAATTAAATTCAGATTAAGTATTTTTCAATGGATTCCACTGTTCTTTTGTTTTCATTAGATTTTTTTTAATCAATTGTAAATTGATTTTATTACATTATAAATCATATTGGGAAGCTTAGAATACCAATATGTGGCTTCAACAGGCAGATAAACTTAATGTGTTCTTTAACTAGCATGAGCCCTAAGATAGCATCATGCTCTCTTTTAGAGAGAGAGTCTGACCTTGGAGGAAGAATCTCTCTTTCACACAAATAAACAAGCAAACAAATAATTTGGATTTTCACATACTACTTCACATATCAGAAGGAAAACTCAATGAAAATATGAATAAAATATTAAATAGTGTCTACTTTTTAAACAGAAATTTAAAGAAGCTAGACTTTTTCCAGAATAAATGAAACATTCTATAGTGTATAGGTGAAATTTAGGAGATGAAATAAACTTCTAAGTGTTAGATCCTGTTCATCTTCCAAGATGTGCCAAACAAACACGTCACTGAACAGCCCAGCTGGGAAGCCATAGAAGGAAAGCCAGCTGCCACAGTCCAAGAGATGCTCCCTTCCCCTTGACAATTAAAAGAAGTGGTTTGATCAGTGACACCCCACAGTTAAGATACTCACTGATGTAACCTATGATTAGTTCCCACTCAGCCAACAATGAAGCCAATGTATTGGAAAATTATATAAGCCAAATTATATATTAAGGGTAGTTTCTAAGTATAGCATTTAAATAAACCAAAATAACTGTAAAAGCCTCCCACCAAATTTTTTACTCAGTCCCAACAATTTATGACTTTATGCTGAAAAGTGTCTGCTCAAGGAGTATGTGCTGATGTAAGCTGCCAAATTGCCCTATAAAGAGGTCATCGTTCCTTCTTAACTGGCTTAATAAAAAAGACTAGATGGGATGCCTTTGGTCCTTTCCCACTTCTTCCTCTCTCTCCCCTATGTTCAATATCAGGCTGCAATACAAAGGAAATACTGGCAAGATAGAATTGTAGACTTATGGGAAGTGGAGAGAGAATTCTTGACCTAATTTTTGATACACAAAAATTCTCCTGATACTCAATCGAAATATCTCAATAATGAGATGTTTTTCATTTCAATAGTTTTCAAAAGATAAACATAATTTTAATTATAGAAAATGCAAGTTTTGTGTAATGCAGATTCCGTTCAGATTTTTACATTATAACATACAAATTTAAACAGATTTAAATTTAAGGTGGTGATTGTGAGGAAAATAGGAGAAAGGAGCACTAGGTCTGTTTGTCACCTTTTCAAGTAATAAAGGTGGGATGAAAATCTAATAATTAAGTAAATGTATACAATCCAAAGCTAATCCAATGGCAGTAATAAGAGGCAGGACGATGGCCAGAGATGAACCATTTCCTCGTCACTACCTGCTAGCATCCAATCAACTATTAGGCTCATAGCCTTGTGTGTTGCTCCCTGATACAGGCAGCATATCTCCTACTGCTGATGCTTCAGAAGAACAGCAACATAGTTCATAAATTCCTCAAAAGTCTGAAGCAGATTCATTGACATATCTTCTCCCTCCTTAATATAAAAGGCTCTCTCATTCTGAATTTTTAATCAGCATTCTTAGCTCTTAGGAGTTGAGAAAGTTGTGGATCCAAATTATACAGTGTATTAGCCAAGTCAAACATATTTCTACCCTGAAAATCTGTTGTGAAATGATTACCTCTAGCATAGCAAGTATCCTGCTTTGTTCCAATCATTATTCTCCTTTGTAGATTACAAAAAATCTACATGAAACCAGTGGGAAAAGGTCAGAAAGAATTTTGGTTGAAGATGTCAACAATATATACATAATACCTGGCTAGTGGCTTTATTGTCATTAGGTGAATGTAAGATGTTGCAGAAATGAAGCAAATGGCAAATGGATGGGTATCTGCTTCATTATGAGAGTATATGAAAAGTGATTCAATTCAGGCAAAGGAGGAGTTGATCTCTTGAGTGCTAGAAATCTTGTAACTAAAGACAGGGTATAATAAATGTTACCAAGTTAAAAAAGATCAGCTAAAAGGGTTATACCTTAGGGAAGGTGGACAAGAACTATTTTGCAGTGCTATAGAAACTAGGAGCAGAAATATTGGGTAAAAGTTGCAGCTACCAGATTTCAGTTAAATAGAAGAATTAACTTCCTGATTGCAAAGTCAGTGAAACAGTGAACAAGAAAGAGGCCACAGGTTTTCCATCTCTGGAGGTTTTTAAGAAAAGGCTGGAGAGCTACTTCACAGACAGTTTAATTGGTTTTCTTGGACACTGCCAAATGTTTAACTACCAGATGATCCTTCTGGACTCCTCCAACAATTCTATGGTTCTATGAACTACGAAAATAAAATCCACAGAAGATATACCAGGGCTGGGCAAAGCATTTGAAAGAGGAGACTGTAGCCGCTTTCTTCAAGGAGCTAAAACAACTATTTCTTTTGTGAAGTTTACACAGCTGCTGCAGAAGCTATTGTACTGTTTCACTGGCTCATATCTGCATGCAAAGATAATTCTGAGACCCCGGGGTTGTTGTATAAACCTAATACTGTGTGTACTGATGTTTTATTGTTCAAATGTTATCTTTATCCACTGCCTTCGTTTATGGAAAAAGTGATACATAGAATTGTTTCAATCTAATATATATTACATAATTAATACAGAATAATTAGCTAGTTACAGGTCTGAATTAAAAAAAGGCTTTTCACATTTGAGTATCCATTCTGTAAAATATTTAGCTCCCACTGCCCATGTAATAACTCTTGTCAGTTTATATACCTATAAACAGGAGTGGGATTCAAATTTTTTAACAACCAGTTTTGTGGGCATGGCTTAGTTGGTGGGTGTGACTTGGTGTCATGTGACTGGGTGGACGTGGCCAACTCAACATCACTCACGTCAAGGGGTGCTTCTCCTCACCTGACCTCTCATGACAGTGGGGATGCTGCAACGGTCGTCAATGTGAAAAATGGTCATAAGAAACTTTTTTCAGTGCCATTGTAACTTTGAATGGTCACTAAATGAACTGCTGTAAGTCAAGGATTACCTGTACAAAAATGCAAAAAGCTTCTTTGCTTGCAAAAAGCTGCCCTAAATACCCTAAATAATCATTAGATTAAAAATACCTGCAAGCCAGAGTTACAAATCAGGCAGGGTGCCAGAGCATCTTGAGGAATTAAAATAGTTAAAATGCAACGATAACTAGAAGCAGCCAACTCTTGCTCATAAAGTGAAACCCTTTAGCAGAGAGGTCATTTAAGCTCTCCAGAAAGAGCACATCCAGGAGAAGCAATCCTTAGATCCATTTGAACCACTTAAAGATACCAGCTGGTGTCACTTATCTCACAAAATATCCTAAGGAAATCATCCACATTTCAGGAACGGTCACATGCCCCCCAGAAAGACAATAAAAAAATCAATGCCAAGCTTGCCTCCTGCCTCTTGGAAGTACACCCCAAAAGGACAGTGCCAGATACCACTAAAGCAGTGAAGACCCCCACTCCCCAGATAGAAAAAGAAACCATGAGGCAGGAAAAAAATTCAAACACAAATAATTAAATCACAACAGTAGCTGTTGCTTGTTAAACCAATTACCAGAACAAATAGACAAAGGAACTAGCAGATTTCTCAAACCAGTTTCTTTCAGGAACAGAAATTAATCTTTTTCCTTCCAAACGAAGCTGAATAGGAGAATCCCATCAATAAACACAGGATTAAACGTCACCAAAGACAGAATTAAACTTCACCAAAAAACAGTTTTAGACCAAAACTCAGAATGGGTATGGAAACTCATGTTTGAATGTCAATCTTTCTAGCTAGCCAAGAAGAAGTACTTCCAGGGGAATATTTCCTCCCAACAGCAGTGTAAAAAGCTTTAAACAACCCTTCCCCTTGGGGAACTTCCGGTTTGTCAGCTTCGGCAGCGGCAGGGATTCGCGATCCTGCGCGATCCCTGCAGCGCTAGCTATCTTGGTGCCTCCGATCCTGACGGGTCTGGAGGCTAAGGCTGCCCCACAGAGGCAGCCGAAGATAGGGGGGAGCCGGAGAGGGGTTTGAGGGTGTTGCAGACCCCCTCCCCAGCCGGCAAAACCCCCTTTTCTCAAGACAGTGGAGCGGCGGTCTGTAATGGCCGCCACAAAGAAGCCAGCAGCTGGGTAAGACTGAGCAGGAGGAAGAGGAGAGAAAGTTTACAAGAGAAAGTTTTTTGGCTGACCCAGGACTTTAAGAGACGCCTAACATCCTGAAAACTAAGCCTATTTTTGAACGATACTTTGTTTCCAAAGGAGAATTTCAAGCAGCAAATTTGAGGTGCTGAAAGGGAAAGTTTACTCTCCTTCCCTATGGAATCAACAAATGGCCATTGAGAAACCTGTCTTTTTATAAAAACTTGGCTTTTTTTTATTATTATAACAAATTTTATTAATTTTACAAAAACAATACACAATCCAGGCATAACAACTTGAAAAATCTTTTCTAAAAAAAATAATAATAATAATTAAAGAGAGCCAATAGAACATACAAAATAATTCCAAACTGTAATATCAATATTTACATTATCTATTTAACTTCATATCTTATCCAGACTTCTCCTTTTATCCAAATTATATTTCTTGCTTATTAAAATTTTATTGCCTTTCATAAACATACAAAACACAGAATATAGAAACAAAAACTAAAACTAAAACATCTTTTCTGAAGGCTGACTGATCCCGGGTTGAAACTCTTCTCACAGACACAAATTCAAACATCATATTCACTTTATATATCCTTCCATATCTTATTATCATTTTCTTTTTTTATATAAACCAATTTTATTAATTTTACAAAAACAGTGCACAAACAATCAAGGCATAACAGCTTATAAATTCTTTTCTATAAAAAAATAGTGCTAATTAAAGAAGAAAACCAATAGAACATAATTATTTACTTTATCTATTTAACTTCATATCTTATCCCAACTTCCAAATTATTTGTTAATTAAAATTTTATTGCCTTTTATCAACATACAAAACCCAAAAAAACATAACAAAACCTTTATATTTCCTTCCATATCTTATTACCATTTTCAATAACATTCTTTGTCTGTTCTATTTCCAACTATCCATTCATCTTTTTTTCTTTTACTATACTTCTCCTATACACTAATTGGAGTGACGCCTTTAACTCATTACCCTAACTTAAAAATACTTCATATAACACTTAATTTATCTTGGGATTCTGTTTACTAGATTCTAAAATTACACAATAAATTTTATACTCTAAATGCACATATAAAAACACAATCTTATGTACCTTCCAGTATTTTTAATCAAAAATAATTCAAGAAAAGTTCCAAAAGTTAATACTTTTCTTCCTTCTTCTATTTCTCTTTCTGGGGTTATTGTTTAATCAAAGAGGTCCAATTACCATGTATCTTTCTTTGAGATTCTAGGCAATCTCCTCCTTTTTCCACTTCTGCTCCAATTTTTTTCCTCTCCCTTCCCACTTGCAACATCAATGTTTAAATGATCAGAAATCCATACCTCTAATAAGGGTTTTCCAATTTCTTAAAGTCCAATGTCCAAGAACTCTTTTGTCCCTTAACTTCAATTTTCAGAATAATTCACCTTCAGTGCCCAAACAAATTTCAAATCTTCATCTGCTGTTTCCATGGGGTGGAAGAGTGAAGAAAAAAAAGTTCCCTTTAACAGCTTCTCCGCCGCTTTCGATCTTCTTAGGGATACAATGTATCCTCCAGCAATTCAGACAGCTCAGTTCCAGCGAATTTAAAAGATGTTGATTGACTCGGCTCAGCCAGCACTTTCACTTTTCTTGCTTCCTCCAGCACAATCTTACCCGGTTGCAGGCTTCTTCGTGGCAGCCATTGCTGACCGCCGCTCCACCGCCTTGGGAAAAAGGGGTTTTTCCGGACGAGGAGGGGGTCTGCGACACCCCCAACCCCCTGTCCAGCTCCCCTCTCTCTTCGGCTGTCCCTACAGGGCAGCCATATCCCCCTGACCCATTTGGATCGGGGGTACCTCGGCGGCAAGTGCAGCAGGAATCGCGAACAGTCGCGAATTCCTGCTGCCACCGAAGCCACGCGGAACCGGAAACCAAAACTTGGCTTCTTGTTATAAGTGGGAAGGGAGAGGACAAAAAAAAGAAGAAAATATTAAGATCTTGCTGGAGGAGATACCTTGAAGATTTTGAGACTAGAAATTAATTGCAATAAGGCTTTAAAATATAGATTGGGCTTTTTTTCTTTTCCCTTTTATTGATATCACCCCAGGAAGAGAAAGTGAGAACTTTGTGCTTGTTTGGATTGATTGATGTCTCTGGGACTTTGGAGAACTGTTCTAACTTTTGAAACATCTTGATTGCTTTAAGAAGAAGAATAAAGAAAAGATTTACAATGGCTTTACCTGTTGATGAACTTAGAAAGGAATATGGAAAAATAAAAAAAGAAGGCAAGGACGCTGTGAAAGAAGCCTTCCTTTTTTTAGAAATGGCGCTTGCTATTTATCAGCAAACACAACAACAGATGGAGGAAACAGAAGAAGAAGAAGAAGAAGAAGAAGAAGAAGAAGAAGAAGAAGAAGAAGAAGAAGAAGAAGAAGAAGAAGAAGAAGAAGAAGAAGAAGAAGAAGAAGAAGAAGACGCCATCTTCAATGAATCTCAAACTTAATTAAGAAAGAAAGGAGAAAGAGAGGAAGGAAAATGAAGGACTTAAGACTTAAAAAAAACACCCAAGAAAGAGAAAAATAAGATGCAAAATCAACACAATGTTAGTAAGCAAAAGAAAAAAGGAATACAGCAGAGAGGGGAAGCTAAAAAGCCGGAAGGTGGGGGGGGTAAAAAGGCCAGGTGGGATAAGAAAGAAAGAGAAAAGGGGGGGGAAAGCCACAAAGGTATGAATCAAGATGGGAAAAAAGGAAATTTTTTAAGGGATAAAGGGTAATGTATAATTTCTTTTAAAAAGAAGATTCTGCAAGGTACATAAGATGGTATTGTAGTATTTGTGTTAGAAATAGAAAACTAGAATGTAATAAGAATAAATAAAAGATTAAAATATTGAAATGTTTCGTAATGATAGACTTTAAAATTTAACAAAATATTAAAAGGAATGTTTAAAATATTGAGTTTAATTGAAGATTTTAATTGATTGTTGTATTGATGTTACTATAAACTTACTATTGTAGCGTTTGTTTTGAAATAGATAATTGGAATGTTACAAGATTTAACATTTAGATTTATTATTTAACTATATTAATCATTTTGGATTTATTATTCTTTCCTCTTTTTAAAAGTTAGCTGGTAGAATGTACTAAGCAGAATCAGATTGGGTAATGAGCATTATTTTAAATATTAATTTAGGGGGAGGATAGAAAGGCATCATACTCTGATCAGTGATTTCAGGAGAAATCTTTTTTTTTTTTTGTAGGGAATGAGATAAATGGATAATTTGGAAAGAATGGACAAAAGATACTAACACAATGATTTAAATTAAAATGAATTAAATAAAATAGAATTAAGAAGAGTGAAAAGCGGGGAGTAGTTATATAGAAGATATAGAATGGTAAATAATATAAGTAATGGTATATAAGATGAGCACGAAGCTAATTGAAGTCCATATAAAGAGAGGTAATCTAGGTCCAAACTACTTTCTTAAAAGAAGTTTTATTATTGTATGTTTTGTGTGTTTATGTTTGTTTGAGAATTAATAAAACCTCGGAGGAATGTTGGATGAGAACAATGGTAACCAAGTCAGAGAGAAATGTAGATGACGATTATAAATTGGATAAATATAGGAAATAATAATAATAATGAAATTGAATAAGAGTAAAGAGAAATAATGAGAAATTTGCTAAGAGATATTTATATATTTATATGGAAATGGTGTAAAACAGAACTATGTTGTATAAAATAATGTCTTATTCGACTTGTAAAATTTATAATGGAAAGAGGGTTTATGTATTCAATGGTTAATGATGGTTTGTTTGTCTTTAAAATTAATAAAATTTGTTTCAAAAAAAAACCCCTTCCCCTTTAAGAACCCCCCCCCCTTCAGAGATATTAAGTCTCGGCTATTTGCCAAGAATGTAATAAGTGTGGAAAAAAGCAAAAGGAATTTTTTTCTAACTACCAGTTCTCCCAACTGCTTAGAAAGTTAACAAGGGGTTCTATAGAACCAGTCAGAACTGGTAGAATCCCACCCCTGCCTATAAACATATTTTCTAGAGGCCTCCGGTCAGCATGTTAGAAAGGTTTAGTTAAATGTACCTTCTGCATGCTGCTGCCATGCAGAACCTCCTCAAGTGAGAACTTTTACTTCATACAGAGTGCAGCAGCCGTTTTTCAAGAAGCAAAGAATGGGTTTTTGCTTGGTTTATTTTTCAGGAATTCCCTTCAAGTTGGTTTTTCAGACAGACTTACAATCTATCATTTTGTAGCCAGGCTACTAAACATACAAACCTATATGCATATATGAGAGAGCAGGAGGACCCCCACGTTGCATATCTGGTTTGCTTGAGGCATGCCACCTTATCCAGACCAGAGATTGGACATCCTTGTCTTAATACCTACAGCTACTTTGTCTTGTTAAAGTTGGGAGAGTCTAGTTAGCCCCATCCAGTCCCCAACAGACCCTAGACACTGAGATAGGACATCCATTGCATCACTCAAGTGATGGATAGAGATATAGACCTGGATGTCATTTACATATTGATGATATGTCACCCCAAACCAGGGGTGGGATTCTACCAGTTCGCACCTATTCGGTAGAACCGGTTGTTAACATGCTAAGCAGTTCGGAGAACCAGTTGTTAGAAGAAATTACTGACCTAATCCTGTAAGGAAGGCAGGAAGGAAACATTCTAGTGTTGCTTACAGAAACTGCCTCTCCGTTAACCCTTATTACATTCTTGGCAGGACTAGACTTCCTGTCTCAGAAACATCTCTGGAGTTTTTTCCCCCTCCTTTGCTGGTACTTTGCTTGTGTGGAGTGACCATTCAAAGTTACAATGGCACTGAAAAAAGTGACTTATGACCATTTTTCACACTTACAACTGTTGCAGCATCCCCACAGTCATGAGAGGCCAGGCGAGGAGATGCGTGCCTCGATGTGAGTGATGTTGAGTTGACCACACCCAACCAATAAAAGGACCACCAAGCCACGTCCACCCAGTCACATGACCACCAAGCCACACCCACCAACTAAGCCACACCCACAGAACCAGTTGTTAAAAAATTTGAATCCCACCCCTGCCCCAAACCAATGGGATCACCTCACCCAGCAGCCTCATGTACAGTAAATGTTAAACAGAAAGGAAGAGAGAACAGAGCTCTGAGGCACCCCACAAAGTAGGGGCTTTGGGCTAGATCTCTCCCCCTCCATCAACACCAACTGGAACTGGCCCTATAGGAAAGAGAAGAAGCAACATAATATAATGCTGGCCATCTGCAGTTCCTGAAGCTGGCCCATAAGGATACCACGATTGATAGCACTGAATGATGCTGAGAGATCAAAAAGATCCAGGATGAATACACTACCTCCATTCCATTCCTGCCAGAGGTCATCCATGACTGGCATCAATGACGCCTAAGTCTGAATCCTGACTGAAGAGGGTCTAAATACTCTGCTTCATCCAGAGTTCTCTGAAGGTGCCATGCGATCACTCTCTCCACACCTTCCTTAGAAAGGAGAGGTTGGGGAGTGGACAGAAACTGTCCAGGCTAGCTGGGTCGAGTGATGGTCCTTTAAAGAAGGGGTGCACCAGTCCCTCTCTCAAGGAGAATTAACTGTTGCTGAGACTCACTCAGTTTGTCCTCCCATGAGGCTTTAATTAGGCAGGAGGAGCATGGATCTAACAAACAAGGTGCTGAACTAGCAGTTGAGAGAGCCCCATCCACTTCCTCAGGTTCGACAGGCTCAATTTCTTCGCAGATTGGCTTGCAAACTGTAGTCTCCATCGCTTCCATAGATTCTGTTCCAAGACTGGAGTCCAACATAGAGCAAATGTGACTGATTTTATCTGCCAGGTGTGCAGCAGCATATTCTTCACAGCAGACTTCAGTTTTACTCACTTCAAGGAGGGACTGAGTCAGCCAGAACAAGATTGCTGAGCAACTATCAGTAGATATAATAAGGGCGGAGAAATAATCATGTTATACCACCCTTGTTGCATTGAGTTAGGCCTTAATAGCAGCTCTAGCTAGTACCCAATTGTCTTCGCTCCCTGTCTTTCACCAGCAATGCTTTAGGCATCTCTTAGCCTGCTTAAGTTCTCTTAATTCCACAGGGAACATCAGGAACTCTGGGCACGGAGAGATGGTTCAGGCGCAATCTGTTCTAAAGCCACTTGTTATTCCATGGCTTCATCTGGACCGAATAGCAGGCTTTCCAGAATAACTCCAAGTTGCCTCTGCAACCCAATAGGGTCCATTAGTTGCCTGGGATGGAGCACAGTGGCTCATGGGGTAAGAATGCTGGGTGGACAATCTGCAACTCTGCATTTGAGACCCAAGTGCTGCTGTGTGCAGCTGAGCTCCCATCATTTGCTCCTGCTGACCTAGCAGTTTGAAACTGTGCAAATGCAAGCAGATACATAGGTACCAATTCTGTGGGCTTATTTACAGAGACATGAAAGGAAAGCCCAATTGGGCACTCTCTGGGCAATAGCGATGTCACCAGTTAATCCTTTCAATCTGGTACTGCCTCCCTTTCTGACACAAATATGACAATGACTTGGGGCAAGACAATCCAATAGATGCAGCCTTCCTGTGGAGGGGGATGGCATCCAAGAAATTGAGTCTCACCAGTGAGTGGTCTGTCCCAGTGGTGGTATTCTTTCTTTTTTTTACTACTGGTTCTGTGGGTGTGGCTACATGGCCGTGGTGTGGCTTGGTGGGCGTGGCAGGGAAAGGATACTGGTGGGTTGAGAGTAGTCCCATTTCCACTCCACTCCAAGGGAAGGATACTGTAAAATCCCCATTCCCTCCCCACCCCAGTAACCTGCTTTCCAGCTCCGTTATCCTGTGCAGGGCAACAAAAGAAGACCCGGCTGATCAGCTGGGATTCGGGAGGTAGAGAATAGATAGGGGTGAGGCCAGTCAGAAGTGGTATTTGCCAGTTCTCCGAACTACTCAAAATTTCCGCTACTGATTCTCCAGAACCTGTCAGAACTGGCTGAATACCAATTCTGGTCTGTCCATGGCAGGAAAGAAATCAAAATCTCTGCCAATTCCATTGCTCTGACAGAAAAATCAGAACGGGTTATTACTACTATGAGATGGGCCCTGGATGACTTGGGCCAAGCTCATGGCTGCTACGTTGGCCATAAACCCCCAATATGCCTCTGACCTAGGGACAGCATTAAATATTTTATTCTAACAAAACTGATTAATTAGGCATTTTATAGCCACTGATTAGTTAAAAACTGATTAGATCTGAATAAAAGCATGAGACCATTCAAGGAATTTTTTTTCTCCTCATCTAGAAAAAGTGGAGACTAATACTTAATTTACAAAAATGCAACTATAAGGTTTTTTTCAAAACCCAGTTATCAGATCTTATCTGTTCAAAAAAGTGAGGTGTCTATTTATTTAGATGTAACACTATTATCAATTGAAATTATATCAATCTGTGGTCCATTCTCAGTATGATATATGTGCTGTAACACAGCATTATAGAACCATTTAAATGCTTCATATTTAGAGGATAAAAACTGGTCCCTGCATTACTAGTTCCAGCTGAAATTTGTTTGTTTCCCTAGCAACCATTCACAAATTGCGTATTTGTTTCCATAAGCTCAGAAGAGCTAGCAACAGCAAGAAGATGCCAGTTCATACATCCTGCAATATCTTCATGGATATGGTTTGATGCTACTCATTTTCTCTTCCAAATCTGAGAAGACAATCAAGTACATTCAGATGCTCTGGTTAAAAAAAAACTGTCTTAAAAATTAGGGAGCTTATTAGTTTTTAAATATGAATATATCTTCTCAGAGACCTAATCTCATGCAGGCTTTGCAAATATTCTTTGCAAAAAAAAGAAAAGAAAAGAAAGGGGAAAAGGAAAAGAGAGAAAAGAGGGAAGGGAAAGGGAGAAATTTGGAGGGACTTACAAAAAGTAAATTATTAAAGTATAAAAGTTATTAATATTCACAAGTTCTAAATGAAATAGTTTCTCGAGTGTGTAAAGATTCTCACATTTCAGTAGCAGAACAGGAAGATCACATGGATCATGGAAAAGAATGGTACACTGTCATATTATTTTCAACAAAGAAATTGTTTTATCATCTGTCTCAAAGTGAATAAAAATTGACTATTGAGCTTTTTTTCCATCCAAAAATATGGAGAAAGGATAACAAATAATTATAATAATGCAAGTTCCTTGCAGGAAACAGCAACACTAGTAAAATGCTGCCTATCTTTCCCCATATAATTTCACAGATAGACACATTTTTTTAAATTTAGATATCATATACATGAAGCTAAGGAGTGAAATACGTTTGTGCCCCACAAATGTTTCAAACCAAAATATTTGAACTCATTTTACAGGATATAGAATATACACAGGGGACATAAGAAATGTGTAACTCTCTAGATGTTATGCTCTACAACTCTCAGAATCCCTTATCAGTGCTCATACAAAAACTGAGCTGCTGGAAATTGCCTTTCATCGTCAGGAGAGGCATGAATTTCCCACTTCATGATATCTTCTTTTTTTAAGTTTTGGGGAAAATGAATATATAGAAAGTGTGTCATTAACATTTTGTGATGTTTCCAAGTATAAATATGACCATGCATAGAAGGAAATATATACAGAAGGTCATGTTATCTCTTTTATAAATATATATAGGAGCTCACATTATCTCTTTTATAGATAATAACTACAAAATGAACTGTACTACTCTGCAACAACTGTATTATCAGAGTACCTTCCAGCACAGCTTTTTCCAACTAGTTAGTTTTTTTCTTGGTCACAGTCTACAAGAGGATAATAAAGAAAAATGCTTTCTGTACACATATTTGTAAGCAGTTTGAAGAAAGCAGGTTATTTTGATCCATCTCAAACTAATTTTAGAATGGATTATGGGATTAACAATGTTTGGAGATTGTCAGAGTGAATGTGAATTTATTTGTGGTTGTTTTGGTCTTTCACATGGGAATACTATGGCATGCCCATCAGTGCCCAGACCTCTGTATTATGAATCAACTTACTACAGTATCTAGGTACTCCTCAAAGACAGTCCTATGTAGAGCACATTGTGATAGTCTATTCATAAAGTGACTAGAGCATTAGTAATCATCTGGATGGCCTCCCAATCTAGGATTGTTGGTTTTCTTCCTATACCCTCTTCCTATACCCTTCCTATGGTGGTGTAGGAAGAAACAATTCTTCAAAACAATCTTCCTCAAAACAGAAGCTGTTGTATTATGTTCCTTGCAGTTTCATTCTGTCCCACAATACATATCATGTTATCATTCAGTATAGTCAGAACCATCTATATGAGATCATTAGGAGATCTGTTACAGGATATTATCATTATACTGATGATGCCCAGATGCATTTCTGTGTAATATCTTCAGGTTGAATATACCTGTGCTCAATAAGGGATTGGATAAGGAAAATATTTTCAGGAAAGCAGATAATTTTCATATTCTGAATAGGATTATAATTCCCCAAAAGGAGAAGATACAGAGTTTATATACTGTATTCACATGGATCTGGTGGTATCCCATACTTATCTCAACTAATGGCTGGAATATCTTTTATCAGCTTTGGATAACATCTACTCCTGCATATTCTCCTAGAAGAAAATTAATTTTAAATAAAAGTGCACATGCTAGTAAGCTTCAAACTTAGTTGTCATAATGTATCCTATGTTTTATTGCTTTTGTATCTATCCTAGAATTATCCATTAGAAAATTTGTCTCTAGAAAGATTCTAGAAAATATATTGTGTGTTCCTCCATCATCACTGACAAAATCTTTGGCACAGGGTTGGGGTTTTTGTTGTTGTTGTGTTGTTTCAGTAATGTTGAAGCTAAATATGATATATCTGAAGATCACGAGTGAAGCTAATTCAGGCACAGAATATTTCCATGAATGTTAGAGAACCATGTATGGGAATTGCAGTTGCTACACTAATGGCTCTGGTCTTATGCAGCTCACAGTTATGTTATGCTTCAGCAGTGTGCCTTGCTTCATAAGCTTGACAACATAGTGGATAAAGCCACACCAGGTAGGCTGGTTTTGTGCCAGCATTTACCAGGTGGTCATGTGGTTCAACAGTTAAGATACTAGGCTTGTCAGCTGGAAAGCCGGTAGCCCAGGTTTGAGACCCAAGCACCACATAAGGTAAGCTCCCGTCCTCACCCCATCTCTTGCCAACCTAGCAGTTCAAAAGCATGCAGATACAATGTTTCTTCTGCTTTTCATAAAAACACCTTCCAGCAGTTATTATACTATATTACACTAGCACTGAAAGCACTATATTGATTATTAATTTGTTTCTACACAACATATAAATGCTAGGACGGTGCAGAAATCCAGATTTGTAGTTCAAAATACAGGTGGCTGAATATACAGGATCTTTTGAGAAGCCTTAAAACACATGCATCCTTTTCTGGGCTTATTCAGCTACCTGTCTGTTGCAAATGTGCAATCCTGGGGTAGGGTGGAGGAAGTACATTTGGTTTATGGAATTCTGACAATTGCAGTATGCACGGCCATTCATTCTTCACATCACATTTAACCCTTTGAATTCAGATCTCTGTACAGTCTTACAAGAAGCTGGTTATTTGCTATTCACAGGTTTTATACCTCATGCCCAAGCAGAATCGCTGATCATATTCAGTAATGTCCATTTATGTCTGCAAGCAGGAGCAGTTTATAGTTACCGGCAATTAAAAGAAAAGATGACACCATGAAAAAAACTTTGATGTCATCTGTATTGTTTTCTAATTGACCAACAAACAATTGGTGCGTGTGAAAGTGGTTGTTATACATTCTATACATTCTGGTAAATGATTTGTTTAACCCTTACTGATTTCTCTCTTCCCAACTGAACAATTCTGAGACTAGTAAAACTCATATACTATTTATAAAAATATCGAGGGAGTCAAGATACTCCTAGCTCAATCTCTGTTATTCCTTTTTTAAAAAAAAAATTATTCGAGAAAAAAAAATTAAAAAGAGAATCACGTTCTCACATTTTAGAGTATTTTCCTAACAGTGTACATCTCTATTAGCGTTAATTGAAATCATTTCCTACAATGATATCTTAAATCTAATTCTTAATTTTGTACTTATTTATGTTATTAATATGTTGTGATACATTATTTGTTTTTCTATGTTACTACACTATACATCTTTATTTCCTTTTCATTTAACCATTTGTACCATGTATTCCATGTTATAAAAAATTCTTCCTCTTCCTTGTTTTTTAATATCATAGTTAATCTAATCATTTCTGTGCATTGGTAAATTTTGTTGATTACTGCTAAATCTGTGGGTACCTTTGTTAATTTCCAATTTTGGGCAAAGGCTATTCTTGCTGCTGTGATGATGTTAGTATTAGATGCTGTTGTTTTTTTACTCCACGACAGTTGATATTCCCAATAAGAAGGTTTCTGGATTGAGTTTAATCTTTAATTTAACATTTACTGATTTTCTCTCTTCCCAACTGAACAATTCTGAGACTAGTAAAGCTCAAATACTATTTATAAGGGAGGGAGTCAAGATACTCCTAGCTCAATCTCAGTTATTTCTGATAATTCTAGAAAAGTACTATATCTTTGTTTAAACAATAACAAAACATTTCATGCATACAATATATTATTTTATATGAGTGCATCTTATTTTTTTTTGCAGTATTCATATAATTAGGATAGGCCAGGGAAAAATTATCTTGCCAATTCTAATCAGTAAACAGGCTGAATGATAATTTTATGGATTACCTTTCAAATCAATGTAATCCTTTCTAGAAAATCAAAATATTATCTCCTTCATTACAAATATAGGAATAGGATGCATACAATGTTGCAGTTCCTTAACGTGCTATATAACTGTACATACATTTTATAGAACTGAAATATGTAAAATAACATTAATGACTATGACAGACACTTCCCGGGAATGGATTCATGAAATTACTTTTCCTTAAACTCATTTTGTCTTTGAACCATTGTTCAACCTAATTTATTCTAGTAAACGTCTGAATTTATTTTCTCAATGCATAATTTCATACACTATATTTTACTGATTTAAAAATAAAAAGTCAATATTGCAGCTTTTTCTCATTCAGAGGATAACTATTCCAAGCCTTTGATAATTAGATAGCATATTTTCCAGTTTTTCAATATTTCCTTTGAGTTGTAGGAAAAAGAACATCATGGTGTAGAATAGTGCACTTTCATTACTATTTTTTTCTTGGTATTGTAATTCTCAACATGGAATGGCATTATTCACAGCAGCTGTATTCTGAATTGATACAGCTATACAAAATTGTAAGTTTTATTAATGTATTTGTAAAATTGCAGTATGCATATTTTGCAATACTGTAATATCTCATTGTCACTAGAAAGACACTATAATCAGCACAGACTTAATGTGGGAACAGTTGAGGGGTCCATTAGCAAGGCACTATCCAATTGGTCCTCATCAGCTGCAAACACCAAATTTTAGTACTGCAGTATTAGGAAGTGACTTTATTCCAAAATATTCTAAAGAACATAGAAGTTACTATGAAAAAATACCCCAACACAACAGAACATGCATTCTCAGAAAATAAACATGGCGGCCATGATCCAAGGAGACCTAGAGTAGAAATTCTAACAGAAGCTAATATTAGTGATGAGTTGTCAAAGATGTCCAGTAAAAAGAGTGAATTCTGTGGATATTAATGTATTCTAAGTATTAACATAAAGATGTATCACTTAAACATTCATCTACCCAATATGTAAGATGCCTAAGGAAACTATAAAAATTATCTTATAATTATGCTTTGGGCAGAACGTTTCACGTTCAGTTCTTAGCATCCCCCAATAGAACCAGGTAAAATATATGTCTCAAACCTTGGATAACAATTACTAGTCACTCTTCTATAAGCCAGGGTTAAGTAGATGAACAATCTTAATAAGTAGAAGACAACTTCTCATGTTCATTAATTATAGAAAATCTAATGATGATATAATGTGGACAGGAAAACTGTTATGAAAGTTATATGCTGTTCATCTTCCAACAACTCTGGACAGTTACATTAAAAACAAGAAAAACATGATTAAAAAATGAAAATTATAGCTACCAAGTATTACAATAACAGTAACAACAATACCAACAAGAAAACTGGAACAAAAAAATAAATAAACCCATACAATCCAAATACAAAGCTAACATAAATAAGCTCTTATGTCATACTAAAATACAATAATCAACTTTGAAATTTAAGAATATACAATCTATTAAGGCTTAAATCAATCATTTTTCTTTTTATTCTCTTTACTTTCTTCTCTTGTCCCTCCCGGCTTCCTCCTCCTCTTCCTCCAGATTTAGAATGTTCCCTTTTGATTATAACTATCCTACTTCAGCTGCAACTTTTTTCTAAGAATGATGCATGTAAAGAGGAAAAAATAGATCAGTAGCATATGTGAAACAAGATTTCTAACACAGACATTGAGCAGCAGGAACATTTGCCTTGGTTGCCAAGTGCAGGGAGAATAGCATTAAGAATAAAAGGACTTGGAAGAATAAAACCCAAGGAGATGCTTGTAAGGTTTTGAAACAGATTCTTTACAGGCTTAAAAAAGAATCCCAAAACATGTTGTTTTCTGCATCTCCCATTGCCCACTCTCTTTTTTACACACGTTCTAGCACAATGGCAAAGTGGGGTGTAAGTAGAAGCAACAGCAGGAGATACAGCTACTAAGAATGAAACAGGCTATTCAGGCTGAAGATTTCCACAGTTTGAGCTCTCAATAAAGGAAGATAAACATAAGAAGAAAAAGAAAGTATTGTAGGGTATTTAGAGGAACAGAGATCAAGGGCTAGCTGAACCACAGAGAATCCATGTTTGAACAGAAGGTAACCTCTTTGCAGACAGGCCCAGCAAAATAATATTTTCTAATGATTATGGTAGATACTGAGCTTAATGAACCATATGATGAATATTCAAATCTAATGAAGCACATACTAACCATATGAACACAAAGCGTATATAAAGTGTAACGGCATGCAAGGTGAATTAAACAATGATGTGCCAACAATAAAAAAAGATCAAAGTATGATTGATGGGTAAAAAAAACAAACCACCAAGAATGGAGAGATGAGGGTCTATAATCAAGAACTGCCCAAGAAAAATCAGATACTGTTGTGTCCGTCGCAGAAGGAGACTCGGAGTCAGTGACTTAGTTCAGCTCTTTATTAGATCCCGAGATCGGCTCGGGATTCAAGGGGAAACACAGCGGCTTTTATTCTCTGGCCATGGCGGCTGCGACCAATGGCACCGCTTTGAATCTCCCGCAATTAGTTTCCACCAATCGCGGGGGATTCGCAGCGGGCCAATCAGTGTGGCTCGCTCGGCCAATCAGATCGCCGTGCGCTTTGTCCAATCACAGCGCAGTGCTTGCAAGTATGCTAATGACTGTACAGAACACCCCTCCCCTCTTGGTACGGTCCTATGTAACGTAGTCCCGTAAGTAGGCGGGGCTTCGTACTTGCCTACTTGACCTGCGCAGGTTAGTTGTTGCTTGGCTCCTGGCCGGTTCGGTTGGGCTCTGTGTTGCTCTCTGCCTCGTTGGTGGAACCGCCTGGAGGGCCTCGCCGGGCCTTTCGTCACAGCTCCCTCCCAGTCTACCCGGGCTAGTTGAGCTGCGGTTGTTGCTGTTCCCGCCTGGTCTTTCTGGGCTGGTTGAGCTGGCCTGGCTGCTTCTTCCTGGTGAGGCTTCGAGCTGGCTGCTTGTCGGTGAGTATTGCTGGTTTCTTTCTATTGGTTTTTGGTTTCTGGGGTATTCCCTCCCCTCTTGGTTTGTGTTATGGGGGCTGTCAGTGTCGGTTTGCGTGTCGGTTGTGTTTCCCGTGGTTGTTCTCGATCTTATTTGATCAATGTGTCATTTCCATGCTCGTCCGTCGGTTGTTTGCAGCCGGTACGAGCGGGGACCTGTCAGCTGGGTTATGGTTGCCGGTACCCAAAGTGGATCTCCGGTAAGGTTCTTCGCGTAGACTGCATCACCTGGTGAAAATGTTCAGTGTTTGCTTGAGGAGTTTGGGGTTTTTTCTGGGTTGTATGTGGGGTGCAGCCTGTCGAGTGGGGACCTTAATTTCCTCCCCATTAATAGTTCTGCCAGGCTTTTGTTGGTTGTTGTGTTCGGGGTTATGTGTTGTATAAAAAGCATTTTGTTTATTTTTTCTTGGATTTCCCCGTGTTCAATTTTTTTGGATGGTTTTTTTCGTAAATTGAACCATCCGTTCCGCCCTCCCGTTCACCGCCGGATGTACCGGTGCTGTCAATGCGTGTCGTATGCCCTGTTCCACTAGGAATTTTTTGAATTCCAGCGAGGTAAATTGGGGCCCGTTATCTGACACGATGACATCTGGGAGGCCGTGGGTTACGAACAGCTTGCTGAGTTCCTTGGTCACGGTCTCTATGGTGATGGTTTTCATGTTGCTTACCTCCAACCAGTTGGAGTAAGCATCTACCGTGAAAAGGAATATATGTCCTTTCGTGGGCCCGGCAAAATCTATGTGAATCCTGGACCATGGTCCCCTGGGGGTTTCCCATTTCAGGATTGGTGCTGTGGGAGGGCTCGGCCAGGTTTCTTGGCGACGTTTGCATGTTGCCACCCAAGTCTCGATCTGCTTATCCATCCCTGGCCACCAGGTGTAACTCCTGGCCAGGGCTTTTGTTCTAACTATGCCCGGGTGCCCTTCATGTAACAACTCCTATACCTTCCCTTGTAACTTTTCCGGAATAACAACCCTATCCCCCCAAAGTACACAACCTTTTTGTAATGAGAGTTCTGTTTGCCGGTTCCGGAATGTCCTGAATGATTCGTCATCGTCCTTTTCTGGCCACCCCTTTTCTACCCAATGTAACACCCGCACCAGACGCTTGTCTTTATTATTCTCGCAGGCAATGTCTGACGCAGCTATGGGTAGATCGGGCAGAGTCTCTATGCTGAGGGTGGCTGTCGTGGGTGCTGGGTCAGTGTCTAGGTCAGGTAACAGCGTGCAGCTCAGGGCGTCTGTGTGGGTGATCATCTTTCTGGGTCGGTGTGTGAGCCGGTAGCTGTAGGCGGCAAGGAATTCGGACCACCTTGTCATTCTAGGAGATAGAATGTTCGGGGTGGCCCTGTTCCCTGCCAGGATTCCCAGCAGCAGCTTGTGGCCGGTGATGATGGTGAACGTGCAGCCATAGAGGTACTCATGGAACCTCTTCACTGCGGCGACGATAGCCAGGGCCTCTTTATCCAGCTGACTGTAATTTCTCTCTGGTTTGGTGAGTGTCCTCAAGAAGAAGGCGATGGGTGCTTCCTTTCCGTCGGGGAGCATGTGGCTGAGGACGGCGCCGACGCCGAAAGGTGAGGCGTCGCATGTGACTGCAAGTGGTAGGGTCTTGTTGTATTGGATGAGGACGGCATCCGAGGTGAGCAGGTCCTTGGTTTTGTTGAAGGCGGCTTCCTCACATTTCCCCCAAGTCCATGTGGCCGCCTTGTCCAAAAGCCTATGCAAAGGCTCCGCCGCGGTCACCTTTTGGGGCAGGAAAACATTATAGAAATTAAGCAGTCCTAGAAATGCCTGCAGTTCTGTTTTATTCTTTGGCGTGGGGGCTTCTTTAATGGCTCTGATTTTTTTCACGGTTGGATGGATGCCGTGCCAGTCTAGGAGGTATCCTAGGAACTCGACCTGCTCTGTGTACAGCTGGCATTTCTCTTTTTTCATCTTTAGCCCGGCCTCTTTGAATTTGGTTAGTACCTCCCTTAGACGACCCTCTAGTTCTTGTTGGTTGGCCGCTGACACTAGTACGTCGTCGAAGTAGGGCACCATCCCCTTAATTCCTTGCAAGAGTCTTTCCATGAGGCTCTGGAAAATTCCCGGAGCCACGCTGACTCCAAACTGGAGTCTGTTACAGCGAAACGCTCCCTGGTGGGTGACTATGGTCTGCGCCTCAGCGGTTTCTGCGTTGACCGCCAACTGTTGGTAGGCTTGTGCCAGGTCGAGCTTCGCAAAAACCTTGCCTCCCCCCAGTGAGTGGAGAAGGTGCTGCACTACTGGGATGGGTTAGGCACTTTGTTGTAAGGCACAATTTAGGGTGGCCTGATAGTCCCCGCAGATTCTCACTGACCCATCGGGTTTGACTGGGGTGACTATGGGGGTCTCCCACCGGGCGTGATCAATTGGTTGTAGGACCCCTTGTTTGATGAGCTTGTCAATTTGCTCGTCGATTTTCAGCTGGAGTGCAAAAGGTTCCCGCCGTGGTTTTAGGCGTATCGGGGGAATGCTGGGGTCTAGGCTGAAAGAAATAGGGAGCCCTCGGTACTTGCCTAGGGTGCCATCGAACACTTCCTGGAAGTCCTGTGCAAGTTGCTCTTCCCAGTCGGTATCTGCGACGTGGCCGACGCCCATAATCTCGATCCCGAGTGGTGCGAACCACTGTAGTCCCAAAAGGCAGGGGTGGTCTCGGTCCACGATCGTCAGGGGAAGCTTTGCTGTGCGGCCCTGGAAAGTCACTTCGAACTGTCCGGTTCCGACTACCGGGATGCGGTTCCCCTGGTAGTCTTTAAGGATTAATTTCTGGGTTTCCAACCCCCCTCTTGTGGATCGCAGGCACCAAACACTTGATTTCTCACCAGGCAACCATGGAGAGGTAGGACCCGGAATCCACCTCCATTTTGCATGGTTGGCCTTCGATGCCCACTTCCACGTATACCTTTCGGGCGTCTGTGGTTGATGAGTGGCCGATGACGATCGTCTGGTGGGTTTCCTCTTTCTGCCAGTTTTCGGCGCTTCGTCGGCTCCGTCCGTCTCGGTTCCAGCAATTTTCAGCTTGGCGGTCCCTGGCCCTGGAGGGGGTGCCATCTCATCTCTGGTTGCTGTGATCTCGCAGTCGGGGGCTGTAGGCTTTCCTCAGTCGGCAGACTCGGGTGATGTGACCTTTTTTTATCATAGTGTCGGCAGATCGCATCAAAAAACCGGCACTCTGATCGAGGGTGGTCGCCTCCGCACCCAGCACATGTGGGTCCCGACTTACGACTCTGCCGATCGCGCCGGTCTCGTCCCATCTGGAGTCGATGGATGTCTTCTTCCTCGTCCGTGGTTTCGGAGGCAGAGTGGAAGTCACCATGATAGGTGGTGGTCTCTCGGCGTCTTGCTTCTGGGTGGCCCTCACTCACCGGGCCCATCTCGGTGGTCGCGGTACATTCCCCGGTGTCCAGTCTCCGCATTCAGTTCACTGATTTCCGGGTTGCCTCGGCTGCGGTGGCTTCGGCAAGGGCTTCAGTGAGGGCATCGGCGAGGGCAATGTCACCTTTTGCCATCAGACGGCTTTGTAGGACTGGGTCTCTGAGTCCGAGTACGACACGGTCCCGCAAAGCCTCGTCCATGTCCGAGAAACCTCACATGCCCCTTAGGCTCCGTAGATCAGCCACAAAGTTGCTGATGCTCTCACCCGGTCTCTGGTCCCGCTGGTAGAAATCATGCCGCCTGATGAGGGTGGGCATGGCGGGGACATAGTGGTTTCGGAGCAGCGGCTCGGGATCGGCCCAGTCCATCTCCTTCATGTTCCCGGGTTTTGCGAGAGCTTTTGCCATCTTGAACACTGCGGGCCCGCAGTGTGTTAGAAAGACAGCTCTTTTCTTCTGCCCGGTTGCATCCTTCAAGTTGCTACTTTCGAGGAACATTAGGAATCAGTCTCTGGGAGAAGGCGGAGCTTCGTTCCGGCGATACAGCTGCGATCTCGGGGCTCTGAGATCGTAGCCGATATTTTCGCCCCTGGTCGGTCCTAACGGACCTAAACCGTCCCGTAGAGACGGTGATCATGAAGGGCGTTGTTCCAGGATCCCAGAGATATCGCAAAATCTCTGGTTTGATCCGGAAGAAGCCCTTTTGCTGGCGGCGGAGAGGCAGCCTCTATAGCTGCTGAAGTCGGGACAGCTCCGGAAAGAAAGTGATTGGAGTGAAGTGTGTCGGCTGGGTGAGAAAAACTCTTTTGTGCTGTAAATTTGCTGAGGTTGGAAAGTTCAACCGGGATAAAGAAGAAAGCTGTGAGATTTTTTTTTGACTGAAATTGTTTTGAGCGGCGTTTTTTAAAGTGATGTCAAATTGAGGCTTGGGTTTTTTTTTTCTTTTCTTTATACTTTTTGGGAAAGATTTTACTGTGACTTTGTAGGTAACCGGATTGAATTTTCTCTTATATATATTTTTATGCTCCCTTTGATTTTATGCTCCCTTTGACTTTTTAAATTTCTTTAGGATAGAGGCTCCCTTTGGCTATTTTTTCTTTTTTTTCTGTATATATTATTCCTTTTTTCTGGCGGGGGGGGGAGAAAGAGCATTAAGAAACTTTGTAACACTGCCAACTAGAGGCTTGAAAGTATCTTTATTTGAATTGGAGAGAATTGCAAAAAGACCTCATCTCAAGGACTTTTTAACGTGATAAGATAGAGGGAGAGCACAGCAAAATATTATTGCAGGTGCTTTCCTGGACTGTTATCAACAACACTTGAGGTTTGGCTTTGAAGCTGCTGGAGAAGAGAGTCATAACAAGAGCCTTGGATAAATAACAAAGTGCAGTGTGTTTTCTTATATATACCCCATTCGCTAGCCTTTTTCTAAATTTTAATTTTAGTAATATTTTTATTTTTGCCTTTTATTTTAAAGGGAAAACCTCAGAGTTTTTTCTTTTTTCTTCTTTATTTTTCTTTTCTTTTTTATTGGGACTTTTTTGCTTTTCATATTTATGTTTTTGGACTACTTTGTTGTTGTGGTTGTTTTTTTTTTTTTTTTTGGATTATTGAGACTTTTTAATTGGATTAAGGTGTGAAGAATCTGAAGGAACTTTTTGTTTTTTTTTTCTCTTTTTGCTTTTTCTTTTTTCTTTTTTCTTTTGCTCTTAATCAATATTATTATTTTTGGATTTGTTTGTTTTTTTCCTTTCTATTTTTTCCTTTTTTATGGTGGACTATCTCGTAATTGGATTAGGGTCTAGAAGAACCTGAAGATCTTTCTTCTTCCTTTTTTCCTGTTTCTTCTTTGGTTTCGTGTTTTTTACTATTGGAGTTCTCCATTTTGGATTATAATTGGCTGCTCTACCAGTTGGATTAAAAGTCAAGAAGAATTTGAAGTTTTGGAAACATTGAAATGAGCAGGAAACCAATACCACCTGGCATTTCTGCTTCTACCTCTGCTTCCCCACCAGCTGGAGGACAACGTTTAATTCAGACGATGTTGAAGCAAGATAAGGAACAAGAAAAAGTAACTTTACAGATGATTATGCAAGGAATCCAAGATCTCAAGACAAAATCAGATATTATTGAACAAAGAACAGGAAATATTGAACAAAGAACAGAAAATATTGAACAAAGAATAGAAAATATTGAACAAAGAGCAGAAAATATTGAACAAAGAATAGAGAAGACTGATGAAAAAGTGGAAAATATCAAACAAATGATGGTTAAGTATGAGGAGAGATTCCAAAAAATTGAGGAAGAAGGAAAACAAAGAGAGAAGAAGATTGGAAATATTGACAGCAGACTAACAGCGGTTGAACAAGAAAAAGGTGGGATGTTGAGGTGGGAGATGGAAAGGTCAGAATTTTACCTCAGATTTCAAAATATAGAAGAGTAAAAAGGAGAAAATTTGGCAGCGGTAATGATAGAAATTTTGGCAGATGCTTTGGAAATTACAGAGGAAAAGATGATGGATGGAATAGATGAGATATATCGAGTCTATACAAGATATGCGATGAGAAATAAATTACCCAAGGAAGTCCATATTAGATTTACCAAAAAATCCATTAAAACGCAAATATTACAAGTAGTAAGAGACAAAACACTGAAATACAAGGGTAAAGAGGTTGTGGTTTTAAAACAAATACCCAGAAGAGTGAGAGAGATGAGAAGAGAATATCGATTTCTGACCAAAATACTATTGGAAAACGAAGTGAATTATAGATGGCTGATTCCAGAAGGACTAGTGTTTGGGTGGCAAGAGCAGAGATATAGAATTGATTCAATTGAGAAAGCAGAACTTTTCCATGCAGAATTCTTTGGAGGAAGAAGAGAGGAAGCAGAGAAAGAGGCTTTATCAATTGAGTTTCAAGATGAACAACTGGAGACTGAAAAAGAGAAAGGAGCAGCAGGGGGACAGATGGATAATAAAGAACAGTGTGAAGTGAGATCCACGAGAGCTGTTAGACCTAAATATAAAGCATAATCATGGAGGAAAAAAAACTGATTACAATGAATATAAATGGACTTAATTCAGCTGTTAAAAGAAGGAAAACTTTTCATAAATTAGAGAAATTAAAATTTGATATAATTTGTTTACAAGAAGTTCACATTAAAAAACAACATGAACAATTGTTATTACAGCCAAAATTGGGGAAAATATTTACCTCTTTGACTCAATGTAAGAAAAGAGGTGTGGTTTTATACATTAAAGAGGCTATTCCAGCAAAATTGATTTACACGGATGAAGATGGAAGAGTATTAATGGTAGAAATAATGGACAATAATATAAAAATACTCTTGATTGCAATTTATGCTCCGAATGATAGAAACAAATATTGAAACAAGTACTTGGGCAGATCATAGCCCAATGACAATTAAATGGAAGGGACAAAAAAAAAAGATCGAGATGGACATTAAATAATACTATTTTAAAGGAGAAAGATTTTACACAATGGATGGAGAAGGAATTGGCTTTCTTCTTTAGAGAAAATAAAAAAGAAGATACTTCAACGCAAAATGTGTGGGGTACAATGAAGGCATACGCTAGAGGTTTGATAATAGATTATACAAGAAAAAAGAATATTAGGAAAAGGCAAGCTTCTGAGGCCTTGGAAGATGAGTATAAAATTCTTGAAAAAGAATTACAGAAAATGCCACAGAAAAAGGATATTAAATTGAAGCTGGATGTAATCAAACATAAAATGGAATTAATAGAGAAAGAAGAACTGGCACAGAAAATTAGAAACTCTAAACAGAATTATTTTGAAGATGCAAATAAACCAGGTAGATGGCTAGCATATAAATTGAGAAAAGAGAAGGAATCAAGAAAAATATTGAAGTTAATAGATGAACAAGGCCAAGTTTGTTATGGGAATAAGGAGAAAAAAGAAATTATTCGAGATTTTTATGGGCAATTATATAAACAAGAGAATATTGATGAAGAAAAAGTCAAACAGTATTTACAGGAAGCTAATTTACCAAAGATACCTAAAGAGACTGAAGAAATGCTAGAAAGCAATATAACAATGATGGAACTAAATGAAGCATTTAAGAAACAAAATAATGGGAAAGCTCCGGGTCCAGATGGGCTTCCAGTAGAATTTTATAAAACATTTCAAGAATTATTGAGCATCCCATTGTTAGAAGTTATGAATGAAGTTATGTTGAAAAAGATGATACCTAAAACATGGTCAGAGGCTTATATTACACTTATACCAAAGGAAGAGACTGACCCATTGCAAATTAAGAATTATAGACCTATTTCTTTATTGAATGCAGACTATAAAATCTTTGCTTCAATCTTAGCAGAAAGACTTAAAAAATATTTAAATAATTTTATTCACTCAGATCAAAATGGATTTCTGCCAAAGAGACAAATTAGAGACAATATGAGAGTAATCTTGGACACTTTGGAATACTATGAGGCTCATCCTGAAAAGCAAATGGCTTTGATATTCCTAGATGCTCAAAAAGCATTTGACAACGTGAACTGGAGATTTATGTTATTATTATTGGAGCAGATGGGTTTCGCTAAAAAATTTATTCAAGCAATAGAAGCTATATATAATAAACAGACAGCAAGGGTAATGATGGAGGGGGAATTTACAGATTTTATTAATATAAGGAAAGGCACAAGACAAGGATGCCCCCTTTCTCCTTTGCTATTTGTGTTGACCTTGGAAGTGTTGAATAGAAATATTAGGGATGATAAAAACATAAAAGGAATGAAAATTAAGAAGGAAGAATTTAAGCTACAAGCTTTTGCTGATGACTTAGCTTTTATTTTGGAAGATCCGCTAGAAACAGCTCCAAAGTTACTGGAAAGGATAGAGGCATATGGAGAGGTGGCTGGTTTGAAAATAAATAAAGACAAAACAAAGATTTTGACAAAGAATATGCTATTGAGACAGAGAGAAGAATTGGCAGATCTTCTGAAAATTCAAGTTACAAATAAGGTTAAGTATCTGGGGATATATTTGACAACAAGATGTAGCACATTAAAGGAGAATAATTATATTAAACTTAAACAACAGATAACTACAGATTTGAAGAAGTGGGAAAACTTGCAATTGTCATTAATAGGGAGAATTTCAACAATTAAGATGAATATCTTACCTAGAATTTTATTTTTGTTTCAAACAATACCAATTAGGCTTGGAAAAGACTATTTTGAAGATTTAAATAAAATTATGTTGAAGTTTATATGGCAAGGTAAAAAAGCGAGAATAAAGCTAAAGCTTTTGCAAGATGCTAGAATTAGAGGAGGTTTTGGTCTGCCTAATTGGGAATTGTATTATCAAGCTGCAAGTTTGATGTGGGTCAAAGAATGGATAACATTAAGGAAACATAGGTTGTTGACATTAGAAGGGCATGACTTGCTGTTGGGTTGGCATGCTTTTTTATGGTATAAGGGAACTAAAACACAGGGTTATTTTAGAAGACATTATGTACGGGAGTCTTTGTGGTTAAATTGGGAGAAGATAAAAAGACAATGTTATTTGAAAATTCCAGTTTGGTTATCGACCATTGAAGCATTTTCCTATCCTATAATCTACAAGAAGGAACAAACAGTTAGATATGGGGAACTTTTGGATGAAAAGGGTGAACTTAAATCGATCCAAAACTTAGAGGAACAAGGTATAAGGATGAATTGGTTTTCATATGCACAAATACATTCAAGGTATGATGAAGATTCCAAAACGGAGGGATTTTATGATAAACAGACTGATTTAGATAAGATCTTGATGGGTACTGATGAGAAGGTGATTAAAAAACTATATGGTTATTTATTGGGAATGAAATTAGAGGAAGAACAAGTCAGGAATCAGTCTGTATACGATTCCCAGTCCTCGGCAGCTGAGTTAAAAGTTGCGGGCGGTACAATGCTGGCCATCTTGTCGGTCTCGCTTCCTCAGGACACGTGCTTGATGGGGATTAGTCTCGAGATCCCACCTTCATCGCCAGTGTTGTGTCCGTTGCGGAAGGAGACTCGGAGTCAGTGACTTAGTTCAGCTCTTTATTGGATCCCGAGATCGGCTCGGGATTCAAGGGGAAACACAGCGGCTTTTATTCTCTGGCCGTGGCGGCCGCGGCCAATGGCACCACTTTGAATCTGCCACGATTAGTTTCCACCAATCACGGGGGATTCGCAGCAGGCCAATCAGTGCGGCTCGCTCGGCCAATCAGATCGCCGTGCGCTTTGTCCAATCACAGCGCAGCGCTTGCAAGTATGCTAATGACTGTACAGAACAGATACCTCTGAAAACTGTAAATTAAAACATTCTTCCATCACAACACTGATGAAAGCCAGTCGTCAGAATCCAGTTCTTTTAGGATATTAAGAAGAAAACAGTAATGTATATATATGTAGCATATGATGTATTTTTCTTGCCACTTGTTGCCAGCTACCACTTTTGCCAACTTTGCTACGTAATTTTCTATATTTATGGAATGAAGCAGTAATAAGACAACATTTACCATCTACTTTAGATAACCTTTCTGCTTACATTAGTTAGGAAAAGCATGTTGTCCAGTGTCATGTGCCTCTAAAGATAGAATTGAGAAGGATACCATAAAATCTCCAGTCAAAGATGGTATTTGCCAGTTCTCCAAACTACTCAAAATTTCCACTCCCAGTTCTCCAGAACTGGTCAGAACCTGATGAATACCACCTCTGCTTCCAAGGGCCAATATAGCTCCTAAGCATAGGGTTTGGATTCACATACATGTATAATCTCAAATTGTATGTGTACGTTTTGGGAATATATATGTCAAGTATATATACATACTGTTAGGGATAACATTGTTTTACCCTAACTGGTTTAGGTAAATAATAATATGTAATCATAGTTTGTATGTTAAAGTGTCTGCAACTTTAACTGTGGGATAGTAATTAAGGGAGTGGTTGTGAAAGCACTTTAAAAGAAGCAAGGCTGCAGCTTGCTCTCTCTCTGGCTTTGATGATCCCTGATTACTGCAAGGACTCAAGACTGCATTGCTCGAACGGGAGAGAAAACAAAGGACTGACTTGTAAGTGAACTGACATAGGATATTCTACACAGATTTTGCTAACTGAATATCCCTGAATGGACTGACTAAATGATACATGACTATTGGACTGTTATTTTGACTATGCTATGAACTCATAATGGAATAAACTATATTTTTGATAGCACAAGCGTATCTGTTATTTTTACTGTATGTTAATAAACATACAAGCTTAGCTCACTCATTTATCTGTGTGCCTATCTGACTAACGCTGCACATTCTGTTTAGCTTGTCTCCCTAACCCTGGTTGGGGAAACCAGGCTTAACACATACAAGTTGAATTCAAAGCTCACTCATCTTAAGGAATCTAAATGTTGAACAGTTTCTACCATATCCCTCAAGGAAAGGAGAATGGGAAAAATGGGAAATACTGATATGGCCTATAAAACCATTTTTGGCCTCATTCACTGGGCAGAGAAAGAGGCAGTTCATTACCTTCCACAGCAGGATCCAAATAAACAGTGTAATTTGCTTTAGAAAGGGTCAAAAGAAATAGTTCTTATGTGAAGGGGACAAAATCCAAGATGTTCCCTTCTCAGCAGGGTTCAGTTAAGCAAATCAAATTATCACCTAACACTTTACTTGAACAAGTCAAGTTGTTGATGTTCCAGTCTGTGCCATGGGACATCTATTAGCATTTTCATTCAATGTCACATATGAATACACTCACCCAAGCTTTGCTTATTTTGGATTTAATGTAATGTTAGATATACAAAAATATGCCAATCAGTACCCTTTTTTTGTTTAATTATATATATATTGTAATACCACTGGACAATGGATTAAGAATGTATTTTAGATGCATGCCTTGACTAGAAATTGGGTATGAAATGTTTCATAGTATAAAGTATATTTTATATTTTTAATACTTTTATATATTATCCAAGATTTGTTGGTTATTCATCCCTATTTTATTATTTAAATTTATAATCATCATCATTGTCATTGTTTTTAGTGTCTATTTTTGTATATTCTTTTGAAACTTTACTTGTATTTTATTATACTTATGTTCTCTTTGAAAATTGTGACATATAACTTGTAAGAGTAATTAAAATGGGGGGAAATTAAAAACAAAAATGTACATTATAGAAACATATAAGGATAGTAATTTGATTCACTTTGATTCTTAAAACTTGTATTAACTCCATTGCTCTTTTACTAGATTTATCATATGCATAATTTCATTTCTACATTCACTACAAATATTTTTCTTTGATTCAGATCAGGCAGAAACTATTGAACATTTCTTTTGTGCTGCCACTTTTATACAAAATCCCAAAGTGCTCTAATATCGACACTCTAAAAAAAACCATAATTCACCAATCTCCAACAGTAAGTCCTCAACCTACAACCAAAAATGAACCCAACATTTCTGTTGCTTAGCAAGACAGTTGGTAAGTGAAGTTTGCCCCATTTCCCAACTTTTCTTGTCCAGTTGTTAAGTGAATTGTTGTTGTTACGATAGTAACATGGTTGTTAAATGACTCTGACTTCCTCATGAACTTTGTTTATCAAAAGGCCACAAAAAGTGATCATATGGCCCCAGGACACTGCAACTGTCATAAATATGAACCAGTTGTCAAGCGTCAGAATTTTGATCACATAACCATGGGGATGATACCAGAAGTGGTATTCAGCTGGTTCTGACCAGTTCCGGAGAACCAGTAGCGGAAATTTTGAGTACTGCGGGGAACCAGTAAATACCACCTTGACTGGAGATTTTACAGTATCCTTTCCCTGCCACACCCACCAAGACACGCCCAGAGAACCGGTAGTAAAAAAAATTGAATCCCACCACTGGATGCTACAATGGTTGTAAGTGGGGGGAAAAGTCATAAATCACTTTTTTCAGTGTTGTAACTTTGAACAATCACTCAACAAATGATTGTACTATACCTGTACTATAACCTTCTGCCTAAAATGATTAGGCCTGACAAATTTAAAGCCCCTTAGTAAAGGGGATCAGCAGTTTAATAAATTAATAAATACATGAAAGATATTTCTCCTTATTATTTATTTGTTTGTTCCCCCCCCCCTTTTTTTTTTTTTGCATTCAGTGCAAAATCTATTCAAAATGATTATCTGTATTCTCTTCAATTTTGGATGAAAAACAAAGGAAAATATTATGTTGAAGACTAAATGCAACTGCAACTAAAAATTCCTGAACCTTTCCTAATCATGCAGAAAATTCCGTCTCTCAGTCACTGAAAATAAAGGTGATCTTTATATTGGTTAATGTCAATTCAAGCACATTCTAATAGATATTAAATAAAACATGTGACAGTTATCTACAGAGGTGGTATTCAGCAGGTAGCGGAAATTTTGAGTAGTTCTGAGAACCGGCAAATACTACCTATGACTGGCCACGCCCTCATTTATTCTCTGCCTCCTGAGTGCCAGCTGATTGACTGAGTCTTCTTTTGTTGTCCTGCACAGGAGAATGGAGCTGGAAAGCAGGTTAGTGGAATAGGGAGGGAATGGGGTTTTGCAGTAACCTGCCCCCAGGCGTGGGGAGGGAATGGAGATTTTACAGTATCCTTCCCCTGCCATGCCCACCAAGCCATGCCATGTCTATAAGCCATGCCCACAGAACCGGTAGTAAAAAAAAAAAGGAATCCTGTTAAGTCTGGGCCCATAACCAGTGTTAAGCCTGAGTTCCCCAACCAGGGTTAAGGAGACAAGCTAAACAGAATGTGCAGCGTTAGTCAGATAGGCACACAGATAAATGAGTGATATAAGTTTGTATGTTTGTTAACATACAGTAAAAATAACAGCTACGCTTGTGCTATCAAAAATATAGTTTATTCCATTTATAGCATAGTCAAAATAACAGTCCATTAGTCATGTATCATTTAGTGAGTCCATTCAAGGATATTCAGTTAGCAAAGTCCGTGTAGAATATCCTATGTCAGTTCACTTACAAATCAGTCCTTTGTCTCTCTCCCGTTCGAGTAACGCAGTCTTGAGTCCATGCAGTATTTAGGGATCATCAAAGCCAGAGAGAGAGCAAGCTGTCGTCTTGCTTCTTTTAAAGTGCTTTCACAACCACTCCCTTAATTACATTCTTATATTTAAAGTTGCAGACACTTTAACTTACAAACTATGATTACATATTTATTATTTTACCTAAACCAGTTAGGGTAAACAATGTTATCCCTAACAAATCCCACCACTGGTTATCTATCATTCTTCTGGATTGCCTTCCAGGAATTGGCTTGGAAGGTAAAGTTTAACAATTGGTTCAAGTTTATTTTTTCAAGTCCTGCCTTAAAAAAGTTTCATAATACTGTATAATGCCTAGACCTCCTATTCAGGCTCGGACATTTGTGTATGATCATCTTTAAGATTCAGTTTTCTCCCTTGTCTTATTAAATATTTAACTGGAGAAGTAATCAATCATCACGAGATTTAAAATGTATCATTAACAATGTGAGTATGTCACACAGCTCTATTTTCTTCATTTATTATCAGGAACAATTAATGCTCTGAATCAGAAAGTGGCAGCAGTAATGGACTGAATGAAGGTTAATAAACTGAAATGTAATCCAAACAAGGCAAGAAAAAATTAAAGCTGGTGGGACCAGTTGTTCCCCATCCAGGCCCCTACAGCCTTCAGGCTTCAGTATTATCAGCATACTGATGATACCTCAAACCATAGTGATCTTTCCAATCTAATGGTTTCAAGATGCATTATTTCCAAATTATTTGCAAATATATTTACTTGATGCTACTTTCAGCTTCCAAAAATGTGATTCTAATTTAGTGCAGAATTAGACTCAATTAAGATTTTTTAAAACTTTTGGATGTAGAGATTGTCCATTGTTTCATAATATAGAATACAAAATAACAGAGTTTGAAAGGACATCTTTTTTATAATGTCCATTTATTCAGAAGTAAATCCAGTTGGAGAATGAAATACGCAATTTGTGGATTATTATTATTTTAGCTGAAACCCTGCAATCTTCTTCTTCCATGTCTAGATCAAATTGCCACAATAAAGCTACCTTCCCGGCTTTGTCGTTGGCCAAAAATAAGTCATTATCAGTACATGTTTATAGTAATGGCCAACATTCCAGCAGACGGGCCAGATTCTGCATCTCTCCATATTCACATAGCGTGTTGTTATCTGCTAAGAGCCTCCACTTTAGCACATTGGTTTTACACTTAGGAATCCAACTCACAACCTATTCAGGGTCCTCCACGTAGTATAAGGGAAGTTGGATCCTTCAGTCATATCCTTCTTTGATTTTAATCCTTGCTGGATAGTCTCCTTCCTTCATCTTTTAATTCAGTTCTGTTCTTGTGTACCCTCAACAATGTTTGTTCTTGTCATATTCCTAGATTTGAGTCAGCTGGCTTGTGGCATATGTCCATTTAGAGGATGTTGAGGGTCATTCCCTTGCTTTGTTCTCTTGGCATCTATTGCAATCTCTCTCCTGATCTTATGTGGGGCAAAACCAGTGAGAGGATATATTGTTTCAATTGATCCCTGCAATAATTCTTATGTTCAAGTAATCTACTAATTTTACAACAAGGGACAAGACTGTCAGTTTCCCCAAAGCTGCTGCCAATATGTGTTCAGCATATTGTTTTGTTTTTAGCATTTCATTGTTAATCCTCTATTAAATCTATATATATAAAAGCGAAATACCATTCACGCATCATGACAAAATCTCTAGAACCGTAAAGCCTACAAACTTGAAATTTAGCACATATGTTCCTCTTGGCTTCTAGGTGCTCACTAAGAAAGGATTTTTTTAAATGACCATCAGAGCATTAGTATTTCATATATTATCATTAACACGTTCTGATGCTAAGGAGTTTTACTCCCCCTCCTGTATCTTGGAACAGATATCTGTTCCAAATGCAAAACACAAGCAGAGGAAAGGAGTTTCAGTTTTAGTTTCACAGCACCAAGCAGCTTTAGTACAGAACAGTTGAGCTAAGCTACGCCTAGGCTCCTTGCTGTCTCCTTCTTGCTCACACAGCAAATACTGTTTCAGTTTCCAAACAGCCCTCAACTATCTCACACACTGACAGGACGCTAGCCAGATGAATACCGATGGATGCTGGTAGGCAGAGACAGAATTTTTTTCCCTTATTTTCCTCCCCAAAAACTAAGCCTGACCACATAGTTTCATAGCGAACCATGGGTATCGAGCTAGTATTTTATATTCTTGAGAGCAGAATATTTTGCAGAAGAAGAATAAAATAGACTTCTTGTGACTTCTTGTTCATGTCCTTCTATCATACTCCCTTCAATATAAGGAACATACATTTCTATGGAAAGAAGTTTTAAAATGACTAAACTGAACAAGTTGGCCCAATCCTGTCTTTCAAAAAAAAAAAAAGCATTGTTTCTATTCTAACTCTATACTCCAGTCTTGTGCAAATCTGCAGTCAATAAGATATGGTGACATTCAAGGTGAGACTTTTTACTCAGAGGTCAGTCTCTCATTGTTCAAAATTATTTATTTCTAGGGTGCGCTCAAAGAATTGCAACCATGGTCATACTTAAGATCATAAAAAGAAAAGGACTGGAATTCATTTGAGTCTGCATCTTTAGCCTTTGCCTATCATTTTTGACTTGCCAAAATATGTACTGCATTTGGCACTTTCATTTCAAACTCACTACTGTATAGAAAGCAAATTTCAGGATTCTATGCATAAGCACTCACAAAAATTAAATTTACTCATACAAATAGTTAAGCCTCTTCTCTTCTTTCTCATCCAACAGCAGAAGAGAATCAATATGATGATGACCTATCCATCCATAACTAAGAACAATTTTAAATATTGCAACTCTTTTATTTAGTACAAATTTACAAAATTAGATCAATAGAAGGAAATTGAGATAACTGTAAATATACCATATTCAGGAAGAAATGCACAAATTCTGTAATATAATTCAGACTAAGTAATACTTTAATCTCATTAAAATCAGTAACTTCAAGAAAGGCTTGACTATCATGCTGCCTTAGTTTCAAAGAATCTACACAATGAATAATAAAGTCTGGATCAAATACATGATCTATCTCTAGATCTCACACTAGCATATTTTTCAAAGGGGATTTTTTTTAAAAAATAATGATGATGATGTACTATGGGACATTTTTTAAAAAGAATAATACTGATAGTGGTATATCACTATTATTCATGAAGAAATTCTTAAAGCAAGAATTTCACCTTACTTTCCAATTGTATCACTTATTTGCAGTTTAAACCAGAAAGAAACATGGATATAGTCAAGATATCAACTGCAGTGTACATGGAGATCTTTTTTGCCATTTAATAATATTAAAGATATTATTGCCGCAAGTGAGCTATTCCAACTAAAGTTGCCTTTTGCAATGATTTGTGGTGATATTATCAATGCCAGTGGTGTTTATTTAGTGCTCCAGATGTTTTGCAAATGTACCCAATGCACATATTTCTATTGGTACTATTTTCGCTTTCTTTTGCCACAGTCAATCTATTTCTATTTGCAGGACTTTATATTTTGTGAATTTTTCCAGTTCTTTCTATTCTGTTGTGTTCTCTTCAGACATTACAACATCCACTATCCAGACTTTTTTTGTCTTCTTTATAAAAAATAATTCCATATTCATACCTAATTTTATTACATACCTAAAATATTTTTTAAAGTGATGGGATTCAATTTTTTTTATTACCAGTTCTGTGGGCATGGCTTGGTGGGCATGGCAGGGAAAGGATACTGTAAAATCTCCAATCAGAAATGGTATTTACCAGTTCTCTGAACTACTCAAAATTTCTGCTACTAGTTCTCCAGAACTGGTCAGAACCTGCTGAATACCACCTCTGGTCTGGGGTATTGTGTGACAGGTGCTTCTCCATTTGAGTTCTAGAGCCCCAGAGCACTTAGTTTCATCATTTTCTTTGTTCATTTTGTGATTTCACCGGTTCTTGCTTGTGGGCAAATGGTATTTTTTGCAGATCTTCCAATGTGCCATTATTGCTACCCAGTCATGCCGTTGTTCACCATCAGAGAATATGATCTTCTTGCAGCAATCAACTAGGTTGGCTATTGTTTCTTCAGCTTCATTAGAGAGACAGCATTTGCTGTCTGTGCCATTTCTCAATTCTGATTTTCTATAAATTGCAGCCAAAAGTAGACCTTGTTCTTTTTCAGTTTTCCTGCTCTTAGCCTCTGATAGGCCTTGTTGTCTGCTTTGCCTGTTAAATTTTTATTTTAAATTACTGGCCATATAATACTTTGCCATGTCCTTTTTTATTCTTAATTTAATCTTTCTTGTCAGCCAGTTTGGCCTTTCCAGGATTTGGTAAGCCTTCATAGTTTACTAGCTTCAGTGGATGTTCTTCTGACTATCTTCAGTGAATCTTCTTAAGACTAGCTTCAGTGGATCTCCTTCAGATCACCTCTTTCCTTCTCCCTCTCTCCCACTCCTCCTCCTCCTGCCTACCTCTGCTCCTTGACAGAGTCAGTCAACATTGGTGTATGCATGAAAAACATGATTCATTGTCATTATTTTTCTTCTCTTCCTTTTAGATCTTTTACTTCTGTTTGAATCCAGTCCACTATTGCAGTTGTGTATCTATTGATGGGAATTGCCCAACTATTAATTGCTTTCATGATATTTCTGCCACTGAATTTGCTGAATCTGAATGAAGATCTTCACTTCATGAAATATTAACTTTTAACTTTCTTTATGGTTCAATGTGCTTGATCAAGTCAGCTTGAAGGATATGTGGATCTTCTTTGGATAGACTCATGATATTATTTCCTTAGTACATCTTGATTCATTTCGTCCTTCAGTCTTATATATGATTTTTTTATTGAAGAATTTTGTACAGAATTAAAAACTACAAAAATATAAGAGGAAAAAAAGACAAACAGATATCAAAAAGAAGAAAAAAATGAAAAAACAATCAAAATCAAAGAAAAAGAAGAAAAATGTTTAAATTACACATCATTCAAATTACATATCATGGTCTCATTTTTCTCGCAAACAATCTTTTTGATTAATAATCCTAAAATCACCAATTCATTTTTGTCCATTTTCAGAAAAAAAAACCATAAAGGGGTTCTATTTTTTTTTTTTTTGTAAAAATAGTTATTATTCCTTCCATAATCAAACAGGTCAATTTAATCATTTTAATCTACCATGTTCCAATCCATCCTTCATTATGGTTAGTTTTTTTGTATTTCTCCATCTTTGTGCATACAGTGGCCTCACTGCAGTTATCATATATAGAACTAATCATCCATGAATATTTTCTTGTTGGCTATCCGTAAGTGCTAGCTTAAAAAGCTCTGATCTCAACTGAATATTTTTAAATTGTCTTTATTATTTTATATATTTGTATCTTTTAAAAAAAGCCTTGTTTTGCAAGTCCAGCATCAATGGTAAAATATTCCTTCGTACAGGTAGTTCTCAATTTAAGACTGGTCACTTAATGACGTAGATGTGACAACGATCTGATTCCAAATTTCCAACAGCCACTCCCTGTCCATGGCCACATGATTGAATTTCAGATACTTGATAACTGGCCCACATTTACAATAGTTTAAAACATCCCATAATCATTTGACCACATTTTACAATATATATATTTTTTAATTGGAAATAAAAGTGGTTTTTGGCAAACAATAGCCTATAGCAAACAATTGGTTTGCTTAATGAGCAAGTGTTTGTTTAATGTGTTGGTCCCAGATTCCATTATGGTCATAAGTTGAGGATTACCTGTACTTTTCACATTTCCAGGAACAATTAAAAGTTCTATACCTGGTACATTTTAACCATATTAAATCTCTCAATTGTGCATATGAAAACCATAGAAAAGTACATTTTTCTACAGTTAATTGTTCTCTTGATTTCATTTTAAGTTCTCCATTTTCCTATACTAACAACTCTTGATATGTTTATCATTTATCTTTTCTATAAAATGTTTCTTGAATCAAGGCCAACAAAAGTATTTCTTAAGCATAACTTGGGTTTACATCTATTCTATATTCATACCTAATTCTATTACATACCTAACATAATTTTTAAATTCTACATTATATTTATCATACCATAAAAAACATATTACCCAAACCTCAGGCCATGTCCTGCTAAATCCCGCTAATTTTAACATTCTTTGATTTCTTAACAACATCCGTTCTTTCACCCAAACCAAACAACGGGCCACAAAATACAGTTTAAAATCAGACAATCCCAGTCCTCCTCTTTTTTTTACACCTTGGAGAAACTTATATTAATCCTTGGTTTTTCTCCAACATATAAATCTGAATATAACTGTTTGCCATTGCTTAAAGGATATATCATTTCTCAAAACAGGTTTTATTTGGAATAAAAACAGGTTTTGTTTGGAATAAAAACAACATCCCATTTTTATCATAGAAATTATTCTGATCAGTGATCATTGTAACTTTCTGATCTTAATAAGTCCTTCTTAAATTCACTCCATATTTTCATAATTATTCAGCAATAATTTACAATTACAATACAGCACATTACACCCTTTATTAAGTTACTCTCCCTCCCTCCCTTCCCCCCTCCTCTCAGTGTAGATCAATGTCTTCCAATCTGGGTATGGCTTGCTTAAATTCTTTCCATTATTCTTCTATTGTTTACTATATTTCAGGGAGTATTCTAGTAGTTTCTTCAGCTTGATATTTCAATGAAGATTCAATTATCCAGGCCAAAGGTGTCTAAAGGTTGAATCATGGCAAATGGACAAAACTTAACCTGAGATGTTTAATTACTCGTCCAAGCAACTTCATCAGTCAGAGCCAAATTAGTAAGGCAGAGTCAGAGAGTTGTTGGAATGTACCAACTATTTATTGCCACACCAACTTCAAGGGTTTCTCCCCAAGATGTGTTGCAATATGTCAATGAAGATTCAATCAGCCAGTGAAGGTTCAATCACCTTTAGACATCTTTGACATGGATGATTGAGTGTTCATTGACAACCCATTTTGGGGAGAAACCCCTGAAGTTGGTGTTGCAAGACTTGATACATTCCAACGACTCTCTGACTCCCTGCCTAACTAATTTTGATTTGACTGATGAAGTTGCCATGATTCAATCTTTACACATATTTCAGCTTGATAATGACCACAGTGCTGATCTAATTTTATCTTCTAATATTAGAGATTCTTGAAAGTATAGAATATATTCTAAGGTATCTTGGATGATTGCATCTCTTCTGTATTGCATTTTACAGTACTCCTTCCATCTTTATTTGACCTTCCTTGAATAAGTTACTATTTGTCCATTGGTGTCCTTTAGCATACCAGTGTGAGGTTGGAACCTCCTTCTCTTCAGAGATCTTTTAACAGACCTTTCCTGTTTTCCTATGCCTCTTTCCATCTTCGGTGTCTTTAAATATGTTGTTTTAATATTGCTTCTTGTACTACTATAGCAGCTCTCAGAAATTCTTAGTTAAGTTTTTTTCAAGATATTCTTTCTTGGCTGTAGCTTCTCTTCTCTTCTTGGCAGTTTCCAGGTTTTTCTTTGAAATGCAATTGCTTTCTTCTGTTTCTTCAACTTTGGCGGTGTCTTTTCACATTCATCCATAACAACTTGTTTCATTCTATAATTCCACCATTCCTCTATGTGCAATTGGAATAGAAGATCTGTCACACAGACATGTACACCCTAATAGAGGTAAATTTGATAGTCTGCTGGTGCTTTACTTATCTTATTTAAATGTTAATTAATTGTAGTTTCATGCTTGTAAGGTTCTTTTCATTTTTGAAATATTAACTGATATTTTCAGATGTCTCATATTATTTATTGTATACATTTCCAGCACCCATTCACCCAAAAGGAAATAAATGATTAATTTACATATTTGGGAAAAGAAAAAAATAGATTGATTTTTGTGTAAAACATCTTTCTTGGCATGGGTATTCAGGATATTGCTGATTTTACCAAAATAACTAAAGTAGTATTATGCCATAGCATCCTAAGCTCTACTCATGTTGTATGAAAGTCACGTCAATGATACATTGCATACAGCACTTTTATCATTTTAGTCCTACCACCACCACTGTTTTTCCTCTGGGCATTGCTATTTCTCAGTTTTAATTTTATTAGTTATATGAAGGGTTATTTTCAGGAGCTACTGAGATTAGATATCTGAGCACTTTAAAACCTAATAGCAATGCTGTACACTATTACAACTATTACGTACATAAACTGATAAAGCATTCTAGGTAGAAACATAGATGCTTAGATTCCCTTTGTGAGAGTAATTGTCTCTTTCCAAAGAACATTCATATTCTTGGATTTAATTCCTTCTTTCTTATTTTTAACAATCCCTATTGCAAAGATCAGTACACTACCATTTTTCAGCCTGAGGATAGGGGGAAAACATTAGTTACTACATGTAGAAAGAAAATTCTAGGCAGAATGTGATTTGACTTATTTTTTTGTAAGCAAAAGCAGGGATGGGAATAGACTAAATTAAGCTGCTTGATTGGAAAAATTAATCTTGTCACTTAGAGTCCCTGTTCCAGAGAACAGGGCCTTTGATTAGCCTTCTTGTTTCAGAATATTACAAGCAGAAGGCACTTTTCCAAACAAGAATAGGAGTGAGTGAATGAGAAGAGCACAAGGCCACTCAGCTAATTCAAAACCCAAGACATTTAGCAGATAACACAGACTGTCTCTTGGAATGAAAAGCTATCAGTGAACAAAAGAAACTACAGGTAGCCCTCACTTAGTGACTGCCTTTTAGCAACCGTTCACAGTTATGGCAATGATACAAAAATAACTATGCAATCTTCCCAGGACTATATACCATATGTTTACTTCTTTTCTTTCATGTTGTCATCATATGTTAAATAATAATAAAAGGACTACAAAGGAAAGCTGAACTAGATCATAAACAAAGTCGCAGTTTCATATCATGACCGCTTCACTTAATGACTGAGTGCCCAATCCCAATTGTGGTTACTAAAGAAGAACTAACTGTAAATGTATTGTCACATGAATCTATAAAACTGAAAGGGTGCGTGACAAAAATAATTTGTTACTGGGCTGGACACATTTAAATTTGTCACTTCTTATATATGGAAACAGCCATTTATCCTGATACATTTCTTATACACATGAAAAAATATATATGATATCTGAATAATCATTGTATGGGGAAATTTATTTGCTTTAAAATAAGCAGAAAATTTCCCCTAATTGGAAAACCAATGTGTCGACCCATTTAAGAAGAGGGAAATGGATGTTATGTGAGGGGAAAGAAACAAGCCACCTCTTTAAATGTTAATTGAACGTCTACTGTTAGAAAGCTTATTTTCTCTACCTGTCAAAACAAGTTAAGAAAACAACGTTATTCAATTAAAATTATAATCTCCAAGTATTTTAAAAACATGTCAGAAATAAGAATGCTAATTTATTTTTCTGATCATAGATTTGGTTTTTACTGAAAATTGAGCTTGCTGTTAAATTGCTTATTGTCAAACATTTGTCTTCATGTTAACTATTTCTGTTTCTTCAAAAATTAGGGAAATTGCACAGTTGAGACTTTGGGAATAGTTTTTATTATTTTTATTTCTTCCACTTTGCAGAATCATCAAATCATAAAATAAACTTACCAATGCTGATAAAAATCTACATAAACTGAAAATTGTTTACATAGAAACTGAGTTAATAAAAGGCATTCATGGTAGAAGCATGTGGTTCAGAGTCTAATTCAAATTAAACTTCAGGAAGGAAGAATATATTACTACTAGGTATACACAATGATTATTCCATGTTGATTACCTAAACTGAATTCTTAGTATATTTTCTGTTCCATCTCTCCTTTCCAGCCAATTACAAAAAGTAATCACTCAGCATTGGGATATGGGATTAATTGCCAATGTCCAAGAAAACAGCCCTGCTACTATTTAACTAACATCACTCCTTCAAATTCATTGGAGCTCTTCCACAGTTGATAAGGCCATATATTTGGGGCTTTGTTTGCATTGTGGATGCTCTGGGAAACTTGAAGAGGAAAATCGGGTAGCTTATTTTCAGGGAAATTAAAGTATCCATTCCATCCCTTAAAACTCATGAAATCCTTTCCAAAAATGGACCATATTCCCTCTTGTAGTTAAATTAAACACAAAGTTTAGTGTGGCTCTCTAGGTGACTACAATTCCAGAGCTCAGATCTAAATTCAGTTTCAAGATCTAAATTCTAGGGATTACATTGACAGAATAAATTAACATCTCCATGATCAACAATGTAGGTGATGATGAGACAACTGAATAGTCACATTCTTTATCGCTAGAATTTTTTTTAAATTGCAACCTTTTAGAAGACTCTCCTAAAATACTATTTAACATCACAAATGAGGAAAAATCTATAAAACAAGGATAAAATGTTAATAAACTTAACAATAATATTGTTAAAACCAAATAACCAGTGAGCCAGTTTGGTCTAGTAGTTAGAGTACCAGGCTAGAAAGCCAGAGACTATCAGTTCAAATTTCACCTTAGCCATGAAAGCCAGTTTTGGGCCAGTCATACTTTCTCAGTCCAACCCACCCCAAAGTTTGTTGTGGGGACAATAACAAACTTCCATAGTTGGAAGGGACCTTGGAGGTCTTCTAGTCCAAACCCCTGCCTAGGCAGGAAACCCTACATCATTTCAGACAAATGGTTATCCAATCTCTTCTTAAAAACTCCCAGTGTTGGAGCATTTACAACTCCTGGAGGCAAGTTTTTCCACTGATTAATTGTTCTAACTGTCAGGAAATTTCTCCTTAGTTCTAAGTTGCTTCTCTCCTTGATTAGTTTCCACCCATTGCTTCTTGTTATATCCTCAGATGTTTTGGAGAATAACTTGACTCCTTCTTCATTGTGGCAGCCCCTGAGATATTGGAACTCTGCTATCATGTCACGCCTAGTCCTTCTTTTCATCAACTAGACATACCCAGTTCTTGCAACCATTCTTCATGTTTTAGCCTCCAGTCCCCTAATCATCTTAGTTGCTCTTTGCTGCACTCTTTCTAGAGTCTCCACATCTTTTTTACATCATGGCGACCAAAACTAGATGCAGTATTCAAGTGTGGCCTTGCCAAGGCATTATAAAGTGGTATTAAAAACTTCATGTGATCTTGATTCTGTCCCTCTATTTATGAAGCCTAGAAGTGTATTGGCTTTCTTGGCTGCTGCTGCACATTGCTGACTTATATTTAAATGGTGGTCCACTAGGACTCCAAGATCCCTCTCACAGTTACTTTTATTGAGCAAGGTACCACATATATTGTACATGTACGTTTTGTTTTTCTTGCCTAAACGCAAGACCTTACTTTTTTCTCCATTGAATTTCATTTTGTTAGCTAGCACCCAATGTTCTGTGAAGATCCTTCTGTATCTTAAGCCTATCTTCTGGAGTATTGATTATTCCTACTAGCTTAGTATCATCTGCAAATTTGATGAGTTCCCCATCTATCTCATCATCCAAATCATTGATAAGATGTTGAAGAGTACTGGGCCTAAAACAGAGCCTTGGGGTACCCCATTGCATGCTTCCCTCCATGTAGGTGCAGTCCCATTGAAGACTACACGTTGAGTGCAGTTGGTCAGCCAGTTATGGTGATGCAGCCATCTGGTGGTGATGCTGTCCAACGTAATTTTTTCTATTTTATAAAGTAGTAGGTTATGGTCTACTTTCTCAAATGCCTTACTAAAGTCCAAATAAATTATATCGACAGCATTCTTCTGGTCCACTAATTTTGTCACTTTGTCAAAAAAATGCAATTAAGAGTTGCATTCTAAAGCAATGAATGTCCAATCAAAATAGAATAGTGTACAGTAAAAAGCTATTCAAAACTTTACTAATAAAACCACTGCTTTAATGTCTTAAAGCAAATCAAACAACTCTGAAATTGTTAAACTCACTTGAACCACACTATTATCAACATTCAGGAGTAAAATAAAGCTTGTTTTTAAAACAACGATGAGATAAGCAACACTTACTGATGCTTCCCAAGAGCCCAGACATGCTGATGCAGAGAAGATGTTAATGTAACATCTATTTGTTACTGAGACCATTCATCTGAATTCTTGGGTAGTCATTAGGAAATCCAATGAGGGAGTTTGAACTTTGACACAAGACCCTATCCAAACCATTGCTCAGGGTATACTTTATATTACTTCACCAATGATTCAAGGAGGTGTTTAAAAGAAAAGTAATTGTTCTCCAATACCAGTTCCCATGTGATCATCTAGGAAAGAGTAAAATTATTGAACACATAAAGATTCCATACCAGAAAATACCATTGTCAATTGTACTGAATCCTGAAAGGTATCTAGATATACCAGTAATAGAGTTGTGATAAAAAGCATCTACAAAAGAGACCTAAAACAAGATGGATTGATGACATCAGCAAGTATTACAGGCCCAATTGGCAAAAGAAAGCTCAGGACCATATTGGTTGGAAACATGCAGAAGATGTCTTCATCCTGAAGTGGATAGACAACAGCAAAAATGATGATTGTACAGGTAGTCCTCAACTTACAATAGTTCATTTAGTGGCTGTTCAAAGTTATGGCACTGAAAAAAGTTATTTATGACCATTTTTCATAGTTACAACCTTTGTAGCATCCCCACATGATCAAAATTCAGATGCTTGGCAACTGGTTCATACCGGTTCATAAGACCATTGCTATATCCGAAGATCATGTGGTCATCCTTTCAACAAGCTAAGTCAATGGAGAAACCAGATTCACTTAACAACCAGGTTACTAACTTATCAACTGCAGTGATTCACTTAACAACTCTGGCAAGAAAGGTCATAAAATGGAGCAAAACTTAACAAATGTCTCAACAACCAAAATTTTGGGCTCAATTGTGATCATGAGTTGAAGACTACCATTACCATTCCATGATATAAGAGATCCAATCCAATAAAGTTATACCATATTCATCAGCACTATTGAGAACTTTGTGCTACTGGGGAAGCGTTATGTTCATCAAACCCAAGGCTTCTAAATCCTGGTCACCACACATCACCACCAGAAAGCTTTCCCCCAGTGACTCTATTTTCTTTCAGAAGGTTTAGGAATTATTGCAAGATTCCATATTCCCCAAAAAAGCCATTGGAAAAAAAGAGCTTTCAACTTTCAAGCAAAAGCTATTTGGCAAAGGATGGCTTATCTATCAAACAAATATTACAATCCTTGAATTTATTCAGGCAAATCACAGGACTCAATGTATAAAATAAGGTTTTAATAAAATATATTATTACAGAATGTATTATTACAAACAGTGATGGATTTTGTTTAGAAGAAACTATGAATATAAGTCATACTAAAGGATGCAACAGTGCTCCAATAAAGCACCAGAATTCCATTCTGATAATTTTTCAAAATGTAGATTTTGATTCAGCAAATGTCTGGCCAGAGAATAGTAAAGCAAAAATGCATCATTAAAGGAAGGAAGGAAGGAAGGAAGGAAGGAAGGAAGGAAGGAAGGAAGGAAGGAAGGAAGGAAGGAAGGAAGGAAGGAAGTGTAATTATGAACAATGAAAATTAATCAGTGCACTATTACAGACAGACTGATTATTAGATTCTTATACTTAAAGAAGTACTTTCTTATTAAATCACGGGCACTGAAAAAATCCCAGGGAAAGTAAGGAATGCTTTTCAAACACTACATTTGAAGGTTACTATTTAAAAATTGATTGTATAGTTTTGCCCCACCTTGTATGTTTATGAAAGGGAGCAACAGAAAGTGAAACAAGGAAAGAATATATATGTACTGCATATGCACAAGAAACACAAGTGATCCATTATCAAGTCTCCATGGAAATGTATACATCTATTCATACAGACTGAAACCTATATTCCACTAAATATGCTGGCTCACTGTTAAAGCTTTTAATTTTTAATAGAATATCCTTTTACAGAGAGCTCTATTGAATTCTCATTTATTTTAGTGTATATTTCTCCTCTGAATTTTTTGGTATCACATTAACAAATCACCTGTTATCAAATTCTTACTAAAGAAGCGAAAGCTTATTCATATCTATGTTCATTCAAGAGGAAGATTTATATTTTTTTAACAAGAGAGATACTCTGGCATCCACCAAACCACCTTTGGTTGTAAAAATCCAATCCTCAATCCAGCTGTACTTCGCCCATGAAAAGCATAGGTGTTTGAACTGAAATCTTGTCAGGAGAGAAGATAACTGGCATAAAGCAGCAAGATAACCTGTATAGTAAGACATGGGATGTCTTGAAGGCTAAAAAAATGATAACTGAAACGTCAAGAAGAAAACTGCATTATGCTGTAGGAGAAAACTGATGAATAAAAACAGCTTTTTCTGAAGAAAAAAACAACTTTCTCACAGACTGCAATTTTTTTATATGAAAAGGAGAATGAACTATGAATAAAGCTTTAAGGGCAAAATAACCTGTGCAACAAGAATTAAATAAGCAGAGAGGATATTTAAAAGAACCCTACTGAAACAAGTAAATAGAGGCCACATTGTGCTACACTATATACAGCCATCTTGGTGTGTGTATGTTTGTACAGAGAACTTTATATATACAAATAATATTCTTAATTAAACTTTTAATAAAATGTGCTGTATATTTGATACTGGTCCTGTGCTTGGATTGCTTAATGTTCTACTAAACTGAGCAATAAAAACTTGATGTGTTTGAAAGTAAAAAGTAGAACAAATTAAATTTTCATGTAACAATATGAGCTGAGTATATGATCTCAACAGTTGGTCTAAAAACCCAGCTGCAAAAGATGAGAAATACCATGGAACAGATGAGCAACAGAAAGAGTGTCGCTATGAAGAGTGGCAAACAATAGCAGAAACCAAGGGTTCTTCAGATGCCCATTGGCAAAACTGAGTGCAAAAAAGTGGTATAGCCGAAATTTGCAGATCAATGCTATGAAGGACATAAATTGTAGCATGAGAAGGCAGAAGCTCTGATATAGTTTACAGATTGCAGAAAACTCCTAGAAATGGGAAAATAAGATTAAGCTGAGTTGGAATAATGTGGCACAAACAAGTGTTCGCAACAAGAAGTTGTTGCCAATATCTTCACCTCAAAGGAAGAAAGGGGCAGGAGGATAAAAGCACAAGAACACATGTTGAATCTTGCCATAACAAATTTCTGTTTATCCAGAAACCACTGAATTCTCAAACCCACTCACAGCTTCTGTTGATGATGCAGATGGGTGCTGTATTTGGAGTGACCTTGCCCAATTTTAGCTGCAGCCCTATCTGGAGCAAAAACCTGAGCAATAGTGATTCTAGTCTTATCACCACTGAATTACAGAAATGAGCTTTACATGTCTTTGTAAATTACTTGGAAGCTATAATTGATGCAAAATGCAATCTCCTGCATACTAACAACTGAGAGCTGTTTCAGAAAAAAACCAAGTGTCACAGGTGTTGCGTTGGATTCATCAGTTACTGGAGTTGGCAGAAAATAAATTTAATAAATTATTATTCCATTATAGACAGAAAAACAGTTTTAAAAACATGCCAAGAGAATTGCAAGAGGATTGTGTGGGCAGTTGCCAGGGATCACCACTGATTTAAAGGTAATGAGTGCTCTGCTTGCTCTTGTGTTGAGGATGAGGCCTATACCTTGATTGTATTGTTCTGCATGTCCCAAGTATATGATGGTCAGGAAGGGGTCAATAAATTTATCCCTTACTGCCCATCACATCTCAGTGATTCGTAGGCTGTCATTATCGTAATTGTTGAATTCTCATAGTAGTTACATCTTGCCATAATGTTATAATGTATGTACATTCCATGTTCCAATCCAAGTAAATGATTTTGCATTCTCCTTCATAGAGAATGAGGCCTTATCATCTGGAACCAATACATCATGCTGCAATTTATCTCTTAGGATAGGGGTGTAAAACCTGTGTTGTCAGGGCATCATCACGTGACATATCATGACTTTTTTCCCCTTCACTAAATTGGGTGTGGGCATGGCCAACATGTGATGCATCCAGCCCATGGGCTGCGAGTTTGACACCCCTGTCACAGGATTTTGCTTGTAGTTCTTGTTGCAAGAATTTTTCATGAGGCTAGGTTGCAAGCCTGACACCCATGACTAAGTGCTGTGTAAAAACTTAAAATGGCAGTACTGATTTTTTTATGATTAATATTAGCATAAGGCAGGGCTTTGTCCTACTCTTGTTTTTATTTCTGATTACCATAGATAATATAATGAAAAAGGCAATGAATAATTTGGAATTCGGTAGAAAAAACAAGACAAATTGACTGACCTAGATTTTGCCAATAACATTGCTTTACTTGCAAACACTAAGAACCAGCTAAAAGATATGACACTGACAGTTGAAGCAGAGGAAGTAAAGTGAGCTTAAAAATTAGTGAAGACAAGACTAAGCTGATTCAAGTTGGCCTTAAATACAGGCCTTAAATTTGTGGAACAATTTGACTATTTTTGTAGCATCATGAATTGGGGAAATAGATACAGATGTGAAATGCCAAATAGGCAAAACAATTGCTGCCTTCCAACAAACGTACTCAGTATGGACCACGTCCACCATAAGTACAGCAACCAAGATCAGACTATTTAATGGTATTGTCATACTGACTGCCATCTACACCAGGGAAACCTGAAAATCTACAATTCATAAAATCAACATCTTCCAATAACGTTGCCTCAGAAGGATTCTTTGTATCTCATATCAAGACCATGTCACAAATAAGGAAATTCTACAAGAAGTAATTTCCGAAGACTCTCTGAGATAGTGACAGAACAAAGAATGCACTTTGCTGGAGACATATTCTCCATGAGTGAGCAGCATTCAGCAAAAACCACACTCAGTTGGATATCATTATATGATCGGAGAAAATGAGAGAGGCCAAAGAAAAGGGTGGCAAATTCTAACATACACCTATTGAAAAACCACCCACACTAACCAAGTGCTCCGCTACTAAAGTAACAACCCAACCTCTTACAAAAGGAACGGCACAAGAACATTATTCAGACAAACATAAACACAGTGCAGCAACCCAGAGCACCTCCTATCTTCCAACAAAAAGGATATCTACAAAATTTTATCAAAAATTGCCTGATCACTCCAGCCACTATAGCATAACTAATACAGGCTATGAAAAGGATAACACTATCATACATCAAAAACATCTTGGAAAAAACCAAGAGACTATTGCAACCACATGGCATCACTATCCCACACAAATCAACTTAAGCCTTCCAAAGCATCTTAAGTGAACCAGAAAACTCAGTAACCCAAGAAGAAAAAACAGGAGTCATCTACTGTACAACACAGAGTGTAAGGATTATAACAGCTACTATATGGGACAGGTAGGCAAAAGACTAGCAGAGCACATTTATGTACATCAACCAGTCAGAAGTTAATTTCACAACAAACTTGATTTAACTGTAGTTTCAATTGGGAAATTGAGAGCATCCAGGCTAAATCCAAGCTAAATTGAGAGCATCCAAGCTAAATTTAGACCAAGCTAAATTGAGAGCATCCAAGCTAAATTTAGACCAAGCTAAATTCAAAAACACTAAAGAATTCCTGGAAGCTTGTCATTCAGACAAATTGGCCTTCAACAGGAACTTGGAAATAAATACTATTTACATACTGTTCAAAAAATAAAACAAAAAGAAACAAAAACATCAGAACATCTTCTCACCAGTAATGAACATCCAGATAAGCAGGAATTTACACCAGATAAACAATCAAGCAGTAAGCAACAGCCTAATCAAGAAACTACCAGAGAAAAACAACAGCTTCACCAACATTGTCATGGCAAACTATAGTATATAAACAGAGATTATAATGAATAATAATAATTTGGCTGGATTATTAACTGAAGTTAATATACTGTATTATAATATCTTTGATATTGGTGTTGAGGGAATAAAGATGCTTTCTTCAAAACTAATGACAAATTGTTTTGCATTATGCATATACTGCTCTAAGTTTTGTTAAGTACATTTTGTTCCAAGCACTGCTATGTGCTTTTCCATCCTCTAAAGCACAAAAGATATATCACAAGATATCTGATGCATTTATTTAGTAATCCTGAAATCTTGTTAGGGAAATAGTAATGAACAAAAAATACTGTTATGGGAAAACAATTGACAATCACTTTTCTTCCTGTTGCATCTTCCTGGATGTGTGTAGGGTTTTTTTTTTCCTTGTTTTTAATTGCATTGCTGGACATTTAAAATACGTAATAGCTGAGAGATAGAGATAGATAGGGTGGATAGATTTCTATGCCATTCTATACCTAATGACTCTGGGTGACTTTATAAAATTAAAAGAGCAAAATGAGGAGCAATTGTCTGGGATGCTTGGGAGTGATTTCAAGTCCTCTCAATGTTTGGAGAGTTATTATGAACAGTCAGTCTACTTTCCAGCTGTTCATTCTGCTGTGTGTTCAGTTCACCATTTCTTCCTTGAAGACCAAAGCAATCCTGTAACAAAATAAGTCTGGTTGCCAAGCACAGATACAAATGTCAAGACTCATTCCCTAATTTTCTGCCCACGTTTGTTTCATGCTTCCATCACTGTCATAGTCAGTTTTGAAATTTTGTGATTGCCATAATGGCAGACATTTTTGGTTATTATTAGATATTATACTTGGTATCTCATCATGGATAAAAGGAATAAAATCTAAACAAAATTATGTCTGCTGTTCTCAGAAGTAATAGTGCACTTCTTTTTCAGAACAGGAATTTCTCGATTTGCTGGTTATTTTGGTTTAACATATTTGTGCATCACCATTGTAACTCAAATAAGCATGATCATCTGTTACTATGAATTCATTGGTCTCCAGTATTCCAGCACAAGAAAAATGCTTAATGACCCCCAGAAAGTTACAGGGTCCTAATATTTGCCAGTAACATATTTAGTGTGTTGTCATGAGGGGGGATTATACAAGGCAAAAAGAGCTCAGTCTCTTGTGATATTAATAACATTTGTTGCAGTATTTCTCTGACTTTAGTATCTTTCTTCTGTAGTTTCAAATAACAAAACAGTGGCTGCAGTGAATAAAGAGAAGAAAGATCTACTACCATGCAACAATCAGATAAGCTGGTCAATTAAATGATTAGCAAAAAACCTCTCAAACAGTCCTATCCCTCAATTTTCATAATGGTAAAAGATGGAGGAAAGGTAGCACATTCAGACTTGCAATATTACTTTAGCTGTTCTAATACAGTGAGGATACTTTTAGCTCTGTTTCTTGATCTGGTCTCTCTGATAGAGCTGACATGCTCTGAATTGATAGCAGTCAATTTGAGTGAAAATTAAGGGGAGGAAATTATTCTTCTGGTGTAATTAATTCATTTAAAGGAAATTGACTTGAGGAACTTCAGGGGTGAAAATAAATTTGAAGCAAACTAACTGAATGAACTGAATTTTGGGGTGAAGGGCTGGGGTTGATTCTGAAGGGAAGATGAGTTCATAATTCTAACTCAGATACCAGATCTGCTTTATATTCAGTTTTCAATATTGAACAAGCAGATTTATTTCTTACCCTACCTATTTACCCTTTTTGCAGAACAAATGAACAGCAGCAAACAGGGAATTCAAAGAAACATCAATGTTCACAAATCAGTAGTAACTAATATATAGTCCTGGGAATGAATGAATGAGATGGTGGAAACTGACGCACATTATATATTACTTGTTAACTGGTATTTGGAGGTTTGTTCAGGTACTCTCAGTCCCTCAAACACAGCTCCTATAATGCAAATAAAGTCCACAAAGTAGGAGCACAATCACAGGGCAAGAAAGTCCAGGGTTCCAAGTACAATCCATGGCAGAGTCCAAGCTCAAGACAATAGCAGCCTTTAGGACAAAGAAAAGATGCAACACAAGAAGTAGTTCCAAAGGCACAGTGACAAGAAAAGGAAAAAGGTGAAGAGCAATCTTCCAAGCAAGGCAAGGCAAGGCAACTAACAACAGGGATGAATCAAAGCCGTGTGTGTGTGTGTGTGTGTGTGTGTGTGTGTACGTGTGTGTAAACCAAAGCAAGCAATTGTTCCTGGCAATGACTAACTCCCCACAGGTTCTCCTTCAGTAACTCTGATCCATATGTTCCTGGGGTGACCTCCTCTCAAGTAGCCTTGCAGCCCTTCCCTTGGCTTACCTTCACTCTTGGCTTACCTTTGCTCATTGCCCTTGTAGCAAATGGAGGAGGCAGCCGTCAGCAGCTGATCCCCCCTGGGTCTGTGCAGGCAGGCAGCTCTCCGCCTGGTCAGCTACCTCCCACAATGCTTCAGGGGCTCGGGACAGCATCATCCTCAGCTCCTAGCCTTTCCAAACAGTCCAAGGAAGATGTGCCATCCCTGTCGGACAGTCCCAGTTTCAATTCTTCCTCCTCCTCCAAACCGGGCTCTAATGGGGCTATGACACTTTCCTCCAAGAGCTCAAGGGGACTTACATTTATCTCAATAATATCGCTAGTAACTCTATGAGGTTAATTGTACTGAGAAAGAAGGCCTAAAGCCACCAGGCAGTTTCTACGCTAAAGATGGATTTGAATCTGATCTCCCTATTCCAGATTCATCATCACAACAGTGGTTATTCAAAGGAATGTCTAGACAAAAATGAGGAGGAGGAACTGTAGAAATCGTAGGAAGGTAGAGGTAATATAAGATATTTGAAACTATGGCAGGAAGTGTTATCCCTCTGACCCAAGCACTCATAACTTTAGGTTTCACACTTTGAAGTATTGCTGATGTAGATTAATAAGAAAAACAAAATACTTTTTGTTTATTACAATGCATTTATTAAAGCCAATCAAAATGCCGCAAAGCAGCTACAAGCTTCACATAACCAATGCTCTATCTGGGATGGTTGAAACTAAGCAAACTGCCTTTTCTCTAGTTGAACTGCCTCTCTAGGGCTGCATATCTGCGCTAGAGCCTTAGCTCTGATTTTAGCAGCCACCTTCCTCTGGACTGATTGGGTGCATTGCCTACATCTTTGTCTCTTATTGGGCTTAAGAGACTGTTCCACTGGGGGGGGGGGAGCTCTGCCTGAGCCTTATCTTGCTCCATTTGTAGAATAAAGGCTCTTGCGATGGAAAGAAACCATTTAGAAAATTTTAGTAAGTCCTTTAGGGTATAAAATGGCCCCCTTGCTTTCAAAATGGCCACTCACCTCGTGGTGGAAGACTTCAATCCAAGATGGCTGCTGACTAGGGGAAACAGGCTCCAAGATCAAAGAATCACTCCTTAGGCTATAAAGAGCCCCGAGCGAAGTCAGCAAGGGAAAAACGCAGCCGCCGGCCACACGATCAGCTGGCTTGCGCTCTTATTGGTTTGCTGATCATTTTTATGATCACTCAAAACCTCAGGCATGGGGGAGGTCTACAGACGCTGCCCAGCTTGCCTGCACAGAGCTCTGGTAATGCTGCTCCCAATGTTGCAGGAGAGAGAGCCCTGCTCTCCTGGAAGAGTAGCTGCCCAGATCCCTGGGAACTGCTTGAAGCAAGGAAAAAGTACTGAAGATCGCTGTGAGTGCTGTCTAACAGAATGCTTTCAGAAGTACAGCTATTGGTTGAAAGGAGCTAAGTCAAAAGCTGGGGTCTCTCCCAGGGGCTGGCTTTTATATCTTAGTACAGACTCAGCTAAATGACATCATCGGAAGGAGTCAACCCATTCTGGGCTCTCGATGCAGCATGGAGGAGAAGCTCTGGATTCCTGCATTTCATGAGCAGAGCAGAGCTTATGCTTCATCTAAGTACCAGTAAATTGTATATTGGGAAAATTGGGATGGTATTTATTTTTACAAACATTTTATAAGAATTAATTCACAATAATTAAACTATGTTCCTTTCCAGTATATAAATGAAAAAGCAGGCAATTTTTACAGGTTTAATACCAATGAGATAAAAGATAACAAAGGGAAAAAATGAGGTAGTATACATTTTCATCTAGTGAAGTAGCAGAAAATTGTTCTAATTTGGAGGATAGTTCTCATTGCCATAATAAATCTGAATCACCCTACAGCAGCTAGAATCAGCTTTTCATAGTGTTAAATGGCTGAACAATTATAAGAAAAAGACCAAAGGGGAGAGTGAGATAAATTACGTTTGTATATGCTACTAAAATATGAAACCATATTTTATATGGTGTTTTTAATACTCAGAAGTTATTTTAATGTGTCAATCACCAAGCACATGCACTAAAAGGGAAAAAAATGCAAAAATCCCAAAAAAAGTCTTTTAGATTGCAAAAAAAAAATATTTTCTTTTAATTCCCTTCTTTTAATGGTATACTTCAAAAGAGGCCCAAGTGAGTAACTAGAGATATACAAATCAACCAAAATCCTATTCAGATGTAAAATGGCAAAATGGCAAGATTAGGTATAAACCAATATGAGGTTCATGTTGATAAAAAATTCAGGCATTGACTATAATGAGAAAGCATTTAAATATATACAACTATTTCCCATTCTTCTTTTGCAGAATAGATTGAAAATAACAGATTATTAAAGATAGAAATATCAGTAATTTTGAAGCTAAATTAAAAAAAAAACATTATGGAAAAAAATTAAGTATATGACAGTGATATCCAATATCCACATTTACATCAATATTTACTGAAGTATGTTCACTTTGTGTTTTTATGACTGCTCAACATAATATAAGTTAAGATGCTAGCCTAGAAACCAGGAAACTGTGAGTTCTAGATCTCCCTTAGGCATCAATGCAGTTGGGTGATTTTAGGCCAGCCTTTCTCTCTTATCTCAACCCACTCATAGAGTTGCTGCTGCAGGGAAAATAGTATTAAGTATGCTTGATGCTTGAATTGACCAAAATATATACTGTTCCTATATGGATTAAAATATTATTAGGGTTGGTGGCACAGCCAACCAGATGTTTAGACTGGATTTGCATTTGTTTCTGTAATATTTTATTTTGTACTATAAATCAACATTGATCTGCTAACCTCTGTTCTGTTATTTTTGGTTCTGGATGTCGTTTTTTCCAGAACTGATGCATTCTTTTCAAATGTCCTCTTCTTGTTGGACTTGATTTATAATAATAGATAATTATTTCATTGTTTTCAATGCTTGTGTATTTGCAACAGTAAATTCTTCCAGTAGTCTAGTAGCTGTTGGCCTTGGTTGCTCAGACAACAGTTCTAAGTCCTGTAGCCTAACTGTTACCAAATAGCTAGGAACTCCAACACCTAGCATGACCCTTTTTGACCTGAGTGATGGTTAATCTAGTATGGATTTCTCTAAATTATGTTTTACCATATTGTTTATGGGAGAGATACCCTTTGTCTGGCTCCTCTGATGAGATTGGTCCAGTATTGTTGAACCTCTGGCATAGCTCTCATCTTCCTCAGAGCACACAAATCCCATAATCACATCAAGTTAGTCCATCATTATTATTATTACGGGTTGTTGCCTAGACAGCCATATGTTTAAGCTGGACTATTATTATTTACGGATATAATTAGACACTATTTTTGTTTACTAACTGAATTTACTTTTAAATGTTTTTATACTTTTCTTCTGATACATCTCTGACTTTCAGGTCTAGTGAAAAACAGATTCATTGACCTCTAAATAAAAAGTCAGGAAAAATAATCCCACAAACAATTTAGGCACTGAATTCCCTCCTCCCCCCTTAAAAAAAACCTGATAAAAATGGCATTGCTCTCTATGTACAGTGTTGTACTGCTTGGCTTGTCCTGTATGAACAATAATTTTAGTATTCTAATACTTCAAGATAAAACTGTTTCCATACAACTCAACAAAAATATTTTAACAGAATAAGGGATCACAATATCTTGACATCTTGTCTTATTACGTTCATTATTCCAAAAGTGAATATTTCACTGGGTTTTTTTAAAATTCACACCAGAACTTAGCAACTTTTCCATTAGTTTGGAAAAAGAAAAGAAAAAGATTTAAAATGTTTTCATTGCAATGTATCTTTGAACTATCTCCTACATACTTTTTTTTTTTTTGGGGGGGGGGGGGGATAATAGACATAAGGAAAGAACAGCATAGCCACCTCCAAACTGTCCAATATAGACCCTAAATTGTGTTAGTCAGTGCATAAAGTGTTTTATTCCAACTTCCAAATATCAATATTATTTTTATTTTTATTAGCAATAGCAGGACTTCTGATCATTTGCTTTTCTAGGCTTGTATACTTTTTGGCATGACTCATTGGCAATTTTAGCCTTTTATGGAATGAAATATTATATGCTCCTTGTGCAACATTTTTTTTAAAAAATGCATGTTCAGTAGACACAATAATATAAATAATTTGTGTGTGTGTTCCTTTCAACCAGTTTTGATTTCTGGCTACTGCCTGGACATGTTTCTCCAGTTTTCTTGACAAGATTTCAGAAGTGGATTGCCATTGCCTTCTTCCTAGAGTTGAGAATGAGTGACTGGCCCAAAGGGTTCCTATCTAAGGCAGAATCGCCTTTCAATTTCTAACATCTTAACCACTACACCAAGCTGCCTCTTAACACAAACGGTCTGTATTATATGCAATAATCTAAGAGCAATCAAATCTACTCATACAATGAAGACTAACACACTCAGTTTAAGACAGGAACAGCTAAATACTAGAAAGACAATGGAAGACTTTTGTTTTCAATTTGTGGGGAGTACAAGTATGCAAAGAAATAAAAGCAGGGAAGTAAAACTGCTGGAAAACTATAAACAGAATACACACAGAAACTAATAGGTTTAGACTTTGGTCTGACAAAGGTACAGAATGATAAAGGTAAAATATTGCTTGGTAAAAGGTAAGATTGCAGAAAAATAAACAAACAATATAAAGAAGAGCAGCAAAATAAACATTTAATATTCATTACAAGACAGGGGTGGGCATGGCCAACTCGATGTCACTCACATCAAGGGGTTGTTAAATTTTTTAACAACTGGTTCTGTGGGCATGGCTTAGCTGGTGGGTGGGCTTGTGGTCATGTGACTGGGTGGCATGGCCAACTCGACGTCACTGATGTCAAGGGGCACTTCTCCTCGAGTGGCCTCTTATGACAGTGGGGATGCTGCAATGATCATAAGTGTGAAAAATGGTCATAAGTCACTTTTTTCATGCCATTGTAACTTTGAACGGTCACTAAATGAACTGCTGTAAGTTAAGGATTACCTGTACAAAAATGCAAAAAGCTTCTTTGCTTGCAAAAAGTTGCCCTAAATACCAATCATTAGATTAAAAATACCTGCAAGCCAGAGTTACAAATTAAGCAGTGTGCCAGAGCACCTTGAGGAATTAAAATAGTTCAAATTCAATGATAACTATCAGCAGCAAATTCTTGCTCATAAAGTGAAACCCTTTGGCAGGGAGGTCATTTAAGCTCTCCAGAAAGAGCACACCCAGGAGAAGCAATCCTTAGATCCATTTGCACCACTTAAAGATACCAGCTGGTCTCACTCACCTCACAAGATATCTTAAGGAAATCATCCAGATTTAAGGAAAGGTCACATGCCCCCAGAAAAGTAGTAAAAAAAATCAATGCCATGCTTGCCTCCTGCCTCTTGGAAGTACACCCCAAAAGGACAGTGCCAGGTACCACTAAAGAAGGAAAAAACCCCTCCCCAGATAGAAAAAGAAACCATGAGGCAGGAAAAAAATTAAACTTAATACAAATAATTAAATTGCAACAGTAGCTGTTGCTTGTTAAACCAATTACCAGAACAAATAGATACAGGAACTAGCCAGATTTTTCAACCCAGTTTCTTTTCAGGAACAGAGATTAAACTTTTTCCTTTCAAACAAAGCTGAATAGGGAAAATTATCCCATCAATAAACACAGGATTAAATGTCACCATGGACAGAATTAAACTTCACTGAAAACCAGTTTTAAACCAAAACTCAGAAAGGGTATGTAAACTCATGTTTGAATGTGAATCTTTCTAGCTAGCCAAAAAGCCTTGCTGAATGTCACTCATCTTGGTTCCTTGTCATTAAAAAGCTTCTTTCTGCAACTCTGCTTCATTTTTCAATTATTTCTTCAAAGTGCTGATCATTGCATGCCAGCTGGAAGTATTTCCAGGGGAGTATTTTCTCCCAACAGCAGTGTAAAAAGCTTAAAAACAACCCTTCCCTTTTAAGAAAGTATCAAGAAAGGGGAAAAAAAACCTTCAGAGACAGTAAGTCTAGGCATACTGCCAAGAATGTAATAAGTGTGGGAAAAAACAAAAGGAGATTTCTTCTAACTATTGGTTCTCCGAACTGCTTAGAAAGTTAATAAGGGGTTCTATAGAACTGGTCAGAACCGGTACAATTCCACCTGTTACAAGATTTATAGTGCCCTATACAAGGCAGCGGAAGGAAAGCTGCAATAAAACTTGTCATTCTAAAGAGCCAGACATTCCACTGAATCTTCAAATGACCTTTGAACTTCTCCAAGGTGATGCAAAGTTTTGACTGTATTCATCATCTCAAATCAATTCAAATATTTAATTTGAATTTGAAGATTCAGTTTGATTAAATGTCTTCAAATCAAATCTCTAACTTTATATAACTCTAAGAATAATAATTGCTGACAGATATAGATAGTAAGAAACATTCTCAAGACACTACCATTAAATATTTAACATGTTTCATGGCTGTGCTTAATCATAGAGAATCAAATCTTTGCTACTCTTAACAGTTGAAAATATATGCGTTCCTTTTGCTATGTGTTTATTTCAGCAGTTTCTCTAATCCTTGTATCTCAGTGAGGGATGAGCAGTCAATTTTAGGCTTTATGGCTCAAAATCTAATAAATACACACACCCATGCATACACCCATACATATATAAAAATCATTGTCTATTTTGCAGCATGGTGGTTCAAGTGGTTGGAAGGCTGGGCAGGAGGTTAGCAAGCCTGCATTCGAGATCTGAAAGCTGCCATAGGGCGGGGTTAAGCTCTCATCCTTCACTCCAGCCCCTGCCAGGGACATGAAAAGAGGCACCAAGGCAATGATGATGTCACCAACTCATCCTTTCATCCCAGAAGTGACTCGGTGCTTCTGATTCAAAAAAGAAAAAAAACCCTGTATTTTCAATCCTAAAACACCATCTTCCACTATAGAAAATTATAGATATATAATTATTGTTTCTTTTTTGTCAATAAACAGTTGTTCTTAGTATGTGCCCAAATTATTTGGTATTAAAGCAATAAACCACACATCAGTATCATTAACATAAAAAATGGAAATATTTTCTGTGATGTAATAGATAACTATGTCAATTCTTGATGCAAGCAAAATAGATACTGACATTTTATTGACTTATTCATGATATTTTTATCCCACCACAATCCAAGTTTTATATAAATAAGTATTAAAACTTCTACAGTGAAGTTAAAACCCATCAAACCAGTAATAACAATAACTATATCAGCCCCCATTTCAAATATAATGACCCCAAAATAACAAGAAACAAAGAGTGAAATAAGAAGCAAAAAAGCAAGATGGCAGGTAAAAAAAAAATCAAGGAAATCAATTATTTAGTTCGGGGTGGACAATTAATTTTCCCAAGAGGCTACATGAGAAACTAGGACTATTGTGGATGCTCACCACTCTGCACCCCTGCCATTGGCCCACGCCCACTTCATTTCCAACCACCACCCTGTCCCCCCCCCCCCCACATACACCCATCCCTGCCACAAAGCCACTCACACTGTTGGGCCAACAGGATCAGCCAAAGCCTGTAGGCCATAAAATGCCAAGGTCTGACTTGGTCCAACTGAATACAAATACATACAAAGGAAGGAAGGAAGGAAGGACTGAATGTTCACTACAATTCACACTATATCCATTCATCTGATTTGGGAGAATGTTCCTTATTCAAATTATTTTTATATTAATTTATATATTGCTCCAACTTCTGAAAGATCGAAAGCACCACTCTCCTTTCCAGCTCCATTTTTCTTTCTTCTCCCATTTACTAAGTTTCATCCTTTTTCTCCCTGAGGCTGCAAATGTAAGGATTACTTATGTAGACTTAATCAAGTGATATCTCAGGAGACTGATATGTAGGAACTTCAAACTTATTTAACAATAACAAAAATGGCTTCTAATTAAGTTTCAGTTTTCTTGTCTTGCTCTTTTCTTATCGCTCCCTTGCATACAGCAAAAATACCTCTTTTAAAGAAAATATTTTGTTTTCAATCTACTTATAGTTTTTGTTAGAAGAATTTTCTTGGTCCAATTCCAAACTGAGTTACTGAAAAAAACATAGGACAATTGCTCGAAGTAGAGGTAGAATTTTATTCAAAGAGCCTGAATGGAGGATCAGCAATTTGAAGATGGCCGTACAGTTAGAAAGTGAGAGTACTCACAATGGTAGTACTCTCTGTGACAATGGACTTTGAAGTAATGGACTTTATTGTGAACCATATTAGATATGCAAATTAAAATGTCCTTGCCCTGGGGACATGTGAAGTCCAGACAGGAAGATCATTCCTTTCCCTGTATGGTGGGTGATCTTAGATGTACAAATTTTTCCTTAGATACGGATTTTATAGGATTTTTTCATAGGGTGTGTCTAGCATCAAAGTGGAGCATTGACATAAAAGGTTTTCCCCATTTTGAGGTGATTCTGTTTGTCTGCCAGAGCCAAAGAGGTAAGCTTAATCAATTTCAGCCCAAATGTCAAATGCAGGTGGAGAGAGTTTTGAACAGTTTCTTTGCATCCCTATTTTGAGGCTGGCTGGCAGATCAGGGAAAGTGTGTGACCTGGCTAAAAAAGGAGGGGGACACTATTGGGGCTTTTATCTTCCAATAGTGTCTTATTCCACACATGAATCCCATTAGTAGAATCTTCCTGGATATTTACTAGAATGGTACACTGCATCAGCAATTGTTATTATTTTTCATGTATATATTGTGGTTGATATTTCTATAGGATTCATAGAAGTAAGAATTTATTTCAGTATCCTCCTACAAAGTTTTCAGAAAATTATTTTCAGTAGCTTACTTTCTGTTACCAGATTCTATTTTTTAAAGAATTAAAAAAATGTATTAATAAAAATTATCCTTGCCAACATATCTTTTTCTACTTAAAGTTTTTGCTGGTTAGTGATTTGTAAGCATGTACAACAGATTAGCTTATCTACAAAAACAATAAACTAATTCTACACATTATTTACTGACACTTGTTTCATTAGCCCTTAAGCCCCACTCTATTAGCTGCTAAATGTTTTTGTGCAGAAATGCAATTGGATGCATTTGTACCAAATTTTTAAAAACCTGTATTTTCAACTATCAACTTTCTTCATAGTATATCATTGCTGCCATCTTTGGAATTTAAATTGAGTTGTTTCTTGGACTGAGCATTTTAGCAATGGTTTCTTATTTTGACTACTGCAATGTTTAACACTTTTTTGGTTAAGCTATATCTTGGGTATTTTAGTTTTTAAAAAATCAATTTCTTTTGGTACATGCATACAGTACACTTTGGACTATCTAAATGTTTGTGCTTGGTGTTTTTTTTTTAACTATACAATATAATATGCAATGCTCTTAACAACACCCTGCCTGTTATTCAGTTAAGATTAAATGTTATAACTATAGTGATTTTGTTCATGCAAAATCACTGATTTTTTTTTCTACCATAAATTATTGAAAATATTATTTTAGATGTACTTTGCTCACATTTCTTGATCCAAATATATTCTTATCTGGTTTCTTAGCATATCCCTACCCTCTCACACATTATAAGTTTCTTTTTTTAAAAGAGATTGATTGGGCTCCTTTTGAGTTTTCTATGAGGTTGGGAAACTGATGTTCTTTAAAAATTCTACAGCATGTCTACAGCAATTCCATAATCTGTCATTTGTTAATGGACACTAAGTGCATCACTTTTGTGAAGAGCTGTTTTCATAGAGATGCTAGGCCATGCTACATTATCTTCACCTCCAGAGTCCATTAGTTTGGAAGACTGATCTTCATTTCTTCATTTCATACACAAAAATGTATAGTCCAAGCCTCCATCCCTGAAGATTGTGTTCAAAATTTTATACGCATATAGCCTCTGATTTGAAGGTTTTCTTCAACTTTACTCACTAAAAAAAAACCTTAAAGTGTGCGTTGGTTGAAAGTGATCTTTGCATGTGAACAAGTTCATGCCTGAAACCACATCTTCCTTCTCTGTAGAAGGAAGCATAGATTTTAATCATAGTAGAATAGTCATTAAAGCTTGTTTGATATAACAGACATTTATACATAAGCAGGTTTATCTCCTCCCATTCCATGATAGATCTATATTGGATCAATGCAAAGTTTCAAATTGATGTTTCACTTCATTTGAATGAAGGTATCTCCAGGAAGTAATATTTTTCTACACATGTAAAAACAAAGGGAATAATTGTGTTGTTGTATTTCATCTCCTTGAATATTCTATTACTGTTGGTTGTTCTTTTACTACTGCCAGCTGGGTGAGATGTTTCCTTTACTACTTAACAGTTGGGGTAAGCTTTCAAAACAATGCAGAACACTTCACTGAAGAAACTCACAAATTATCCTTAAATTTTTTAAATTTGGCAGTAACTGGTTCCAATAATAACTCTTCACAATAGTCATCCAAAAGGAGAAGCATTAATGTAAATAATTGGGATGTACATTTTTAAACATTGTTTTATTTCAACAAAAGTATAAAGCATAAGTCACCATCTAGGATTGAGCCCTGATATTACAAATCCAGGAATTTTCTTTATCCATGCAATCTACTTTGAGTAAAATCCTTGAGAAATGAAGTAGATTTGGTATTTAAGATGGACAGGAAAAAATATTCCACATCAAGAATTCCAGCTTCATTTCTTGATAATAAAGTTTTGAAAAGTTACTCCTAGCTGCTTTACATAAATACCAAAGATACAATATAAAGAGATTGCTTGATATCCTTCCTGAGCATTGGTAGTTAATATAACAATCATAGTTATTTCCCTATTTATTTATCACAACCAATTTTTTAATATTGTTTATATGGTTTTCTATTAGATCATTAAAACAATTTTAAAGGCTTGATTGTTAAGAGGAATCATCTGGAATCCTAAACTCACTACACTTTTGCTTAGAATTGGGTTGATATAAAAATCACATACTTTCATACTTAAAGCTTAAATAGGCATGTGTATATATACTTTATAACAATTTGGATAAACCACATTTTTCTAGATTAAGTTTTATATAAAAAGTTAATGAACCAAAGTTTAATTCTTCATTGGATATCTAAGTCCTGGATTTTTAGTACAATCAGAAGTAAGCCAAAACTTTGTCTTTTTCTTATTCAGCACCTGCAATTTGTCTCTCTGGAAAGCTCAGAGTATATAGATTACTTAGGAGTGTGACTTTGCTGACAGATGCAAAGCCTGATTTCTGTCTGAGACATGTGAACTTTATGCTTGGCACTAATGTGTGTAACTATGTAACAACTGATTCTCATAATCTGGAATAGACCGGTTAAATAACAGCACTGCCAGCTTATCTACACAAAGTTAATTATGTCACCTCATATATAAATCATATCAGCAACTCATATATAAATTACATCATGTCAGCAACTCATGTATAAATTATATTTCATCCACTATTCTCAAATGACAGAGCCAGGGAACATGAAACAAATAATTAAACTTGAATGATTTTGAAATTTTGTAGAGTTAAAGATCGTCCTCATTTAATAACTACCTTGTTTAGTGACTGTTTGCAATTACAACTGTGATAAAAAAGTAACTTTAGGATTGATCCTTGCCTTTACAACTATCACAGATCTCTAAAGCAGGGCTGTCAAACTCCCAACCTGTGGGCCAGATGCATCATGTGCTGACCCCCCCATGTCCAGTTTAATGAAGGGGAAAAACTCCAGATACATCATGTGACGTTGCCGTGACAACATGAATTTGCCACCCTGATCTAAAGCAAAGGAAAGCTGAAGTAACAGCATATGAACAGTGTTAGTTGCACTTAATGATTGCTTTGCTTAACAACCAAGTTGCCACTCCCACTTAATTGTGGTCAATTAAACAAGGGTTGCCTGTATTCAAAAGTACAAGGGTTTTTTTTTTCTTATTTTCCTCCAAAAGCATACATTCAACATTTTGTCTACACTCTTGATGTTGTCCTTAATAATTCTCTGGTTTAGAGTCTTTCATACTCTTCATTTTTCAATAAATAAAGCCAAAATAAACTCAAATTGTCTTGGCATGCAACTTAGTAAGGGTTTGAAACTTTTCAATTCAAATTTCAACATTTAAGCCCTTTAATTTTCAATTATAATGTATTGAGTAAATGTAAACCGCACCTCATTGAAGATTTTGAATACTTTTGAAGTCAGATTCTTCCCCAAACATAGAATCTAGATATGCAAAAGGGTAATGATTATCAGTGTATTTATTACGCCAATGAAAAAAACTCAGCAGTGTTTCATGTTCTTGCACAGGACCTGCTTAATGTTGGTTATTTACATTAATATGAGGTATGTCTCTCCTTGTAGCACAAGCTAGATGAACAGAAAGAAGAACTAATTAAAGCTCATACCACTTATAGTTAATAAAATGATTATATATTGTTGAAGAGCATGTCTATATTTTATAGCTGCGGCATAGGGGAAGCTGTCAGCTTGTTTCTAGCATTTTGAGAACATAAGACTGTGCAACTTCTTCCCACCCTCTGAACATTGCAAGCAAGTGGACATACACAAAATATATGCTGTAGGTAACAGATGCCGCTGCCATACAGACCTGAAGGCAAAGCAAAGATAAATACAACAAACAGTGCATTAACTCAGTTGCTAGATGATGTCTGGATCTGGATCTTTTTCTTTTCTTTTTTCTTTTTGTCTGCATTGGAAGCTACTAGTCAAAATTAATATGTGCAGATAAAGACCGATAATATCTTCATCCTAAATAAATTATTTGAAACAAAAACTAGAAACTGAGGACAGCTCAACTATTATATGAGAGAAAATAAAGCATGGTTTTGACCCTGAATATAACTGCTTGGCAATGAAGGTTATAAACTAACAAACATATCTATTGCCTTGCTGCGTAATATTAACATATGTCACTTTAATTGAAGTAGTTCTATATCCATACAATTTTTGTTGTTAAGGATTTTTTATAAATATGTAATTATCGACCATAAAATGGCTTTTTCCATCCAAATCTATCCATTTATTACTGAACATGATTTTTTTTCTAATTGTATTGAATATTGGAATCTCTACAGAAATTACCAAGGCTCATTCAGTAGACTTAATAATCTATAATTAGGAAATGAATTACATTCAGTAACTAAGACAAAAACATGGGAAAATTTGAGGAATCACCAACACATAAACCAACTAAATTTCCAAATATCACTGTTTCCATTTTCCTTATCTATACTTCTTTCTGTGAAATATTGTTTTTAATAATTTGAAATCTATGTGTTTATCCATTAATTTGTACATACTTGATCAAAGACAGACAGAGACAAATCTTGTCAACCTCCAGACCATGGCCTATTCAGAATTGGGCCACACAAGGTCAGAGTGTGCATGCACGCAGCTCAACTTACATGAGTGGCAGGTTAGTGGGCACTCATGCACATGTGTGCTGGCCCACCACTCACACAAGTTGAGCTGCACACATGTGCACCAGTCCACCACTTGTGCAAGGGCTGCATGTGCTCACGTTTCCCTCTCCCCTCCAGTTGGACTGCCAAGTCACAAAGATTGCAGGCCACTGCTCTAGGTAACATAAAGAATGCTGTCAATATAATCTACCTTGATTTCAGCAAAGCCTTTGATGAGATTCCACATCACATTCACATCTACAAGCTGCCAAACTGCACTCAGGAGGTGACTATTAATAAGCTTCATCAAGTTGGAGAGCAGTAACCAGTGGGATTCTACTAGAATTATTTAACTCTTTTATCAATGGTCTGAATGATAGGATTGAAGGCTGCTTATCAAATCTGTGGATAACACAAACCTGGGAAGTCAGGCCAATATGTGCATGACAGTAAGACTTTGCAGTTTGGAAGACTGGATTGAAGACAGCAAGATGTCAATTTTACAAAATAAAATAAGGTGTACATAAGGAGGAAAAACATAGAATATACAAAATGGGAAATTCATGGCTTGGAAGCACTACATCTGAAAAGGACTTGGGTAATGTCACTGATAGCAAGCTGAACCTATTAGACAGCTGCTAGGAGAGCAGTCGTGGAAGAAGCATTATATTAAAGACTCATGAAAACATTATTCCTTTCTGTTCAACATTGGTGAGACCACATTTGTATATAATTCTGAATATCCCATTTCCAGGAAGATGTTGTCATATTGAGAGGGTTCAGAGGACAGCAAGAATGGTTCTGTTGTGGCCCGCCAGCAGCTAGCAGAGCTGGCGGCAGACTCAGACAGTGAAGAGGTTGGGAACATGGGCCAGTCCTAGAGTCTGGGAAATTCTCTGATGAGTGCTGTGCATTAGAGGCAGAGATGGGACCAGGGCCAAGCGACAGTTATCAGCTACCTTCAAAGTTGGAGATAAGTGTGGCAGAAGAAACCCCAAAAACTTTAACCTTAGACTATTTACTATTGACCTCACCCCTTTCCTAAGAGGTCTGTAGGGGGCGTGCATAAGCGCACCAATGTGCCTACCAACCCGGTCCTATTGTTTCTTTTTATTTTTCTTATATGTACCCATTTCATGTATTCATAACTATGTATATACTTATACTATTATCTTGTAAGCGATTGATCAATCAAATAAATAAATAAATAAATAAAATAAAGAACAGCTGGAACCTGTTCCCAATGTGTGCATGCGCAGAGCTGTCAGGAGAAGGGAACAATTAATGAACAGGGGTCAACTCGGGATAAAGGCACAAGTGGACGCTGAATGGCCCCTCCCATAGGGAATAAATAGGAGTGAAAGGTGAGTGGTATTTGCAGGAGACAATTAGTTTGTTTAATTAGTGTGAAGATTTGCTTATCTGAGTTTGTGACTCACAGAGATTCCTTGCTAAGTATTTCCTTGTACAGCATTGCACTTGGAAGCTATCAGCTTGACAACTCTCCAAGACTGATAGTGTTAAGTCTAGAGCATGGGTGCGAATAATGGAGACGAGCCAGTAGAAACAGTGAACTTCAAACTCTTTATTTACATGGTTTGACAGCTCAACTCGAGGGCTGCTATAGCCTTCCTTATATAGGCAACTTATGAACTATTCAACCAATAGCAAACCTGGAGCACTAGCTCCGTTAACCAATGGGAATGGCCTGTTAATGGCCAATCAGATGCTCCTGAATGGACCAATCCGATCCTGCCATTAACAACCCATCAGAAGTGCAGGGCCAGAACACTGCACTTGACTTTAAGCTCAATATAACTTTATTAGCATTATTCATTCACAACACCCCTTTCCCCCGGCTTCTGCCCACGGGGCGTGGTTACATAGTCCTTCAGGTAGGACGGCTGTTTTATTAGTCTTTTCAATTTTCGCAAAGTGCCTGGCGGTTGGCTGCACTTCTGCTGAGGTAGATCGTTTTTAACGGTAGGGGTGCCTCTGGTTCCGAGTTCGCATTCCCGTCATCACCAATATCACTGGCCATTCCCTGAGGTGAACTCACTCCAGTCCCTGGTTCCTGTTCCTGCGTTTCAGTCCCATTATCAGTCTCATCGAAAAGGGTTCCCTCTAATTGTAATTCGCTTTCCTCTGTATCTCCCTCCCCCTCAGTTTGGTCATAAGGAAGTTCGGAATTGCGAGATGGTAGCCGCGATCGTAGTTGATCTATGTGGCGCTTCCAAGTCTGTCGTCAGGGCACTGAACGAGGTACGATCTTGGGCCAGTTACGCGGATTACGGTCGCCTCTACCCACAGCGGATCGCCCGATAAGTTTTTAGCGAATACTAAATCGCCTACCTGGAAGGTACGGCATCGGCTGATGGATCCGAGTGGCTTTTCCGGTTCGTAGGCTGGGTGTAACCGATCGAGGTGAGAGCGGAGCTTTCGTCCCATTAGCAGCTCGGCGGGAGTTTTGTTGGTGACGCTGTGAAGTGTGATGTGCTGCAGGAAAAGGATCCAGTTTATTTTCTCATCAATGTTGTCGTAGTCTAACTTTTGGAGAGTCTTTTTGACAAATTATACCATGTCCTCAGCCCTACCGTTGGCAGCAGGGTGCGCAGCAAAGTGAGGGCATGTCGAATACCCCGGTCAGCCAGGTACTGCTCAAAAGACAGTGTGGTAAATTGGGGCCCGTTGTCGGATACCAGAACGTCTGGTAATCCGTGGGTTGCAAAAAGTCTTTCCAGTCTTTTGATGACCGCGTCAGTGGTTGTGTTGCTCATTCGGTGAATCTTGAGCCAATTCGAGTAGGCGTCGACGGTTATCAAAAACGTGTGGCCTTTGGTTGGCCCAGCAAAGTCCAGATGTATGCGGGACCAGGGTCCCCGCGGCGTCTCCCATTCAGTTGGGGTTGCCTTTGGTGGAGCGTTACTTACTTCTTGGCCCAAAGTTTTAACCCATGTTTCGATTTGTCTGTCGATGCCTGGCCACGATGCGTAGCTTCGTGCAAGGCCCTTCATGAGCACGATGCCAGGGTGACCATCGTGCAAGGTTCTCAGCAGTGTCTGTTGGAGTCGTTCTGGGATAACGACTCTATCGCCCCAGATGACACAGCCCTTCTCCGAGAACAACTCTGTTTGATGACTTTTGAATGGTGCAAAGTCGTCTGGTACTTGGTCCAATGGCCATCCGCGTTCCACCCATGTGAGGACTCGCGCCAATATGGGGTCACGTTTTGTTTATCTCGCGATGTCACGGGCAGTTAATAGCGACGTGTGGAGTGTCGCGATCTGCAATGCTGTCATCGTTGGTGCAGGATCATTGATAGTTTCAGGGAGTGGTGTACGACTCAGCGCGTCGGCATGGGGAATGGCTTTACCGGGATGATATTGTAGCCGATAATTGTAGGCAGCCAAGAATTCTGACTAGCGGGTCATTCTGGGAGAAAGTATGTAGGGAGTTGGCTTGTCCCCAGCGATGATCCCCAGCAATGGTTTGTGGTCAGTTACGATGGTGAAAACCCGGCCGTACACATACTCATGAAATCTTTTAACAGCTGATACAATCGCCAGGGCTTCTTTATCGATCTGGCTGTAATTTCGCTCAGTTTTCGAGAGCGTCTTTGAGAAGTAAGCAACAGGGGCTTCATTACCATTAGGCAACACAATGCTCAAAATGGCGCCCACTCCAAAGGGCGATGCATCGCATGTAATGTTTATTGGCAAAGTCTCATCGTACTGCATTAGTACGGCGTCCGAAGTCAGTAGTTTTTTCACATTATGGAACGCCTGCTCTTCTTTGTGACCCCATACCCAAATTGCTTTTTTATCTAATAGACGATGTAAAGGTTCAGCGACAGTCACCTTGTGCGGCAAGAATACATTATAGAAATTGATGAGGCCTAAGAACACCTGGAGGACAGTCTTGTTCTGCGGTCTGGGAGCGTTTTTTCTTGCTCTCAATTTGCTATCAGTAGGGTGAATACCCTGACTGTCAATTAAGTACCCTAAGAAGTCAACACGATCGGTACAGAGTTTGCACTTATTTTTTTTTACTTTCAGCCCTGCTTCCTGGAATTTTCGTAATACCAGTCTTAAATGCTCCCGTAAGATTTTTGGAGTGGGGACGGCAATGAGTACATCATCAAAATAGGGGACAATGCCCTTGATCCCCTGCAATAGTCTCTCCATTAGGCTCTGAAAGATCCCTGGGGCTACACTGACTCCGAATTGGAGCCGCGTGCACTTAAAGGCACCTCGGTGTGTTACGATAGTCTGTGTCTGTGCCGTTTTTTCATCAACCGGCAGTTGCTGATAAGCCTGAGCCAAGTCTAGTTTAGCGAAGACTTTTCTGCCCCCCAGGGAATGGAGGAGGTGTTGTACCACCAGCACCGGATATGGGTTCTGTTGCAGGGCGTGGTTTAGGGTGGCTCGGTAGTCCCCACAAATTCTAATTGAGCCGTCCAGATTAATTGGTGTCACAATAGGCATTTCCCCTGGGGAGTGGTCAGTTAGCCAACACTCCCTGGGCAATCAACTTATCAAGCTGCTTGTCGATTTTCGGTTTCAGAGCGAACGGAACTCGATGAGGCTTAAGGCGGATGGGAGCTATCTTTGGATTAAGGCTAAAGGATATCGGGGTCCCCCTGTACTCGCCTAGCTTTTCCTCGAAGACGTCCCTGAACTCGTGGGCGAGGTCTTCCTCCCAGTCACTGCTGCCGATTCGGTTAATGCCTGCCACTTCAATGCCGAGTAGTGCGAACCATTGCAGGCCTAACAGACTAGGCCGGTCCTTATCGATTATCCTCAGGGGTAAGTACGCCGTGCAGTTCTTGAATGCAACCCGGACTCGACTGGATCCTGCGACTGGAATTCGGTTCCCCTGGTAGTCCTTTAACACGAGCCATTGGAATTGAAGGTCTTGGCGCTGGATAGTGGGGATGAGTTGCTTGAGGGTCTTCCATGAGACCATTGTAAGAGACGATCCCAAGTCAACTTCCATTTGGCTAGGCCGATTTTCAATGTTCACGTTGACTCGAATTTTCTTAGCATCTAGCGAAGAGGCATGGCCAATAGTGAGCATTTGGTGGGCCTCTTCCCGTCTCGCTAGACGACTCACGGGTCAGTTTCTGTAGGAATGGTTTGCTGATTCTCGCCTTACAGGGCGATTCCCTGTCGATTGGTGGAGATCGTGGCAGAGCGCGTCATGGAATTTGCAATCGGAGCGGTAATGGTCGGCCCCGCAGCCAGCGCACAGTTGCTGGAACTTCGGGTATCGGTCCCGATCGGACCGCAGGCGATGGACCTCTTCTTTGTCGCTGTCTGACGATGAAGAGAGGTCCTCATGTTGGGCCGTCGGTAGCCGCCCTTCTGCATTGGGTGAAACTTCACCAGCCAGTTGGTGTGTTGGAGCACGATTTCGGCGTAGTTGGGCAGCCAACTTCTTGGTCGCCTCCACTGCTGTAGCTTCAGCTATGGCATCTTTAAGGGTGATGTTGCCCTTTGCCATTATTTTGCTCTGTACGTTTAGAGCGTCTAACCTGAGAACTACTCGGTCTCTCAAGGCCTCCTCTAGGTCGGCGAAATCGCAAAGGCCTCCCAAGTTCTGGAGGTCTGCAACAAAATGGGCGACACTTTCTCCTTTCCGCTGGTTTCTTTGATAGAACTCGTGTCATCTCACGAGCATTGGAACGGTTGGTGCATAGTGGGCCCTTAGCAACGGTTCGAGGATGTCCCAGCCCATGGCCTTCACTTCAGCCAGTTTCACTAATGCCTTGGCCAATTTGAATACCGTCGGGCCGCAGTGCGTTAGGAATACCGCCCGTTTCTTCCTGGTTGTGGCATCCTTCAGATTATTCGTTTCCAAAAACATTTGAAAACGATCCATGTAGGACTCCCAGTCCTCTTGAGCTGGATCGAACAAAATGGGTGGTACTACGCTGCCGGACATGGTTCCGCCGTTGTGCGCTTCAGCCACATGCTTAGTTGTCTTTAGTTGGCTCGGATGTCATCCAATCCCATCCTCATTGCCAGTGTTAAGTCTGGAGCATGGGTGCGAATAATGGAGACGAGCCAGTAGAAACAGTGAACTTCAAACTCTTTATTTACATGGTGTGACAGCTCAACTCGAAGGGCTGCTATAGCCTTCCTTATAGAGGCAACTTATTAACTATTCAACCAATAGCAAACCTGGAGCGCTAGCTCCGTTAACCAATGGGAATGCCTGTTAATGGCCAATCAGATGCTCCTGAACAGACCAATCCGATCCTGCCATTAACAGCCAATCAGAAGTGCAGGGCCAGAACCCTGCACTTGACTTTAAGCTCAATATAACTTTATTAGTATTATTCATTCACAACAGATAGGGTCTGTGGTTGCAATTCATCCTTGAAAGACTGTTTGCCGGGACTTTGCTGGAAGTGTATGCTAGGAATACACATTAGCCAAATTAAAAGGGATTTGTTGGGACAAAGAGTCTGCTTTGTGATTTTGTAAAGCCTAGGTCAGAACAGTTTGTCTCCTGCCCCAACAAACCTCTCTTTGGAGCAGCTTCATGTGGAGAACACCCAACTCACTCAACAGGTGGCTTTGCTAGCAACCCAGGTGGCTCAGCTCCAAGCTCACGCTGCTCCACCTTCCCAGAGGAAATGCCTGGTGGCGGTGCCTGATAAATTTGATGGCAACCAAGCTATGTTTCCAGCATTCTTGGGACAATACCAGCTCTTTATCAGCCTGAGAGCTGAAGACTTCCCCACTGATGAGGATAAAGTGGGGTTTATGATTAGCCTTCTCTCCGGCTCTGCAGCCCACTGGGCCATGCCCCTGCTGGTCCAGGCTAATCCTTTGCTGGATGATTTCTGGGGGGTTTGTGACCACCTCAGGCTGATGTATAAAGACCCCATTAAGACTTAGACTGCTACCCGGTGTCTGAAAACCCTGAAGCAGGGCTGGCAGCCTCTGCAGGACTACATAAGTGAGTTTAGGCTGCTTAGCCAAGATTCGGCCTGGAATGCGGCTGCTCTTATGGATGCTTTCCAAAATGGGTTGTTGGAGGAGCTGCAGGATGAGCTGGCCTGGGTCAACGTTCCTCCAACCCTCAATGCACTGGTCCATCTTTGTCTCCAGATTGACGCTCAGTCGCAGTGACATAGGAGTCACCATGCTTCCCAGGAGACCCAGATAGTTTCGATCATGCTCGAGACTCTGGCTCCGCAAGAGTAGCCCATGGAATTAGGTGCAGTCAGGCCCCACCTGTCGGTGACAGAGAAAAATAGATGGCATTCGGGGGGGTTATGTTTCTACTTCAGGGAACCTGGGCACATAATTGCCTCTTACCCCCAAGAAGTGATAAGGGTCATTGGGTACTGGGCCTGCCTCGCAGCCACAGAATATCTTGTTGGGAAACACCCTGAGCACGATCTAGTGGAGACACAGAGTTGGGCACACACCAACACAGAATCATGTCCATTGGAAGTGGCCTCTGGACACACACACATGGCATTTGATCCTGGTGGCATGAGTGCTTCTGTCCAGTAGTCCACAGGGGATTCTGGCACACGCCTTGGTCAACTCTGGGGCCACAATGAACTTTATGGACGTGGCGTTTGCACCCAAATATGCAGTACCTCACTGTCCGGTGGATCCCCCTCTGCTTGTGGAGACCATTGATGGCCAGGTGCTTCTGTCTGGGCCTATTAAAGCCGCTATGCAATCCTTGCACCTGGCCATTGGCTTTCATGAGGAAGCCATCCACTTTTATATTACCTCCAGCTTCATATCCCTGTGGTCTTGGTCAGCTTGGCTCCAGACACACATGATCCACAAATCTACTGGTCCCAGAACCTCAACACTTTCCTGAGCTTGTAATGCGTGGACCACACCCACTAAGTCTGCACAGGCAAGTTGCTGGGTATCCTTGCCTTCCAACCTAGTGGATTTTACAGATGTCTTCTGTGAGTTAGAGAAGACTTGTCCCTGCACCAGCTATATGACTGCCCCATCGATTTGCTTCCAGATGCGCCGCTCCCAGTGGGTCATTTGTACTTGATGTCAGACCCTGAGTTGGCCATGTTGCGGGACTTCCTGGGCAAAAATCTGGCCTTTGGTTTTATCAGGCCCTCATCATCACTGGTGTCCACCCCACTGTTGTTCATGAAAAAGAAGACAGGAGACTTGAGGCTTTGTTGAGACTACCACAAATTAAACACCATCACAGTGCACAATTGGTATCCTCTCCCCCTTATTCCTAAACTGTTGGAATGGCTCTGAGAAGCTACTGTCTTCACCAAATTGGACCTGTGTGGAGCTTATAATCTAGTTCAAATCTGGCACAGGGATGAATGAAAGATAGCATTTGGCACCAGGTATGGATATTTTGAGTATACCATCATGCTGTTTGGGCTGACCAATGCTCCTGCCATCTCCCAACATTTTATAAATGACATCTTCTGGGACCTCTTGGAGTTTGTCATGATTTATCTGGACAACGTTTTGATCTACTCTCCCTCCCTGGAGAGCCACCAACAGCACCTATAACGGCTCTGGGAAAACCACTTGTATGCCAAATTGGAAAAATGCCAGTTCTTTCAGTCCACCATTAAGTTCCTAGGGCATTGCATCTCTCCTGAGAGCATTGTGAGGGAACCAAACAAGATCGAGTCTCTATGCAGTTGGCAACCTCCTCGGCGAGTGAAGGATATCCAGTGACTCCTTGGATTTGCCAACTATTATTGGACTTTTATCCCTGGCTTCACTTCCCTGACCACGCTCCTCATTCAGCTCCTTCAGGAAAAGGTCCCATTTCAATGGTGTACCCCGAGCAACAGGTGTTCCAGACCTTGAAGCAGGCATTCATGAAAGAGCCCATCTTGAAACATCCTGATCCCCACTGTCCATTTGTAAATGTGATAAATACATATTAATCAAGCAGCAGCAATTCAGAAATATGGCAATGATTTTAGTAGTTTTTGTCTCAAGAGGGTGTTATTCAATAAAGTCAAAATAAACTGATCGGTTTTTCTACAATTCTGTCTTTGTCTCACCCCAAGATGAAATTTAATGGGAAAAAAGAGGCTTAGCGCATCAGTAACATCTTGTGGGTGATGGCTCCTTTTTTTCTAAGGTATTTAGCAATTTGGAATGCTTTGCAGTGTAATGCTCTGGATAATCAACAGAATCTCCAAAAGACAGGGAGCTTATAAGCAGTCCACTCACTTAGAAGCACAATACAGTAGAATAAGAATGAAATGAAGTAGAGTTTCATGGAACAAGTACAGGTGACAGGAATTCTGAACAGCAGCACTCAAGTTCTGTCTTTTTTCCCTGTTAAGGGCCATATGAATAAATACCAGGTATCTTAAAATTGGCTCACAAACATTTGGTAGTATTAAAGCTATATATATTTTTTAAAAAACTGATTTGCTAGGTTTTCCTAGCCTAGAGTACATCTATATTTAAAAGTTGCATGAAAGTATATACCCATAGACTTTGCAAAATATATTGTCCATGTATTTGAAAATACAAGCAAACAAGTGTTTTCATTGTGAATTGCCTTTCTATGGAGCAAGAAAAATCCTTTCTTCTTGCTGCTGAAACCACAGCAAATACTCCTGTATCCTTTATGAGTTTAGAAGCAACTTTTCTATCTGAGCCCTTGTATACACAATAGAGAAGAAATGCATGACTTTTGTGAAAGGCCAGCATTGACATTCAGAGCTACAGGTTGCATGAACAAAGCTTACCTCAGAACAGAAACCCACTGAACTCAGGCTAGTTAGGATGGATGACAGTTTGAGTTTTATCCTTAGAGCTACTCCAAAATTCTTGACTTGTCTTTTCAGCACTCAGCAATTATGTCTCCACTTGGATTGATATGTAAACCAATCAAAATTATAAGGCTGAGTTTTGCAATCTCATATTGAAAATAACTCTTGCAACTCTGTATATTATTGTAATTCCCAGTGAGTTTAGTGATGCTTAAAGCCAGGTGTGTGAATATAAGCTTTATCCATTTAACTTGATAAGTATGTTATCTTACTCTTCAGAATTCACTCACTATCATAAGCCAAACTATATCCCAAATAATGGTTTCATTTATTTATTTGGAAGATTCACACCATAGCCACAAAAATGTAATGTTATTGTTATCTGCCTGGTAGTCACTTTGCTGAGTTGGGCAACCATATAAATTAAAAAAAATTTTTTAAAGAAAAGCTAATGATATCCATATCCATAGAATAGATCTGAAGTCCCCAGGAAATAGCAAAGGGCACCAATGTGTCCATAGATATCTCCCTTGGCACTCAGTGGACTTTCTTTTAAACTAAGTTTTTTTTTTTAAAAAAAATAGCATACTGGCATATTGCAGGAACACTCTCCACCCCAAGCTCCCAATTTCACCATTATTGCATGAATCCTTTAGGCCTTAGACTGTGCATAAATAGTTATTTAGATAATCAAAATTCTAGACATGCGAACCGTTTGAAAATGTGGCAGCATATCCAGAAAAGAGACAAAGATCTGCAGATGTAATACAAAACATTCGGTAGGCTAAAATAGCATTCTGATAAATCATAATCTAGTAACCAGTTATGTCCCTATGGCAACCCTGTTGAGAATTGGGAAGTCAATCTCCCATTCTAAAATTGCAGGACTGTTTTTGCAGCATTTCTTCCTGTGCTACAATAAAATCAAGTTAATCAACTTAGCTACAGAAGAGCTGTGACATCTTAAGAACAAAGGGGTCTAGTGCCAATCCTGGATCAGCTCCTAGATCATTACTAATGCTGCAACAAGAGAATCACTGAAGAATGCCTTAAATTATATCAGTCCAAAAGAAGAGAACTACACTTATGGGATTTGTTTTGCTGGTTAAAATCCCTTCTAGAACCTCAAAAGCCAGAGGTCATTCTGAGATGTGATATCTGACTTTCAGGACATGAAATATGCATTAATATTTAAGAGAACTTGTACCATGATTATACAATAAGCAGTCTCACAAAACTGTGAGTAATTATATATTTGTTCCAAATATATACAGAGGCTGAAATTTGCAAGTATAATAGTAGATGCTTGCATCATATCTAAATGCACGTTTAAAAAATTCTGCTCTGTAATACACACAGTATGTTCTTTACATTACTTAAGTTTGTGAACTTGATGAAAATTGATCTATTTCTTCCATCATTTTTCCCTCCTGCTCTTTAGTATATAGAAATAATTTTAAGTGCTCCTCTTATTTATTAAGTTAAATCATCATTTCCCAAGGTTTTCCTTTATAAGAATTAGTATAAAGTGATATGCATTTCCACTTAAAGCCTTTGTTGAACTATATCATTATAAATATCTGTAAGGAAGCCTATAGCTGATGGGAATCAAACTTAAAACATATTTTAAAAACCCAGCTATTTCTAATAATTTATTAGGGTCATTCACAAACACATAATATGCAGGTCTATATAATAATAATGTATCTCATTATACCCCTACCATCCTGGCTCCTCACTGAACAACTGAAGAATTCTTATACTACAAATTGGTGATTTCTGACACATTGATGTCTACAGCTGAGATAGCAGGGCTGCCAACTCTCACGCAATCAGCGTGAGACTCACGCAATTCAATCAATTTTGACTGTCTCACTCTGATAAACAAAATCTCACGCTAAACCCCCAAAATCATGGAATGTACAAAAATATCCCTACATTCTCTGATTATATTCCGAATATTCCCCTTAGCTTAGGAGAAGGATGAGCTCCCAGCGCCGCCCCGCCCTGCCCAGTCACCCCGCCCTGCCCAGCCACCCCACCGCGCCTCTTTTCCCGCCTTAATCCTTCTGCCGGCGTCCCGTAACTGTCACGATGCCGATCATTATCGCTTCAGGAAAGCGAAGAGCAGGAGGCTTCTTCGCCGCCCGGGGCGCTCGCAGCCACTTTGCCCCGCCCTCTCCCTCTCTGCAATGTCCTCTGGGACAAGCCAGCTGCCCTAGGCTTTCCAAAGAAGGACACGAGGGGGCTGGCAAAGCCTCTTTACAGCCTCGGCCAGTAATAACAATGGTAAGCAAAGCCAACGGAGTGGCTTCCATTTAACCCTTTGGTGTTTAAATCTTTGGTGATGTTTCTTTATTTTCTCTGGCTGGATTTCTGACCCAGGGGAGAAAGACCATTTAAAAAAGCAAAAAGGACAGAAAGAACACCAAGAAAGAATGGGACAACCCCCCCCCCCAAAAAAAAGAGATCCAACACAACTCTGAATAAAATTATTATTATTTTAAATTTTATTATTATTATAATTATTATTACCACCCCTTTACACGCCTTATGCTCTCTTTTAGCTGATCCAAAAGAGTCTTCCCAAACCAGCAAGGCGAGAAGCGCGCCAGGCTGATCTATAAAGGGGCTGGGCAGCTTTTTTGCAAAATACTTAATAGAAAGGTTGGAGGACTGACAGGATTACATCTCTGGCAGTGGATGAAGGAATCACTTTTTCCTCTTTCTCCTTTGAGTTTAAATCCTAGGTCTCCATGCACCAGATCGACAGGACTGTACTACATTATTATCATATTTTCAAACCCTTAGATAAGGACTCAATAAGGACTTTTTTTGATGCCAGTAGGCTTCTCAGCCCCAAATTGGGATAGCCCTGACTCAACTAGAACATATTCTAATCTTAACACAATTTACCATCCAAAGAGCAGTAAGACCATTAAGTTCAGAATCTAAACTTACCCAATAAATAATATACTGTTTCCTCACTGTGCTCAAGCTTCAGAATACAGTAGATGAGTTTTACAGTTAACAATATGTATATTTATATGAAGCACTCATTATTTGATTAAATGTTTAGTTTATACATGTCTGAAATTATGAACCCCTATTTCAGTCAACAAGTTAGTATATAATTAAAGACTGAGACTATAGCATTTGATATTGGCATGTAGTATGGTATTTGATACAGAAAGAAGAATACCCATTGATGTATTTGCATTATCTCTGTAGTTGTTTCGGGTTTTTGTCTTTTTGTTGCACATTGAATTCATCCTATAGTGGTCTATAGTACATCACTAAGCTAATAAAGTCAGTTGAGGTAGAATACTGCAGTTACAAGTCAGGAACTTCAATTATTCATGGTCAGTGAACTGCATTATTAATATCTTACAAATCCGGTTCAAGTACATTGGTGCTGCTTGCATGTATGTATGTATGTATGTATATGTCCAAATCATGACTAAAGTATGCATCAGATTGCACCATTTAAAATGTAAAATTGTCAAAGCTCCCTACCGTGGAAGGGGGGACACCCCCCTTCCACACCATCCCCCCCCCTCGGTCGCTCCGCTCCCTCGCAGTGTCTCACTCCAAACTATCACTCAAGGTTGGCAGCCCTGAGATAGTGATATTCAGTAAGATACTCTTGTATTTATGTTTTTAAAAATCTGTCACCATATTGTTCAGTGGATTCTGTATTCACTTCAGTTCTTCTCCTTCTGGAGCTACAACTTGCATTTATCATACAGAATCTTGCTATACTCCATCAAAAAAAAAATCATTTATGAAACTTATGAATTCAGGCCAGATTCTCTTTATCATTTCAACTTTTGATGTATTTTTGCATTAATACCCTGTCTACCATACAGCATGTTATATCTTATACTGCCAGGTTGTGCTTCAGTGGAGCTCTGCAATATAATTTCTCATCCATTGTCCATCTTTAGTTCCATGAAAGAATATCTACTGTTTCCTGAATTTTTTAAAAAAAGTTATCATTAAGAAATATGTTCTAAGATCTGACTTACATTTTGTTGTGCTCAATTTTGCTGTACTCCTAACAATTTTTGTCAAAATATCCTGAGCATTTAACTCCACCCAAGAATTAACCATTAAACACTGGTGTTTTTTTTCCAAAGGCGAATATGCATATTAGTTCAATTGTTGTAACCTTCTCTGCTGTTAAGAGTACTGTACCATAATCATGGCTTTCCACAGTGTCTGGTAGTAGCTGCTTTTTGGGAAAATGTAGGGGTAGCACAGAGTAATTAGTGAAATTACTTGTCACGTATGTGTTATTCACTCACATAACAACTGAAAACTGAGAAGAATATCCTTTAATAGGATATAAAATGTAAACTTTAAAAAGCCTTTAAGGGGGTCTATTTTTAATTACAAGCTTTCTGTTATGCTCCAGGTATAGTTACAAAAATACTGCTCTGTAATTAAGGATACAAAAGATTATGGAAGTGCTTTCAATGTTAGTTTTAGCTAAGAAATTTCATAATAGCTTAGGACCAAAATATCTAAAATATGCATCCAGGGGGAAAACATCTAAGACCCAAGCCCAGGGCAGGACATTTATAAACATGGCAAACTTTCTTTTGCTTGAGATATTCTAGCAGTGTGTGTGTGTGTGTGTGTGTGTGTGTGTGCACGCGTTTTCTAACAACAAACTTAAATAACATGTTACATATATGTTATGAACTAATAAAAGCTTTAAATAAAGTTTTATCAAAGCTTAAAGAAAAAGCAGGGTTCTAATCCTGCACTTCTGATTGGCCGATAATAGCGATATTGGATTGGTCCATTCTGGAGAATCTGATTGGCTGTTAACGAGCCATTCTCATTGGTTCAAAGGTTTAATACTTCCATGTTCTTATTGGTTAATAGGTCAGCAGCCTGCCCTATAAAAGGGCTGCTGCTGCCCCAGGTTTTTGCTCTGTTCATGATGATTAATAAAGAGTTGAAGTTCACTGTTCACGGCCTCGTCTCCATTCCTTGCACCCATGCGCAGAACTTAACACTGGCGACGAAGGTGGGATGCGGAGACATCAGAGCTGACTGAACACTACAGAGCACCAAACAGAGTACGTGGCTGAAGGCACATCGACAATGGAACCATGTCCGGAGGCGCCATACCACCCGCTCCATTTGACCCGGCACAAGAAAACTGGGACTCATACATAGACCGCTTCCAGATGTTTCTGGAGACTAACAACTTGAAGGATGCCACTACGGGAAAAAAGTGAGCAGTGTTCCTGACCCATTGCGGGCCTGCCGTCTTTAAGACGTTGAAGACATTAGCGAAACCGGCTGAGGTGAAAACCATGGACTGGGACGTCCTCACGCCCCTTCTACGGGCCCACTATGCACCCACCGTACCAACGCTTGTCCGAAGACATGAATTTTACCAGAGGGACCAGCGGAAAGGAGAGAGCGTTGCAGATTTCATCGCGGATCTCCAGAACCTGGGAGGCCTCTGTGAGTTCGCAGACCTCAAAGAAGCTCTGAGACACCAAATAGTTCTGGGATTAGATGACCAGACGGTACAGAGCAAGATCATGGCAAAAGGGGACATCAACCTTGCTGATGTCATCAAAGACGCTACTGCAGCAGAAGCAACCAGGAAGTCGGCCGCCTGAATGCACCGCACCAACGCACTGCTCCGTCAACTCGCCAGCAATACCTCACCTCGCCTAGAGAGGCACACAACAATGACCCACCACGAGGACCTCGAATCGCCATCAGAAAGTGATGAGGAGGAGGTCAACCGGCTCTGGTCTGAACGTGACCAACGCCACCAGCGGAATCAAAGACTACCGCACCAATGCACAGGTTGTGGGGCAAACCACCCGCGATCAGACTGCAAATTCCTCGACGCGCTCTGCCATTTCTGTGGGAAAAGAGGCCACATCGGAAAGGTCTTTAGAAGCAAGCAAGGATCCAGCCCACTTCAGAGGGGAAACAACTACCACCAGACCACAGAGAATCGTCCTGTGAGTTGGGAACATTTGAACTGCCAATGGAACAACCACTCCTACAGAAATAAAACACCGGCCATTTTATCGAGAAGAGAAGAGGCACACCAAACCATTACAATCGGTCACGCCTCATCGCTAGACGCAAAGAAGATCTGAGTGAAGGTCGCCATCGAAAACCAGCCTTGTGTGATGGAAGTCAATTCAGGATCGTCCCTCTCGATGGTTTCCTGGAAGACTCTTAAACAATTAATCCCTGCCGTCCGGCGTCAAGACCTCAGAGCCCAAAGAATCATACTCAAAGATTATCAGGGGAACCGAATTCTGGTTGTTGGATCCAGCCAAGTCCAAGTATCATTCAAAAATCATACTGTGTCATTATCACTGACCATCGTCAACCGTGACCGGCCTAGCTTGTTAGGCCTTCAATGGTTCGCCCCACTCTCCCGAGGTAGCCAGCATTCACTTCAATGGTTCGCCCCACTCTCCCGATCGAGGTAGCCAGCATTCACCAAACCAGAAGCAACAACTGGGAGGAGGCCATCGTCCAGGAATTCCAGGACGTTTTCACAGACAAACTAGGCGAGTACAAGGGGACCCCGATATCATTTAACCTTAACCCTGAAGTAGCCCCCATCCGCCTTAAGCCTCGTCGGGTACCTTTTGCCCTTAAACCAAAAATTGATGAGTAGCTCGATAAGTTAATAGCCCAGGGTGTTTTAGAACCAACTGAGCACGCTCGTTGGGAAACCCCAATTGTAACACCCATCAAACCGGATGGATCGTTAAGGATTTGTGGGGACTACTGGGCTACCCTTAATCATGCTCTTCAACAGAACGCTTACCCAGTACCAGTGGTACAACACCTTCTCCATTCCCTGGGGAGCGGAAAAGTCTTCACTAAATTAGATTTAGCACAGGCCTACCAACAACTGCCTGTAGATAAAAAAAAAAACCGCAGAGGCACAGACGATCGTTACGCACCGAGGCACATTTAAGTGCAACCGACTCCAATTCGGAGTGAGCATAGCCCCAGGGGTTTTTCAAAGTCTGATGGAGAGACTCTTGCAAGGGATCAAGCGGGTCGTGCCATACTTTGATGACATTTTAATTGCTGCCCCAAATAGAGAAATACTAGAAAAGTGGCTTAAATTGGTTCTCCAGAAATTTAAAGACTCTGGCCTTAAGGTTAAAAAAAAAAAATCAACTGTGTACAGACAAAGTAGAGTTCCTGGGGTACCTAATCGATAAACAGGGCATCCACCCCACTAACAGCAAACTGAGAGCAATCAAAAATGCCCCAAGACCCAGAAATAGAACTGATCTCCAAGCTTTCCTGGGACTCATTAACTTTTACAACATCTTCTTGCCCCAGAAAGCGACCGTAGCTGAGCCTCTACATAGACTTCTCGACAAAAAAGCAATCTGGGTCTGGGGACGCCGCGAGGAGCACGCATTCCGACAAGTGAAAAACTTACTAACCTCAGATGCTGTTTTAATGCAGTATAACGAGACTCTGCCTTTAACAATTACATGTGACACATCACCGTTTGGAGTAGGAGCCATTTTGAGTCATGTGTTACCAAATGTTAGTGAGGCCCCTATTGCCTATTTTTCAATGACCTTATCAAAGGCTGAACGTAATTATAGCCAGATCGACAAAGAGGCTCTTGCTGTTGGATCTGCTGTGAAACAATTTCATGAATATGTGTATGGACGAGTTTTTACTATTGTTACCGACCATAAACCTTTGTTAGGGATTATAGTGGGAGACAAGCCAACCCCCTATATATTGTCACCTAGAATGACTTGCTGGTCGAAGTTTTTAGCTGCGTACAACTATAAATTACAACACCGCCCGGGGAAAGCCATTCCCCACGCTGATACATTGAGCCGTGTCCCACTTCAACGACCCAGCTCCAACCCTTACGACACTCCAGATTGAAATGCTACAGTCACCACCGCTAACAGCCAGAGACATTGCAATTGAAACAAAACGAGATCCTGTTTTAACACGAGTTCTTAGCTGGGTCGAAAGAGGATGGCCAATAGAACAAACCTCTAATGATTTCACCCCTTTCAGAAACCAACAAACAGAATTGTTTTCGCAAAAAGGCTACATCCTATGAGGAGATAGAGTCATCATCCCAGAGCGGTTACAACGAGCAGTATTAAAAACATTGCATGACGGTCACCCTGGCATCATGCGTATGAAAGCGCTCGCACGAAGCTACGCGTGGTGGCTGGGCATCGACAAACAAATCGAAGCCTGGGTAAAGACTTGCTTAAAGTGCCAAGAAGTCAGCAGTGCCCCACCTAGAGCAACTCCAACAGAATGGGAAACCCCCGGGGGCTGTGGTCCCACATCCACGTTGATTTTGCGGGACCTACTAAAGGACATACATTCCTCCTAACAGTCGATGCCTATTCCAACTGGCTCGAGATCCACGAAATGAAGAATACTACAACGGAGTCCGTCATCCGAAAATTGAACAGGCTATTCGCAACACACGGACTGCCAGACATTCTGGTCTCCGACAATGGACCCCAGTTCACCGCCCTGATGTTTGAACAATACTTAGCGCATCCGCCATGCGCTAACTTCGCCAGTGCAACATGTGGCTAACGGCAGGGCCGAGCGCATGGTACAATTTGTTAAAAAAACTCTCCATAAAATGGACTATGGGGACATTGATGAAAAAATAAACAGAATACTCCTACTCCAACACATCACTCCGCACAGCGTCACCAACAAGACGCCAGCTGAACTATTGATGGGACGCAAGCTCCATTCCCACCTCGACCGGCTTCACCCTTCCTACGAGCCAGAGAAACCCTGTGGATCGAGCGGAAAATGCCGCGAGTTCAAGGTAGGCGACTTAGTTTCCGCTAAAAACCTCTCCGGCAAACCATTATGGATCGAAGCAACTGTAATTCAAACCACCGGGCCCAGATTGTACCGTGTGCAAACCTGTGACGGAAAAATATGGAAACGCCATATAGATCAGCTTTGCTCTAGGCTACAACCCAGTTCCCACGACTCCTGGGACACCCAAACTGAGGGGGGAGGGGATGTCGAAGAAACCGAATTCGAGATGGTGGAGAACAGAAGTGAAGGAAGTCAGCGATCGGGTGCAATTAATGAAGAAGGGTCAGGGAGGGGTGTGTCCTCACCACAGAGGAATACCTCAATGGAGGCTAGCCCGCAAAGATCGGAGGACAACAACAACGACAGAATTAGCGGCACTGAGTCATCCAGTGAGAATGCGGAACCGCCGGCACCAGATATGTCCAAAAACGTCCCACCGAAGCTGGATTGCAGACGGGAACCGGTGGGACAGCACAAATCTAATAGACAGTTAAAACAACCCACATATCTTAGAGATTACATCACCGCACCTCTCAAACGGAACCCGGGAGGAAGGGGTGTTATGAACTAATAAAAGCTTTAAATAAAGTTTTATCAAAGCTTAAAGAAAAAGCAGGGTTCTAATCCTGCACTTCTGATTGGCCGATAATAGCGATATCGGATTGGTCCGTTCTGGAGAATCTGATTGGCTGTTAATGAGCCATTCTCATTGGTTCAAAGGTTTAATACTTCCATGGTCTCATTGGTTAATAGGTCAGCAGCCTGCCCTATAAAAGGGCTGCTGCTGCCCCAGGTTTTTGCTCAGTTCACGATGATTAATAAAGAGTTGAAGTTCACTGTTCACGGCCTCGTCTCCGTTCCTTGCACCCATGCACAGAACTTAACAATATATTTATTATAAGCAATGAAAACACATATCAAAAGATAAGAGATAATCTATTACTTAAAAATACTGTAAATTAAGCTAAAAGAAAATTTGAAAAGTTAGGTGTTTCCGAAGTAGTTTTGGTTAGTAAATGGACTTTTGATGTGTACAATGTAATTTTTAACTCCAAATTAAGAGTCATAATTAATTTATTCTCCTCAAAACGGTGTCACTACGTGCAAAACTATAAAACTGCAATTTGCAGGATATGTTGATACACATGGACAAACACCTAAGCGTGAAGAGGAATGACTATATGTCCTTCATTCTCAAGTTAGTTACAATGCTAAAGAAGATGAACAGTGGACTAAAAGTGCCCAATCAACACATATGAGCTATCAGATGACATCAGTTTTTTAGTATTGTTCATCTTTATTCACCTACTAGATAAAATGGGTCTCTTTAGCAATAGAACATCATACTGGCAACAGATAAAACATCTTCTTAACTTACTACTATCCGTACTTTCTGAATTCACTTTTCTCTTATAAGCCTCCAATGAGTAAAATGATGATAGAAGCTTCTTTTACTTTGAACTCTGATCTAGCTTGACTTGCCACACAGTCTTCCTACTGACTAGGGATTATACTTTACGACTTTTCTTTCTTTAGCCATGAAGAGTGAATATCAAACTAGTAGAACTGAGCTCTCTTAAGGAACAACTTTGAGAAGATGCTTGCTTGCTTCCTTGTTTGTTTCCTTGGTCCATTGCTCATTCATTCATTCAATTTATAAAGCCAACAATCTCACATACATCTCTGCATAGCTTAAAATAATTTAAAACATCTCCCCAAAATGAGAAAATTACAAAGAAAAATCAAATAAAAGTATAAACATGCTAAAACATTAAAAACAATATAATCTGCTGCTGAAATACAAAATATTTACAGCATTCAATGACCACTCTGCAGATTCTCCACTACAATTGGATGGCCAAACTTGGTTGTCAAAACCAGCCTTTAAAAGGCCAGTAAGGTCAGGATCAATGTAATCTCCAGAGTGATTATTTTCCAAGGAGTGATGGGTACTATGACAGAAAAGGTTATCCTCGGGGTCCCATCAGACAACATGCCTTAACAAATGGGACACAGACACGTTGGACCTAATGGAATGGATAGATGTAACAGGGGAGAGGCAGTCCCTCAAATAACCCAATCCCACACCATGTAGGGGTTTGTAGTTCATAACTAGCACCTTGAACTGAACTCAGAAGCACAGTGGCAGCCAATCTAGTTCACAGAGAAGAAATGTAGTGTGCTGAATGAGAAAGATACATAACCACCCATCACCACATTTTTGTACCAGCTGCAGCTTCTGAATACTCCTCAGACTTACAGTATATAGAGTGCATTACAGTAATCCATTTGGAAAGTGACCAAGGCATGAATGATTGAGATTAGAGTGGCCAGATTCAAGAATATGTGCAACAGGTGCAAAACATGGAGTTGTACAAAGGCCCCCCTAGTTATCAGTGCCAATCTGCTCTTCAGTAAGGAGTTGAGTGAAGGAGATTTCTCACAAGGCCTCTTTGGAGCAGTGCTACTCTATCTAGAATAAGATATCAGTATTAATTTGGAGCAAGAGGTTCTGCCCTCTAATCCTGCTTTGCAGGATCCTGGAGGGTTCATTTCTGTGCTCCTGCCCCTGTTACACATGTATGTGAAGCTGGGGGAAGATCATTTGCTGCCGTGAGATGAGGTATCACTAGTATGCTAAGGATACTTCTCTGCTCCTAGTGAATTAAGTGATGCTGTTCATGTCTTATCTCGCTGGAAGTTTCCAAAACACAAAGGCATTCAGTGTTGCTCGATTGAGCTGAAGCATGTTGTTCACCATTCCAAACTCAACAGCAAAGAATGGAAGCACAGCTCCTATCTTGCTCATGCCTGAGGCAATCCAGTAGTGCCGCCAATGTTGTTTCAATATCGTACCCAGGTTTGAAACCTGATTGGTAGAGTTCCACATAATCCATTTTATCCATGATTCTCTGAAGCTGTTTCATAACCATCTGCTCAATGACCATCTCTAAAAATGGAAGATTGGACACTAATAGAAATTATCCAATACAGTTGTACCTACCAATAGCTTTTGAGGAAGGGATGAACCAATGATTCTTTTATAGATATGCATAATCAAAGACAGAGTGAGCATATCTGCAAGCGCTACTACTTTTCAACTGAAGACAGACATTAAGAAATTGTAGAACCATGATTGTTCAGTATGTATGTTCAGTCACATGGATGTATCTTCAGTCACATGGGTGCTTGCATGCATCCCCTCTGTCTGGAACCTACTTCCGTCCTTGTTCTCTTGAGGTAATAAATAATGACTGTACCAAAACTGTGGGAATTTCTAATCCAGAAAACTATATTTGATCCTCTCTACTAGCCTTCCTCCGTTTGGATACACATTTTCTTATCAACATTTATTTTACAGAATGGCAAGTTTTAGTTTGTTTTTTTATTGAATCTGCCTGGGTGTTTATTTATTTATTGAAATTTTTATTGTATTTTATTAGATTTAATTCTGCTTGGGCACCCTGAGTGACACAAAAGTAGCTATAATGAACAATTAATAAAAGACATAAACCATCCAATAGCTATATGCTCAAAACAAAAAAATGTTGTGCTGCATCCATTTCAGCACCTGCATCCATTTAGCTATGAAATGTTATTACTCACTTCAACTCTTGACCAACCTTCTAAATATGAAATAAGCTAGAAAATGAAGCGAGCTCAGAAGCCATTTAACCAGGGGTGGGATTCCACTGGTGTAATAACCGGTTCGGTGAGCACATGCACAGTGTTTGAAAATCACTTTCTCCATCACACAAAGCAATCAGCTGTGCCACGCAAAGCAGCTAAGGTTGAAAAAGCAGGAGATAAAGGACAGCCTAGAACCCGGGCTGGCGGGTGAGCCAAACAGAAGAACAGAAGATTGTCAGAGCGAACCAGTTCCCTTTCAGCTGATCTTCAGAGCTACCTGTTCGGTACAACTGAGCCAAACTGGTAGAATCCCACCTCTGCATTTAACCTTGTAAACCAGCTCTAAGATGTAATGTGCAGTGCTTAAGTGAAGGAAAACTTATTTAAAAGACCCCATGATACAGCCAATCAAATTAAATCAACTTCATTTTTCACTAGTTTTACTGACTAAATTTTTAATTATTCGGTGGAAGGGGGATGATTTTTATAGAGTAAGATGAAGATTGTTTATTCCCAAGTAATTGTTAATGGTTGCAAAATAAACAAATATTCAAAAGTATTTTCCCACCTGCCAAGGATTATTTGTCTGCTGCACAGTTTCAGAAGCACAACCTTTCACTTCAGTAGCAACATATCTTGAAAAAAGAATATGTACTTCCGAAGTCCAGCTTCTCACATGAAAAATATGAGATGAACAATGACATTCAAAGGAAAAGAAGTTGGAAGATACCTTGTTTACAATTTATTTGGATCATAATTCATTCCACCTTTCTTTTTCAGACCTTGTTGACCTAAAGATGAATTTATAATCCCACAACAATGATGTAGCATAAATAAATAGATGAAACAATCCAGCAATGACAAAAAGTATCAATGTGATTATCAATCAGGCACAGGGAGACAGTGAGGAACAAGCACCAACCATGCAGGCATATAGCTGCTAATTGGTCAATTACATTTGTTTGTTGCCAACCAATAGCTATTAATTAGGCATTGCTAATTTCACTCTTCTTGGGCTTATCCTCATTGCCTTGTTGCCAGAACAGACCCACAACCATTATTTAAGATGGTGTTACCCTCTATTTATCCTCTGCTTTCCTGTTACAGTTTTAAAGTACTCTTTTCCTGGCTAGAAAAGTCTACTCCCTTACAAAAAAAAAGTGGAAGATGGACTTGCAACTGGTTGACAAACCATACTCAACGAGTAGTCCTTAATGAGTCTAAGTCTACATGGAGGGAAGTAAGCAGTGGGGTGCCAAAAGGTTCCGTCTTAGGCCCAGTACGCTTCAATATCTTCATTAATGACTAAGATGAGGGAATAGAAGGGGAATTTACCAAATTTGCAGATGACATTAAGCTGGCAGGAATAGCTAACACCCAAGAAGATAGGCTCAAGATCCAGATGGAACTTGACAGACTAGAACACTGGGCCATATCCACCAAAATGAAATTCAATGTAGAGAAAAGTAAAGTCCTACACTTAGGCAAGAAAAACCAAAAGTACAGATATGGACTGGGTGAAACCAGGCTCAATAGCAGTAACTGTGAGAGGGATCTTGGAGTCCTAGTGGACAACCAGCTAAATATGAGCCAGCAGTGTGTAGCAGCAGCCAAAAAGGCTAATGTAATCCTAAATTGTATTAACAGAGGGATACAATCGAGATCAAGGGAAGTACTAATACCACTCTATGAAGCCTTAGTAAGACCACACCTAGAGTACTGCATCCAGTTTTGTTCACCACATTATAAAAAAAGATGTTGAGACTCTAGAAAAAGTACAGAGAAGAGCAACCAGGATGATTAGGGGACTGGAGGTTAAAACATACAATGAATGGTTGCAGGAACTGGGCTTGGCTAGTCTAGTAAAGAGAAGGACCAGGGAAGACATGATAGTGGTCTTCCAATATTTGAGAGGCTGCCACAAGGAGGAAGGGGTCAAGCTATTTTCTAAAGCATCTGTAGGCCAGACAAGGAATAATGGATGGAAACTGAACAAGGAGAGATTTAACCTGGAAATAAGGAAAAACTTTCTGACAGTGAGAACAATCAACCCATGGAACAGCTTGCCCTCAGAAGTTGTGGGAGCGCCATCAGTTGAGACTTTCAAGAAGAGATTGGACTGCCATTTGTCAGAAATGGTGTAGGGTCTCCTGCTTGGGGGGGGGGGGTTGGACTAGATGACCTACAACATCCCTTCCAACTCTGATTATCTGTTATCTGTTAAGCTAACCTGTCATGCCTCTGTTGGAGTCTGAATCTGCAGGGAAAGGTGAGTTGGAACAAGAAATGCCAGACATTGAGCAGGCGGCTCCATTGGCCTTGGAGGAAACTGGGGAAGGGCAGAGTCACTCCAGGCAAGGTTTTTCTGAAGTAGTAAGGCCTGCAGGCAGGGAGGAAGAGGCAGGAGGAATTATAAGGGACAGAGATCAGGAGAGGAGTTTGGACAACCCCCTCCTGATCCAAGGGCTCCAGGAGTAGAGAGGAGGCTTAATCAGTGCAGACAGAGCAGTCTACGTGTGAGGAGAGTGCCCTGCCCATCTTCACAAGGCACACTGGGGGAATGAGACTTAAGGAGATGCTGTGGGGAGGGGTATTTGTCAAGAACAAGTGCTGAGTTTCTGAAGTGTGCGTGCAGACATTTGAACTGGCCAAGAGTCCTTGCATTCCTGTGGACGTTCTGGACTAATTTCCTGGATCTTTTGCTCCTTGAACTCCTTGATTTGCCAAATACCTTTGGATTTCTTACTGAGAAACCTTGGTGCTGGACTAATTGCAGCCAGAAGCTGCTTGAGGTTTGTGTGGGGTTTTGTTATCATTCTGCTCGAGACTTGCCAGAAACGTTGGAGTGTTTGGGGAACTTTGGAGCAATAATGGGGTGGTTTGAACTGCCAGCTGTTTGTGTGATTCTTTGTACTGTGCCCTGGGTCATCACTTAACCACAAGAGTTCATTGGCTACTTCACAGAGGTAGAAACATCCTCTCAACTGAGTCAATACTGTAGTAATCAGGGGTGTCAAACTGGCAGCCCACAGGCCAGATACGTCATGCGCAGGCCACACCCACCCCAGCTCCACAAAAGAGGGGAAAGTCACAATACAACACGTGACAACAAAGTGACACTGTATGTTTGACATCTGTGCTGTAGTTGCTCTTATCTTGCATTTCCTGGGGAGTCTGTTTTACAACTAGTACAACTAGTACATAGAATGTTGCCAGTTTAAAAGTGAGCAATTTTTTTTCAAAAATTTGTATTTGTCTTTCTCTGAACCAGCTAGCTTTTCCCCTGGGCTTTAGAAAATAGAAAAATCCAGCAATGAATCATTTACATTGTTTCTTCTTCTGATCGTTGAGTTAAAATGTTTTGCAACTTGGGAAACAATAAAGCAAATGCCCACAGAACTATTTTAAACATAAATAAACATTAAGTATGTAGTGAGAAGGTGGGGACTTTTTATGAACTAATTTGGAAGGCAATAGTGAGAATTCTCTTTAGATACTTAACTAATTTAGAGTATGCACTCTAAAAAGCTGGTACAGCATGTCTTTGATATCTCTTAGTGTAATGAAGACATGATAAGATACAGGGAACAAATCTCAGTATCTTAAGAGATAATGGTAAACAAACATTACTAGGCACAGGAGAAAAGGAGTCACAGTCCCTCTGAGCACACCCTCATTCCTTCTGTGAAAATCTCTGCAACGTAAGTTTCATGATTGTTTTTCAAGTTAAACCATAAAAAGTTACCATCCGCATGCTGTTTCTATGTACCATGTTATTTCTGGAAATATATATGTGGACATTTTAAAAGAAAGATATCCATATGCAATTCAAACAGCTTAATGTTGTTTTGGACTGTACCATTTCTAACTGGTTAAGGAGAGTCTAATCTCCCTACTCTCAAATTTTCCACCCTAGCTTTACTGTAAATGATTTTTTGTATGTTTGCATTCCAATCCCTTTTTAATGCTAGTTTACATATATTTTCACTAGAAAAATGGCTTAAAGAAATAAATATTAGATAACTTTGTCATGGAAGCTACCTACGTAGACTTAACTCCACTGCATTTATTTATTTTATTATTTATTAATCCAATTTATATAGCCACCATTTCACTGGAAGGCACAAAAGCAATACTAGGAGGCACAAAATAATCAAATAAAATAATAATAGTATAAAATGTAAAAAGCCATATTAATAAATATCATAAAAACCAAAGAGCTATGTATAGTTAAGAAGTTAACTGCCTCCATACATACATACATTTTTCCTTCTTTGTGCTTTTACTTGTTTCTTTCCTTGTTTTTTACCCTTATTTTAAGGATATTTGTCTGAAAATGTTTGGCTATATCCCAGGTGTCAAATGTGCCACATCACATTGCCATCATGTGATGTTTTATAACATTTTCCCCATTCACAGAGCTAGGGTGGGCATAGTCTGTGCTTAACACATCTGGTCTGTGGGCTACCAGTTTGACTCCCCAGGATATCTAAAGGCATATATCAGTGCAAATTTATAATTCTTTTACATTCTAAATCTGAAAGTGCATTTGCTTGGTCATAATTAAATATATATCATGAAATTACACACTTTCTACAATTACCAAATAACTAACTATGTCAGTCTGCTGCAAGAAAAACAGCAAAGAAACTTTCAGCACTTTCACAAGTAAATTTATTGTGGTGTTCACTGTTCTGGACTACAGAAAGTTTATGTCATAATAAAATTAGTCTTTATAGCACTACAAGATTCTTTGCTCATTATGAAATTAATATTTATACATTAGATTAGCATAGCAGTGTTATTTTCATTACCATGCTACATACATCTATTTCATTCTATCAAAACAATTTATATTTTTATCCTCTCCTGAAAAATGCTGGCAGGCATGTAATTTCAATTCTATCTTCCTTTGGACTTTATTCCCTGTGAGTATTTATAATCAGATTCAATAGGCAACACTGCTATATTACAGAAATAATTTACATTAATGGGGACAGATACAGAAAACATAAATCTTAGAGTCCTCATTCAAATTATCTTGCATAGAACAAAGTGAAAGGCAAACTGAATAATGGAAAATTTTCCTTAGATTCCTTTAATTGGGGTGGAAATATTTGACTTCTAGACGTACAATTGGACAATTTGTATACTTAATCTGAAAAGTCTCTCAAGATGTTTTAAAGTGTAGCGGTAACATAAAAACTCTCCAGCAAACAACTTAAGTTTTTATTTTATTAAATCTGAATCAAGATCCAAGAACTTTAGCTCCACATCTTTCTCCAGAATCAGCAAACTATAGTAATACAAATAAAAGCATTGATAACTACAAAGCTGTGTTTTACCTCCATTAGTAATTGAGATCACAAATGCTGCCATTTCAATTACTATAGGAGGATTTCATTTTTTGAAATGAAATTTTTCCTGTTTGCATATGCCACCGTTCTAATCCCACAATTCTCATCATCATGCTATAAAGAAATTCCTTCACCCCAAATCCAAATGAGTTTTTGAGACAAAATATTGGTTGGTTATACTTTTCCTCTATTTGCAAAAAAAAAAAGCTTGAATAGCAAACAGGAATTCTAGCCGTCATAGAAACAACTAAACTGAAACTTCAAAAAGGAATGAGAGAAGGAAAAGCATTCTAATAGCCCAGCAACTGAGTAATCAACTTAATGCAGGAAGAAAAAGAAGATGTGCCTCAGTAAGAGACTTTGCAAACTGTTGAAATATGGCATTATATTTTCCATTTATGCTTAACATGAGAGGATATACAGTATGTTTGATCTTATGAATGTGACCAAGAAAAAGTTGCATTACCTACTTCTATGAATCTACAGATTTGCCAATTCTTCATACAAAAAAATCATGCCAATACCTAGAATTACTATTGCCTGATGGCCAATCTCAAGAGGCAATATTAGTTCTGCTAGTGGGAAATAGAATACTATACTATATCATCTTTCCTAGCTGCAGAAAGGTTCAATCCAAGGAAACTATATCACATAAATAGAATTGTAAGAACTGATACCCTACTTAATGAAGAGATTAGTCTCTACAATTGAAATAACAGAATAGCACTAATTAATTTGGAAGGAATAATATAATAAAGGCGGCAAAAATTATATTAGAATGCAAACAAGGGAGTTTACCAAATCTTTCTACAATAAATTTATATACATATGTTCATAGCATGTCATGATTTAGATTACATAGATTCAAATCTATAATATGTAAATTTTCCATCCCCTGACCATCAAAGGAATTTAGATTATCTGTAATATCTTCTAGTTTTAAAAGTCATGTTTTTTCTCCTCTAATCAATTTAGTCATCTCTGCACTGATAGCATTCTTGTAATTCATATATTCATATCTTTTAAATTAAACATTATGTGAAGATTTTTTTTCTTAAAAAAAAGAATAAAGCATCCTCAAAATTTATGAGCAATAGCTTCCTGGCAGCTTTGTAAAACTTGGACAAATCAAGATCTTTAAAGATCTCTCTAGATAATTTTCAAATCAGTAGCATATTTTCTCTTGCTCTAATTCTGTCTGTATTTGTCTGTCTGTCTACCTATGGTGTAATTTTGTGAATTGTTGCATTGGTAAATGAATAATAAGAAAAGAAATATTTGCTGAACTGATATAAACTCCAACCTATGGCATCTATAATGGGAACATTGACATCACTAGGTATCATCCAGGACCACAATGGAAAACAACCCTTAGAATTTACAGTGCAATAACCTATAATTTACCTTGTCTGCCATTATCATAGAAGAGCCTCCATGGATTCCTAGAATGGGTGTGAGGGTCTGGGCAGAAATGAAGTCCAGGATCTGGGCAATAGCTTCCTGGTCAGTATCATCAGCAAACACCACACCTTGCACCCTCCGTTCAGACATGATATCGCAGATGCGGGTGATGATGCTCTTGGGATCTGTTTCATTCATGGCCACGAGTTCCACCCGAGGTATAAGAGAGAGGTGATGGAAATCATCCTTCTTGTGGGCATCTGTGATAGCTACTTCATCAGAGGTACCCACCAAGATGACAGCAATGCCAATGCTGGGATGGTTCTTTTGAGCCCAAGCCATACCGCCTGTTGTTGCTAAGACTGCCAGCAAAAGCCAGAATTTTGAAGAATAGCACTCTGCTCTGGGCCTCATCTTCAGCTCTTACACTCCCTGAAATGAGACAAAAAATAAAAGTTTCAATAAGGTATATATAAACCACAGAGATTTAGGGATTTACAGGCATACACTGTTAGCCATGTTACTTATAGAAAGAGCTGTGGTGGCACAGTGGTTAGAATGCAGTATTGCAAGCTAATTCTGCTGACTGTCAGCAGTTCGATCCTGACTGGCTGAAGGTTGATTCAGTTTTCCATCCTTCCAAGGTCAGCAAAATGAGGACTCAGATTGTTGGGTTTTATGCTGATTCTGTAAACCATTCAGAGAGGGCTATAAAGCACTATGAAGCAGTATTTAAGTCTAAGTGCTATTGCTCTTGCTATAGAGATACAGATTATTGGTCTATAAAACTCTACTTTTTTGGCTTTGAGTGACAGAGACTTTCCAAGGTTTCCATGCTCCTTTCTAAGGAATTTATTTTTTCAGTCCATTGTCTAACACTGATTAATATCATCCTCAAAACACACACACATACACAGAGAGAGACAGAGAGAGAGAGAGAGAAACATCCGGAATTCAGTAATAACCAAAACTTATTACTATAACTTGTTTCAGACTTCAGTAATCATCAAGGAAAATTTTTTAACTTTACTTTGTGAATAAAAGTATGTGGAGGAGGACTAAGGCTCTGATCAGGAACAGAATAATCAAATAAGTAGTCATCAACTATTGTTCTACTTAAAATCACAGGCTGAAACATTAATGTACATTGGTGATCCTTGTGAAATTATTTTAGCTGCAGCCCTAGATTATAATTAAATTCATTTTTGCCTTGCCTCCCATTTGTTTTTCCAAAAACAACTTGCCAGCAGCTTCTCCTCCCTCAAAATAATTCAAAAAGAAGATAAGAAAGAATCATGTGGCAATAAAATGTCTCTCCTATCAACTCTTGTGTTCATTCAAAAAAGTTTGAGGTATTCTTGTTTTGATAATTTTAATTATAAATTGTCCTAATAATTTTAATTATTAATTATAAAGTCAAATTAATACTTTCACAATATGGAATTGTAGTGAAAATGCCTTCTGTCAATACTATTTTTTCTTAAATAACAATCCGCTGGCTTCAGGGTTAGTTGTGTTTCTTATTTTCTTTTTCAAGAACTGCTACTGTTTGCCTTAGTCTCAAATCTTAGAACTGGTAGACTTCAAGCTAATGGAATAGCCAATATATTTTTATTCATGCCTTGGAAATGTTGTCTTTTTCTAAACAATGAAATGATGAAGACCTATGAGGTCATCAGTGCAACCCTACTAATTCCACAGTTTTCTCTTTAGGACACTTTATCTTGTTTTAAATAACATTGAGCTCTTTTCATCTGCAAAGTATTTTCCAAACCACAGCTAATTAATCCTCATAGTACATAGTAGCATACATATTGCTAACATTGTTTTCCATATCTGAAAATCATAACATTGAAGTTTACCTTGTATGTTCTGAGGCTTCCTTTATCAGTACAAAAAAAAAAAAAAAAAGTAGTAACTGGCATGTAATCTGATGCTCAGGCCATAGATTCATGTTACTTACTTTGCTAATATGAAATCATGAAATTATTGGAAAGTAGTACTATTCAAATCTAAAATTTGGCCTAATTCTCCTTCTGTGATGATGTATAATATGTCACAAGTGCTCAGATTATCATTAAATTCTAAAAGCTCTTTTCTTTCAATTTCATCAGAAGTTAAGAGCTCAGGGCAACTTGCTTAATCTCTTTGATTATAATCCATCCCTAGGTTCACCATTAGATTCCAGATAAATATCAAGAGCCAGAGGGAGAAATATTAGTGACTGCACTGAAGGGAATCTCTTTACTAATAAAGTAAGTGAGAGGAATCTAATACAGTTTTGTATTTCATTTAGTCTAAATACTGTAGAACTCAGAAAATTGCTGCCCATGCAGTAACATCACTACTGATATAGTCTCATGATAATAAAGTAGTCCTAGAGGATGCTGTTACATCATATGTTCCCAGTGGTCCCAATTAAAATATTCTGCAAAATCAATCTGTCTTCTCCTACTTAATGGATTTTCTCTGATGAGTTTGGAAGAAAAATAAAGAGGAATGATTTCCAAGGAGGAAGACAATGATATATGGAAACTTGTAAAATTCCTTGTTCTGTTTTACAACAGAAATCCCAACAACAAGCAGTGATCACATTAATGGTACTAAAGTTACACATATGTATGAAACTCACTCAGTGCCTTCAAAAATTATTGTAAAAATCATTAAGCTATCATTAGACAATTATCATTGAACAAATGGGTAGCTACAGACACTAAATTGGACAAATAAATAAAAACAAAATTCAAACAGATATTGCTACTTTACTATTTCAAACAAGGATCAAATCCACTTGCCAAACATTAAAGGAAAGAGTGCATGAAATATCTATTGACAAACAAGACCTTGAGAATCTAATTTCTGTAGGGCAGAACTGTTGCCATCAGATTGGTTGTTGATTGGTTATATGCCATCAAGCTATTGCCAGCATTTAATTACCACATACATAGACCTGCTTTGATGATCAGTTTCTAAACTAGCCCTTCAAATCTTACAATTGTGTACCCATTGTTTGTGGAATCAAACCCATTTATCTATTTCCTTCCACCTTTCTTCATATTGTACACTTATTCGAATAATGTCTCTAAATATGATAATTTGAGTGTGATAATTTGTACCTCAAATGAAAACTCTGAATTAATTTGTTCTATGATCTATTTGTTTACTTTGTTGGCCATCCATGGTATTCTTGGGAGTCTTCTCCAAAACCATAGCTGAAAGCATCAATTTCCTATCCTGATTCTTCAAAACCACGTTTACACCTGTAGAGTAACAAAGCAAAACTACTGCCTGCATGATTCTGATCTTTGTAGATACAGACATGTCATTATTGCATTTGAATATCTTTTCCAAGTCCTTCATTGCTAACCTACAATTGCTCATATGTATGCTATTTTTCCACTGCTTGTTCCTTTACTGTTGATAATCAGTTGTAAACACTGAAGCCATCCATTTTAATATCTTCATTGTCTGTTTATTTTTTAATTATTTTATTATTAAAATATATATAGCAACCATCTTGATCAATATCTCTGGGTGGCTAACAAAAAAAGCCAAACATAGTACAAAAAATAAAAGGCAACTAATTAAAAAACATAGTCAGGGCACCCTTACAAAATCTAAAGCATAAACCTGTCAAGTGCCAGGAAAATCAGGAGATCCAGACAGTTGAAATGGGTATATAGATTTATTGAAATTTTTATTGAGCTCTCTACAAGAATCTGAACTACTAACAGCCAAGGGAAATTAGCAGGAGATAAGAATAGAAGGAATTCAAGGTGGACTGGACTTAAATTTCTTGTGGAAGTTAAGGGACTCATGACTGATGATGCGTTTGACCCCCCCCTGAGGCTCAACCTGACTATCTCCTACAAAACTACAAGCTCACATACTGGGCTCCAATACGTAGGAGGAAAACCAAGTTCTAAAAAGCCAGTAGGGTTGGGGCCATCCAAATCTCGGAGGGGGGCAGATACCCTCAAAAGAAGATATGCCCAATTCCTTCATTGAAGCATGCCAGCTCTGCCAGCTCTGGTGGGATGGACCAAAACTACTGGAGACAGGCAATCCTGTAAGTAATCTATTGCCATTTAGTCCTTTAAAGGTAACAACCAGCACAATGAATTACACTCAGAAATCTACTGGAAACCAGAGCAGCTCACATAGCATTGAAGTTATATGGACATATTATGGTGCATTCGAATTGGATGTGCCACAGCTTTCTAGACCATTTGAAGCTGACAAGTTTTTCAAGGACAGCCCTATGTAGAGCACATTACAGTAGTTCAGCCAGAAAGTGATTAAGGCACCAGTGAAAAAAGTGACGTATGATTGTTTTCACAGTTATGAACTTTCCAACACTCCCATGATCACGTGATCAAAATTCAGATGTTTGGCAGCTGGTTCATATGTATGATTGTTGCTGTGTCCCAAGGTCATGTGATCACCTTTCACCTTCTGACAAGCAAAGTCAATGGGGAAGCAGGTTCACTTAGCAACCAGGTTACTAATTTATCAACTGCAGTGATTTACTTAACAACTGAGGCAAGAAAGATCATAAAATGGGGCCAAATGTACTCAATAACATAAATTTTGGTCTCAATTGTGGTCGTAAGTCAAGGATTACCTGAAGTAAGAGGAAAATGTGTTTGGTCATATGACCTAGATAACTGAATTAAACAGCAGAATGACTTAATAATTTCTGCCAATCCAATGATTTATAATTGTGAAAATAGTTTTTCTAACAACTAAAACAGTGGACATCATCAATTGGAGCATACAGAAAACAAATAAATTATTTTATTGGTAAAGTTGTTGGAAGAGCTTTATTGGACAAGCAAAGACATGGCCAGGGATGATTGTGGAGCAGATCACCAATTGTTATGTGCAGGTTCTAAGTTATGCTAAACAGAAGAAAGCCAACCAGTTTGCATGATATGATCTTATGCATATATGTTCCATTTTTGAGGAAAATATCAAAATCCCTTGGAAGTCCTGAACCTAATGAATAGGGGACAAGAGAACTGTGAAATGAACTTAAAATAGCTAATAAGGATGGATGTGAAAAGAGGTTGTCAAAGGTAATAAAACAAAAGAAAGCAAACTAAATGTCAGAAGAAAGCATGAAAATTGTCAAGAAGAGTAGAGAATCCAAAGCATATGAAAAACAAAAAACTTGAGACCGAATGTAAAAATAAAATTTCAGAAAACTGTTCTGAAAGAGACAAGGAGCAATACTATCACGTTTGTAAAGAAATCAAAGATGAAAACAGATATGGAAAAAAATAAGGAAAGTCTTCTAAATTTCCAGTGTCTTATTGATATGCTAAAGGAAGTCAATGGCAGATGTAAAGAAGCTCAAATAAAGATTGGAGTACATTGAAATTTTACACAGTAAAGATCTTAACATTCAAGATGTCTTAAAGCAAGGGTCCCCAAGCCCGAGGCCACAGTCAACTACTAGGCATGGCCTATTTGGATTTGGGACACATGAGTGGCTGGCTGGCTGGCTGGCATGCAGCTCCACTTGTGCAAGTAGTGAATCAGTAGGCAAAAACACACATGCCACTCGCGTGTCCCGGTTTCCTTCCCCTCAGCCTGACTGCCAAGCCGCAAAGGTTGGGGACCACTGTCTTAAAAGATATTCCTTACTTACAACTACTAGAAGATAAAATGAGATTGGCACTTTGGTTATTGTGAAGTCAGAAGGCTATAGGAATTGATGAAATATCTATAGAAATATGGAAAGCAAAATAAGAATAATCAGTAAAGGTTCTAACAAAACCATGCCAGCATATCTGGAGAATAACACAGTCATCAACAGATTTCATCATTTTTAAAGAAAGATAATTTAACAGAGTGTTCAAACTTGTATAAAAGATCCTTAATTTCACATTGTAGCAAAAAAAAAAAATGCTCAAGATTGTCTAATGCAAATCAGAATACTATGGAAAAAGGGGAAATGGCGGATATTTAAGTCCATTTTAGAAAATGCAGAGGAACAAGATACATTATTGCAGATACATGCTGAATAATTGAGAAGGATAAAGAACACCAAAAGAAGTCAAAGTCAATTTCATTAACAATAGAAAGGCCTTTGATAGTGTCAACCATGTCAAACTAGAATGTGCTTAGGAAAAGGAAATCCAAGAACATTGTTGTTCTCACCCACATACAGGACAAGAAGTCACAGTGCACAGCAAAAGAGACTGTTTGCAGTCAGGAAAGAAGTGAAGCAAGGCTGTATTTCCTTTCTTCTTTTTTTCAGTGCCATTGTAACTTTGAACAGTCATTAAACTAAATTGACTATAAAACTGCTTAGTTACTCATCAGTCATAGCACAAACATTTCTTGGAGATAACTGTCAAAGAGTTGCCTGTGCAGCCTAACAGAAACAATACAGTGTACAGTGTACACAGGTACAGTGCATAATATAGTATATGCTGTAACCTTCCTGACTATGACACTAATATTCTTTCTTTGTTTCTCATCTCCTGAATAGTAAACCATGTGATTAACTGACTGAAAATGCCCAGTTCCAATTCATTACAATTTGGCTGAGATGTTGAAAATATACCAGTAGTCCTCAAGTTACAGCCATGCATTTGGTGATTGTTTAAAGTTACAACAGCACTGAAAGAAAGTGATGACCAGTCCTTGCATTGATGAATGCCAGAGCATCTGCACCATCACTGGTTTAAAATTTGGGAACTTGGCAAATGTCATGTACGTATGATTGTCACAGCATCCAGGGATCATGTGGTTGTCATCTATGACCCTCCCAGCTGATATCTGGCAAGCAAAATCAATGGGGGAAGCCAGTTTTGATGGATGAAATGATTCACTTAACAACTTCAATGCATCGCTTAATTGTGGCCAAAAAAAGAGGTTGCAAATCAGACGTGACTCACTTAACAACTGCCTTGCTTAGCAACAGAAATCCTGGTCTCAGCTGTGGTTGAAAGTGGAAGACTACCTGTACTCAATTCATTCAATTTTTCACTATATTGAGCTTTTCCACATAAATGCTTCTTATGTTCCATGTTCCCATTATAATTCTGTCTTTGCAGTTTGGGATTTTATTTTCCTCCATTCACAGCATCAGTAACTAGATGCCCCACAGGCTTTAATCTAACAACTCACTGCACCATTAGCGATTCTCAGCTCTTCCTCAGTAGAGTTTTTTGAGTGCTCTGACCTGAGAAGCTTATCCAGCACTATATCATCAGTCGCTGTTTATCCATATGATTTTCTTGGTAAAATATTGGAGTTGTTTATCATTACATTTTTCTCACAGTATGAAATGACGCCTTAGTTTCCATCATTTTCCTATAGCGCTGCTGCCCTATACAGTAGCCCATTTGTTTTAGATCGGCACTGGGATGGTCTTGGGAACATATACTTTTGGCATCAGTCCCCACATTCTATGCTTATCCTTCTCAAGAGCACGCATACACATGCACACAGGGAGACAAACCTGCATATACAATGAAGAGGCAAAATAGCAGGGATGAGAGTTGATTAACCAGTATGAGTGTCGATTAACCATCATACACTCTGCACGTTTTCTTTACCATACATTAATGTTGTTGGTTTTTTATTTTCTTTTTGTCTTTCATCCCCTGAGGATTTTAATGGTATTTTACCTGGTTGTGCAAAGCCTATTAACAATGTATAAATAATATTAATACAGTACTTTGATGTATTTTGTAAAATAGAATGCGAGGTTATAGCGGCCAAGAATTAGGCAGGCAGGCAACAGGAAAAGAGTAGTGCAACCATAAACTCATGTATAGCTTTTGATAATGATGAAACCAAAACAAATCTAATCAACGTTATGAAACGATTTATTGCAAAAAACAGTTATCGGAGGCAAAATCTTTTCAGATGTAAGTTTATATCTTAAGGTATTCAGGGGGTAGTGTTAGGAATATAAGTCACCCAACAGCTATTTGGGTTGGAAATATATAAACCAGGATAGACATTTTAATACTGCCTCTTTAAGAAAATCATAAAAGTGTAATTGGGTGTGGTTTCTCAAGGCCATAAGATGGAGCCAGAAACCTGGGTTCTTTAGTCTTAGTCTCAGAAGAGAGTGTGTCTCAGTGAGTCTCTGTTTTCCTTCTGTTGAATATTGCCGTTCCTCCTAAATGGACTGTTATTCTTGGATTTGATGTAAGTCTGACACTGAACTGTTTTTTGATACTGGACTTGGTTATTGGATTATCCCTGAACTGAAAACTGACTGACTTACCTGTGAATGACTTTGGACTGCTTATTTTGAACTTTGCTTAAACCTTTATTGGAAGTAAAAACCTACATTTACTGTACAGTGTATTTGTGTGCTGTGTGTGTATTATTCTTTACTTATCTCAATAAGTCTCCCTGTATGCGCTCAATCTCCTAACGGGGAATTACCTCAACAGGTACCAAAAATTAGGCCCCATGGGCCATTCATAATTGTTTCAGAACACATGTTAATCAAAAATCATTTGATATGCATCAAATGATTAAAGAAATGTTTAGAAGAAAATAGCAACCAAATTTAACATTTAATGCATTAACATATGATTAATGTTTATGGCAGGGGGGTCAAACTTGTGGCCCGTGGGTTGGATGCATCATGCGTTGGCCACAATAACACCCAGTTAAGCAAAGGGGGGGAGTCATGATATATCACATGATAATGCCATGATGATGTAAGTTTGACATCCCTGGTCTATGGGACCAACTTTTGGTACAATGCATATTTTGTATTGGATTAATGAAGGGCAATTCATTAATTCATGTAATTCCATCATGGAATTACATGAATTAATGAATTGCCATTCATTCACATGTGATGGAATTCTCTGACCCTGGAAACAAAAACATGCATTTCTAAAATATTACAAAGTGTGACAATTGTTCTCTGTGTTCCTGTTAATACATTCCCCCAAACATTTTCCATTTAAGAGGTCCATTATACTGTTCGTTTTTCTTCCTTGCAGGCTTAATCTTTCCACAACTGATTATTACTTTCTTTCACTCTCTTTTGTCAAAGCTGCAATATCAGAGGAGGTGTGATTTTTCCAGCTTTTTCCTTGGGACCATTAGATTTGGGCTGGACTAAACGTGCAAGTTTAAAATTTTAATACATTTCAAAATTTATAGTATTAAAATGGTGCTTAATTGGTGTTTTTCAAATAATCATACTTTATTCATGTGGCAAAGCATTTATGATACAAAAATTTATTATGCAAAGATAATCAATAACATATTGGGCTTTTTAGATGCCTAAATTAATAATAATAATAATAGATACCTAAACTGCATGAGAAAGCAGCAAGCAGGATATGACAAGAGCCTCCTTTACCTATGGTTCCCTTAGCAACAAGCATTCAGCAGTGTACCGCTTCTCATACTGGAAGTAATATACAACTGTCACAACTAGGGATCTTTAATTTGATTCAGTATGGTTTGTCAAGTCTGTTTTTTAAGCCACTTAAATTATCAGTCATTACTGTCTTTTAAGGAACTGAATCCTACTGTTGTTTGTGTGAAATAGTATTCAGTTTTGTCCAATATGAGTATACCACTACTTATTTTAATTGAATGATTCCCAGGGAGAAATAATATTTTTCTGTGTCTCCTTTTTTTTATGCCATGTATGAGTTCATGCATCCTTATCAGATCTTCACTTCTCTTTTCAAAGAAATCCACATCCCAAGTTTTTCTTGAATGGGCCTTCTTCACTCTGATTTTTCTTATAACCATGCGACTGGAGTAGCACATACATTTTTAAATAATTAATAAATATTGTTGAGTGCAGTGAAGGGATATAAAAACTTGAGATGTCTATATTTGAAATGCAATTCTACCAAAATTTATATACTGGCATCTCAGTTTTTCTTGAGATTTATGTATTATATTTGAAAATATTTGAAAATTTGTTTTCTCAGTTTGTACGTTCAAAGCAGAGGTGGTATTCAGCAGGTTCTGTCCAGTTCTGGAGATCCGGTAGTGGAAATTTTGAGTAGTTCAGAGAACCAGCAAATGCCACCTCTGACTGGAGAATTTACAGTATCCTTCCCCTGCCATGCCCCTCAAGCCATGCCCACAAAACCAGTAGTAAAAAAAATTTGAATCCCATCACTGGTTCAAAGCACTCTAATGCCCATATGAAAAAAATATTTGGGAAATGCATCCTTGGTCCTCTTTTAATTGCAACAAATGAAAAAGAAAAGCAAAATGATTTTATACTATTTATTACAGGTGTGTATTTTGTCTATACATCTAATCATAGTGCAGGCATAGTACCAATTTTTGAAGAATATTCAAAACACCTACGATTTTGAAGAAAGTTTACAAAATGGGATGGGATGGGATGGGATGGGATGGGATGGGATGGAATGGAATAGAATAGAATAGAATAGAATAGAATAGAATAGAATAGAATAGAATAGAATAGAATTCTTTTATTGGCCAAGTATGATTGGACACAAAAGTAACTTGTCTCTGATGCAGCTTATATACAAGCAACAAGTAATAAATCATGATCCTAATCATCCTAAAATACATTCAACATATATTATAAGATACACCACTTGTTGATAGTCATGGGATATTAAATAAGCAATCAACATAAATCATACTAGGATAACAAATAAAACAATTAATATAAATCATAAGATACAAGCAACAAAGTTATAGTCATAAGAAAATAAAGATAGGTAATAGAAAAAATAATAAGGATAATAGCAATACATCTCTACTAGGTAGTTTGACAGTATTGTGGGAATTAGTTGTTCAGCAGAGTGATGGCATGGGGGGCGGGAATTATCATTGTGTCTAGTTGTTTTGGTGAGCAATGCCCTATGGTGTCTTTTTGAGAGAAGAAGTTGAAACAGTTTGTGTCCAAGATGTGAGGGGTCTGTAGATATTTTCACAGCCCTCTTTCTGGCTCGTGCAGTATACAGTTCCTCAATGGAAGGCAGGCTGATAGCAATTGTTTTTTCTACCATTCTAACTGTTGGAGTCTGTCTGTCTTATTTGGTTACAGTGCCAAACCAGACAGTTATAGAGGTACAAATGACAGACTCAATAATTCCTTTATAGAATTGTATCAGCAGTTCTTTGGGCAGTCTGAGCTTTCTGAGTTGGCACAGGAACAACATTCTTTGTTGTGCTTTTTTGATGGCATTTTTGATGTAAGGTGTCCATTTTAAGACTTCAGATATTATAGAACCTAGAAACTTGAATCTCGGCTGTTGATACTGTTTGTCTAGTATTGTATGAGGTGGTAGAATAAGAGGGTTTGTTTTAAAATCTACTATCATTTATACAGTTTTGAGTGTGTTCATTTCAAAATTGTTCTGGCTGCAGCACAAGGCTAAATGTTCAACTTCCCGTCTGTATGCAGATATAAAGAATTTACTACTCTTTCATCGCATATGCCCTTCCTCTCACTCTTACAGGACAGGTTCAAATGCAACAAAAGGTAATTGAAATTAACACAAAAATGAAAAAATTCAAAATAATATCAAAGTTATGCCACAAGAGGAAATGGAGAATAACATCTTCAAGTGAATCTGCAGGAAATTTAAATTTAACTGAGGTTAGAATTTAGCCAAGTTATTAGAAGTAGAAAATCAAAATGCCACAAGAATATTAATACTGCACTTTTATAAAGGTTATTTCTAAGGCAAATATCAATAAAATATAAACGCATTGTCAATATAATATGAGAAAAAGCCAGTTTGATCTTTCTACCTGGCTAAAAAGTGAAAGACTATGAGTTCAAGTCTTGCCTTAACCATGAAAAACCAGCTGGGTTATTTTAGGCCAATCACTCTCTCTCAGCCCAACCTACCTCACAAGGTTGTTGTGGGGAAAATAGGAAGAGGGAGGTTGTTGGATATGTTTACCCCTTAAGTTATCTGTAAAAATAATAAAGGTAGGGTACAAATAAAAAAAATCAATGGCAATTAGTATTACTGAAAAGAGTCCTGGATTTATGAAGTTATTGATCCTAGATTCGGATACCACACTAGAGGGTATGTTCTGTAGAATCTGTTACGCTTTTAAATCTCTGTTTAATAGTTGCCAAACACAAGTAAAGCATAGTGCTTTTTTTTAGGGCTAAGAGCTGCATTTAGGCCAAAAATGCACTATCAAGGTTGTACCTAAACGTCTTTCCGAATAATTTTAAAAAACCTTCTTTGGTATAGCTTATACCCTAATAGACAGTGAACAAATGTAATAATGATTTATGGTTTTCATATATGTGTATAATGAAGATCAGTTCCTAACACTCAACATGGTTCTAGTATCATAAAAAATTCCACATTGTTCTGTTAATTTTTGGAGTCTTTTAGAAAAGATAGAGATTATTAAATCTCTTATCTAAACTCATTAAGATTTGAGTTTAGGAGTTCATATCTAATATTAATATTAGTCAGGGGAACAATGTTTTAATAGATATCTAAAACTACAAGTAATGCCAACATCTATTATCAAGATACATGAAAATAGTACAATAGCTTATGATGCAAGAAAATAGCCCAGGAATAAATTAAAGAGAAAGAAAACAATAGCCTGTGATGAAATGACTAGGTTAATTTTGCAGACAGGCTTACATTTATGGATAGATGTGAGAGAAACTATCATAGCATAACCTGTTGGGTGTGTTAAGCCTGGGTTCCCCAACCAGGGTTAAGGAGACAAGCTAAACAGAATGTGCAGCCTTAGTCAGATAGGCACACAGATAAATGAGTGAGATATGCTTGTATGTTTGTTAACATACAGTAAAAATAACAGATATGCTTGTGCTATCAAAAGATAGTTTATTCCATTTAGAGTTTATAGCATAGTCAAAATAACAGTCCATTAGTCATGTATCGTATCAGTCAGTCCATTCAAGGATATTCAATTAGCAAAGTCCGTGTAGAATATCCTATGTCAGTTCACTTACAAATCAGTCCTTTCTCTCTCCTTTTCCAGTAGGGGAAAAATGCAGTCTTCAGTCTATCCAGTAATTAGGGATCATCAAGCCAAAGAGAGCAAGCTGACGTTCCTTGCTTCTTTTATGGTGCTTTCACAACCACTCCCTTAATTACATTCCTATATTTAAAGTTGCAGACACTTTAACTTATAAACCATAATAACATATTTATTATTTTACCTAAATCAGTTAGGGTAAACAATGTTATCCCTAACAGGGTGTACTAGCCTCAAAAGGAAACAAAACTGCTGGACTATTCCAGGATGATTTCAAAGTACTCTGAAAATTGTCTGATAGACTTTGACTCTTGTGGAGGGAGAAGGACCTGGTGAGCAGCAGCAGAAAACTAAATCCAAAACAATGTATCATCTTGTTGCTTTAAATTGACGTGAGCAGCCAGAAAATAATCTGATTCTATGGAAGAAGTGTTTGGGATACTCTCTGGTAAACAGCCACTGCCTCACTCCCATCGCACTGAAAGAAATAACTACTGGCCTTGTGGTATTTTTGCTGGGTTTGGTAGGACTCTTCTTTTCGCTTTCATATTCATTCCTTTTTTCTTTTTAAATATTTTGCTCTGAGATTTCTTTTGCTTTTTATTCAGTAATTTCTTCTGAGCAACCTAATACATTTCTCTCCCAGTCAGATAAGAACCTTTCCTCCCTTCTCCACATATATATCTCATCATGTATTTTCTATAGAGATAATGTAATTAGTGTAGAGTACAATGCTGCATTTAGTTAGAAAGCCAATTTGGGCAAGCTTTTTTGTCTATAAAACACCATGTTTATAAATGAAACTAGTAACAAAGCATAATATGTTCAGCCACCAATTGTGGCAATCATGTATGTTCATTATGATGGACTGGAGAGCATTTTCCCTCAGTTTTAGAAAGGAGTTGGGACAGTGTGGAAAATTAATCCAATTCTTCATATAACTATTTTATTCCCCTTTAACTGTGGATGACTCTCTGGCAAATATCTATGCATCTCAGAGAAATCAGATTCACGAATGTTCATATAAATATTTTTATTAAGTCAGTTTTATTGACAGGGTAATTTTATCTGCAGGTTTTACTATATCTAAATATCTACTATCAACTTTAGAACATTTCAGATGAAATATTTTGGATCTAGTTTGATGTTCTTTAAAGTCAAACTCTTTAATCATATTTTTTTATCTTACTAACTGATTTAACCTGGACCCAACATGTAAGCACACAGAATTATTCTAATGGACCAATTAGGTGACAGGATTCCATCCTCAACATTTATAATTGCACTTTATTCTTTTTAATCTTGCATTTAAACAAACATGTATTATTGAAAGGTTTGAGCTAACAGCACTGAAACTAGTTCCTAAGTATGTAGTTTAAGTAATTTCCTGGGGGGTTTGCTACACTATTTCAATCAGACCTATCAGATTTATATTGTTCACTTCAATTTTAATTTTATTTACAGGGTTTTAAAAGTATAAGTAGAGTATATAAATTGTAAAGGAAGCTCTAGATGTAACAACTCTATCTCTCCTATAGTGTAGTCAGGCCTCACAGTGTTGTACTGTCTCTGAATATCTAGATGTAGCAGCTCTATCTCTCTTTTCCTTTAGTCGGGCCTCACGCTGTTATACTGTCTTTGAAGTTCTAGTTGTAGTAGCTCTCTCGTGCAATATTGCAAGTCTTGTATTCCTCTCCTCAGGAGTTTCTTGTCTATTCTGGCATTTCATTTTTGTAGCATTTGATTGTACTTGGCCAATTACCTGATGTTTCCTTGGAAGGCTGATGGCCCCTTGTCAGAGAGAGCCTCCTTGGTTTTTGAAAGAACCAATCCTGCATACTAGAGGGAGCCCCCTTGTGGAGTACTGTGAAGCTGTTACCATGTACTGTGAAGCCTTTACCATGGCTACTCCACTGTGCTGTACAAGTAGAAGTCATTTTAAGGCACACACACACACACGCACACACACTTTTTTTCCAGAGGGTAAGTCATCTGTGTAGCATGTTTGGTTGAAATTGCTTGAGGCATTCCAGAGTTATGCTGGAAGATACACACATACACACACACATCCATTTATACAGATATAGATATACATCACAATACTTCTTCAAGCAAAAATTATAGAATAGACTGATTCATAGAATCAAATTCAAGCACCCTAACTTAGAAATTTTTCCATAGTTATTCAATTGTTCTCCCCTAAATACCCCTCACAAATTAGATTGTTTGAAATTATTCAGACAGTGGTGCTTCTATCATTACAAGATTATTCCATATTCTGATAAAACAGTTCATTAGAAACTGCTGTTTGATAAACTAATTTTCTTAGTTTTTTTCTATTTATCCCATTATTTTAATAGTTCTGCAGATTATCTTAACAATTTTACCATAGTTTGATTGTGCCCTTAAAATTACTATCTGTAAATAATACATTAAACTACACAGAAAAATATATATTATACTGAAAGAGTGAAAAGAACTTGTCACCTTTTGTTTGATGCTGAAGATGTCAAGACGAAGAATATTAAGGTGAGTACTGACCAATAAGGATGCAACTAGTCCTGCCTGATTTATATGAACTAGAAATTTAAGCAAATTTATCACATGCACAAAAGCCATAGTAGGTCTCTGTGATGCTGGCACACAAATGCCAAAAACTGCTGCTCAAAAAGCTTATTCTTTCCAGTTCAGTTTTAAGTTAACATTCGCATACAGTGTCCTATATCTTGGATACTTATCAAATTAATATGACTGTTGGCAAAGGAATGAAATCCAATATATGAAGATACAGTGCAACATTTTTAAAAAAGATTCACTACACTGTGCATTCTGTTATTAACTTTTCCTTGTCATGTGGGGAATATGACCTATTTTAAGGTTTACAGTCATGTAAAATGAGGCAGGGAAATGAGAAATACAAAACATCATGCCACTCATTTGTAACTATATATTCCCAGCAAAGATCAGTAGCAAAATCACACTGTCAAGATTACCTGCTGCTTCTACATATAGAATTCCAGAATACAAAGAGTGCTTTTCTCTTAACCTTGGAGCCATCCAGGATAGGCATGATAGCAAATTCAAATTTAGGTGAAAAGCCTAGTAGACTTGACTGGAAAATAGTTGATACCATGATGTCTCCAAGGACCAACTTAATTAAAGTAAGTTTTTATAAGTGCCACTCATGGGTTTTGTTAAGTACTGAACATGGGTCGAAATAAATGGAGACAGTCTCTGAACAGTGAACTTTCAGCTCTTTATTTACATAGTGACGTCTCCAAACAACAACAGTGAACTCTGCCTTATATAGGCAACCCTTGTAAGATTCGTCCAATAACGAGCTATGAACGCTAGCTCTTTTAACCAATAAGAATTCTCTGTTAAGGGCCAATCGGATTCCTCAGAACTAACCAATCCGATCTGGCCGCCCAACAGCCAATCAGAAGTGCAGGGCTAGAACCCTGCACTTTACCTCAAGCTCATACTTTATTAACTATGGTACATACACAACGGGTTTCCCTTCAAATAATATGTTTATCCTTCTAGAAATTATAGGCATGGGTGATCCAGGAAGAAAAGATAAATTCAGAAACTAAAGATGGAGATATTTTTTATTTTTTCAGAGTATCAGTAATTGTTGCCAGAGTATTGCTGCATTGTCCTAACATCAGGGCTATTTGTTGGTATACAACTGCAAATCAATTACAGATCAAAAGTGGTGATTTTGCACGTAAAGTGTGTACATTTCTTATATTCTACCACCCCAATGCAAAAAAGGGGGGGGGAGGAGAGTCTGCTGAGTTTCCTTAATTTATGGGCAGGATTTTATGCTATGGAGAAGGAGAAGAAAAGGTATAGAGTCCATTCCTTGTCTGGAGTGGGATTACAAAAAGTAAGTCTATTTCTGATTCTTCATTCCACTGTAATCATCAGCTCCACTTTTCACGGAATAGTCCTCAGTTTACCATTGCTTCCTGATAAGTCATATCAATGAATCCTAATGCTAATCGCTAGGAGGGTGGGAATTATTTAGGTGCCATTTGAAAAGTCTCAGTGAAAGGTTAAAAAGTGAAAAAGTTAAATAATAATTTTAAAAAAAACTTGTGCAAAAGAAAAGGGAGCGTTTGAATTTTAGAAGGTTTGCAATTTTTGATACAGCATTTCTGTTTCATACACGCAAGGAAATACATATAAAAACCTCAACAAGTTTTCAGTTTTATGAATAGTTAACCAATAGAAATAGCAATGTATTTGTATTAATCATGTGTAATTTAATAACCAATCATGTTCTCTATCAGGACAGCCAACTGCCTTATTTGCTATAGTTTCTAAAATAACAGGAAAAGGGGCATCATGATGGCAAAGTAAAATGTGTTTGACACGAATATGTCCAACAGTGAAAATACACTTTGAGAACAATGCTAACTCTTCTTATAGGATCATAAAAGCATTATAAAACATCTATAAATATTTCTATGTTTTCCTAGAATAATTTGGCTGCTCTTAAGTTCAATACTTGGTGGACATATAGCATCCATGTTATTCCTTGACAACACTTTGGAAATTGCTTTCTCTTGGGATAATTTTTTTTAAGTTTCCCAGTCTAGTCTAAAAACCCTATAATTATATCTTGGTCTTCCAACTGACTACTAATTACATCTGGTGCTTACTTTTTCATCATAAGCCAAGGTTGGTTAGATGGTGCCACCTGCTGAGGACCTGTGGCTGCTGCTACATGATTGCAGATACAGGACTGCATTACAGCTCAGAAATAAATTGTCGTTTTCCGAATATGCAAAAGCTTAATGCACCACTTGTTGCCCAGTTCACCCAATTAAAAATGGGGCAAAGATTATTCTAAGATTACTAAAACAATAACTATTTTCTACAGTCACCCTGATCATTCCCGATGTTCTTTTCTGTTATTTTTGCTTGAGTGTTCATTAACTCACTATTTTATTTTCATATTTTTCTTTAACTTGCATTCCTGGATCTTTTAGGACTCATCCTCATGTCCTGTAATAACTGAACTGAAAAAAATGCTTATTTAATTTTTTTTTAAGGATGTATTCTCATAAACAGACTTTGTTTCATCCCCAGCGAGTTACAGCATCAGCTTAAATTTCTCTTTAGCTGTTCAAGTTTAAAAATAGTGTTTTTCATATTTTTGTAACACAAACTTGGCAACTTCAAAACAATCACAACTACAACCAAAAATAACCACCAAACCACAACCACAAATAATTACTATCCCATCAAATAATTCCACAAGTTATATCTCCTTACTCATCAGAGACACCATTGAACGTGAACAGAAAGGTCCAAATGCCATCTTATTTGGTCTTGAAGATCACCAACGAATCAGATGACATCACCAAAATTCATAATATCATAAGCAACTCAAATACAACATCTCTCCTGAAAATATAATTGAAGTAACCAGAGATGGCCCTGAGTCCAAATAAAATGATGGCTTGGTGGCCTCAAAATTTTGTAGAATTGTTTGCAAAAATGAGTCCAGCAAACACATATTCATTCATACAATAAACGCCATTGTAAAAACCAATTCCAACCACAAAAACTTTGCTCAAGACCAGACTTATCCATACTGCAAAGAATCTGCTCCTGTGAATTCTGCAAGGAATTCATAAGACATCTAGACAATGGAGACAAGGATCTCTACATTGATTCCCACGCTGATTGTATCAAAAGTAAGTCACACAACCCACAACTCCACATCCAACTCTAGCTCATCCAACCGACCATCACTCAAAACTAGGCATGCACACCCCTAACTACCTCAATTCCAACTACAACTGGCCTTAAATGCAAGCTACTCTGCAAGAAGCCTTGTGAATAAAATACCTGAATTTCTCCTCTTACTAAATATGGCTAAATTTGACATCATATTTGTCTGTGAAACATGGCTCAATGCATCTCTCCCTGACTCCATTACCACAGTAAGAGGCTACCATATTTACCAATCAGATCGTGAAATCCGTAGAAGAGGTGGTGTTGCTATCTTCTATAAAAAGTCCTTACATCTAAAAAACATCCAAGTTACCCAAGAGCTTGCTCTTCCTGAGATCATCGTCTGTGAACTGTCCTTAAATATCACACTTTGATTCTTACTATGTTACAGAGCCCCTGATTATGACATCAAACATGTAAAGAAGCTAAATTCACTACTAACATGGGCAACATCCTGTCCACACACTTTTATCTTTCTTGGTGACTTCAATCTACCTCACATTAACTGGACTCTAAATGAATGTAAAACTGAACCCATACATGCAACCTTCTACAATGCTGTAACAAACCTGGGACTGGAACAACTAGTAACCAACAATACTAGACTTAACAACTGCCTCGATCTCATCTTCTGCAATAGTTTGAATTCAATTTATGGAATACAAATTAAAGAACCCTTTTCCAACAGTGACCACAGCATGCTTGACTTTTGTCTCAACATACGTCTACACAAAAATCAACACAACAATGTGATCCCCAGTTATAACTTCAAAAAAGGCAACTATGATCTTATTGACAACGATCTCTCATCCCTTGTTTGGCAATTTCTATTCACTGGATGCAATACTGTTGAAGACCATTACAACATATTTTTACTTGAAGTCAAAAGAGTCATCAAGCTATATATACCAATAACAACTCCAAAAACCAGAAAAAATAGATTACCCATAACAATAAGAAAGCTTCAATCCAAAAAAAGATCACTTTGGCTGAAAAACAAATCTGGTCACGTTGCCAACTTCAAAAGCCGATACAAAAATGTATGCCACCAGATAAAGACTGAATGGACCAATTATCACATTAATCAAGAGGAAAACCTTCCACGCAACAATTCCACCCATTCTTTCTACAATTTTGTAAACAACAAACTAAAAGACTCAAGGTCCATCCCATCCCTGAAAGGATCTAATGGTAAAGACTGCAACGATCACACTATTAAAGCCAACCTCTTTAACACATTCTTTGGCTCAGTATTTGTAAACAGCAATGCATCATGCCCAGTATTTCCTAGTCTAACCACAGACAACTACAGTGATCTAATACATATCAATTTTACAGTAGACAATGTTGAAAAAGTACTACGCAATCTAAAACCATCTCTATCTATTGGACTGGATGGGGTATGTGCTTACTTCTTAAAAAAGCTATCCACTGCCATAGTAGAACCTCTAAGCATAATCTTTGAAAAATATTTCAGGACCAGCTCCTTGCCAAAACTATGGTCACAAGACACGGTCATCCCCATCTTCAAAAAGGGAGACCCCCAACCTAGTTGAAAATTACAGACCAATCTCCTTATGCTGCATCACCTGTAAAGTCATGGAATCAATTATTGACTAATCCATCATCCTCCACTTAGAAACAAACAACCTACTCTTTAATAAAAAATTTGGTTTCAGGAAAAAACTATCATGTAATTTGCAACTCTTACACTGCAAAAATATATGGACTACACAACTCAATCAGGGCAAAGCAATAGACGCAATCTACATAGACTTCTGTAAAGCCTTTGATTCAATGGTACATGACAAACTACTCCTAAAACTAAAATCTTATGGTATCTCTGGACACCTGCATAACTGGATTGAAGCATTCCTGTCAAACAGACAACAAATGGACAAAATTGGGAGCGTCCTATCAAATTCTGCACCTGTTAACAGTGGTGTCCTCCAAAGCAATGTTCTAGGACCAACTCTCTTCATACTCTACATAAATGACCTCTGTGATCCTATTAAGAGCAACTGTGTTCTCTTTGCTGACGATGTAAAGCTATTCAACACCACAGACAATACTGCTACCTTTCAAAACGACCTCAACTATGTATCAGAATGGTCAAACAAATGGCAACTTCAAATCTCAACAAATAAATGTTCTGACTTACACACTGATTAAAAAAATCAGAAAATAAAATACAGGCTGAATAGTCAAGACCTTGTTGATGATCCAAACTCTGTCAAGGATCTTGGAGTACTCATCTCTAATGATCTAAGTGCTAGAGCCCACTGTAACTACATAACCAAAAAGACATTAAGAGTTGTTAACCTAATCTTACGTAGCTTTTTCTCTGGTATTATTACACTACTAACTAGAGCATACAAAACATTTGCTAGACCAATCCTCAAATACAGCTCATCAGTCTGGAACCCACATTACGTATCTGATATTAGCACAGTTGAGAAAGTCCAGAAATATTTCACAAGAAGAGTTATCCACTCCTCTACTCGTTGTAGGATACCTTATGCCACCAGACTTGAAATTCTAGACCTAGAAAATCTAGAACTATACCGCCTTCGGTCCAATCTAAGTATAGTATATAAAATCATACATTGCAATGTCCCACCTCTCAATGAATATTTCAGCTTCAACCATAACAATACAAGAGCAAACAACAGATAGAAACTCAAGGTTAATCGCACCAAACCTGATTGCAGGAAATACGACTTCAGCAACAGAGTGGTCAATGTCTGGAATATTTTACCTGATTCTGTGGTTTCTTCCCCAAACCGCAAAAACTTTAACCTTAGACTTTCTACTATTGACCTCACCCCTTTCCTAAGAGGTCTGTAGGGGGTGTGCATAAGCACACCAACGTGCCTACCATCCCTGTCCTATTGTTTCTTTTATTTTTATTTTATTTTTCTTATATGTATCCATGTATTCATAACTATGTTTTTACTTATACCTGTTATCTTGTAAACAATTGACAAACCAAATAAAATAAAAATAAAACTTTAAGACTTGTGGACTTCAACTCCCAGAATTCTGGGAGTTGAAGTCCACAAGTTGCCAAGTGTGGGGACCCCTGCTATAAATGATCTACAAAGTTTTATCAACAGTAGGGTCATGAGCTGTTCAGGGATTAGGATCTACCCAGATTTTATTGACATTATGAAATTGGGAGGTATTCTTCAATAGGACAGGGGTGCTTTCTGGGATCAGAGATATAGGGAGTAAAAAATTGACTCCCCTCTCTCACAGATTCTCCTCGTCTTGAGCTGAGAAAGAAGAAAAGCCAACTCTTTAAATGACAATCACAAAGTCAGCAGCTAATCAGGCTACCTTTGAAAATACACACCCAAAAATTTTTTTGCAAATCTAACACAATGCTTATGAAATGGCTAAAACATCAGTGAAGCCATCTATCAAAACTCATCCTCTCTATAATTCTATACACATTCTTGTTTAGAGTTCCTTCCTCCTTCTGGTAGCTGATGATATTTGGTGGGAGGATAGCAAAACTTACAACCCAATAATCTTGAGATTCATTAGAACAGCACCATTCCCAGGCATATAACTAAGACACAACAGGGGTTCAGTATTGAGATCAGAACAAAGTATGACATCATACTTTTCTGTCTTTCAAAGACTGGAGAAATTACTTTAACAGAACCATAGAGAAATTCTTATTCGATCAAAAAGTAGATTGCCAAACTGCTAGTTATAATATATTTTCACAATGCATTGGAATGTGTGTTCACCTATATTGTTCTAAATTCAAATCCTATTCCTCTTTCCAATATATTCTAATTGCAGTAATGAGACAATATAGCCAGCTTCAAGAACACAGGACCTATACCATAGTAGAAAGCAATGATCCATTTGTAACATTATCCACATACAAAAACATAACGAGCAATGCTTGCAGCGCTTAGGGAAAGATGAAACATATTAGATTTTGATGAAGAGATAGATTTTATAACTCAATGTTTCCTTTTTGTTACATAATTCTGTTATGGATTTTTTCTTTTCTTTTTGACCAGGCGCCTTCAATTTTTATTTTTTTCCACAGAAATCAAGCTCTGTCCATCAAACCCATCTTACTCAATGTTCAGTCATCTTTCTCCATTGGTGATTGCGTAACTGAAAGGATCACTAAACACTCACTTATTAATTCTGCAGAAAATACTTAATGCAGTTGAAAAAAAAATGAATTGTTCACTGATCACCTTTCGTTACTACTTCTCAGATATTATCTCAATACTAGGTTTTAATGATCTAAAAATTACAAAACAAATTATAGTAAGAAGCAGAGTACATTCGCTGGATTGATGTGACAGATAATACAAAAGATGAGTTTTAAAAAAAGGAATACAGGGGAGATAGCAATGAGAAGCACAGCCAACATTTCTTTTTAACTTTAACCATTATGAAAGATAGGACTGATGTGGTTAATTTGGATATGGCTAATTTGACATAACAATATACTGTATTATAAAACCAAGTCTCACTGGCTGTGTTCATTTTCCTATTTAAGTGAAAATATTGGCTGAATAAAACACATTCTGAACTAGTTACATGGTAGGCCATGTAATTAAAATAGGAAATGATAGTTTTATATTAACCGAAGACAAACAACAGAATTATAATATATACCGTATATACTCGAGTATAAGCCGAGTTTTTCAGCCCATTTTTTGTGCTGAAAAAACCGCCCTCGGCTTATACTCGAGTCAGCCACTACGGCACCATGCCTGGCCTGCGCTGGCATGGCTGCAACCGATCGCGCCTCCAGGGCAGCATCGCCGCCGCGGCTGTCTACCTGCTGAGGGCCACACAGGTGACCCCAAGCGGGCTCTCCTTCCCATTAACGGGCGCCCGGGGCCCCCGCGAGCTCCTGCGTTGCGCGCTTCCAGCTTTGCCAACAAACCGCCAGGCTCAGGCAGCCTCCTCCACGCCCTACCCTAGCAGCGAAGAGCTGCTCCGGGGGCAGCAAGACAAAGTGCCTGGCTGCGCCATGGCGGGAGCCGCCGAGTGGAAGAGGGCCGCCCTCTCCTGGGGAGCGCGGCGTTTGTGGCTCTCCTGTTCAGTCCCCAACACTGAAAAGACTTTTGGAGCTGCGGGCTCTCCTTCCCCATTAACGGGTGCGCTTCCAGCTTCGCCAACAAACCGCCAGGCTCAGGCTGCCTCCTCCGCCCCTACCCTAGCGGCGAAGAGCGCATGCGAGACAAAGTGCCTGGCTGCGCCGTGGCGGGAGCCGCCGAGAGGAAGAGGGCCGCCCTTTCCTGGGGAGCGCGGCGTTTGCGGCTCTCCTGTTCAGTCCCCAACGCTGAAAAGACTTTCGGAGCTGCGGGCTCTCCTTCCCCATTAACGGGTGCGCTTCCAGCTTCGCCAACAAACCGCCAGGCTCAGGCAGCCTCCTCCGCCCCCTACCCTAGCAGCGAAGAGCTGCTCCGGGGGCAGCGAGACAAAGTGCCTGGCTGCGCCGTGGTGGGAGCCGCCGAGTGGAAGAGGGCCGCCCTTTCCTGGGGAGCGCGGCATTTGCGGCTCTCCTGTTCAGTCCCTAACGCTGCAAAGACTTTCGGAGCTGCGGGCTCTCCTTCCCCATTAACGGGCGCGCTTCCAGCTTCGCCAACAAATGGAGCTGCAAATCTGGTAATCGCTTGCGGAGCCTCAGCACGAACCCCCTTTCCCCGCACTCCCCCCCCGCACTCCTCTGGCAGCAGCAGGCGGAGAAAGCCCCACTTCCCCCTGGCTTTGATGGCACACGTGAGTTGGTTTCCCACTCTTTTTTTTTTAACTCTCCTCCTCCTCCTCCTCCTCCTCCTCCTCCTCCTCCTCCTCCTCCTCCTCCTCCTCCTCCTCCTCCTCCTCCTCCTCCTCCTCCTCCTCCTCTCCTCTCCCCTTGTTGTCTGTTCTTCTCTAAGGAAACTCGAGGGCTCACACTTCCAGGTGTTTCTCCCTGTCTTTCTCCCTGTCAATGATCTTTTCTTCCCTTCCCTTCTCTCAGCCCCATCCTCCTTCACCTTTGTCACCACAATCCTGAACAGATGAAGTTTGTACTTCTCAAGAAAGGTTGGATGTTCCTTTTGAGGAGGGAACCTAGTGTGACATCTGTATGTTGACCTACTACTGAGCCATGACATGTGTGCACATGCAATGGAGGCATGAGGGAGAGCTGTGAAAGAGATGGTGGCTCTCCAAAACAGGATGTACATGCAGCACATACACATGCTTTTTTCTTGCAAGGGAGAGAGTGACTCTGTTTGGACATACAGATGATGATGAGGAATCCAGTTTTGAAGGATTTTAACTCTTGTGTTTTCGCTTGGTTGCTGATTGAGCTAAGGTTTTTGTACTTTTAAAGTTATTGTTGATACCATATTGGTTTTGTTGGCTCTCTTTTCCACTTACAGAGCTAGTTTACTGTTTTTCTTTGAAATAAATATTCAAAAACATTTAACCTACTGATGCCTCAATTAATGTAATTTTATTGGTATCTATTTTTATTTTTGAAATTTACCAGTAGCTGCTGCATTTCCCACCCTCGGCTTATACTCGAGTCAATAAGTTTTCCCAGTTTTTTGTGGTAAAATTGGGTGCCTCGGCTTATATTCGGGTCGACTTATACTCGAGCATATACGGTAGTTTACTTAGCAAGAATAGATTTTGTAAAATCAAGTTTCTATGAGCATTTTTTTGTGAACTAAAATTCCATGTAAACTTAACCTTTCAGGTTTTTCCCCCCAAAGGTCACTTACATACAATACAATACAATGGTTCAGATTAAGGACCTGTGCATCAGGATATGGATCACTGCAGTAAGGTTGGCTGGAAATGCTTCAAATCATATGTCACCTGTGCTTCTGGTGAAAGATGAATCAATCAATTAATCAACCCAACTCTTTGAAAAAATGAAATTCCTTCCAGATTAGATTAAATGTTTTTCATTTTTGCAAACAACCAAATATTTATGTGCATGTGTAGTTCCAATGAATTTCATTATGAACTTATATTATTATTCAGTTGAATGAATTGCAAGATTTTCTTCACTGTCTTAAGCTTTTTCACTATCCTAAGTACTTCAAGGATTCAATGTGAGCAGGCACTTAGAAGACACTGCTTGGATCATTTTAATAACTCACTTAAAAACCAAGGATTCAACAGCAGCAACACCCACACCAGAAAATCATCCACACTGCCCAGTAATAAACCCCTATATTTAGATGTAGCTCAACAGTATTTGGTAAATTGATTCACCACTAGGGATAAACGAAGAATACATGTTACATCTTTTATTTTTAGATCTCCATTTCTCCGGCCAAGGAAAGTGAAATAATGGGAAGGATTCTCTTGTACCAATCTCAATCTAGGAAATAATACAGTTGTCCCATGTAAAATAGATTTTGTATGAAAATTGAGATATTCAAGAGCAATTATTCTAAGAAGCTACAGCTTGAATCTGCGACTACAACTTGAATTAAGGGAAAGAAATAGAGGAATTGGGAAGGTCATAAATTTCCATGGAAAAGATGTGATAAATTTCTTCCCTGTAATACTGTGCTCAACATTTCCTTTAAAAGAAAAACAGCCAAAGATGCAAATCAGGTTTTTAGGTAAGGAAAACAAAGAATATATAGAACTATTTTAGATTTTAAAATTTGGCCCTCATTTTTTTTTTTAAAGTATCCTTAGTTACATGGCTACAGTACAATTTTATTATTTGGGGAGAGGAGGGTTAATAAGAAAAAAGGAAAATAGGGAGGTTACATTATAAATATTCCAGATCTCAACTTAAATTTACTTCATATTAAAGTAATAAATGTGGGATAAAAATCTAAAAAATAAATATCAATTTGAAGTATTTCTAAATACTACTATTTACCTTCTTTTTTCAACATATCTGTATCCATTTATCACAGAACCATTTAAGGCAACTGCTGCAGATTTCACTATTTGAGCAGTGGTATACTCTCTTACTGTGAGCAGGAGATAGTATTCTATAAAAATGGGCAATTCTTGTCATTATTTCCTCTATGTGACATATATGTATTTCTCTTGAGACTTTCTTTGCAGTTGCGGAAGATATTATGTGGGGAACATAACCATCATATTATTAATAATCTCTGTGTGTGTCTTAATTAAAAGAGCTTACATGTTTCTTTTATTTCCCTATTTCCTTGCTTCTCATAATACAATCCATAATCAAATACTGATTGTCTCTTTTTGTTGACCTAGTATATTTTGTACAAAAAATATTTTGTATTTTTGTGTGAATATGCTTATCAGGTACTGCATCGGTCAAATATTAAAACAACACTCCTGAAGAGTCAAAAAGTCCTCCAAACTATTAGATGAAACCCCAAACCATTCCAAGGAAATTTGGAAAGTTGTATTGTATTGGGGCTGCCCATGTAAATAGATTGTTTTCCCAAAACTTAATAAAATGTACACTTAGTTAAAATACAATCGATAGATTTTCAGGAACAGTTTAAATATAATATAACTACTTATAATATGTGATAAGACTAACGAAATTGTTTAGTCTCATGCTGTGTTTTATTATTTCTTATGTGTGTATAGTTTGGACTTCGATTCAATTTTTAAGAACTGATGGCAAATTTTAAAAAAAAACTGTTCAGCTATGTCCATAGTAGAAAAAGCAGTGAAATTTTCAGAAACTTTTCAGAACTTTTTGTTTTAGGCTACTCATCATGCTTTGCAATGCATTACACAACGCATCTTTGCAATGCATGATGCAACGCATCTTAGCTTCTCATTGTGCCATTCAGTGTTGCATTTGTTTTCCTTGAGATTTTGTTTCTCTGGAATATTAAGTTAAATGTAACTAATATTTGGTTTTGCAATGATACACACCCTAATATCAAGTCCAGGTACAGTATAAATAAAAGTATGGTTGTTAAAAAGTTGTGACCCCATGGTGCTGAGGGCTTTTCCCACTTGAGGGGGAATGCTGAGGGAGGGGCCGGTCAGGATTCCTGACATGGTGAGCATGTGGTGACCCAGGTCTCAATATCTCTGTCTGTCCCCGGGCACCAGATGTAACTCCTCACGAGGGCCTTCATTTTTACTATCCCAGGGTGCCCTTCATGTAGCAATCCCAAAATTCTTTCCTGTAATGGTTGTAGTACCACCACCTTGTCTTCCCATAATAAACACCCCCTTAATGCTGAGAGCTCTAGCTGTCTGTCTTTGAAAGGCTTGAATTCCTCCCCTTCCGTCTTGTTTGGCCAACCTCGCCATACCCAGTTCAAAACTCGTGCCAACATTTTATCCTTCGCAGTGAGTCTTGCAATATCCGCTGCCATCAATAAACCCAACTCGAAATGTTCTACAAGCAATATGGAAGATGCAGGGGCTGGGTCTTCCAATAGGTCTGGCAGGGGGCGTCTGCTGAGTGCGTCCGCATGTGGAATGTTCTTTCCTGACCTGTGTAGAAGGTAGTAATATGCTGTAGTTTTATGCTGCCAGGAAAACTCTCCATCTTAACATCCTAGGTGATAAGATGTTGGGTGTGGCTTTGTTTCCTGAGAGAATGCCAAGCAATGGCTTGTGGTTGGTGACCAACTCAAAGTGTCTGCCATAGAGGTGTTCGTGAAAATGTTTTACTCCAGCTATGGTGGCGAGGGCTTCTTTGTCTATTTGGCCTTAGTTCCTCTCAGCTTTTGACAATACCTTAGAACAGTAGGCTATGGGGGCTTCCTTTCCATTTGGTAGTTTATGGCTCAGTACTGCCCCGATACCATAAGGTGATGCATCACAGGTCAGCCGTAGCAGCAGGGTCTCGCTATATTGTATCAGTACTGTGTCAGATGTTAAAATATCTTTTATTTTGGGGAACGTGGCATCCGCGGGGGGGCACTCCCAGGTAGTAATCTTATCCAACAGTCTATGGAGTGGCTCCGCTATGGTTGCCTTCTGTGGTAAGAATATGTTATAGAAGTTTAATAAGCCCAAGAATGCTTGGAGTTCACTTTTATTCTGTGGGGTGGGGGCTTCCTTAATTGTTTCAGCTTGCTGTTCGTGGGTTGGATGCCTGACCCATCGATTTGGAAACCCAAGAACTCTACACTCAATACAGCAATGTAGCATTTGTCCCTTTTTAAGTTAAGCCCCGCTTCTTGGAATCTTTCCAATGCTGTTCGGACCCTTTCCATTAGTTGGGGCTTGTTTTTGGCTGAGATTATTACATCATCGAAGTAAGGAATTACTCTCAGCAGACCTTGTGGCAGACTTTCCATTATGCTTTGGAAAAGACTGGGGGCTATGCTAACTCCAAATTGCAGCTGGTTGCACTTGAATGCGCCCTTGTGGGTTACAATCATTTGGGCTTCGGTGATGGCTGCATCCAAAGGTAATTGTTGATATGCCTGTGCTAGATCCAACTTAGCAAAAATCTTGCCCCAGCCCAATGAATGTAGTAGGTTCTGGAGTACCGGAACCAGACATGCGCTCTGTTGTAGCGCGAGGCTCAAGGTACTCTTGTAGTCCCCACAGATTCTGACTGACCCATTGGGCTTTACAGGGGTCACTATAGGGGTCTCCCACCTTGCATGATCTACCAGTTCAAGGATCCCTTGAACCACCAGCTTGTTTAATTGCTCTTCAACCTTGGGCCGCAGAGCAAAAGGGACCCTCCGGGACTTCAGTCGGACAGGAGCTATGTTGGGGTCGAGGTTAAAACTGATCAGGGTCCCCTTATACTTGCCCAGTTTGCTGCTGAAAACATCCCGGAATTCTCTCGCCAACACATCTAGGTAATTTTCTCTGCTTGTTCTGGTCATCACTGTTGCGTGGATTCTGGTGAGGCTGATTTGCAGCAGCACAAACCATTCTCACCCTAGGAGGCTGGGAAGGTCTTGGTCCACAATGGTCAGTGGTAGGGAACCCTGGAAATCTCTGTATTCCATGTGGCAGATTTTCTTTCCCACCACCTGTATTTTGTAGCCTTGGTAGTCTTTTAGTATTATCCATTGTGGCTGGAGCTGGTTTCGGCAGATATGGGGGTTGATCTCTGGAGAGCTGTCCAGGAGATCATTGATATATAAGACCCAGAGTCCACTTCCATCGACCATAGGGTCCCATCAATCCTCAGTTCGGTGAGGAATTTGTTGGATTCAACAGTATCTGTGTGTCCCACATGGGCGTGTGTGTAGCCCCCAATTGTATGGTGGGTTTCTTCTTCCTGGCCTCCATCTTGTTTTTGAATTTTGCGCCAAATGTCTTTCAACCCTTGTATGGTTGGGGAGCATGCTCTGCAGCTTGGTTTGTCCATTGGTTGGCTGGTTCTGCAAGCTTCTGTGATGTGGCCTTTCCTCTCTCATCACCTGCAGATCACTTCCCTAAAATGGCAGACAGACCGGGGATGGCTCCCTCTGCAGCTTTTGCAAGGCTTGATGGTTCCGGGTATGCCGGGTATGGTGGACATCTCCCTTCTCACTGTCACTGCTTTCAGAGCAGGATGGACTATACGGTGCCTCGCAGCATGGCTGGTGTGGACCTTGCTGCTGCCCTTGACTTGGGCTGCCAAGCAGTCAGAGGTTTCCACTGCTTTCACTTCTTCCAGAGCCTCCTTGAATGGTACGTCCTCCCTTGTGAACAGTTTCTTCTGCAGGGTTAAATCCTTTAGGCCGAGGACTAGCCAATCCCAGATCATTTCTTCGGCATTTGAGAACTTGCAGTTCTTTGATAGATTCCTCAGCACAGCCACAAAATCACTTATGCTTTTTCCCTCCTTTTGGTTCTGGATGTAAGTCATTCTGGTTTGCCAGGTATGATGGGGTAGGGTCGAAATGCCCCTTCAATGCTCATTGCAGTTAATCCCAGGAGACGTTCACCAGCTCATCTGCAACGAGGACTTCGGTTAGTTCGTAGAGTTCTGAATCGCAATAGGTTAAAAAGTAAACCTTCTTCTTTACATTGAATGCTGTCTGCATCCCGTTCACCTCCAGATTTAGGTTGAATATTCCCATGTACGAGGACCACTTCTGTTTGGTTGGCTCAAATGATAGGGGTCGGTGGGCCATGTTGGTACGCTGTTGGTCTGAACAATCAAGTTCACAATTCAGCTGGAAAATGGCCACAGTGCCCCACGAGGTCCTTTGTCTTCCTCAGAATTCCACCTTCATCGCAGTGTTAAATGGGCGTGGATGAGGAAGGAGCAGGACTCAGGAGTCCTGTATAATTCTCACAATTACAAGATACATGTATTTTTTAGCAAAACTGTTGTCCAATATAACTTTGTTTCTTCTATTTCCTTCATGTTTCTAGACTAGGTATCTTCAATTTCTTTGCTATTTCATTTAGGGACTAAGCAAAGAAGGCAGCTTTTATTAGATGAAAGATTTATGCCATCTAATCAGAATATTTCAGTGCTACAAATCTCCAGTGCTACAAATTATGTTGACTTTCCTGCATAATTTTGTTGGTGAATAAATGAACCAAGTTGTCATTTGGTAACACGTCATTCAGTTTTAATGTTAAGTACTATCAGAAGGATTGGGTTAATCTATTCTTATACTAACTGTGTAATTTTATGTGTAGAACTTCATCTAACTAATAATTGCAACATAATCTGTCCATAAGTGGCCTTAATGGCAGCCCTGCTTCTTTCTTTAAAGATTCCACAAATACATATTCTGGATGTTAAACTGGATTATTTTCTAATTTTTAGTCCAGCCCAGTACTATATCAGGATTAATGATCAGGAGCAGAGATAGGCATGGAAGTTTACTGGTTGGTTTTGACCAGTCACTGTTTTTACCCTCAGCCTACCTCACAGATTGTCATTGTAGGAAAGAATTAGAGAACAGTGTGATACAAAAAGTGCCTTAAGATCCTGAAGGAAATATGAGATATAAATTGAACAAAAACTGAATAAATATCTTCTAATAGGTTTAATTCTGCATTTTCAAAACCTGCTTCAGGTTTAATTCTGCATTTTCAAAATTCATTGCCCAAATAAAACATTTAATATTGTAATAATAAAATCTAATAAATATCAAGAGAAGAATCTTTCAAGAGCATTCACTATCACCGCTATTGTTTGTCATTGCACTGATTCCTCTATCAAAAATGCTGAATAACACATTCATGGCTTTCAAACATCAAAAACATCTCCCAGGCTATCCTACATCTTTTAGATTAGACAACCTGAAGTTGTATGGAAAAACATCATCTGAAATAGAAGCGGTGCTCAACGCTGTCCGTATATATACTGCCAAGATATTGCAATGGAGTATGCACTAGACAAATGTGCCATGCTCACCATCAAACTGAGAAAATAGTGAAACTGAAAGAATCAAAATGCCCTTTGGAAATAACATCAAGAGTTGGGATAAGGATAATCACTACAAATGCCTGGGAATCTTCAAGCTGATAACATCAAGGATACTGAAGTCAAGAAAAGGGTTAGAAGTGAATACATCAAGAGAGTGAAGAACATCTTAAAGTCCAAATTCAGTGGAGGAGATACCATCAAGGCAATTCCAATCATTTAATGCACAGCTGCAAGAATTGACCACACTTAGTCAGAACTAAAATCCCTTGATAGAAAGACCAGAAAAAATGGCAATGAATCATGCCCTTGCTAAGTACTGGAGTGATCAAACTGGCCTATAAGAAAGAAATGAAGAAATGGAACTTCCGGTTTGCGTGGCTTCGGGGCAGCAGGAATTCGCGACAGCTCGCGATTCCTGCTGTGCTAGCCGTCGAGGTACCCCCGATCCAGATGGGTCAGGGGGATATGGCTGCCCTGTAGGGACAGCTGAAGAGAGAGGGGAGTCGGATAGGGAGGTGGGGGTGTCGCAGACCCCCCCCTTCTCCGGGAAAACCCCTTTTTCCCAAGGTGGTGGAGCGGCGGTCAGCAATGGCCGCCACGAAGAAGCCAGCAACCGGGTAAGAACTGTGCTGGAGGAAGTGTGAAGAGTGAAAGTTCTGTCTGAGTCGGGTCAAGTAACACCTTTTAAATTGCCTGGAATTGAGCTGCTTGAATTGCTGGAGGATACATTGTATCCCTAAGAAGAGCGAAAAGCGGCGGAGAAGCTGTTAAAGGGAACTTTTTTTTTTTTTTTTTTTACTCTCCCACCCCACGGAAAAAGCAGAAATATTTCGATATATTAGACATTGAAAGTGGATTGCTTAGAAAGCTGAAGCTAAGAGACAAAGGGATTTTTGGACATTGAAAAATTTAAGAAATTGGAAAATCTCTGCTGGAGGTATGGATTTTTGATTATTTAAAATTGTCATTGCAAGTGGGAAGGGAGAAAAAAAATTGGAGCAGAAGCTGAAAAAGGAGGAGACTGTCTAGAACGTCTTTGTGGATCCCAAAAGAAGATATATGGTAATTGGACCTCTTTGATTAAAAATTAATCCAGAAAAAGAAAGAGAAGAAGGAAGAAAAGTATTAACTTTTGGACTTTTTTTTTTTTAATTGCTTTTGATTGTCTTTGATTAAAAATACTTGTGGTTGTTTTGGAAAAAGTTTCCCTTTTTATAATGGCATTGTTTGTGGATGAACTAGAGATTGAATATCAAAAATATAAAAAAGAAGATACTTTGGGTGCTTTGTTTCAATTCTTAGAAATGGCGTTATGTTCTGTTGAAAAGTTGATTACGCAGCAGAAGGACTGGGACAAGGAAGAAGAGGAAGAAGAAGCCATTTTTGATGAACAATGGGTCCATCCCGGAGAGGAGGAGAAAAAGGATAAGAAAAAGGGGTTTTTAAGAATTATAAAAACAACCAAAAGAGAGAAAAATGAGCGAAAAGATGGAGGCAAGGTTAGAAAGCAAAGGAAAAGGAGTAAGAAAAGCGAAGGGAAAAAGCAAAGCGGTAGAAAGGGCAAGGAGAAGAATAAGCAAAAGAGAAAGGGGGGGAGGAGAAGCCTTAATGGGGGGAAGCAAGACCTAAAGAAAAAAAGTTTATTTAGAGACAATGGGTGAATTTAATTTGGATTAAAAGAGGGATTCTGGAGGGTATATAAGAGTGTGTTTTTATATGTATATTTAGAATATAAAATTTATTATGTAATTTTAGAATCTTTTAAACAGAATCCCAAGAAAGATTGCTATATGTAGTATTTCTAAGTTAGGGTAATGAGTTATAGATATTACTCCAATTGGTGTACAGGAGAAGTATAGTAAAAGAAAAAAAAAGATGAATGGATAATTGGAAATAGAACAGACAAAGAATGTTGTTGAAAATGGTAATAAGATATGGAAGGATATATATGGTTGTTTTTTTTTGGATTTTGTATATTGATAAAAGGCAATAAAATTTTAATTAATAAATAATTTGGATGGAAAAGAGAAGTAGGGACAAGATATGAAGTTAATATTATATGAAATATTGATATTATAATCTGGAAATGTTATGCCTTATTGGTCTTTTATTATTATTTTCTCTTAGAAAAGAATTTATAAGCTGCTATGCCTTGATTCTTTGTGCATTGTTTTTATAAAACTGATAAAAATGGTTTTTATATATATATATAAAAAAAAGAAAATGACAATAAGATATGGAAGGAGATATGGGTTGAATATGATGTTTGAATTTGTGTCTGTGTAAAGAGTTTTAACCCGGGAACAGACAACCTTCAGAAAAGATCTTTTAGTTTTGTTTATGTTTTGTGTTTGTATGTTTGTGTATTGTGTTTATGGTAAAACTAATAAAATTTGTTTTTTATAAAAAAAAAAAGGAAAAAAGAATCAATAAAACCTTGGAGGAATGTTAGACGAGAATAATTTAAACAAGCCAGAAAGAAAAGAATATGATGACTATAAAATGGATAAATATGGAAGAGAAATGAAACTGAATAGGAGTAAAGAGAAATAATGAGAAATTTGCTGAAAGATATTTGTGTGTCCATATGGAGATGGGATAAATTGGAATTATGCTGTATAAAAATAATGTTTTGTTTGACTTGTAAGCATTTACAATGTTAAGAGGTTTTATGTGTTTATGTATTTAATGGTTAATGATGTGTTGTTTTATCTTTAAAATTAATAAAAATTTGTTTCAAAAAAAAAAAAAGAAAGAAATGAAGAAATGAAGAATAGTACATGGCCATGACATTAAAGAAAAAATAGAAAGCAAAAAAGATAGCAATAGGACCTGGCTAAGAGCAGGAAACAGAAGGGCTAATTCTGTCTGCACAAGACTAAGCCTTAAGAACAAATGCATACAAAGCCAGAACTGAGAAGACAGCAATAGACAACAAGTGCCACCTCTGCAAAAAAGCTGAAGAAACCTGGTTAGCTGCTTCAAGAAGATCACACAGAGTGACTACAAACAATGGCATGGCAAAGTAGTAATAATGGTGAATTAGAAAATCTGCAAGAAATACTATTTGCCTGGAAGCAAGAACTTGCAGGCAAATAAATAAAATAGAAAAAGTAACAGAAAATGAGTAAGTTAAAATGCCTTGGGACTTTAAAATTCAAATGATCAGACATCTGCCACATAAAACCCCATACTTAACAAATGTTTATAGAAAGACAAAAAAAAAACTCCCAAAAAACTAGATAGTGGATGTGCAGTACACAGAGACAGCAGAATAGAAAAGAATTGAAGACGATATCAAAATAACAAAAAGAAATAGAATAACTGTGGCAAAAGAATGCAAAAGTACCAATAATAATAGGAACCTTGGGTGCAATCACAAAACAACCAGAGCACCTCTTGAACACCATCAGCATTGACAAAACCACCATCAGTCAATTACAGAAGGCAGCCTTGCTCGGAACAGCTTACATCCTGCGACGATACCTTTAATAGCATCAAAAATCTATTTCTGTCTATCCCATGTCCAAATCCAGCTGACTGTAAAGTTTTCTATTATCTTTGTAGTAAAACATTTAAAAAAAACAGGATGGCAATGACAGAGGAAAGGAAATCTCTAATCAAAAATCAAATTAATGCTACAGTTATTCCTCAAGTCACAACCATATGTTCAGTGACCATTTGAAGTTACAGCGTCACCGAATGAATGATTTGTATACCAGAGTGACAACTGTCCGTGTTCCCCTCAAGGTCACATGATCAAAATTCAGGTGCTTAGCAGCCTGTCTGCTCTTCCAACTGCAAGGGCATTTTTATTCCCCTCTCTTGCTTCTCTCCCTCCCTATCTGTCCTTTTGCCCCACTGCACTTTATTGCTCCAGTTGATCTTCACCAACTTCTTGCTTCCTCTGTGGACCAAGCTCACTTGCCCTGGTCTTTTGCAAGGCAGCTTTTGGCCACATAAGACATTCTTTCCAAGATTACATATAACAATTGTTGTTGTTGTTGTTGTTGTTGTTGTTGTTGTTGTTGTTGTTGTTATGAGCTAGGAAATGACCTGAAAAAATTGCCAGGCTAGACACACTTTTTAAGCAGCGTGAACAAAAATATGGTGAAGGTCAGCTAGGCAACAAACTTCAGAATACAGGCTGACAAAGGCAGCTGACAAAAGGCCTTCCTGAGGCAGCACTATTGAATCAGCTGTGGCTTCCAGAGAAGGCTGCAGATTCGCAACACATTGGTAGGGTGGTTGTAGTTTTCCGGCTGCAGTTTTCTAGGCCATCTAATGCAGCTCAGAGGCTTCCTTCAGCCCCCAATCTGGAGCATGCCAAGAAGGATGTAAGGTGCCCAAAGGGCAGAGATGGGAGGAATAGGCACTGGGAAGAATTGGAAGGAAGACAGTCCCTTACTCTGGAAAAGTCAAGGTTGGGGCTGGGAGGAACAAAGCCAGGAATAGTTTGGATTGGGATGGGACCTTGGTTAAATGATCAATGGAATTTGGTTAATGATGGTAACAGGGAGTGCTGGGATTGACATCCTTAAGTGATGTGGTCATGTGACATTGAGCTTTACAACCACATTGCTCATTGTTGGAAATTGAGGTTCCAGTTACATCATAACTAATTAATAATATATAACTCAAGGACTACTGGTAATATTGAAGAATCACACATTAAATATTTAATAATCACATGCCTTTTCTATATGACATATTTATGTAATATATACATAAAATAATTTCAGAAAATGCTCTGAAATTAACAATATACTAAATGTGTCGTAGCAAAAGAACTAGTAATGCCTTTCCTGAAGTCAATCAAGGAAATTTGAAGCAGAACACTGGGTGTTAACTTAACTAGTGCCAGTCAAATTGCCCATTTCAGTATTTGTTTTAAATATTAATGTTTAATATTCAATACTTGCTACCACAAAATGCTATTAACAAAATGAAAGAGATGTTGTAATAGAAATCTAAAATGTACAAAATAATATTTTTATCAAAATCAGTAGGAATATCTTAGCATAAGTGTGTGTTATCAATGCTTGAAGGAACAACGCTTGAAGAAAACTGTCAACAGTTTTTTTAATTACAGTGGGATAGAAATGTGGAAAATAAATAAAAATAGTCATTGTAATTACAAAATAAAATAATTGTTACAAAATAAAAATAATAATACCCACACATATTCTAAGAAACAGCTTAATTATAAATTGCCATTTAGAACTTAATGAGCACAAGTTCTGCTTTATTGACATATATATGCATGTGTGTAAATATTCAGATAGATAGATATGCTATACTCCAATATAATTTGATTTTCTCCTTTATGTTGTTTCCAACCCACTAGGTGCTAGAAAGAAATTGTGTAAAGAGGATTTACTACTCTGTTGTCAATCAGAAGGATAACTCTCAGAAAATAGAACTTGATAAAATTTGGTTCCCTGCTGGGACCAAATTGCTGGCTAGAGTGAGAATGATGCTGGCTTTTGTCCTTCCCTTCAGTCTCCCCTTCCCTTGTGCTCATATAATCCAAAGCAGAATGAAAACACGTGCACCATGAGAAACAACATATTACCTCACCATGAAGGAAAAAATGTAGATATCTCCCATAGCCACTGCTTGTAAAGAGATTAGAGAGAATTCCAGAATTCTTACGAGCCCTTTTGTCACTTTTTTCAAGAAGTTGCCCACTAAACTTTTCTGTACTCTTTCTCACTGCCTAGTGACTGGACTTCCTTATTTTTCTTTTAAAACATTTCGCTTCTCATCCAAGAAGCTTCTTCAGCTTTTCAACTGTGACCTGGATGACTTACAATCTCCATAGACTAACAATCTCTTACTGCCTGCTTTTTCAGAATCTTCTGAACATTCCTAATAACGTATTTGCTAAAATTCAGTATAGTAATACATGTCATGAACCCATCAAGTAACCAGTTGGACAGAATTTAAACACTATACTAAGCCACAATAAAAGTAACTGTGATTAACATAAGCTTAGCGTGTTACATTAATGCAACTGCTAGTGCTAATGGGCTAGATTAACCAAGCTGTATAAACAAAGAAAGTTAGTTATAGTTACTGTAGTTAGGTTTGGGTTGTGCAACTTGTTATGTAAGCTTCTTTTTTTTAAAAAAAGTTCTACTTGATTAAATTCCTTTCACTAATTAACTCTTCACATGATAGGTGACATGTCCTGTTTTATGTTTGTCCCTCTTGTACAAAGCTCAGCCAAAAGCATCAGGATTATATTTCTGTCAACAACATTCCTCTAGGATGCTAAAATAAGTCTACAAACATTGCCAACAATTTCATCACTGCTATAACTGTTATGGCAAAAAAATTTAGTATATACCAAATACAAAATAGTGGCTATCCTCTGTTGTAGCACAGATGCAAGGCATGCTTCTTAACTATACAGAACAGAGAAAGTAAAACCTGCATGATTACAATACACAGTCCTGTATTCCTTACCCTTTGTGAATAAATTCTTCTTTCCTACACCTTAAGAGATTGGCATGGCATAAATCCTTAACCAAATTAATATTTGTGCTTGGAAAATAACGCTTATGTGCTTTCAAATGTTAATTAAATAAATGCTGATTGTACCTGAACAAAAATACGGCTGGTTATTATTGCAAGGAGTAGATTTGCCCTTAACAGAAAGATAAAAAATGAAGGAATACACATTTTTCTTATGTTTTTATATGAGCTGTTTGAGAAATTTCAAATGCCAGTAAGATTGAAATAGTGTATTTTATTTAAACATATGCAAATGTATCAATATCCTGCATCACATATTCTTCAAGATGATTACCACAATAGCTTGGACCTCCTATAAAATTTTCTGAATGTGGTGACAAAAAGCACAACAAAGAATCATCTGGAAATACTTGCTATATATCAAGTGTGGTATTTTTTTTAAAATGTTAATCAACAAGTATGTTTATGTAAAGTTATGGTAAGGTTATTAACTAACTAGCAAAAATAGTCTTCAAAAAGTGAACGAATCAACCAAGAATAGAATTAAAGAAACACACTATTTTGGCAACATTTTTATAATATTCTTAGCATGTAATACCTTATTGAGAGAGGCAGGTGGTGGTTTAAAATGCAGTTTTCACATTACATCAAAGACAATGTAATGTTTGTTAGTCAGAAAAGGTGCCAGCCAGAATAACACATAAATGGAATTTATTGAGATTGTTTTAATAAATTTATTGTTTCAATAAATCCTACTTTGAACTGAAGTTGCAGTCCTATTCACAGTGACCAGTGGGATTTTCTTCTTAGAAAGTATGTGTAAAATTATACTTCAAGGGAAAAGAAGGTTATTTTAACCAAGGACAGGTTGGATACCGTAATAGCACGCATACCCTGGTTTTCTACTTTATCTGAAATCTTCATTTTACACTATTATGTTAATAAAAGCATAATCAACAAAGCCAAAATAGAGTGCTATCTTTGTAGTGGAAGGGAATATAAGAGGGGATAGGAGTAGTAATTTATGTACAGTAATCTATACTGCAACCAATTTTGGTCTGAGTTATCCAGTCCATCTTGTTTCAAATGAGGTGATAATTTGAATTATGTAGAAACATTAATAGGCTATACATTTGCGCTGACTGGTTATTTAACAGAGAAACAAATTTAGAGAGATTAGACATTACAACAAACTCAGTGGCCAAACCTGATTAATCATTACAAGACTTAATAGTATTAGTTATTCCATCAGAGGCACATTGTCCATTCATCCACCAACAGGATTTGTTCTTCATCTGCTTTTCTGCTACTTATGCAAAATAAACAGGTTACTCCTTATGCAAATGAATCCGTGTACAAAAAACTGGCATATATCAATGTAACTCTGAACACTCTGCTGGTAACTAGACAAAGATATAGCAGTAGATTTGACTATCAATTTAGAAGCCTGTCAAGACAAATATTTTCAGATGCTAGATTGGCATACCAAATCCAGGATAATTTTGTGACATCAATTATAGCTCCTGAGAATGCTTAATAAGCTTACTTTACACAGTGTGTGAGTGTGTGTGTGTTTTCACAATTTTTTCCATATTCAAATGTAAATAAATAACCCAAACATATGTGCAGGGGTGGGAAAGGAAATATCATATTAATATATTTATGTTACAGCTTATATTATAGAAAAATAAACACTATTTTCTATACCTGTTCATTTTTCTTCATCTTATGCAAATGTTTCATTGTCTATCATTGCATATAACATATGCATTATATTATATCTTGGTACAGTTTGTAATAAGCAGAAATTATAGTACACTAATTAGCTGTCATATCTCTACTTTTTAATTCTTTATTGTTTTCTGCTGTGTCACAGTATGCCAGCACCAGTTAATAATATCAGTAAGTAGGATAGGAATGTTAAATTCTAATTTTTAAATCTGGTATTATACTTAATGCACCCCATAAGAGACTAAAAATGTGATAATATGTGTTTCATAGGCATGTAGAATTAAAAGAAATATTGTATTATGAATATAGAAATTAGTTTGATGTTTAGTAAGTTGCTGCCAGTGGAAATATTTTCATATAATTCTACCACAATTTTATTGTACAATGAAAGTAATGTCCTGCAGAGATAACTCCCAAAGACATAATTTTGCAATCTCTCTCTTTCTGTCTCTTTCTCTACATTTTTGAATTATTATTGCAACATTTTGTGGAGCTCTTTGAAGACAGCTTAGAAGCTGCAGATGGTACAAGATAGTGCAAAAAAAGCAGCAGCCCACAAGCTGGCAAGTAAGAGCTAATATTCACAAATTACCACAGTGTTGTATGCTCTAGATTGGTTAAAACAGGCTTTAGGATACCATTAAAAGTGCTGCTTTTAACTCTAAAGCGCTATAAGGTTTGGCACATCATCTATATCTCCCATTCAGGTATGCTAAAAGTTCCTACTCTGTGAAAGATTCAGAAGAAAGCTAGATATCAATGTTTTTTTGCCTGTGACACCAAACCTTTGGAACAAACTTCAATAAAATTATATCTCATCCTATTTCTTAGCATTCAAAAAGGCAATGAGAGCTTTTAATGGTTAAGGTGTTGGTTATTTTAGATACCTCCCAATATTTTATAAGGCTATGATCATTTTTATTATTTACTATTTGTTAAAAGACTTGTATGGATACCCATCTTGTATATAATAAATATCCAATTAATATTAATTGAATTAATATCCAATTAATTCAACGTTTCATAATATTTTTGAAAAAATGTACAAGTGCTCGCAGGATAATGTTGTAAATCAGCAGGTGTCCATGGGAAGGATGGTAGAATAGAAATACAATTAATAAATAAATGGACCATCATTTGTTTCTCTCATTGGTAGCCCTACTCAAATATAGATTCAATTTAAAAAAAAAAAATCAACCAGTTATATTGGATTGCACTGATTCAGCAAGTTATACAAAAGCAGAATCTGAATTAGATATTTGTGCGGGGGGCTTTAAAATGATATTGATTTAACACAAGGAAACCTTGTGTTAGGAGTTCCCTCTTGGAAACTGGTGCATATAATAAACATAAAGGTATCATAAGTCTCCAGTATTCACAGCACTCTTGTGGTAGCCTTTCAGCCACTTTTCATTAGCCTTAGTCAGCATAGCTAATATCAATCATTATAGAAAGTACAGTCCAATATCTGTAGGGCTACAGAATATTTATCCTTTCTATAAAGAGTTCTGGAATGCACTAGTTCATTATTATTTAAGATTCTATGAAAAACTTATAATACACATTTTTCTAAGACATGATATAAAATAAAATTGGACATGATATTATGAAAAGAAAATCAGAATGTAGTGGGAAGAGAAAAATAGTCATTGGGGCAACAGCTCCTTTTCTGGTTGATAGATGAAGCCAAGCTTGTATTTCTTTCCTCCTTTAACTTCATTGCATACAAAGTAGGATACATAAGAAAAATATCACTTATGTATATGAACACTGCGAATAAATATTCATGTTGACCCTCACAATATTTTATTATTCTCTTTACCAACTATAGGGATTTTTTAAAAAAATCTTCAATATGACTTTGAACAGGTCTATTCTGCCTGAAAGGTAAATAGAAACACATAATATTCATATTAATTGAACTGATACAATCCACAAGTGAAATACATCCCAATTCTATTGAGCCTTGTAAGAAAGATACAAGGTCACCTGGGGTGTATGATATTTCATATGATCTTTGCCATTTTATCTTTACTGGACCAAAAATAATGTAAACATATCTGTCTGTATTACATATACAAGCAGGGCAAAACTGGAAGATATATCATGCCCTTGAGTTGCATGCTGCTATTTAAATATCACCCAAGAATCTCTTTTATCCAAAAATTCTGCTCCTCAGATATAACATGGTTTCTAAGGGTTCCCCCCCCCCCATCTTTCCACTACCTTTGCCAGAAACCAAAAATGAGAGCTTATGACAACTGTAAAAATCTGTGTATAGAGGAATGAAATGTAAATTAGACAGCTGCAATGTAACTGTTTTTCTATAATGCAAATTGAGCCAGATGAATTTGCATAACAAACTCTGCATAATTTGAATCTGATACCCTGAAAGTGTTGCGACTACAAGAAGTCTTGGAATCTCACTGTAAAATGAAATGGATGTGTAACAAAAAGTAAGGTTGGGTTCACTGCTAATCTGAGGCCCGTTATCATTCCCAATCCAATCCAATCCAATCCAAGACATTCACTTAAATCAATGTGCAACATTTCTCTGACTGGGCTCATATTCTCTTGATTCTTGGCCCAAGCAAAAAGCAACATGTTCAAGAGAGCAGAATGCCCTGAAATTCATTGCTCTAATAACTGGGGTCTTTGTTCACATTCACAGTATGTTAACAGATGTGGCAGTTTGCCTGGGTAGGAGCCAAATAATTCAGTCTCACCAAGCAAAGACAGATTTACCTGGCAATGTCTTCTTCCTTATAAAAGGTAATGAACAAAGCAATCTTATAAACAGAGGAACAAGAGAGGACTGTGCCACACCATTTATAGACTTAAAAAAAAAAAAAAAACCTTCAATGTGAGAGTTAGAAGTTAGTGGGCAGCTGCATATGAGAGAACGAGTCCCAAATGCACAGCCAACCCAAGTGGATGGCCTTGTTTACAGCAAACAGATTAAAATATATGTCTTAAAATCTGTCACAAGGGCATAAATAATTCCATGGTGTTAACTTTCACATTGTACACTACAGTCTCTTGAAGGAATTGAAGTACAAAGATGTTAGTTCTCAAAATAAATATATCAAGGACAGACAAGTATAGGTGTCCGAGAGAGAAAGGATTTATAGTTTAGGAAAGCTAAGTAAATCTAAATGACTAACTATATAAGCTATATAAAATGTGTGCGTATGTGTTTGTTTGTAATCCTTCATTTTGAATTATTTAATCCAAGAGAATACATATTTATTAATCTTCTCATGTGTGATAACAAATATATACGACATGTTTATGATACATAAACTGTAAATAGTGTATAGTATACAGAAATAATTCACTACTGATTTAAAAAAAACTATTTAAATGTATGTTAATAGAAAAGAAAATGTATTTATGCATTTAATTAAAAACTGAATATGCTAGCCTTTTTCTGCAAGATTTAATGGAATATTATAGTTTACAGTAAAGGCATGTCCAGTAAAGGCATGTCCAATCATTATGAGCATACACAGGGGGTTCAGCTATAGTCCACATGTGTTTGGGTGATCAGAATCGGGGCTGCAGAAGTAACTTGTCAATATAACTGTTTAGTACTACTACTTTTAATGCCATTTAGATATGTCAACTTATAGGGCAGCATACACTGTGGGGAATAGACCAAGGGGAGAGATGGATGACAGGATGTGAAAAAGACAAGGAAAGGCCAGGAGCTGGAAAAGTTGCCTACATAAGAAATTACACACACCTGGAAAAAAGAAGAGTGGTAAATTAAGTTAACAAGAGCTTGGGGATTTTGTCAGTGGCATAGAGGAGGCAAGATTAACTGCAAACAGAACAGGTAGACAAGAGCAACTGGTTATTGTGTGTTTTACACCTCACCAGGGCATATCCTTGCTCTTTTCTCCTTTCTGATCCCCATGATATTGCATTCATCTCATCCCCAGCTCATGAATGAAACAAAACTAACCACTCTTTAGTTGCACCTATGCTAAAGTTAAAGTAGTATTTTCCCCTAATTCCGACACTATCTTGCATTACCTTGGAGGGAAGTTATTTCTTCCTCTGTTACTTCTTTTTCAGGCACAGCCATATTTGAGAGTGCCATTCTTTATAGAGCGTTAAAGGTTTTTTCCTGTTACAGTCTTTACCCTTTGGTTTTGGACCATCCTTTTTCCACGTCATCAGCCAATGAAAGAAACAGCCACCAGTCTGGGCACCACAACATAAATAAGGTGGATCTCATTTCTAGATACTGCATGACTTTCCTTAGACTTGTTTCACGCTTCTGCAAACACCTTTTGAGTATCTCCCAAGTTAAAACAGTGTGAAAGAAAGGAATATATGGGATGACACCAGCTGATACATCACCCCAGAAAGGAGGGAGGCAGACAGAACTATCACGTGCTATGAGATAGGTCCTGTAGAGATTTAAAAGAGAAAGTAACTAACTCCTAGGTAAAAGTACCTTTTCTTACTTCAGGCAGGGGGAAAAGAAAGACGTTTTGATGTAGTGGTTAAGGGGATGGCCTAGAATCCAGGAAACTGTGAGTTCTTATGCTGCCTTAAGCATGAAAAAACAACTGGGTAATTTTGGGCCAATCATTTTCTTTCAACTCATCTTACTTCACAGGGTTATTTTGCACAAAATAGTAGAAGGAAGGAGTATTAATGTTTGCCACCTTGAGTTGCATATGAAAAAAGAGCAGAATAAAAATCTAATAAATAAATAAAACTGACAAATATGGGGAAAGTTACACCTGCTTTCCTTGTAGAAAGCTTGCAGAGTAAGTGGGTAATAAAAGCAGGAGAGAATGGAAAAGAACAGAATGAAAGACTCTCAAAAACAATTTGTTAACAGAGAGGACAGACGTTGCCAGAGAAATGGCTGCAGTGAATGTTAGCTTAGAGACAAGATGGAAGAGGAAGCATCTGCAGCTCCACTCTGAAAGGGATGGTTCCTCCTGCAAGGAATGTTCATTGATATTTATTTCCCAGGCTATTTATTAGTATTTTTTTTTAATTATTATTGTCATTGCTATTGTGTCCTTTTAACCTAATTTCTGAATAAGGTATCTGAGCCACTCAGAATACTTTGTTGATTGAAGTAATATATAAATTACATAAATCAATAAATAGTATATAAGCTTTATTATTATCTTCCAAATATAACTCTGATTATACTCATGTCACCTGACTATGCCTTCAAATTAATGGGTGATCTCCAAAATAATTGCAGAACTTTACACACTTTGAAGCAGTGGGATAGCACCAACTCAAGGGGAAAATAACACTTTAAAGCCAGTTCACCCGATAATGTAAGGCCTGGAGATATGATTAAAATGTCATAAAACCAAAAGAATAGAATGCTGTTGTTGGGGCATCACTGCATACGGCAAACCACAAGTTGTGGCAAGGCCTGAATCATAATATCAGGCTTAAAACTTTTTAATAATCTTTATCATAAGATTTCACACACAGCCAGTCTAATCTGCCAAACATTGCTCCAAAGAAGAACAAATAAAGCACACATATCCAACATACCTTACTCTTCCTATTTTGTGACTTCAGGAGTGGTGCAATGGTTATAACTTTGAGGACAGGTCATAAGTCACTTTTTCCAAGGCCATCATAAGTTTAAACCAACATTAAACAAACAATCATAAGTGAAGGACTAGCTCTATACACACATACGCACAGAGACTCTTAACTTTAGGTATGTATATGCTGGTTTTATATGTATATGTTTTCCTACATTGAAATGATTCCTGTATGTGAAAACTATGTAATTACTAATTTTCCTCATAGGGAGAGAAAGAACAAACTGCATAAATTTTAAACCACTATTTTATTACTTCATATATTTGAAGCCAAGCTTTAAATGTGCACTGTATGCTTCATATAATTACACAATTATGTGCATCATATATGTGTATATATACTTGTTTCTTTAACAATGTATAATTGACAAGCTGTGGGTTTATACAAGTACTGTATGTTTCTATTCTATTTCTAAACCATTTTTATCTGGTTATCAATTTGTGTATTTCTAACTACGACGTCCCAAGATATATGTTATTTATCTCTCTGTGTGTGCATGCGCATATACAGACACACATGCTTCAGTGTGTATATAGCACATATAGGTGTATATACCTTCTGATATGTCATCAATCAATATTTTTAAAGATAATATCTGTATATGAAACTTTATACATATATATGCACACATTTCAGATGTGTATCCTGTAAATCTGTCTCTGAAGATATACATTGTATCTCAGAAAGCTTTACTGAATTCTATCTAATGTTGTATCTTTGAGTTTCATAGTGGCAACTTATGTGTTCTAGTTCTATGAATTTAACTATAACCTTAAAATTAGTTAAAATCAATTAAAAATAAATCCACCATGTATTTCAGATGTTCATTCTGCATTCTGAGTTGGTAATGTGTTTGTTTATAGCTCTTAGAAGCATCACACATTTATTCACACTATCATTTTAATATAATAGCAGCTCACAACTGTGTTACCCCATCTTGGCTTTCTGAAAATTTTTGCTAGATTAAGGATTACCCAAGTAAAGAGAATAATTATTTTCAAATTCTCTTCCAATCTATTATCATAGTTTGCTGTGAATTAAGACTTTTTTTAAACAGCAGCTCATCTTGGGGGGGGAGGCATGCTGTGCTTTTAAAATTGAAGGTCTTCAGTTTATAAAAAATATTTTTTTAAAAAAACACCTTTATTTGGGATGAAAGAAGAAAGAAGAAAGTCTGTGAAATAGTTCCAGAACTGGAGAACAAATATGGTGTGATATCTTTCTTTTAAAAGCCTTGTTCTCCAGGGTATTCAGAGTGTATCTTATAATTTGTTCTGTGTCCATTGTTGATTTGTGTTGGTTGGTATTGCTATAATATTTTAAGATTTAAAAATGTGTTATTTAACTTTATGATAATAATAATGAAGTGGTAGCATGAGCTAGAATGAAAAATGGTGAATATATATTTTATGAAAATATTGAAAAGGAGAACTAAGTACAGAGAAGTGCCAGAAAACTTGACACTACAGCTTCTTCTATGCCCACACCTAAACCTAATCCTTCTTCACACCAAATCGCCATTCCTCTCCAATCCCTGCCATACATGTATGCTTTGTTTAAAAGTCAAGGCCACTGAATATATGCCAGATCAATGGAAGAGACTGTGGAGATGTTTCTCTGCCAAAGTTCCATTTGGGATCTGGAGGAATCCAGACAAATTCTCACAGTTAAAGCACTGGTCACCTTTCAGTCTGATTTCTTCCAATTTGTCATTTGATACTATGAACGAAAGTTGTGGGAGACAACCAGTGGAAAAGACATTCTTATATCATGCATAGGTTCCATTTGAAACTTCCTATGCTGGTTTTCTTACAGTTATTGTGAATGTGTGGATGACATCAGTGTTGGTGGAAAAAAGTGGTTTTAGCAATTGTCCATTCTATCTCCAGGTGATGCTGAGGAATTGAAAGAAAAAAAAATGTAGATTCCATGTACCTGTTAAGATTTGTATCGATTTTTTGTTCTAAAAGGGAAATGCTGGAAAGAATTCGTAGCTCATTTCTTTCATTACAAGCTGCACAGACAATTGCAGACAAATGGCTTTAAACCATTGGAAACGTTGATCAGCTTCGTGTCGTAGGTGAGTATTTCCAGCACGAGGAAAGTTTGCAGACGGGAGCCCTGCCAAAACCGGATGCATCGGGAGAAGGGACCTTGTCTCGCTCTGCCGAAACAGCCACAGCTGAACGAAAAGGCTCAGATGCCAAGCTCTCCGCGCCCACTCAAGCCAACGCTGGCACGCACACCCGCACGCGCCCCCCCGATAAATGCCGATGTTCAATGCTCAAGAGGCGCTGGGTGGGGCGGGTAGGGAGGTGTCAATCTTCTTAGCCTTGATCAATCCGAAATACGTGAGCTCTTCTGCGCACTCCGCCGACTGGAACGAAGCCGGTGCGCTAGCCAGCTGCCTTTGCAAGGGGAAGCGTGAGAGAAACCCAGCGCCTTCTTTTGCTGCCCGCAAGCACCAACAGTCCATCGCCCCAGCCAAATCTGTGGGAAAAGGCAGGACGAGAAAGTGCGCCCTTCTCCACTCGGGTCGCCAGTTGCGCTGCGGGGCAGCGGCAGGGGACGGAGGGCCGATAGCCATGCTCCAGGCACGCACCTGTCGCCCGAACTCTAGCGAGGAGGCTCGAAATCCCCCGCCCCTTCCGAAGCCGCTCTCCACACCCCCTTTGCCCCTGCCTCTTGGCTCCGCCCCTCGCTCACACGCGCGCGCACTCTCCCAACGCAGGTAAACTTTAGACTCCCACTCGCGGAAGGGGAACGTAGGTAGATGTCACCGAGATCCTGGGCTATTTATAGAAGCGCCAGGCGAACGTGGCTGCTGGTGGGGGCAATTCTACCTCGCACCGGCCTCTCTGGAGCTGCGAAGGACCGTCCTCCTCGCCTCTCCTTACAACCAACAGCGGAGCCGGGAGGCTGGAAAAGAAACGGTGCCAAGGCGGTCCCTTCGTTGCGCTCTCGCTCCCTCTCTCTCGGCATTTCTATCACGGCCCCCTTGCCTGCCTGGGAAAGGATGGCAAGGCAAACAGGGTCCTTTTCTAGCCTGCGAGGTATTTCGGCGATCCTCCAACCGCCCTTGGGTTTTACGGGGGGACAGGTCCTTCCACCTGTTTCGCAGACGGAAGGCTCGGGAGCCTAAAGGGGTGTGGTGACCGTGGAGGGAGCCCCTTTCCCGCCCCTTGCTTCCTGGATCGTTCGCGTCCCGTTACTGGCCACCGTCTCCTGGCAGCCCGGCAGCCGTTCGGGCCGCTTCTCGGAGTGGAAGAGGGTCAAAGGCGTGAAATTTTTCGGCAAGCTATTTAGGACCATCCGGTGAGTGACCCAGAGGTTGCCTCGAAGCCCATGCAGGGACCCACCCTTACAGAATCCCAGGAAAAAACAACGTTGTGTGATGCGAAGGAGGGGATGTCATATAGTGGCGGGCTCACGGGAGGTTCTAACGGCAATATAATCGATCAAGAGGGTTACCGGTCGGAATGATTGGGGCTGAAACCAAACGCCATGATTCCCATTTTTCATACGGTTTTGGAAGCGCATCCACACAAGAGCACTCGTCCGCCTTTGTCTTGCCACCATCTTACCCCTAGACTGGCGTGCCCAATTTCAGGTCCTGCATTTAACGGTCTGTGTCGCGTAGGCAGGCACAGTCGAGCAAGAAGAGAGCCATTTTGCACCCCATGCTGAAAAATGTGTGTGGATGTGTGTGCGGGAAAGCGAGCCAGACACTGAGGAAGGGAGAGAAGAAAAGAAGGAAAGACTGCATGGCTCGCGCCAAGAAGCGAGAAGTCAACGTGGCTAAACCTTCCAGCATCAGTCGGGAGATGAATGGCAGGTGATAAACCACGGGGCGGGGGGCTTAGCCTAACGTGCTTAGACTTCTGATAGTCCTCCACCTGCAAACAGACAGCGGCTGCTTACACATCAGCAGCCACCTCTGCTTCTCTTGGGACTGGCTGGCCATTGCTCGCTACAACTACCTTTTGCGAAGGCAGCCACATTGGCTTGCCTAAAGCTCCGGGCCCTGCTTGTACTTGGACTAGAAGGCAATCTCTTTGCAGAACACCACCATGTTGCATATTCCCAAACGGCCAGGCTGTAAACCCGAACTAGATAAGAGGCTGACCAAGACCATTTTGATAGAGAGGTAGCAAAGCTCCATCTTTGTTCTCCCCTGATCCGTTGCCTCCTGTCCCACCTCCGCCTCCTTTTAGAAGCACGAAAGCACTGTCGTATCAGGTGGAGAAGGGAGGGAAGAAGCTCGTGTCTCTTTTCCCTCTGCTCCTCTGATGAGCCAGGGAAGGGAGGAATCAACATGTCTGAATGACTCCTTAAAACCGAATCTCATTCCAAATAGCAGCTCTGGCTCTTTTGTGAGAAGACCAGCGGTTGGTTTGTGCTATTAGTACAAAATTAGTTGCTTAAAACACGAGCTGCTATTTTATAGTGTATGGGGAGGGGGGGATATTCACCAACCTCTACCCCACCCTGAACAAAATCTCCTACCTTGATTTGTAGAAGCAGAACCTCTAGGCGGACAGATTAGGGGAGTGAGCATGTTGGGAATATCCAGTCTCCTCTTCTTGCTTGCATATCCACATAAAGAATGGTGAGGTTTGGGGAGCAAATGGGGAAGGGGCGATGCCAGATGCACATAGAAACCGCTTTCTTGCAAGACGCCTCGACGCTGGCAATCTTGCGTCTGGAAGTGGTGCAAAGGCAAAGCAAGATATCGCCTTCGAAGATGAACCTGATCCAGTAGAGAGGAAAGTCGAAATAGGCAGGATCCAGAAAGATCATTCCATTTTCTCTTTTTAAAGAAGGAAGGAAGGAAGAGAAGGAATGCGAGAACGCCACAGTGGCGATTCTTCTATTGGTGCCGACGATAGAAGAAATACATTCCTGGAAGCTTAGCAAAACAGGCTGAGTTGGGGTGCCGCGAGGGTAGAAATAGGTCCTCCGCGAAGCATGATAATTCTCCAAGCGCCCCCTCCTGAAGGGAAAAGAGGGGAGAGGGTCGGTCTGAGAGGAGGGCGAGAGAGATCGAATCGCTCCTCTGTGGAGACGCTAGCACGTTTCGAAGAATGGGAAGGAAAACGCATTTCCCCACATGAGCCCACAAATAGAGGAATGGCAAACAGCTGTTCCTGGGCTATAAATATGTCAGAGATGCTCCGGCTGTGCCATGGCTGGGATGGGCACGAAGGCGAACTGGAGAAACGGGCGAGCTAGAAACCATCGAAGGAAGGAACTCCGTAACACACACACACACACGCACACATGCGCGCGCGCACAACACATATATACACACACACACACACACACACATACACACGAGCGCGTGCGCACCAAATTCAGCCCACCACTCGCGGAGAGCCGTTCAGTGGCGAGTGACTGCCGTTCCTAGCCCCATCTGCATTGCTGCTGACATGTCTCCCCACCCACCCGCCCCCTTCTCCCCCTCCTCGTCCCACCGCTGGCTCCAGAGGAATGAATGAAGCGGGCGGTGGGCTCGACTCTCTACCGGCCTCCCCGAGACCGCATTTGCTTTTCTGGAGAGGTGTGCGGACCGGGAGGGGGAGGGAGAGACGCACACGCGCGCCCGGCTCGTCACATGCGGCGGCCGCCAACAGACTCCCGCCGGCCAGTAACTGTTGCCAGCAGCTGCAACGGACCTCCGAGTAAAGGACCGGAGCTTGGTGGCTGCACCTTCTTCCTCGGTTACCTGTTAGCTGGAGTCTATTCTTTGTGGGAGAGTCGGACCAGGCTCGGGGAGGATTTGGAAGAGGGGGAGAGACAAGGACGACCATAGCGGAGAGAAGACCCCATTTTGCAGCGACAATCCCTCTTCTAACGGCGTGCAATGGGTTGCGGCGGGGAAGGGGGGTTTAGCTCCCCCGGACATATTTGCAATTCACCTCAAGTGCTCTTCAGTTCGTCAGGCTGAAGCTCAGCCCCATTTTGCCCGAAAAAGGCTGCCTCGGGGCAAAGGCAGTATTGCCTCCGCTGCAATATCTTTCAAATACACGCCCACACCGCCACAGCGAATGCCGCCGTTTTCCCCGGAAAGCAAAGGAAGGTGAAAACCAGGGCGGGAAAGAGAGAGAGAGAACTAGAATAATGGCGCTGTGTTCCCCCCCACCCCCCGCAAAAAAAAACCTGGTGGCGAGGGAGTAAGGAAGACTCCCTGTGAGTCAAGAGTAGAAGGCAGGCCCGGAAGGGTGGGAGACTCACAAAAGCGACCTGTCACCCAAGGGTGCGAGTGGGTGGAAGTGGTGTGGGCTGGAGTTAGCCAGCTCTCCCCAATCGCCCGCCTACGAAGCCAGAGGCATTCACACACATCTCCCCAATCAACCGGAGTGTCCATCGGGAGGGGGAACATTTTACATGTGAGCGCTGAAGGAATTTCTCCTCTGCCTGGATTTTTCTCTTTCCCCCTCACTCCCCCGCGTTATTGGTGAGATACTGGCTGAGGCAGCAATCAATGTCATGTAGCCGAAGGGCAAAAACACTGGTTTGTCCTGGCCTTTCAGCGCCTCCTACTGGCGAGCGTGAAGAAAGCGCGCGATGGGGCAAAAGGGAAACGGGGTCCCGTCGACTCGGTCGAAGTTGGGGTTCCACTCCCTGTCTTCAAAAACCCGAATAGGTGCCACACCATCTGCATGGACAAAGCATGATTTTTCTCCCATGTTCTTTCCCAGGAAAAGCAACTATTCTTGGCGCTTGCTGCCTTGCACGGAAGTCAAGTGGCGGACTGCATGATAACAGGAAGAGGAGAGACGCTGGCAGGTAAGATCCTTGTGTGAACAAGTGGTGGATATGAACCGTGGTAAGAGAATTTTATGCAGTAGAGTTCTCATGGCTTTTTCTCAGGATTGAATTAAAAGTACTCTCTGCCGAATATTGTGCTGCCTGTACCATTGTGGACCAAGTAAGTAATGGGATTGGTGGATCCAGTAAGTTTGTTTCTTCTGCCAAGGGCAGCCAGACCATTGCCAATCACTTTCCTTCATGTGGAGTTGGATTGGAAAGAGCCAAGTTAGGTGGATGCCTAGATTGATGGATGTAACTACCTCTCAAGTGGCAGGTGTTAAACGGGGACATGGAATAAAGTGGAAAAGAGCTCCCCCAATGCTGCTCACAGCCTCCCCTCTGGATGTGTTTGTTGCCTGTCAGCCAGTTTTTGAACATGAGTATAGCTTCTGAAATACAGATCTAAACTTGGGTTCAACAATAACCTGGCTGACATGTAACAGGCAGAAGAGGAGAAAGTATGAAAGGAGTGGTCACTTCCTGGGTCCCACTAGATGACAATGATTAATAGATGGGACTTGTGTGTCTTAATGAGACAGATACAAATAATGAGATTGAGATGGTCCCTCAAATACTGTGGCCCTTTGCCACAAAGAGCTTTAAAGATAGTAACTGATATCTTGAACTGCTTCAGGAAGCATACTGGAAAACACTGCAGCCCATGGAACAAAGGGATAAGATAGGAAAAGCAAGACATGTCCATTATTTGCCCACACTACCACATTCTGGACCAGCTGAAGTTCTAGAAATTCTTCAAGGGGATCTATGTGCAAATTATGTTACAATACACTTGGGAGATGATCAAAGTCTGAGAGACCAAGAACAATGCCTCCTGATCCAAGAAAGGTGCTATTGTTGCACTCCACAAAGCTATGCAAAGACATCCTGGTCACAGCTGTCACCTGTTCTTTGAATAGGAGAACAGGAAGATTGCATCAAGTAGTTGGCTAAGGTTAGGGATACAGTTTAATATTGATGAACCTCACTCGTGCTGTCGAATGATCTCAGGTAGTTCTCTAATATGACTGCAATTAAGTCAGAATTACAGTCATAAGTTGTGCCAACCATTAAGCGGGTCAACACATGACCAACTCAATTTTATGACATATTTTGCAACAGTCATTAAGGGAATACTGTAGTTCTTAAGCAAATCCATAATTTGCAATGGGCATTTTTTTTGCCTAGAGAATAAAAGTAAATAATGGTCTATAGCAGTAAAGTTGTAAATCACAGTCATGTGACCACAGGGCCCTGAAAAGTGCCTTAAATTACCATGGGAAGAGCCTGCCATTGGAATTTCAAAACTAGGTCAAAATATCTTTTTGGGGACCATCATAAATTTGTATGGTCCCTAACTAAATGGTTATAAGCTGAGTACCACCAGTACTGTTTACCAATGCAATTACTCTTCCAATTTCATGGCATACATGTAATGAGTTAAATCTATTTATAGTTCAATATGACTCCTGATGACCTCATGAATATCTTGTTTTATTGGAAACCATAAAGAAATTATTTGCTATTGCCTTCTTCAAGAATATTAACTATATTATTGGAATAAGGAGGTGAAAGAACAATGTGATGAAATCAAAGACATTAAGGGGAACAGAAAAATCAAATTAGATGTCAGAACAGACGGAAGAAATTACAAAAGATACAAGAGAAACCAAAGAGAAGAAAGACAAAGATCTCAAGTAAGAGCTTAATAACAAGTTTCAGAGTGAGAGAGAAGATATTATATCATCATATAGATAAATGAGGAAAGTTTTCCAAAAGATCTCCAAACTCAGAAGGAGGTTTTAAACATGAATTGGAATACTAAATAATGCCAAACACACATGATTCAGAAAAAATGAAACAGTGATAGAAGGAATATAGTGAAATTCTATATAGCTGGGTTATTAACAGCTAAGGTACCTTAGATTAGAAGATAGTGCCTAGTTCAAGATTTGTAGTATTAGAAGATGAATTTAGATCAGTACTCTGCCTATTAATTATTTGGAAAGTTATAGGAATTGTCAAAATATCTGAAAAAAATATGGCACACACCAGAAGAAACAGTAAAGATTCTAACCAAATTATCCCAACAAACCTGAAGAACACTACAAGGCCAACAGATTAGAAGAGGTCAGTCTACATACCGATACCAAGGGAAGAAGACTTAATGGTGTGTGCAAATTACTGTACAATACTTTTAGTTTCACATGCTAGCAAAATTATGCTTAGATTACAGCCCTGTATGAAAATGAGAGCTTTAAGTCTGTTTTAGAAAAAGCTGAGGAACCACAAATTATTGCTGATGTGCAATGGATAATTAAAGACACCAAAGAATTTATTAAAAAAAATAATTCAGTATGTGCTTCACTACTTATACAAAGGCTTGTGATTGAATTTAACATGTTGCGGTATCTGCCATCCCGCATCTGATGGGCGGCTCATGAAAGGGAGCGAAGGGAAGAGAAACGACAGGAAGCGAAGTTTCCTCTTGATGAGCGCGCCCCGAATGTCTTGGCACACGCTCTTTTATTGTGCTTTTTTACAAGAAAATGATTTAATCAAAAAGCTCAAGTCAAACATGGTAATCTCATCAGGATGTGCATGTTTACAAAGCTGCATACCGGACAGATTACTTACAATGTGGATAAGCTTATTAACAAATGTCTAGCTCCTTGTCTCTTGTACGTGCCTTGCAAAGGTCACTGAAGAGACAGAAGTTAATGATTACACGTGAATGATACAATGTTGCAAATGCATGAATGATACATAGTTGCAATGATATATAGTTGCAAACACATGAATGATACATAGTTACAACAACATGTCAAGATGTCAGATTAGGAAAATGGAAGTACAAGAAAATATCATTGTCCTCCAGCATAGAACAGATTGGCTCGAGATCAGCAAACGAGCATACAGGACATACTGAGGGAGGCTATGTTGATGACATTGCTCTAATTCCTGAAAATGCCAATAATCTGCAAATTCTAGTCAGGAAAATCAAGGATCACACTGAATAAATTGGAACCATCATTAAGTATAATAAAGGCCAAGTTACTGAAAATATGTACAGCAACTTGTTTAGAACTCACAGTAAAGGTATTGAAGTAGTGAATAACTTCAGCTTTTTAGGAACGATTATTAACAGTAAAGTAACGAAAGTAAAGGAGCCAAAGGAACTAGAAATATGCTGCAGACTAGCATGGCATAGCAATAAAGGTTAAGGAAAAGATACTCAGATTGCCAGGTTTATACCTACAAAAATCAAAATGGTGTAAGCTATAACATTCCCTGTAACACTCTATGGAAGACACGGTTGGATTTAGAAGAAACAGGATAGAAAGAGCTCTGATATCTTTGAACATTACTGTTGGAGAAGACCCTTGAAAATACCATGAATAGCCAAGAAACCAAACAAATGGATCACTGAACAAATCAATCCAGCTGATCAGGCTCAAATTATCCTATTTTAGACACATTATGTGGTTATATAGTTCCCTTGGGAAGGCTATAATGTTGGAAGAGATAGAAGGAAAGTGAAGAGGATGATCAATAGCAACTGGATTATGTTTTTTCCTTGAGGAAGATGTTTCACTTCTCATCCAAGAAGCAAAACATTTTTGTCAAGGAAAAAACATAGTCCAGTTGCTTTTTGAAAAAGCACCTTTGTGCATTTCAATGATACTTCATCAATGCAATTGGGTCCATCCACCTTGCTATTGATCATCCTCTTCACTTTCCTTCTATCTTTTCCAACATTATAGCCTTCCCAAGGGAGCTAAAAACGATCAAATTGCTAACCGGTATAGTAGCCAGGGGTGGGATTCAAATTTTTTAACAACCAGTTCTGTGGGCGTGGCTTAATTGGTGGGTGGGGCTTGGTGGTCACGTGACTGGTGGGTGTGGTCAACTCAACATCACTCATATCAAGGGACGCTTCTCCTTGCCTGGCCTCTTATGACAGTGGGTATGCTGCAACGGTCGTAAGTGTGAAAAATGATCATAAGTCACTTTTTTCAGTGCCATTGTAACTTTGAATGGTCACTAAATGAACTGTTGTAAGTCAAGGATTACCTGTACAAAAATACAAAAAGCTTCTTTGCTTCCAAAAAGCTGCCCGAAATACCAATCATTAGATTAAAAATACCTGCAAGCCACAGTTACAAATCAGGCAGGGTGCCAGAGCACCTTGAGGAATTAAAATAGTTAAAATGCAATGATAACTATCAGCAGCCAACTCTTGCTCATAAAGTGAAACCCTTTAGCAGAGAGGTCATTTAAGCTTTCCAGAAAGAGCACACTCAGGAGAAGCAATCCTTAGATCCATTTGCACCACTTAAAGATACCAGCTGGTCTCACTCACTTCACAAGATATCCTAAGGAAATCATCCAGACTTAAGGAAAGGTCACATGCCCCCCCGCCCCCCCAGAAAGGCAGTAAAAAAACCAGTGCCAAGCTTGCATCCTGCCTCTTGGAAGTACATCCCAAAAAGACAGTGCGAGATACCACTAAAGCAGTGAGGGAAGACCCCCTCCCCAGATAAAAAAAGAAATAATGAGGCAGGAAAAAATTCAAACACAACACAAATAATTAAATCACAACAGTAGCTGTTGCTTGTTAAACCAATTACCAGAACAAATAGACACAGGAACTAGCAGATTTCTCAAACCAATTTCTTTTCAGGAAGAGAGATTAATCTTTTTCCTTCCAAACAAAGCTGAATATGGAAAATTATCCCATCAGTAAACACAGGATTAAACGTCACCAAACACAGAATTAAGCTTCACCAAAAACCAGTTTTAGACCAAAACTCAGGAAGGGTATGTAAATTCACGTTTGAATGTCAATCTTTCTAGCTAGCCAAGAAGTATTTGTAGGGGAGTATTTCCTCCCAACAGCAGTGTAAAAAAGCTTGAAACAAAGCTTAAGGAAAAAAAAAAAAACCTCCTTCGGAGACAGTAAGTCTAGGCATACTGCCAAGAATGTAATAAGGGTGGAAAAAAACAAAAGGAGATTTCTTCTAACTACCGGTTCTCTGAACTGCTTAGAAAGTTAACAAGGGGTTCTATAGAACCGGTCAGAACCGATAGAATCCCACCCCTGGAAGTAGCTGATGCAGTTCAACAGCATCCTTTCTACTGAAGAAGAAAGGAAACTGCCCAAACAGCAAAGGAACAAAAGATCAACTCCTAATTGACAAGATGGTTCTGGAAAATTGCAAGAGAAGGAAAACCAACTTGAAGGTAGTATGGATTGATTGCAAGAAGCCATTTAACTCCCTGCTGCATGATTGGATAACCAAGTACCTAGAAATAACAGGAATCAGAAGAAAAAGCAGAAGTTGTGTGCAATGATCAATGGCACAATGGAAGATGTGGTTACAGGTCATTGGTGATAAATTGAGTGAGATTAATATCAAGAGAGGAATCTTTCAAGGAGATGATTCACTATCACTGCTACTGTTTGTTTTGCATTGATTCCTCTGTCAACAAGAAGAACTGAGGATATGGTTATCAAACATCCCAAATACCTGCCAAGCTATCCCACCTCCTTTATATGGGCAATCTGAAGTTTTATCATGTTGACAGCAGCAAGAATCTTATGCACACCAAGATGGAAAGACACACTAATTCCCACAATCAAAGAATCAATGGTAAGTGTGATGGAGTTTGACAGAGATGGCAAAATTGACTGTTCTAATTAAAGATAAGAATTTATCTAATTTTGTTTCCATTTGGGAAAGCTTTTTTTGAAACTGGAAAAAATGGAACTTTGATTTTAGATTTTGATGTCTAGAATTAATTAGAAATGTAAAGCAAAATTGTTAAGGTTGTAAATATTTCTGTATAGTATACTACTGTACTGAAAGAAGTGGGAAGTCACTTCTTTTTTTCAATTTATTTCTGAATTTCTCTATAACTTTCTTAATTTCAATTTCTATTAGTATGTTATCATACAATAAACTTTAATAAAATATATAAAAAAAGAAAAACATATCTCTGTAATTAAGTCATATTAAGAAATAATTGACATGCAAGAACATCTAAATAAATAACTCAGGAATGTATGTTTATCATTTCTACTGTCTGTCTTTGAAACTTAAAATTCTAAACAGTGCTACCTCTGTCATCTATCTGTTGGACATACTGCAGAAAAAATTCCCTAGGCTTGACAATAGATGATGGAAATAAGTAAAAAGAAGAAAAGAATCCTGAAAGTTTCTGATAAAAATGGAGACAGTTGATTCCATTGTCAGAATAGAACAACAACAACAAAAAGATAGTGTTGATTAGTTTTATAGAATCTGGGGCTTTCTTTTTTAGACAATGGCCAGCACCCCAGAAAACATGGCCATTGAGTCTGTAGCTGGTGATAATAATAGAAATAGCCCAATAAATATACTGAATAACAGGAGCTGCTCAGTCTATGCATGCACCTCTTTTCTCTTGATAGGACAAAATGCAATAACAGTATTTTATACGAGCACTACTATACAATGGTACACCAATAATTACCTAAGCTTATATATTTTACAAAAAGAAAAATAAACATCCAGATGTTCAAAGCAGGAAAGGGCTACATCTCTGCAACTGCTTAATATTTTATTTTTCCATTTATATCTGAAAGATATACGTTTTGAACACTGAAAGTGAAAATGGGTGGTTATTGTTCCTTAGACAAAAGAGGAAAATCAAAAATGTTAGCAAAGCTTGGAGTGGCAACATGAGGCTGCTCCACACCATCCAACTCCCATAAAGGGGCCACCTCTGATCTAGTCTCAGGTAGCCTTGAACAAGAAAAGTTCCTTCCCTGTGTATCTGATTGCTTTTACAGACAGCAGTCTCATCTTGGAGAGCAGGAGATGGAACCTGGTGGAGGAAATGGCTAGAAATACTGGACTACATCTCCAGATCATAGTATCCAGGCTTTCTTTTACAAGTAGACAGGAGAGTTTGGGGAATTAAATGTCTGAATCAGTACAATGGCACCTATAGATTTTTAAATGATAGTTGAACTTCTACTATATAGCAATAGCAACACTACTTAGACTTATACCTCCCCATAGTACTTCAGTTTACAGCATTCTCTGGGCAGTTTAAAAGGTCAGCATATGGCCCTCACAATCTGAGTCCCCATTTTACTGACTTTGGAAGGATGCCTGTCAGGATTGAACTCCTGACTGTGGGCAGAGTTAGCCTGTAATACATATTCTTACCACTGTGCTGCCTTATATACTATGTTTCCTCTAAAAACATGGGTGTCAAACTTGCAGCGTTATGTTGCTGTCACATGACATATCATGATGTTTTTCCCTTTGCTGAGCTGGGATAGGTGTGGCCTGCACGAGACGCATCTGGTCTGCAGCTGTCAGTTTGACACCCCTGCTCTAAAGGAAGAAACCTCCAAATTTAAGATAACACACACACACACACCCCCAAGATTAGACAGAAGATATGAAAACCCTTCATCTATGTTTTTTTTTAAAAAACCATATTTTCACTTAATGTAAGATCCTAATTTTAAAAGTAATAGGTTTGGAGGGGGGAAATCTATTCTTTTTTCCATCTTCCTTTTCAGGAAAATATTACCCATAGCATCTCACCTAGCCTCAATCACAGGCATTTCTCTATTATAATTATAGTAGCTATTAGTAAGACATATATCCCTGCAGTTCCATGGCACTGTGGACATAGCTTTGAGAATTATTTGAAACCAAAGCTCTCCTGCACTTTGTGCAGTGACAAGTCTTAATTTATACCTACAATCACTACAACGGCATATTTATTAAGCAACATAACTTGTAATTATTGACTTTCACTATCATTCCATACCTGGAGGTCCTGTTTTGCATTTGACAGATTGAACACAGTTATTCTTTTGCTTTCAAACAGAGTAACACAACCTGGGCTTTATCAATAATTCTGCTTATATCCTTGTTGCAAATGTTTATGTTGTGTGTTTTTAAAAGCACAAAGTGGACAAATTTGTTCTGTTGAATCCCATTGAATTACACTGGATCCTAAATATCCAAGTGGATATATAGGCAAGTTAACCACTTAGAGAAATCAAATGCAAATGTTTAAAGAAAGAGTGTGTGCTATAGAAGTTGTGTGGGCTTCAGACATTGGAAGGAAGGACTTCAAGATATATATAGGTCCTTTGCCTTAATTAGGAAAGTGGACAACTGGGTTAGCCTTTACTAGCATAAGGACAGCTGATATATGTCACCACAGAAAATTTAGGGTAAAAAAGTAATATTAAAATCATATATGCCGTATAATTGACAAAGGAAAAATGAGCTGTAAGAAAGAAAGAATTCATGGTAAAACTTATGTATTATGCAATCTATAATAATACATGGAATTAATAGAAATAAATGAATGACTAGCAAAGTAAAGCATTCTGAAAAGGTTTCAGAGGGTGTGGATAAGACTCACGTTAGCACTGCAGACTTAGAAGGGTAAGAACTGTTATAAAACACTGTGGCTACTTTAAGCATAAGTGTTTTAATGACTGACAAGTATGATTGGGTTTATTTTATAATGGATTGTAATTCTATTTTTAATATTATGGCTAGTCCACATGTATCTAACCTCAACCAATGGTGAACATAGTTTACATTTTAATTAATTAATTTAATAAACTTACATGCTGCCCCTCTCGCCTACTCTATAACTTTCAGAAGGGTCGTTGGTTTTTACCTGATATGACCTTTCTCTTTGGGTGGAGATAGCATTCAGGATTGGGTTATCAGTCACTGCTGCTCATTGGATTGAGTCTCTCAGATCTTTGAGGACATTCCCCCTGTTGCTAGGGACATCCTCCAGAAATTGGTGAAGGAACAGTGACAGACTGATGCGTGTTCCTGTAACAACATGCTCCATTAGATTCAGAACGAACTAAATTAGGGTGGGACTGAATGCTATCTCCACCCAAAGAGAAAGGTTGTATCAGGTAAGAACCAACAACCCTTCTCCATTGTGGTGGACATAGCATCCAGGATTGGGACATACCAAAGCTGGCTGTTCTATGGGTGGGCCAAGCGTGGTCCGAATACCCTAGACAAGATGGACCTTTTGCAGAACTCTCCGTCCAAAAGCTGCCTCTGCAGATGCAAAAGAGTCCAGCTTATAGTGTCTGATGAACAGAGAAGGCCCAGGTTGCCTCCCTGCAAACCTACTCCAGAGAGGCCTGAGTGGCCCACGCTGCCGATATAGCCGCACATCTCGTCGAATGTGTCGTGTCCGTCAGTAAAGAGACCAGGGGGCGGTGACTAGGTTTCAGCTCTTTATTGGTCCCCGGAACTGATCTGGCTCCAAGGGAAAAACAGCGGCTTTTTATTCCCAAGCCGCGGCGGCCGCGGCCAATGGCACCGCTTTGAATCTCCCGTGATTCGTATCCACCAATCGCGGGAGATTCTCAGCGGGCCAATCAGCACGGCTCACTAAACCAATCAGATCGCCCCGCGCTTTGGTCAATCAAAGTGTGGGGTTTCAAGAATGCTAATGAATGTACAGAACAGAATGGGTGGTCACTCTTGGAGGAACAGCAAGTCCTTGGACTTGGTAGACCTTGGATATGCACAGTCTTATCTATCTCCCCACAGTTGTTGGAGTAACCTTGTAGCCCATAGTAGAAGGTTGGACAGAAATAAAGAGTGATTCAGTCCTCCGGAAAGGGGATGCGCTCTTAAAATAAATACGCAAGGCCCTTCAAACGTCCAGAGTGTGCCATCTTTTTTCTAAAGAATGTACAGGATGCGGACAAAAATCAGGCAATATTAGTTCCCTGTGGAACCACGAGTTCACCTTTGGCACAAACAAAGGTTCTAGTCTTAACACAATTCGGTTGGTGTGAAACACACAAAGGTCCTTCCTGACAGATAAGGCTGCCAAGTCCAAAATCCTTCTAGCAGAGGTGATTGCCACCAGGAAGGCCATCTTACACGATAAAAACTGCAAGGAAGTGGATCTCATTGGTTCAAATGGTGCCTCAGTCAGAAACAGCAGTATTTTAGAGAGGTCCCATGTTGGATCGCGATGAACCACTGGAGGCCTCAGTTTGTAGCCCCCTTCAGAAACCTGTGGACTGTGGAATGTCTAGATAATGAGTCTATTCCCTCTAAGGAAAGAACAGAAGACAAGGCTGCAACCTGCCTCAACATGTTGGGTGCAAGTCCCTTGTCCAGGCCATCTTGGAGAAAGTCCAGCACCTGGATAGGGTTCCTGTCAGATCTAGAGCACCAATCACAGAAGGCCTTCCAGGTTGCATTGAAGATGCAATTAGTGGAGGGCCTCCTGGAGGCCTGAATGGTTTGTATCACCTTGGAGGAATAATGGTCCCGGATCAGAGATCCCCACTCAATCTCCAAGCTGTCAAATGAAGCCACTGGGGCTCTGTATGTAATATTGGCCCCTGGCTGAGAGACACTCTGTCCTCCAGCATCCTCCAAGGGTGGGACACAGATAGGTTTACTAAGTCCACAAACCATGGCCTTCTGGGCCAATGAGGGGCTACAAGAATGAGTTCTGCTCTTTCCCCAACAGTTTCTGAATCACCCTTGGGATCAGGGCCAGAGGAGGGAAGAAGTTCCCTGGGCCAAGGGCTGCATAAGACGTCCGTTCCCTCCATCCCCCAGAACCACAAACCTGGAGTAGAATCTCGGGAGTTGTGTGTTGTCCTGTGAGGTGAAGAGATCCACAGCTGGCACTCAAAAACGCTCTGACAGCTCCCGAAACAAAGCAGGGTGCAAACACCACTCTGTGTAGTCTGGTGGCTCTGCTAAGCCAGTCAGCCTCAACATTGGCCATGCCTGCAATGTGCTCAGCTCTGAGCAATACCAGGTGTCTCTCTGCCCATGAGCAGATTTGCTCTGCCTGCAGCATCCGTGGCCAAGAATGTGTTCCCCCTTGGTGGTTGATATGCGCCTTGGTTGACACATTATCAGTCAAAACCAAGGATTGTGTCCTCTAAGTGCCTTAGGGCCAGATGGCATTGGACTGCCCTAAGCTCTAGCCAATTAATATTATGGCTCAATCAGGCTTGGACCATTGTCCCTCGACCACCTTGGATTGGATATGGGCTCCCCGGCCATAAAAACTGGCATCCGTGGTCAGCACCAGCCTGTCAGGGTCCTTGAATGAGAGTCCCAGGAAAAGAGCCTCAGATGACTACCATCACAAGGATCTAACAACCTGCTCAGTTAATCTGACCTAGGAGTGGGAGCAACTCCTGCCTATCTTCTGATAAGGGAGAAAAAACCATTGGAGGGTCCTGGTATGGAATCTAGCCCAGGGCACTCTATTAATGCATGATATCATCTTGCCCAGAAGCTTAGAAAGCGTAGCCAGTGATATCTGCTTTTAGATTTTACTTGTTCAATTAACTCCCTGATACTATCCTGACATTCCTGGGACAAGGACTCTTCTCAGGAAATTGTATCTATTACAGGTCCCAGTTGGAGCAGACTATTGGTGGGAGTGAAGCGACTCTTGGCTTAATTGACAGAGAAGCCATGCTCCTGGAGCACCTGGATGGTGATTTCCAAATCCTCTGTTGCTCGAGATGGGGAGGATGACTAGACCAGCATGTCATCCAGGTAACACTGGACTCTGACTGGGATGGCCCTAAGGTGGGCTGCCAAGGCTGCCAATAGCTTTGTAAATGTTCTGAGGGCAAATGAAAGTCCAAAGGGTAAAACCCTGTATTGATAATGCCCCCCCATTATAGCAGAACCAGAAGAATTGCCTATGGCCCAGAAGAATTGGAACATGAAGATAGGCCTCAGTTAAATCTATGGAGATGAGGAAATCCCCCTCCCTGATTCCCTCCAGAATAGACTGGAGAGAATACATCTTAAACCGCCTGTATTTTACCTGGCAGTTAAGACGCTTCAGGTCCAGAATTGCCCTCCATCCCCCCAAGTCTTTGGGGATTACAAACAAGATGGAATAAAATCCCATGCCCTTTTGCTCCTCAGGCACCAGCTGAATTGCCAGAATCTTCAGATGCTGAATGACTGTTTCCATGAGGACCTTTCTCTGTGTGTTTTTAGACACAGGGCAGCGAATAAAAACCTCGGGGGAATAGACAGGAACTCTAGAGAGGCCTGAGCGGACCATCCCCAAGACCCAGGCATCTGTGGTGGTCTCCTCCCAATGACTGGCAAACAAGGCCACACATCCCCCAATGGGAGGATTGGCATCCATTTTATGTGGGATGTCACAAGGGACAACCCCCAGCCCCTTGAAAGGGCCACTTGTTATTAAACAGGCAATTTCTACCGATCCTGTCTTGGGGCTGATCTTGTCTGGGGTTGAAAGGTCTCTGGGGTCTAGAAACACCCCTCCCCCAGTTTCAGGAGCCCTATAGAAGGGATGTCTGAAATAGGGCATTGATCGGAATTCACCCCTTCTGGATCAGGAAGATAAGATCTTCCCCTTGTCCTTGGAGTTCACCAGCACCTTGTCCAGAGCTTCTCCAAATAATTTATCCCCCTTGAAGGGGGCAGTGGCCAACCTCCACTTGTGTCTCATATCAGCCTGCCATTGCCTGAGCCAGAACAGGCAGCGGGAGGCTACCATCCCACCTATTGCCTTAGAGGCAAATCTGGCTGCACTGAGTGTGGCGTCAGCAGAGAATTCCACCGCTGCTAGCAGTTTGTTGATATGCTGGTGGGACCCGACATCATCCAGTGGAGTTCTCTCTTGCAGCTCTTGGAACCAGACGAGAGAGGCCCTGTTGAAAAAAGATGCGGCCGTGGAGGCCTTCACTGCCCATGCTACTGACAGGTGCATTCTCTGCAATTTTGCTCAGCCCTCTTGTCCACTGCCTTCAGCGAGTCCCCAGGCTCCCCAGGCATATCAGTGTTGGCTTGTAGGGCTGTAACTGGCGTGTCCACAGCGGGCACTTCCAGGGCTTTGGAGAGATCAACTCCCATGTTGAACAACCTTCTGTCCAGGGAGGAAGCGCTTTGGACCCAACCCAAGAGACAACCACTGCCTTTGGATGACTGTGGTTGAACATCTTTGGCGCAGGGATGACATCTGCTATTATCGTTTTCTTTGAAAACAATGGGTTGTTGAGGACTTCAGAAGGATATGTTGGCTCCTGTGGTTCAGGAGCCATGCCTTGCCTTGTGGCCTTAAGGAGGAGTGACTTGAATATGGCCGGTTGGAAAAGGGCTGGCATTTAGATTTGGTCAGAATCTTTCAGGCCCTCATCATCTGAATAATCTCTGTCCATCAGTTGCCCCAGGTCAAGTGGGGTGGAGTGGGAACTTTCAACGGAAGCATAAGAGGCTGGCCCTGAATGCAGGGAAAGATCATCCTCATAGTGAGACTTGTGTCTCCTGCTACATTTAGAGGATGATGAAATTGACACCTCAGAGGATGACTGCCTGGTCTGCTTCAGTGCTGCTGACACCCTTGTTTAACTGCCTCAGCTAAAAGAGCCTGCATGTTAAATTGGAATTCAGGCTCTTGTCCCACCACTGGTCTGAGTCCAGTTGACATGGGAGTAAATGTGGCCTCAGGGGCCAGTCTAGCTCTGTGGGCTGTCCTTGGAAATTGTCCTGTTGCTAGATAGACTGAAAAGAAGTTTCTAATTTCAGAGCCTTCAAGGGATTCTTGCATCAAATCCTGCTCTTCAGCTCCCCCATGGCCAATTTGGTTACTACTCTCCTGTCACTTTGCAAATTCCTGTCTCCTCTCAGTAACGGTCGCTCCTCAATTTGGTGGGAATCTGAGCCTAGGGGTGCCATTTCTTCACACTTTTGGGCCACTTCTTGCCCTCTAGCCCACAACTTGTCCAGTGCCTTATCTCTGTGCCGTTCATCACTCTGAGCTGCCATGGAGTTCTTTTGAGCTCCTGCAGTTCTATCCTTTGGCTTGGGGCTTTTAGGAGGAGACAACTGATCTGGGGCTGCTGGGCTAAGAGAATGTGATGGCCTGCAAGTTGTTTCATCCACTCTCCTAATCGTGCAGCTAGCAATCCGTGGCAAATCCGCCATTTTGTTTCCCAACACTCTGAACTGGAGCTTTTTGTTGTGTATGCAATATAATTAATAAAGTGTGAGCTTGGAGTAAGTGCAGGGTTCTGGCCCTGCACTTCTGATTGGCTGTTAAGTGGCCAGACTGGATTGGCCCATTCCGGGGAATCCGATTGGCCCTTAATAGAGAGTTCTTATTGGTTATAAAAACTAGCATTCCTAGTTTGTTATTGGTTAAACGTTACAAGGTTTGCCTATATAAGGCGGGTTTTTACTGATATTAAATGAGCAAGTCACAATGTAAATAAAGAGCTGAAGTTCACCGTTCAGAAACTTGTCTCCATTCTTTCTCACCCCTGCTCAAACGTAACACTGGCGACGAAGGTGGGATTTGGAGACATCTGAACCAACAAAACTTCGAAGAACACTGAGCACATGACAGACGACGCCAACAACGGAACCATGTCCGGCGGCATCGTACCACCCGCTCCATTCGATCCAACCCAAGAGGACTGGGAGTCCTACATGGATCGCTTCCAAATGTTCCTAGAGATGAACAATTTAAAGGACGCCACACCAGGAAAGAAACGGGCGGTGTTCCTAACGCATTGCGGTCCAACCGTATTTAAGATGGCTAAAGCACTAGCCAAACCCCGAGAAGTGAAGGCCATGGATTGGGACGACCTCGAACCTATCCTGCGAGACCACTACTCTCCGACCGTGTCTACGCTCGTGAGACGCCACGAGTTTTATCAAAGAAGCCAGCGAAAAGGAGAAAGCATGGCCGACTTCATAGCAGACCTCCGAAATTTGGGAGGCCTCTGCGGATTCACCGATCTTGAAGAAGCACTAAGAGATCGCATAGTTCTGGGATTAGATGCGCCAGGCGTCCAAAGCAAGCTGATGGCGAAAAGCAACATCAGCCTTGCCGACACCATTGCCGATGCTACCGCCGTGGAAGCAACCAAGAAGTCAGCTGCACAACTACGCCGGAACCGCACTCCGGTACCACCACCGGCCAGCGAAATCTCACCTAGTTCAGAAGGGCAGCTCGTGACAACGCACAATGAGGACCTCTCTTCGTCATCAGAGAATGATGAAGAAGGGGTCCATCGACTGCGGTCCGACTGGGACCCTCACCCGAAGCCCTTACGCCCTTGCGCTGGCTGTGGAGCCAACCATGCCAGATCCGAATGCAAATTCCGTGACGCACTCTGCCATGAGTGCGGGAAACAAGGCCACATCGGACGGGTCTGCTGCAGCTTGCCAAGACCCAGCCAGGCCTCAAAAGGGGCTAACTATCGCCAATCGACAGGAAACCGTCCTGTAAGGCGAGAGCCAGTAAACCAGTCCTACAGAAATCGAACTTTGCAAAGAGAAGAGGCTCACCATACTATTACTATCGGTCACGCCTCAGCCTTGGACACTAAGAAAATCCGAGTCACGGTAGCCATCGAGAACCAGCCTTGCCACATGGAGGTCAACTCGGGATCGTCCCTCTCGATGGTGTCTTGGAAGACACTCAAGCAACTCATCCCCACAATTCAACACCAAGATCTCCGTTTCCAACGCCTCATCCTCAAGGACTACCAGGGGAATCGAATCCCCGTCGTTGGGTCCTGCCCAGTCCGAGTCTCCTTCAAGAAGCATACAGCATACTTACCTTTAACGGTCATCGATAGAGATAGGCCTAGCCTACTGGGCCTCCAATGGTTCGCACCACTCGGCATTGAAGTGGCCGGCATAAACCAAGTCGGTGACTGTGACTGGGAGGAAGACCTTATTTCTGAGTTCAGGGACGTCTTCACGGACAGCTTAGGTGAGTACAAGGGGACCCCGATCTCATTCAGCTTAGATCCAAAAATAGCTCCCATTCGCCTAAAGCCCCGTCGAGTTCCGTTTGCCTTAAAATTGAAAATTGACGAACAACTCGACAAACTGATAGCTCAGGGGGTGTTGGAGCCCATCGATCACTCCCCGTGGGAAACCCCTATTGTAACACCCATTAAGCCAGATGGGTCAATTCGAATTTGTGGGGACTACCGGGCCACTTTGAACCACGCCCTGCAGCAGAATGCGTATCCAGTTCCGGTGGTGCAGCACCTCCTCCATTCCCTGGGGGGCAGGAAAGTTTTCGCTAAATTGGATTTAGCTCAGGCATATCAGCAATTATCAGTAGATGAAAAAATGGCACAGGCCCAAACTATTGTGACGCACCGAGGTGCCTTTAAATGTACCCGGCTGCAATTCGGAGTAAGTGTAGCCCCGGGGATTTTTCAGAGCCTTATGGAAAGGTTATTGCAAGGGATTAAGGGCGTGGTCCCCTATTTTGACGATGTATTAATTGCAGCCCCTACAAAAAAAATCTTACAGGACCGGTTAAAATCAGTCCTAAAAAAATTCCAAGAGGCCGGTCTTAAGGTTTAAAAAAACAAATGTAAATTATGTACTGACAGTGTTGAGATTTTAGGGTACCTGATTGATAGCCAGGGCATTCACCCTACCGAGAGTAAATTCAAAGCGATCAAAAACGCTCCCAGGCCACGAAACAAGGCCGATCTCCAGGAGTTCCTAGGCCTCATCAATTTTTATAATGTATTTTTACCGCACAAAGCAATTGTCGCTGAACCATTACACCGATTGTTAGATAAAAGAGCAAATTGGTTATGGGGTTACCGTGAAGAACAGGTGTTCCGAAATGTTAAAAAACTGCTCACTTCTGACTCTGTACTCATGCAGTATAATGAGACTTTGCCGTTAGTTATAACATGTGATGCATCGCCTTTCGGGGTGGGCGCCATTTTGAGCCACGTACTGCCTAATGGGAATGAAGCCCCTGTTGCATATTTTTCAAAGACTCTTTCAAAAATGAAGCGGAACTATGGACAAATTGATAAAGAAGCCCTCGCAATTGTCTCAGCTGTGAAAAGATTTCACGAATACGTGTATGGTAGGGTTTTTACTATTGTGACTGACCACAAGCCTTTGTTGGGGATAATAGCTGGAGATAAGCGACTCCCTACATATTATCCCCTAGGATGACCCGATGGTCAGAATTCTTAGCTGCTTATAACTATCGGCTGCAATACCGCCCGGGGAAAGCCATTCCCCACGCTGACACATTGAGCCGAGCACCGCTTCCAGAGACTCTCGACGATCCGGCACCAACGGTAACCACATTGCAAATCAAAGCGCTCAACTCGCCGCCACTGACCGCCCGAGATATCGCGAGAGAAACCAAATGTGACCACACCCTAGCACGAGTCCTAGGCTGGGTAGAACGCGGATGGCCATTGGACCAGTTATCAGATGACTTCACACCATTCAAAACTCGACAGACCGAACTCTTCTCCCAATAAGGCTGTGTCATCTGGGGCGGTAGAGTCGTTATTCCAGAACGGCTCCGAAAAGCGCTGCTGAGAACTTTGCACAATGGCCACCCTGGCATCGTGCGAATGAAAGCCTTTGCGCGAAGCTACGTATGGTGGCCGGGCATTGACAAGCAAATCGAACAGTGGGTTAAAGCTTGTCCCAAATGCCAAGAAGTCAGCAACGCCCCACCAAAAGCCATGCCTACTGAATGGAAGACACCACATGGACCCTGGTCCCGAATTCACCTGGACTTCGTGGGGCCAACCAAGGGCCACACCTTCCTGCTTACCATCGGTGCCTACTCCAATTGGCTCGAAATTCATCACATGATGACTACGACCTCCGAGGCGGTCATCAAGATTCTAAACAGACTCTTTGCAACCCACGGATTACCAGACGTCCTGGTATCTGATAACGGCCCACAATTTACTGCACTAGCGTTCAAGCAGTACCTCGCTGACCGCGGCATCCGCCATGCGCTCACCTCGCCTGCGTACCCTGCGAGCAATGGCCGAGCAGAACGCATGGTTCAATTTGTGAAGAAAACCTTGCAAAAGGTAGACTATGACAACATTGACGACAAGGTCAACCAAATCCTCTTTTTGCAACACATCACCCCACATAGCGTCACCAACAAAACTCCCGCTGAACTGCTAATGGGACAAAGCTCCGCTCCCACCTTGACCGGTTGCACCCTGCGTATGAACCGGAGAAACCGCTAGGATCCAGCGGCCGCTGTCGCACCTTCCAGGTAGGAGACCTGGTTCATGCAAAAAACCTATCGGGCGACCCGTTGTGGGTGGAAGCGACAGTAGTACATGTAACTGGCCCTAGATCCTACCTCGTGCAATGCCTTGACGATAAACTTTGGAAACAGCATATCGACCAATTACGGTCGCGGCTTGCAGTGGCCAATTCGCAACTCCCCTATGACCAAACTGAGGGGGGGGAGGTACGGAAGAAGATGAAGCCCTAGGAAGGAATTAAATTGTCGAAGGAAACGACAATTTAATTGAAACTCAGGAAGTGGAGCCGGAGGGAGAAACGTCTGCACCTCAGGGAATCGAGGAAATTGTGGGCAACGACGTAGAAGTGAACTCTGAACCAGAGACAGCCCCACTGCCAGACAACGATCTACCTCAGCGAGATTGCAACCAGCCGATACAACGAAAATCAAAGAGACTAAAAAGACAACCGTCCTATTTAAGGGACTATGTAACTGCGCCCTGAACTAAGGAACCAGGGGGAAGGGGTGTTGTGTATGCAATATAATTAATAAAGTGTGAGCTTGGAGTAAGTGCAGGGTTCTGACCCTGCACTTCTGATTGGCTGTAAAGTGGCCGGACCGGATTGGCCCGTTCCGGGGAATCCGATTGGCCCTTAACAGAGAGTTCTTATTGGTTATAAAAGCTAGCGTTCCTAGTTTGTTATTGGTTAAACGTTACAAGGTTTGCCTATATAAGGCGGGTTTTTACTGATATTAAATGAGCAAGTCACGATGTAAATAAAGAGCTGAAGTTCACCATTCAGAAACTTGTCTCCATTCTTTCTCGCCCGTGCTCAAACGTAACACTTTTAAAATTCTGATACCGTTGCTTCCCTAAGCTGCGCTGGCCAGATAGCCCTTCACAAACCTTCACTAGTTGCAAAAAGTGACATTCCAGCTTTTCGCTGCTGTCTTCTGCCCCCGTTAAGTGCTGCCATGTTAACAAGGCTTCTGCGGCAGGTGTTTAAGCTGCCAAAAGCCCTCCCAAGCCAAAACACGTGGTAACAATGTGGATGGTATTTCTACACACTCCCGCTCAAATACCTCTAATGTTGTAGATCGGCCCTCAGCCAATCCGTTGTCCAATGGGCTGGGCTGAAGCCCCAGCCAAGCTGTCCTTTGACAGCTATCAAATCAGTATACCAGTTCTCAGTTGGAGTTAGAATTCAGGATTGATTATTTCTTTCCTAAGTTTCCAATTAATTTGAGTTGAAATTTGCAGCCTTTGAGGAGCAGAAATTAACACATCATCCAGCTAGCTGACTGAGTCTATTTCTGGGGATGATCCTAGCAACAGTGGGAGTGTCCTCGAAGATCTGACAGACTCAATCTAATCAGCAGCAGTGACTGATAACCCAATCCTGAATGCTATCTCCACCCAAAGAGAAAGTCTATAACTTTCAGAACTAGACAGATTCTAGCCATGAACTATTATCTTTTGTAGGAATGGCATAAGGAGAGTTTTAATCACCAAATTTTTTTCCAAATATTCATAAGGCCCAAATCAAACAGTACATTAAGTATATCATGTCTGGTTATCTGCCTCTTTTATCTTCATTCAAAAGTGTCCATTCAAAAGTGCAGTAGGGGAGTACAAATTAGGGAAATAATCCTGAAAGGGAGGGGAAAGAGAAATTTATGGTATGCTTCCTTAAAATTCAGAAATCCATTTTTTTGAGAACTTCTCCTCAAGAATTTGTTAATAGACCAGCTGAAATACTTGAGAAAGAATAGAAATATGGAGATAGATTGCAGTATGAGAAATTAATAGTTTTAGGTGGACAACATTTAGTGGAATTATAAAAATAAAAAATTTATCAGAAGACAATTGTCCTAATGAAAACTAAGTTGGCTGTAAAGAGAATTTAATATTCTAAACAGAGCAACACAGCTTTCACCAATCTTGTGCCCTCCAAGTGTTTTATGCTACACTTCAGATAGGTAATTGTAGTTCATTACATAGGGAACATATCAGACTGAGGAAGGCTTGACCAGGAAAATGTATGTCTGCACTTAAATGTACAAATTATATAACATAAGCCCACTGCTATATTCATGTACAATAAAATATTTCAGAAGCTTTTTATTTATTTTATTTATTTGATTTGTCAATCGCTTACAAGATAATAAGTATAAGTATAAACATGAGAGAATACAGAAAATAGGTATGAATAAATGGGGACAATAGGACAGAAACGGTAGGACTGATTGTACACTTATGCACAACCCTTATCATGCAACTACACTCTTACCATAATGTTTACTGCCTCCTTTATTTGTTTAAATCACATATTGTTTGCTCTCGGGATATATAAAAGGAATAAAATGTAAATTTTTCAGTTTCTTTGTTGACAAAATAGGGAACTACCTCAATAGAATTAGAAATCCAGAATTGTAGTCACATATTTGACAATTGTCACTGCTGAAATATTTGAAGGGGGGGAAAAATCAGTCTATAAAGTCATATTGCTGAAACATTACATTCATATATTTGTGATATCCTAAATAGAATGCTTTAACTAATACCAAAATACTATTGCAATCAATAGAAAAACTCTTTAGATTCCAAATTATTTCAATAAATTATATTCACTTTTTTCTTTCATCATGACTTAATCACAGGTATAATAAATTGTATTATCATAAAGAGACTCTGCCTCTGTACCTCAATTCAGTATTTACATTAGTCAAGAGAGACTGCCAAACCGAGGAGGAAGCTTAAAAGCCTCATGTGAATAAATGTTTCAAGGGATAGGTGATCAGTATTTTGTAACAATCGTATTATTTACACTATATGCTAAGCATAAAGTTCCAAAAGTATATAAACTTTATGGTTCTCCACATACAGTATCTTTATTAGGAAACATTATATAAAGTAATAGGAGAAAAGACTACTATTATTGAAAGAATGCAGCCTGCATGGTCACAGACAGAATATAAAAAAAGACCAAAAATGCAGTTTTGGATGAAGTTTTGTTCAATGCTGTAATAATTTCAGATAGCAGTCAGGAGTCACTTGAAATAAGCAGCATATAAATATAATAAGTAATAGTAGTAATTGCTTCTAGGATTGCAGGGATGAGCAAAAAAGTAATGCTTGAACTACCCAATCTCTGAAAATATAAAATCCATATGTTAAACTATATTCATATTCAGGCAAAACACACAAGTTTCTTTTAAGTGGAAGACAGAAGTGAAGAGAAGAACGGACTTTGTCTAAATTCAAAAATGGAGAAAAATAACTATTATACAAACAAAATTTTAAATCTGAGTATAGCATGAAAAACACTACTGCTCAATCTAGGTTATTAAAATAGTATTCAGACTGAATCCTTTCTTGTAAATATAGAACTAATTATAATAAAGCACAGAATGTCTCGGTTCAGTGCATCTATCTATAGAGGCAATCTATCTGAAAGCATATTCATCTATCATTTTGTGCTACTGATACAGTCCTCTGAATTACCTATGGCACCATCCAATCTTTGCCACATTGTAGTGACTATGAGGGTCTCAAGAAAATGTACTTAAAGCAAAGCACTTACAATAATAGTAAGACACTTTCTATTCTCCTCAGTACATTCAGCAGGTGAGAGAGCCAATTATTAGATGAGAAATCAACTTTTCTCAAGTATACTACATATCCATATGTAAAATATGCTTGCAACATTGCAGTTGTGTTGTTTCTACTGAAAGAAATCTAGATACTTGTATAGTTTTGTTTCTAAAGTAATGGGAAATAATAACACATAATTTTGTTCGCTTTTTTATATTGTGTACTCAACTTATCAGGATCAATTAATCAACAATTCACAGCAGTCTTTGCAAAGTGAAGAATATTTTCCAAGATCTTAATAACAGCATATACCTCCTGGTAATCAAGTACTTTTGACTAGCTTATTATATACTTATTTACTCAATCATATTTTTCTAAGGTGCTATACATATTTCTCTTGAGTGAAAGATTTATTCATTCAAATGTTTGTTTCCAGTAAACACATACTGGAACATATTTGTTTCTAATATCTGGTGATAGATTAGCTACAGAAGGGTCAGTTTTGCTAGGTTTGGGAACAGTATAGAATATCCAAGGAGATCATTTCAAACACCTACTGAATATAACAAGATAAACTGCAGTGTCAAAAGAGCCAGTAGGCTGTTTTGTCAGTAACATAAGCCCTACACATCTGTGATCCAACATTGCTCAGCACAACAGGAAAAACTACAGAAAAAGGCAGTAGATCCCTGAGTTCAGCAGATGTGGTTAATCTATTAATGTTTGTGTCTCTATTTGGTTTCTTCTAATTCAAATAAGAAGATTCACTAATCACTATTCCCATTTATTAATGTCTAGTACAAGACATATTACACAAACATTTCAGAATATGAAAGGTAGATAAATGGGAACCTTTGCTGGAAGCAGAAGGAGCAGGAGTGACATCGTAAAGTTGAAAAACTGAGCTGATAGTTTCTAAGTTACCAAAAAAAGAAGTATCCTGCAGATTGAGATCTCTAGAAAAATCACATTCTGAAACTTACAGAAGTACAATGATATAAGCAGTAGCTGAAAATATTTCTGGGAGAAATGTTGACCAATACCACAAAAAAACTTTAGAAGTTACAGGTATATCAGAGGAATTCTGACCCCTGAAGAAATCTAACATATTCTCAAGGTAGACCTACTCTAGTGTATCAGTGACTGAATGTTTTAGCACAGAATATAACTAATTTCTTGAGTTAACACGAATTGTACTAAACCAGGCATTAGTCTTAAACTTCAGTAGTCCAACAACTCTTTGTAATGATCCTGCACTATAAGACGGAATGTTGTACTTGCATGATGGAAAGCAAAGTTGCTTAAGCTGAATATGGCTTTAATGTTGCATATAACATATCAAAAACAATTCAGTAAACAGCATTCTCTGTCCTACTACAAGTAGTCCTCAGTTTATGACTAATGGAGCCTACCCATTTGTGTTGGAAATTGAGGACTACATTAAATGAAGTGGATTATTAACAACCTTCCTATCCCTGCTTTCCCCAAAACATTTGTTAAATGCCCAGGTCATTAGGTAAGCATGGAGTGACTCAGAGTGGTGGAAACCATGGGAAGCCTACTGCAGGCACAGGCACATCTAGGGGGCCTCTCCCACCCTTTGAAATATCCAATGCTCTGCCTCCTGCCCCTTGGTCAAAGGTCTATGAGCAGGGGTGGGATTCAAATTTTTTAACCAGTTCTATGGGTGTGGCTTAGTTGGTGGACGTGGCTTGGTGGTCATGTGACTGGGTGGACATAGCTTGGTGGTCATGTTATTGGCTGGGTGTGGCCAACTCAATATCACTCACATCGAGGCATGCATCTCCTTGCCTGGCCTCTCATGACTGTGGGGACGCTACAACAATTGTAAATGTGAAAAATTGTCATAAGTCACTTTTGTCAGTGCCATTGTAACTTTGAATGGTCACTCCACACAAGCAAAGTACCAACAAAGGAGGGGAAAAAAACTCCAGAGAGGTTCCTGAGACAGGAAGTCTAGTCCTACCAAAAATGTAATAAGGGTTAACAGAGAGGCAATTTCTGTAAGCAACACCAGAATGTTTCCTTCCTGCCTTTCTTACAGGTTTAAGCCAGTAATTTCTTCTAACAACCAGTTCTCCAAACTGCTTAGAATGTTAACAACTGATTCAAGCGAATAGCTGCAAACCTGTAGAATCCCAACTATGCCTATGAGCCTCCTCCATACCCCATTCTGTCATAATTGCACACTTACCTTTTGAAGATATACAGAGCTCAGGAAGTTGGAGTAAAGAAGATTGCTCCCTTGCCGGGCCACATGGCACAATCGAGAGCAGAAATCCTGTCACTTTTGCTTCCATTACAATCCTTTCCTCTCCAGTCAGCACAAGTTGGTACAATTTCTTCTTAGCTCCATCAGAACTATTGCAGCTTTATGGTAGTCTTACACTGGGGAAGCTAAGAAGAAATTGTGTCTGTTTTGGTCTGTTGCAATCCTTTCCTCCCCAGTCAGCGTAAATTGATACAATTTCTTAACCTCATCAGTATTAGCTGTAGTTCTGAATGATGATCCTAGATCAGCCCCACAGACAGCACATTACAGTAATCCAATCAAGAAGTGATCAAGGCACGAACCACTGTCTGAAGACCTTCCCAGTCCACAGGTAAACAACTGGTGCCAATGTCAATGTGCACAAAGGTCTTGGTCTCAGTTGCCACCTACTTTTTAAATAGGAGCCATGAATCGAAGAGAACCTCCAGGTTGTATACCAGTCTCCCATGGGAAAGTGTAACTCCATTAAAGACTAAAGATAAAGGGATTAGACGGATCAAGCAAACATGCTACTCATTTTGTCAGGATTGAGCCTGAGTCTGTTCCCCACATTCAGGCACAGCCTAGTGTTACAGTGCATAATTGGGAATCATCAGCATACTGAGCGTGATGTTCTGACCACAAACTTAAAGATGACCTCATCCAGTGTTATGTAGAGGTTAAATCAAAGGGGAGAGTTGATAAATAATAGGCTGTGGTTCTTTGCAGCTTTTTCTTTTAACTAATTTTTTGGAAGAAACCAAATGTCAAATAGAAGAATTGTTGAATGTGTAGCAGACAAAATATGGTAACAATACTCAGCATTTCAAAACAGACCTGACTTGGTTTCTACCCAATCCTTAAAGCCTCTGGGATGTTACAAAGAAGCTTTGTAAAAGAAAGGTATCTCTCAGTCAGTCACTTATTTCAGGTATTGACCAGCAAAATCTTTTAAAAAATGAATTACACATTTAAACCATTGAATATCAGTATAGACTATACAACACAGAAATTGAATAGAATAAAGCAAGCCATAAAATCTTATAACAATACGAGTAAAATTGTAAGTTTAAGAATTTTGGGCATACAAATTAGCATAGTAAGGTATTATGCAAATAAAGAAGGCAATTGAATTATTTAGAATAACAAATAGTAAAATTACCAATCTAAAGTGTAAAATCATTATGTTAAAGTCTATCTATGGATAAAATAGTGTAATTAATATTAATATTATAACTAGAAAAAGGCAATGATGTACTGCATAAGGACGAATAATATGTATAAAGTTATTGTGGTTTAAAACTAAGACTAAAAAGTTCAATTATAGTGACTATATTGTTAAAATGATTCTGGCAACTAACTATTAATGAAAATAAGACAGAAATAAGAATCAATTGAAAATGATATAATACATTGTTACAAACTAATGACTAAATGGAAAGCAGAATTTGAAATATTTCCAAATGAAGACTATCTGGGGGTGTTTGAAGAAAAACTTTGAAAAGTATTTGGCTCCAATCACCAAAGTATCATCAGATTGATCTGATAATAACAGTTTGAGATAGAAGGAATCAGTGTGACCAGGGGGTTTGGTATTATGGGACATAATAATTCCTGGCAAGTATCAGCTCAGACGGAGCAGTGCAATATAATATGCTACAGAGTTTCAACTGCTCCTCTACCACATGGCACAATATCCTCTCAAAAGGGATGCTGCAGTATCTCTACTCAATGATTGCTATTTGAAAGTCACTGAATCTAGCCAAAGAAAAAACCCTTCTAAATTTAGGATGGTTGTGTGGCTGAGTTATCTGGCTAGACGAAGGAAATGTACAGAATGGCGTAGAAAGATGTTTCTGAACAAGAGTGACAAATTAGATTAGCTCTGTGTCAATGGCGTATTATTTAAGATTGCCCAATGCACCTTCATAGCCCATCAGTGTGATGACTGCCCATGAGAATCCATCAGATTTTAATTTTTCATGTAGTGCCTGACAGCAGGGAGACTGGAAGCTGTCAGCCATAATTAAAGAGGCCAAGCCAGCTGGAAAAAAGAAGCTTAAGCCAGTTATGTAAGAATGAGAATCCAGGTGGAAATTTCTATTTTGAGTAGATGAACTTCAGGACAAAACTCCACATTTGGAATGCAGCAGGGTGGAAGATAGATCTCAAGAACTAAGGTTGAACTCTTTCAAGGAGAAAAAAAGACTTTTAAGGGCTGACTGGATACCAAAGAGGAGCTGAGCTCAAATTTTGCCTAAGAAGTGCTGCAGAATATTTATTTATTTATTTTATTTTATTTTTATTTGTCAATTGCTTACAAGATAATAGGCATAAGTAAAAACATAGTTATGAATATATGGATACATATAAGAAAAAGAAAAATAAAAATAAAAAGAAACAATAGGACAGGGACGGTAGGCACATTGGCGTACTTATGCATGTCCCCTACAGACCTCTTAGGAAAGGGGTGAGGTCAATAGTAGACAGTCTAAGGTTAAAGTTTTTGGAGTTTGGGGATATGCTGGGCTCCTTTGACAAAACAGAAAGATTGTGATCCAAAGTTGTTTTCTGCATATTTAAGATGATAAACTTTGTATGGGATTTGTATTTGCCCATGGCATGGAAAACAATCCCTAAGTATTTAAAGGCATTAACTTGTTCTATTGGGTGACTGTTTAGCCATCAGACATGTGCCTTAGGGCATTTGGCAAATACCATGACCTTAGTTTTTAAGTAGTTAATTTCTAGCAGTTCTTGTTAATAGCAAGTGCCTGCTTCAGGTCAATATGTGTCTGACAGAACAGAACAGCATAGCACAGCACATCATCTGCATTTAGAAGAATAAAGCTATTTTTGTTTTTCAATTTTGGTAACTGGAGAAAAAGATTCTTTAATTTGTCCCCAAGGGAGTTGATGCATAGTTTAAAATGGAGGGAGTGATTTCTAGAGGAAGAAATAGTAGACTGAAGACAGCTCCCTGAAAAGCAGAGCTGTGATAGAATGAAGAGTCAATAAGTAGATCAGCTGTTCAAAACTTTTCCCAATAAGGAGAGGACCTGAGATTATATACAGTGCTCCAGACATATAGTCCTCATAAAGAGGCTGAAAGATAGTGGCCTCTGGTGGTTTTAGAGCTCAGGGAGGCAAGGGAATAGTGGAATGACATTGACAGCATATAAATCCAATAAATAAGTAAACAAACAAACAAGCAATCTTGCTGACATTGTGGTCAGCACCTTTCAAAAAACATTAAATTTGCAAACTTTCTTTTCTAACCACCATTAAAAATTGCTTGTTGACTCCTTTTCAGCTATTATGAAGTTTGGATTGACAGATTTGATAGTTACCTTCAGTTTTTTGCAAGGAAAAAAAAAAGGCTATAACTATAACTTTAATAATTTTAAAAATGGAATAAACACTAAAAGAAAGATTTTAGAAAGTTGCTTATGGGTTAAGGATACACATAAAGTTGAAATAAGATTTTGGAATTAATTACAAAGAATTCTTCCATCAGGAAAATGCTTTAGTTTTGATTTCTTTTTTAAAAAGTAAGCTTTTAAAAATTGGTCCAGAGAGGGAACTAAAAATTTCAGTTAAAGGAAAAAATAGAAACTTGCCTAAATATTTTTCAAAAATGAACCAGAAGTTAAAATTAATTGTGTCCAAAAAGACTGTCTTAAACTTTACCTGACAAGATAAAGACTGAGTCAAAAGTGAATTTACAAATAACACGCTACAAGAATGACAAGAAAAAGATATTACACTGAATGTACAAAAAAGCTAGCAAATGTTTTAATATTTAAAAGGAGTACACAATCAATAAAAAAAGAGAGAGATCTAAATAATTCCTGAATTTATAAAAGAGGCATATTAAAATTTTGAAAAATCTTGAGAAGAAACAAATAAAAAATGAAAAGAAACCAAGTTCTAAAACATTATTTGAATGAACTAAAAAAATCTAAGAAGTGAAAGGAATATATAGTTGGTTTATTTCATCAAGGTTAAAATAGATCTATTGTTATTTCTGATAACCTTTTATGGCTGTTCGCTGACACCAGGACTGAAATGATGATGTTTTTTGGTTTTGGTTATAGATAAGAGAAAAGGGAAGAAGACATCGTTTGTTGTAACTTAAGAAATAATATTTACTAAAATTGTTTATACTTATGACACAGATGGGAAGTAATTTCTTTATATATTTTTCTTCTTTATTCTTTTCCTTCTCTATTTCACTTCTATTATTTCCTCTTTTTTCTTTCTTTCCTGCATCTTCTATCTTCCTTTTTCTTCTTCTCTTTTTTTTTAGTAGCTTTGTCATTCTGGCAAAAGCAGCACAATCCCATAAATGCCATTGGAACCAGCACAGGCTTTGGGAGAGACCCACTAGTGCTGTTGATACAAACTTAGAAAAAAAATCTACAGCAAATGCTATGAAGACAACGTTGCATCTTATCCAGCTTTCTGACTGTTGAGAATCTCCCCCATCCCCACCAGCAGTTCCCCAAAGCCAAGACCATAGCACTTTGTCAGCATCCCCCCATTCATTAGATGTGACCAGAAGAGCAAGTTACTGCTTCCCCCTTGTTCACTGTTTCTTCCTCATAAAAACAAATGCAGCAAGGAAGCAGAAGAAGAATGTAACTAGTAAGGGTGAAGAAATACCTTCAGTAGCAATATGCAGTTTAGAATTGGTCTTTATACCAATTTATATATGATAGATGAACTTTATTGCACAATGATTGCCAAATGTCCTGAGAAACAGATTCAGTGGCTTACCCTTATGTCCACAGGAGTGCTACAATCCCTCTGACCTGCCTATTTCTCCAACCCCATTAGAGCCACCTACCCAGATGATCAGCGTGCACAAAGCTACCTTGGCTCTGGAGGCTGCAGTTTGCTCACTGGCTACTTCTTCCCACATCATCATGCCCGAGAACTTTGAGTTATCTCTTCATCCCATGATGGCCTGATCCACATAACTGTGCCTTTCAAGCCTTTCTCTAGCAACACCTTCCATTGGTTGTGCATGCCTGCCAGCAACTGCAGAAAAGGGGAAAGGTAAGTGGACTTGCAAAAGAAGGTTCCTGGGCATGGTGGAACAGAGAGAAGGTCCAGCCTGCAGCAAGTTTCCACACACCAGTGGGCGCTATAGCTGTCTGAGGTCTCCCACCCAGCAACACATTTCCATTTGCCAGTGGGCATCAGACCTCCCAGGAGTCTTCCACCTCCAAGAAGCAGATCGCAACTAGGAGAACTGGGATTGTAGTCACTGAGCAAAGCAATAACATGGGTATCTCACTTAATGACCATTTCACTCAACAACTAAGATTCTGGTCGCAATTGTGGTTGTAAGTTGATGACTACCTTTCCACAGCTTCCTCTAATGCATTAATACCTTATAGCACAGGTGTCAAACTTGATCAAGTCACATGATGTATTTTTTTTTTGCCTTTGGGGAGCCAGGGTGGGTGTGGCCTGCATGTAATACATCCAGCCCACAAGCCACCAGTTTGATACCCCTGCCCTGCCATATAGGGAGCACTTTTAGTTTTGCTGATGGCAAAACAGTTTGATATCATGGCTGCAAACTACATTATTTGCCATTTAAAAGTTTACTTAATGAGAAAAATATTGCAGCTCTCTACCACTATTGACACTATATTACTTATGGTGTTTTACTAACTAGCATTTCACAGTTTTACCACTTATAGTTACTAACTTGGCTAATTTGATTAAAGGTATTTGAAACAACCACTAGTTGTATTCTTCAGCTAATCCCTCGTCCCTGTTTTCACAATCACATGTTTTCCCTCAAGACTTTTCAAATTAAAGTTTGTATGACTCCATTAAGAATAATTAATTGATTAATTTAGTCAGAAAAGGGGCTTCCAGACTTCTGATTTTTGACAGGAGAAGAGTAAGTATAATGGAGTCTTCCTCAACTTGCAATGAATCAAGTCCAAAACCTTCAACCAATCAAAGCTGACAAAACATTATGGGAATTACAATCCAAGGTCACTGCAGGATATCAAACAAGAGAAACCAAGAATGAGAGAATCGATACTGTTAACTTATGAAGATGCCATCCTGAGGTTTTATTTTTTCACTTCATAACTACTGTAATTTTGACAAGAAGCAGATTTAAAAAATATAGTTATGTACAATTTGTGCATACCATGCACAACTACCACCCACTGATTGGTTATCCAATGTTTCTGAAGAAAAAATTATCCTCAATAAAACCAAATGTTCCCTTTTATCCCTGAAGTGAGAACTCTGCTGGCAAGCAATATTCTGTTGTCAGAATGGCACAAAGCACTGAAGAGCATAATTGATCTGCTCGATGAAGTTGTAATGGATTAGCAACAGCAAGCAGCATGGATATAAGTAGCAATTTTTACAAGAATTGGTAAAATACGAAGAGTTGACAACAAATTGATGCACATAAGCATTAGCATCTTTTCTCCTCAACTAATTTGATTCAGTTTTGACAATATTTGAATTGTACATATTCAAAGTATGTGTATGCATATACTTTAAACATTTACTGAGTTAAAGTCTGGTATTACATCATTAATAATTTGCATACACTGTTTCCTACAGATGCCAATGAAATTTTTATTCATATTTCTACTTAATAATATATTAGTAGGAGGAACAGTATTTTACTTTTTACTATTCTACATAAGGAATAGTGTTTGGAGTAAAGATGTCTGTTATTTATAATAAATTAACTACCATATATAAAATGAGATTTCTTATGGTTGTGTCACACACAGTTTTCTTTCTTGATGACATACATAATTACATGTGTTTTCACCCTTAATTTGACTTCAAGTGGCATTTCTTAACTTATCAAAATTCAGAAAAAAAAGTACTTGCATTCCAAGTGCAATTAATTTCAGTTATGCCCGTGTCTCCAAATGAAAATCCTTGTAAAAACTAGCATTGTTTGGTTTGGGCTTTTGAGTAATCCTATTTACAATTGGCCTCAAAGGGCACTTTCACATTAAAATGTAGACATTATCAATCACCATTAAAAATATTAAAGCCTCTGCATTTATAGTGATAAAAAATAATGTAGTAATTTACAATTTGTAATCTCTTGGATGTTACTCCAATTTATGTGTATATTGTTTTGCTATTTAGTATGGAGTTTACAAGACATCAAATATTACATATAAAAATATTACATACACAGATAGGAAATCAAAATCTTCAAGATGGAGTAGTGTTGCTGAAATCACAGGCATCTACAAAAAGGGTGGGATAGATTATAATGCTATACTCATCAACTTCACACTCCATGCAGATTATTAATGCCAGTTTAATTAAATTTAGTCCTGATTCATTTATCTGTCCCATTAATGGTAAGATTTTTCCCTGAAGAAAAGATCTTCTATTGGCCCTGAGAGATCACTAGATTAGAAGTAATTTCTGAGTACCTTAATATATCTCAGACAGATAAAAGAATTGTGGAGTACATTCACTTGCTTGTTTTCCTGTAGATGTTTCATTACTTGACTAGATAATGTGCTAGACCTGACCAAATAACATGCTGGGTAATGTGCTGTTCAGTGCTAGAAGAGAGTGGGGTTTGCTTTCTGTTTATAGTATATACAATGGCTTGCCCTCTCAGTATTGGTAGGCGTATTGTTTTTTCCTTGGCAGTTCCTTGACTGGCTGTTTGTCTAAGCTGATAGTTCCTCGATTAAGGTATTGTTTACTGCTTGTTTGTTTGTCTGGTGTTAATCCTGGTATTAATCTCTGCTTATCTGCATGTTGATTGCTGGTGAAGAGGTGTTCTGGTCTTTTTACTTCCTTTGTAGCTTATTATCCCTTTTGAATGGTATGCAGAGATGGGCTGCTGCAGGTTGGGATGGGTTCGTCTGAACCACTTGTTCCGATTCTGTACGGTTCAGAGAACTGGAAAATCAGATCCTGACCCCACCTGTTTTTTGGATCACTTTTGGCCATTTGGGGGGCAAAAATTGTCCTGAAAAAGCCCCCCAAAATGGCCTGAAAACAGCCCTCCAAAAAAAACATTTTGGGGTTGTTTTCAGGCTCTTTTTCCGTCCAAAATCAGCCTGAAAACAGCCCAAAAATGGCCTGAAAATGGTCTGAAAACAGCCCCAAAAAATGACCTGAAAATGACTTGAAAACAGCCCATTTTTCAGGCTGTTTTCAATTCATTTTTGGGCAGAAAAATGGCCTGGAAATGGCTTGGAATATGGCCTGAAAACAGCCCAAACAATGGTCTGTTTTTTGAGTTGTTTTCAGGCCATTTCTCCAGCCAAATTTGGCCTGAAAATGGCCCAAAAACCAGCCTGAAAACCGTTGTGTATGTACCACAGTTAATAAAGTATGAGCTTGAGGTAAAGTGCAGGGTTCTGGCCCTGCACTTCTGATTGGCTGTTAGGTGGCCAGATCGGATTGGTTAGTTCTTAGGAATCCGATTGGCCCTTAACAGAGGATTATTATTGGTCAAAAGAGCTAGTGTTCATAGCTCGCTATTGGACAACTCTCACAAGGGTTGCCTATATAAGGCAGAGTTCACTGTTGTTGTTTTGAGAAGTCACTATGCAATAAAGAGCTGAAAGTTCACATTCAGAGGCTGTCTCCATTTACTCCGACCCATGTCCAAGTACTTAATACTGGCAACGAGGATGGGATGTGGAGACGTCTGAACCTAAGAAGCCAGGAAGTAATACCGAGCACGTGATAAGACGACGCCAACAACGGAACCATGTCCGGCGGCATCGTACCACCCGCTCCATTCGATCCAAACCAAGAGGATTGGGAATCCTACATGGATCGCTTCCAAAAGTTTCTCGAGATGAATAATTTGAAGGACGCCACACCAGCAAAGAAGCGGGCACTGTTCCTGACGCATTGCGGCCCAGCTGTATTTAAGATGGCTAAAGCACTCGCCAAACCTCGAGAAGTGAAAGCCATGAGCTGGGACGTCCTTGAACCCATCCTGAGAGACCATTACGCACCAACCGTGCCTATACTCGTGAGACGCCATGAGTTTTATCAGAGAAACCAACAAAAAGGAGAGAGCGTAGCCGATTTCATGGCGGACCTCCGAAATTTAGGTGGCTTCTGCGGGTTCGCCGATTTAGAAGAAGCACTAAGAGATCGAGTAATTCTGGGATTAGATGCGCTAGGCGTGCAAAGCAAGCAGCCTTGCTGACGCCATCGCCGAAGCCACAGCTGCGGAGGCGACCAAAAAGTCGGCTGCACAATTACGGCGAAGCCGCACTCCGGCAACACCACCGACCAGTGAAATCTTACCCAACTCAGAAGGGCAGCTCTCAACAACGCACCACGAGGACCTCTCTTCGTCGTCAGACAGCGACGAAGAAGGGGTCCATCGACTGCGGTCCGACCAGGACCCTCGCCCTAAGCCCTTACGCCCTTGCGCTGGCTGTGGAGCAAACCATGCCAGGGCCGAATGCAAATTCCGCGACGCACTCTGCCATGAGTGAGGGAAATGAGGCCACAACAGCCGGGTCTGCCGCAGCTTACCAGGACCCAGCCAGGCCTCAAAAGGGGCCAACTATCGCCAATCGACAGGAAACCATCCTGTAAGGCGAGAGCCAGTAAACCACTCCTACAGAAATCAAGCTTTGCAAAAAGAAGAGGCTCACCATACTATCACTGTAGGTCACGCCTCAGTTTTGGACACTAAGAAAATTTGAGTCACGGTAGCCATCGAGAACCAGCCTTGCGACATGGAGGTCGACTCGGGATTGTCCCTCTCGATGGTGTCTTGGAAGACACTCAAGCAACTTATCCCCACAATCCAACGCCAAGACCTCCAATTTCAACGCCTCATCCTCAAGGACTACCAAGGAAATCGAATCCCCGTTGTCAGGTCCTGCCGAGTCCGAGTCTCCTTCAAAAAGCATACAGCGTACTTACCTCTAACGATCATCGATAGAGATAGGCCTAGTCTATTAGGCCTCCAATGGTTCGCGCCACTCGGCATCGAAGTGGTTGGCGTGAACCGAGTCGGTGGTTGTGAGTGGGAGGAAGACCTTATTTCTGAGTTCAACGACGTCTTCGCGGACAGCTTAGGCGAGTATAAAGGGACCCCAATCTCATTTAGTCTAAATCAAAAAGTAGCCCCTATTCGCTTGAAGCCCCATCGAGTTCCGTTCGCTCTTAAAGCAAAGATCGACGAACATATAATTGCTCAAGGGGTGTTGAAGCCCATCGATCACTCTCCATGGGAAACCCCTATTGTAACACCCATTAAGCCAGACGGGTCAATCCGAATTTGTGGGGACTACTGGGCCACTTTAAACCACGCCCTACAGCAGAATGCGTATCCAGTTCCGGTGGTTCAGCACCTCCTTCATTCCTTGGGGGGCGGAAAGGTTTTCGCTAAATTAGATTTAGCTCAAGCTTATCAACAACTACCAGTGGATGAAAAGACGGCCCAAGCCCAAACAATTGTAACGCACAGAGGTGCCTTTAAATGTACCCGATTGCAATTTGGGGTTAGTGTAGCCCCGGGGATATTCCAAAGCCTCATGGAAAGGTTGTTACAGGGAATCAAGGGCGTGGTTCCGTATTTTGATGACATATTAATTGCAGCCCCTACGAAAAAAATCTTGCAGGATCGTTTGAAATGTGTTCTTAAAAAATTCCAAGAGGCAGGACTTAAGGTGAAAAAAAATAAATGTCACTTATATACTGACAGTGTTGAGTTTCTAGGGTATCGGATTGATAGCCAGGGCATTCATCCTACCGAAAGTAAATTAAAGGCGATAAAAAACACTCCCAGGCCACGAAACAAGGCCGATCTCCAGGTGTTCTTAGGCCTCATTAATTTCTATAATGTATTTTTACGGCACAAGGCGACTGTTGCTGAACCGTTACACCGGTTATTAGATAAAAAAGCATTGTGGGTATGGGGTTACCGGGAAGAACAAGCGTTCCGGAATGTTAAAAAACTGCTCACATCTGACTCTGTACTTATGCAGTATAATGAGACTTTACCATTAGTTATAACCTGCGATGCATCGCCCTTTGGGGTGGGCGCCATTTTGAGTCATGTACTGCCTAATGGGAATGAAGCCCCTGTTACATACTTTTCGAAAACTCTTTCACAAGCAGAGCGGAACTATGGACAAATTGATAAAGAAGCTCTCGCAATCGTTTCAGCTGTAAAGAAATTTCATGAATATGTGTATGGAAGGACATTTACCATTATAACTGACCACAAACCGTTGCTAGGGATAATAGCCGGGGACAAGCCAACCCCCTACATATTATCCCCTAGAATGACCCGATGGTCAGAATTCCTAGCTGCTTATAATTATCACCTGCAATATTGCCTGGGGAAAGCCATTCCCCACGCCGACGCATTAAGCCGAGCACCGCTTCCAGAGACTCTCAACGATCCGGCACCAACGGCAACCACATTGCAGATCGAAACACTCAACTCGCCGCCTATGACCGCCCGAGACATCGTGAGAGAAACCAAACGAGACCACACCCTAGCTCGAGTCCTAGGCTGGGTAGAACGCAGATGGCCATTGGACCAAGTACCAGATGACTTCGCGCCATTCAAATTTCGACAGACTGAACTTTTTTCCCAAAAAGGCTGTATCATCTGGGGCGATAGAGTTGTTGTCCCAGAACGACTCCGGAAGACGCTGCTACAAATTCTGCACGAGGGCCACCCCGGCATCGTGCGAATGAAAGCGCTTGCACGAAGCTACGCATGGTGGCCGGGCATGGACCGGCAAATCGAGCAGTGGGTCAAAGCGTGTACCAATTGCCAACAAGCCAGCAACGCCCCACCAAAAGCCATGCCTACTGAATGGGAGATGCCACGTGGACCCTGGTCCAGAATCCACCTGGATTTCGCGGGGCCAACCAAAGGATATACCTTCCTGCTGACAGTCGACGCATACTCCAATTGGTTAGAAATTCATCATATGACGGCTACAACTTCCGAGGCAGTGATCAAGATCCTAAATAGACTCTTTGCAACCCATGGATTGCCTGACGTCCTGGTGTCCGATAACGGGCCACAGTTTACGGCACTAATGTTCGAGCAGTACCTCGCTGACCGCGGCATCCGCCATGCACTCACCTGGCCTGCGCACCCTGCAACCAATGGCCGAGCGGAACGCATGGTCCAATTTGTTAAAAAGACTTTGCAAAAAATGGACTATGACAATATCGATGACAAGGTCAACCAAATTCTCTTTTTACAACACATAACTCCACATAGCGTCACCGGCAGAACTCCCGCCGAACTACTGATGGGACGAAGACTCCGTTCCCACCTCGACCGGTTGCACCCTGCTTACGAACCGGAAAAGCCAATAGGATCCAGTGGCCGCTATCGCACCTTCCAGGTAGGAGATCACGTTTATGCACGAAACTTATCAGGCGATCCATTATGGATAGAGGCAATGGTAGCATGAGTGACCGGCCCCAAATCCTACGTAGTGAAATGCTGTGACAATAGACTGTGGAAACGGCATATCGACCAATTACGGTCACGACTTACAACAGCCAGTCAACAACTCCCCCATGACCAAACCAAGGGGGGGGGAGGTACAGAAGAAGATGACATTCCAGGGAACCTGCTCGAAGGGAGCGATGAATTAAGTGAGACTCAGGAAATGGAGCAGGAAGGAGAATTGTTTGCACCACAAGAAATTGCACCTGAGCAAGAAGCAGATCCACTGCCGAACAGCAATCTACCTCAACAGAATTGCAATCAACCAGTCCAACGAAAATCTGAAAGACTTAAAAGACAACCGTCCTATTTAAAGGACTATATAACTACACCGTAATTAAGAAGCCAGGGGGAAGGGGTGTTGTGTATGTACCATAGTTAATAAAGTATGAGCTTGAGGTAAAGTGCAGGGTTCTGGCCCTGCACTTCTGATTGGCTGTTAGGCGGCCAGATCGGATTGGTTAGTTCTTAGGAATCCGATTGGCCCTTAACAGAGGATTATTATTGGTCAAAAGAGCTAGCGTTCATAGCTCGCTATTGGACAATTCTCACAAGGGTTGCCTATATAAGGCAGAGTTCACTGTTGTTGTTTTGAGAAGTCACTATGCAATAAAGAGCTGAAAGTTCACATTCAGAGGCTGTCTCCATTTACTCCGACCCATGTCCAAGTACTTAATAAAAACAGCCCCAAAAGCTACCCAAAAATGGCCTAAAACCAGGCCAAAAATGGGCAGGGGCAGGGGCAGCCAGTGGTGGGATTAGCCCCAACTGGCTGAATCCTACCTGTTCCTTTGAGGAGAGTGGATGGGTGTGATGAGTGACATCACCCAACCAGTCACATGACCAACCAGCCACACTACCCAGCCAGAGAACTGGTTGTTAAAAAATTTATAGCCCACCACTGATGGTGTGTAAGTATTTACCTCTATGTACATGTTGATGGCTAATTTATCTGAATGTCAAGCTTCCAGGATTCTTGAAGGTTTTTGGATTTAGCTTAGTCAAAGTCTCCCAGTTGAAACTATGGTTAACTCTGTCCATGTATTGTGAAATCAAAGAGTGTTCATCATGTCTTCTGAATGCTAGTTGGTATTCATGGAAGTGTTCCGATAGTCTCCTCCTGCCTATCTGTCATCCATTGTTACAGTTCTTACACTGTAAGTTGTAGATGACTCCTGTTTTTTCCTTCTTGGGTTATTGGTTTTGGTTTATATAGGATGTTTTGGAGGGTTTTAGTTGGTTTGTGTGCTATGGTGATGCCATATGGTTGCATGCTCTCTTGGATGTTTTTGAGATGTTTTTGACACATGGTGTTACTTTTCATAACTTGTGTTGGTAATGGGTAGCATGGTCAACTGCTTTTTGACAAACTTTTTCCATTTTGTTGGGAGATGTCACATAGGTGGTCTGTTTTTATTTTCTGTGTCCTGGGTTGTTTCAGTGTGCTTGTGGTAGAGAAGGAGTGGCAGAGGCTATGGGCAAGTCAAAAGAGAAACAGCCGAGAATCCCCATGTAGCAACTAAACCAACCCACTGAATTCTGTTGATCCTTATTTAACTTCAACAGATGCTAGCCATTAGTTGAGAATATTCCTCTGCATAGGCATGAGCAATAAATGTTAAACATAAACTTCGTGTGTGTTCTGGTCTTTCATGCATGACATTAATGTTCTCAACTCACTCACACTTTTTGACAAATGACAACAACCACCACCAGAAAGACATCTGACCCACAGACTGGATCAGAGGCTGGCCAAGCCACATTGAGGGCTGTCCTGTGCCACCAGAATGCTTTGGAAACTGAGATACACAATATGTCACCTATGAGGCTCAAAAAAAATATACAGAATTTGTCTTCTTTTGGTGCAAAAAAATACAGATACAGAACAAACAGACCAAACAGATAATCAGAGTTGGAAGGGACCTTGCAGGTCATCTAGTCCAATCCCCCACCCAAGCGGGAGACCCTACACCATTTCTGACAAATGGCAGTCCAATCTCTTCTTGAAAGTCTCAAGTGATGGCGCTCGCACAACTTCCGAGGGCAAGCTGTTTCATTGCTTGATTGTTCTCACTGTCAGAAAGTTTCTCCTTATTTCCAGGTTAAATCTCTCCTTGTTCAGTTTCCATCCATTATTCCTTGTCTGGCCTATAGATGCTTTAGAAAATAGCTTGATCCCTTCCTCCCTGTGGCAGCCACTCAAATATTGGAAGACTGCTATCATTTCTCCCCTGGTCCTTCTCTTTACTAGACTAGCCAAGCCCAGTTCCTGCAACCGTTCATTGTATGTTTTAGCCTCCAGTCCACTAATCATCCTGGTTGCTCTTCTCTGTACTTTTTTCTAGAGTCTCAACATCTTTTTTATAATGTGGTGAACAAAACTGGATGCAGTACTCTAGGTGTGGTCTTACTAAAGCTTTATAGAGTGGTATTAGTACTTCCCTTAATCTTGATTGTATCCCTCTGTTAATACAACTTAGGATTGCATTAGCTTTTTTGGCTGCTGTTGCACACTGCTGGCTCATATTTAGCTGGTTGTCCACTAAGACTCCAAGTTCCCTCTCACAGTTACTGCTATTGAGCCTGGTTTCACCCAGTCTGTATGTGTACTTTTGGTTTTTCTTGCCTAAGTGTAGGACTTCACTTTTCTCTACATTGAATTTCATTTTGTTAGATATGGCCCAGTGTTCTAGTCTGTCAAGATCCATCTGGATCTTGAGCCTATCTTCTTGGGTATTAGCTACTCCTGCCAGTTTAGTATCACCTGCAAATTTGGTAAGTTCCCCTTCTATTCCCTCATCTAAGTCATTAATGAAGATATTGAAGACTAGGCCTAAGACGTGTGGCACCCCACTGCTTACTTCCCTCCATGTAGAGTTAGACACATTAAGGACTACTCGTTGAGTACGGTTTGCCAGCCAGTTGCGAGTCCATCTGGTGGTGGTGCTATCTATTCCACTTTTGTCTAGCTTACTAAGAAGTAGGTTGTGGTCTACTTTGTTGAATGCCTTGCTGAAATCTAAATATATTATGTCCACAGTATTTTGCTGGTCTACTAATTTAGTCACTGTGTTGAAGAATGAAATAAGATTGGTTTGGCATGATCTGTTTTTAACAAACCCGTGCTGACTGCTAGTTATTACTTTACTTGTTTCTAGATGTTGGCAGATCTGTTTTTTATTATCTTTTCCAGTATCTTCCCGGGTATTGATGTTAGGCTGATTGGTCTATAGTTTCCTGGGTCTGGTTTTTTTTTCGTTTTTTGAAGATGGGAACCACATCAGCTCTTTTCCAGTCCTCTGGTAGTTCCCCGGTGCTCCAGGCTTTTTGAAAGATATGGTGCAGTGGTTCTGAGATGACCTCTGCCAGCTCCTTTAAAACTTTGGGATGTAATCCATCAGGCCCCGGTGATTTGTTTTTGTCAAGATCAGACAGGTGTTCTCTTACTATTTTTTTGCTTATTTTAACTTTTATTTCGAGTCTGTCTTTTACAGTTATGTTTTTGGTGGGTTGAGCTATAGTTTCTTGATGCGTGAAGACGGATGAAAAGAATGAGTTAAGCAGTTCTGCTTTCTCTTTGTTGCCTGTTACTTCCTTGCCATCTTCTCTCTTTAGTGGACCAACTGTTTCCTTGATTCTTTTCTTGTTATTTATACGTTGGAAGACACTTTTTTATTATCTTTGACTTTTGTTGCAAGTCTTTGTTCGTTCTGAGCCTTTGCTATCCTGACTTCATCTTTGCAGATTCTGGCTATCTGCTGATATTCTGCCTTAGTTGTATGTCCTTCTTTCCATTTTTTGTACTTGTCCTTTTTTTCTTTCAATTTGCCAGAGAGATCTTTGTGCAGCCATGCTGGTTTCTTCTTGGATTTCTTGTTTTTCTTTCTCAGCGGTATTGTGCTGGTCTGGCTTCTATGATCATACTTTTTAGAATTTCCCAAGATTCTTGACTTGTTTTCCCCTTTAGGATTTTCATCCATGGAATCTTTCCCAAGTTCTCTCTGAGTTTATTGAAATCAGCTCTTTTAAAATCCAAGACTCTGGTGTCATTATGTTCTGTGGCTTGTGTTTGTGTTATGTTGAATTCTAGCATGACATGGTCACTCTCACCCAGGGTTCCTGCAGTTACAACTCCCTCTATCACTTCTTCTCTGTTTGTAAGAATTAAGTCCAGTATGGCTGTCCATCTAGTTTCACCCTCTACCTTTTGGACAACAAAGTTGTCAGCTAGGTTGGTTAGGAACTTATTTGATTTCTCACTTGATGCAAAATTAGTTTTCCAATTGCTATCAGGATAATTGAAGTCTCCCATTACTATTGTTGTGTGTTTCCTGCATGTGTTTGTTAGTTGGCTGGCAAAAGGACATCTATTTTTTTTCTGCTTGAAAATATACACCTGCTTGATAATATACACCTGTGGCCATGGCATTCTTTTTTTCTTTTATATTGACCCATATACATTCTAGGAGGTTTTCATCTTTGGTTTCATGCATTTCTGTATCAATATAGTGGTCCTTTACATACAGTGCAACTCCACCTCCTCTTTTATGGGGTCTGTTTTTTGTTTTGAATAGTTTGTATCCTTCTACTAGTATGTTCCAGTCATGGGTTTCATCCCACCAAGTTTCTGTTATTCCAACTATATCATATTTACCTTCATATATTCGTAGTTTGAGTTCATCCTGTTTGTTGCCCAGACTTTGTGCATTTGTATATAGGCACTAGAGATCTTTATGTCTGACACTTTGTTTACTGTCTACATAACCTGGGTTGTGCCTGCCTGCCCCTAATTTCTTGCCACCTGTTTGATTAGTGCACACGGTATGGCACTCACTATTAAATGCTTGGTTTTGGTTGGCATCAAGGTTGGTAATCTTACCTGCACAAACATCTATTTTGCATGCACTGGTATCCTTATTAGTTTGGGCTCATCTTCAACCTCTGTTTCTGGTAGCTTAATTATGACAAGAATATCATATACATACTAGATTCATACCTTTGGTTGTATGTGTGGGAGTGGTGTAATTTCTTGATGTTGCAAAACAGTCTCTTCTATGAGTCCCAAGTGTAGTGTGATCCCCATGAATATTCCTCTGATTTGTTGGTATATTTGTCTCTCAAACTGAAAGAAAGTAGTTAGGCAGAGGTTGATAAGATCTATGAGTCTGGATATTTTGATCTTAGTGAATTTGGCTAGGTTGGGTGTATTGTACAGTTCTGCTGCCATGGATTCTTTTGCTAGATCTGAATCTATGGGTGTGAAGAGTACTGTTACATTGATTATTATATGTAGGTAATCTACAGTTAGATTCACAAACTATGACGGGTGGAAAGTTCATAATTCAAGTCCTAAACAATGACCTAAGAATTATTAAGTATTTTTATTTTATTTTTATTTATTTTGTCAAGCATGTATTAGATAACATGTATAAATGTAAACATGATTATGAATACATGAAATGGATACAAATAAAAAGGAACATTAGGACAGGGATGGTAGGCACATTGGTGCGCTTATGCATGCACCTCCAAAAAGGGTGGGGGGGGTGTTTCTGTAAAAGTAGGGTTGTCAAGTTTGATAAATACAATATTTCCAGATATTGGTGAAGTCTTTTAGATATTGCTCTGAGGCTCTAATCACAATTATAATTATTTAAACCTATTCAGGATTATAATTCCCAAAATTGTTTTACATTTTAATATGAAAAAGTAAACAATTTTCCTTACAAATAATTCCATCTTTGTTCTGGAAAAAGTCGCAAAAGTAAAAAGACAGGCATAGCAGTAGCTTTGCCTAAGCTGAATCTACTATGGAACTAAATAAAGGACTTCATTGTCTAAGGTCTGCCTGTTTTTCACCTGCACATTTAATTTAAAAAAAATTATCTCACAGGAAACAGACTTCTTTCTGAATTTCCATTGCTTTTAAAGGAGCCAGAAAGATAGCTTTTTCCATCTTCCCTTGCAAGATGGTCACACTGTACTGAGAATGGATTGCTTTCTAAAAGATAATGAAAAAAAACACAGAACTGGAAATACCAAGCCAGAATCTATCACTCATTCCAGAACTTTGAAATCCATTAGAAGTTACATCATAGAAATGAAGAGCCAAACAGCATGACAAATACAATTTGAGCTGCAGGCTGAAACTGATGAAGAATACAGGACAATTAACAGTAACATGTTTTGCATTTTCCAAAAAAAGAACTACTTTCATCTCTCAGGAAGAAGAATCAAAATATTATTTGTTCTGCTCTAATGATCCTACTCTGTGGAATTAATACAGTTTAACCAGAAGGATGGCCACTATTAAGACTGAATTATATCTGTTATATATTTTGCTTTCTCTATGTTTCTCAACACTTTTCCATTTATCCACTTTCTCTCGTTCTCAAGAATAAGAGAGAACTTTTATTCCATTTCCTTCATTCTGTAATGCAAATAACACAGTCTGTATTTAGGCATGGTTATTAAACAGCTTCATTCATGTCACCAGAATTAATTTTTCAGCTCTACTTTTACCATTTGACTAATCATTGTTCATATTCTGCTTTCTTATTGGAATGTAACTTCCCTATTGAATTGTAGAGTTGATCTCCTATTTGAGTCTACCTAGTAAGGCTAATATACATGGAAGAAAAAAGCAATTCAACAGATTCCATAACTGTAAGTTTTGGAATGTTATGTTTTCTTCTTAGGTTTTTTAATGGAGGGAATAGAACCATTCTTGCAAATAACATCACAATAAATGGTTCCTTATCTTGCTCAGTTCGCTATTACATTCACTTCCTTTGTTTCAAGCAATTTATGAGAGCACAATGACTATAATGGAGACAAAACCAAATCACACAATGGCTTGACTTTCAATGACAAAATTCTCATAGGAATGAAAACTAATAAATCATTGCATGTACACAAATCCAAGTTATTGCTATTTGGAAAACTTTCATTAGCATACATACCCCCACACCATAAACATTTTGTAAATAGTAAATCAGAAAATAGATGTTTGGGCCAAGAGGGAAGTATTTAGGAATCTTAACAAGTTAAAAATTCCTCCAAATAAAAGGAAAAGATTAAAAGGAAAAGATGAGTCCAAGTAATTTATTATAAGTTAATCTGGGCATCTTAGTAATAGTAATATTGGTTACATCATACTCTGGGTTGAAAGCAGAGGTAGTATTCAGCAGATTCTGACCAGTTCTGGAGAACCAATAGCAGAATTTTGAGTAGTTAGGAGAACCAGCAAATACCACCTTTGACTGGCCCCACTCCCATCTATTCTCTGCCTCCCACGTCCCGGCTGATTGGCTTGGTCTTCTTTGGTTGCCCTACATAGGAGAATGGAGCTGGAAAGCAGGTTCATGGGGTGGAGAGGGAATGGGATTTTGCAGTAACCTTTCCCCTGGAGTGGGGAGGGAATGGAGATTTTACAGTATCTTTCCCTGCTATGCCCACTAAGCCATGCCACACCCACAGAACTGGTAATAAAAATGTTTGTATCCCACTACTGGTTGAAAGATTGGCCAGTGACATCACTGTTGCCAGGGGAATGTCCACAATAGCAATGGCACTTAGACTTATATACTATCACTTCACGGTGGTTTACAGCCTCTCTAAGCAGTTTACAGAGTCAGCATATTGCCCCAACAATCTGGGTCCTCATTTTACCGACCTTGGAAGGATGAGTCAACCTTGAGCAGTTCAGAATCTAATTCTTGGAATGAGCAGTGAGTTAGACTACACTACTGCATTATAACCACTATAATATTCTGTAGCTGCAACTAATACTTACATCATCAAAGAAAAAAATTGACAATGGGGAAACAAAGGCTGGGAGTAGTAGTTAGATACAAATTCTAGAAGAATAAATATATTACTGATTCTGCTGATTACTGATTAGATAATTATCCAAACTCATACTTCCTGCAGGATCATTCTAATTCAATTATTTGGAGTTGTATCTTGCAATTTAAATAATCCCAACTAGAATATTTTTATATTTCACATGAACATCTTGATTGTAAACCAAGCTTTATATCTAAATAAGCATGTTGAGAATTTCAGACTTGATTAAAATTCTAATTTAAGAATTGTAATTTCTAGTTACTGTTCAAAGTGCAACTGGTGTTTTTTTTCTGAATAGAATGCTATAATCAAAAGCCTCCTTAATCAGCCTTAAAGGAGTTTCCTATAGGTGGAAAGTCCTGTCTTAACAGCTGGATGACTAGAATTCAATAAGAGAAGTTTATTCAGAGCCTCAGCAGCTTTCCCTCGAGCAAATTTCCAGATGGAGCTTCAAAGGAATGAATGAAAAATTAGTGAATATTTATTTCTCTACATATATAGAAACATCTATAGCTATCATGTTAATTCTAATATGTATTTGAATTTTAGCACAGAGTAATCATTAGAAAAACAGGAATAAGACTGTAGTAATTATTAGAAAAACAGTAATATATAAAGATAAAAGCTATTTTAAATTCAGAAACTTTGAATCAATTATAAGTAATGCCATTTTCCATTAAATATCTTAAGTAAACACTGCTTCTACTACGTTTCTTCAGGAATGCAAATTGAACTTGCTTCCTTCCTTCCCTATTCCTTTATGGAAGAATGAGCCTGTAATCTTTTTACTTCTATATAATGCTTAAATTTTAGCTACCTAATATAAAAGAAGGAAAAAGGGGAAATGGGACCTCCTTTTCTTTTAAGAAAGAGAAAAAAAATTTCTGGATGAATTGATGCTCCAATTAATAACTGCAGTAAGCCTATACTGGTTATTAGACACTGCTAGCTTATACTACAATTGTTTAGGCTGCAAAACATTTAACAAAAAAAATATTAGATGTTTCATTATGTCAATATTGCTTAGGAAACAATTCAATAAAACAATCCACAAAGCTGAAATTCACCAATTATCACATAGGACAAATAAATAATATGTCATTTTAGTTTCATTAGTTTCGCTTTCTGAATCTCTCTTTTATTCCTCCTTCCTTCTGTTAAACCAAATATGAACTTAGGATCATATGTTCTTTTGTGGCTTTCCAAGATTTTATTCTCTATGTTAACATGGAATACTCTTAATTCTTTTTATTCTTTTTATTTTGAATTAATTAAATACACTATCATATCATGTCTCCAATTTCATAATCAGCACTGTCCATGCATATTCATTTTTCTTTCAATTTTGTGAGAATATGATTCTGCTATGTGCATGTTACACACATCAGTACCTATGTCATGCATGGATATTCTAGTTGGTAAAATATAAGCAAGAGTATGTTGTCTAGCAAGATGGCCTCTATATTAGAGAGTCTAAATTTCATAGATTATTGTGAGTTCAAGTAGGGGTAATTTGACTTTTGTTCATACTAGTAAGATATGTGCTAAATCCTAAAAAAAAAATCATTAATTGAGGATAGTATATGAAGTAGGAGTCATCTAAGACCAGTAATCTACATTTCTCTTACAAAATTCATTATGTGAATAGTGTGATTGATCAAAGCCAAGGTGGCAATTGAGATCCATTTTTATGGCCAATATGGTGAAGACCACTGCAAATGGAAAAGTGAGAGTTGGAATGTAAGAGGTGCAAATAAGAAAGAGTTTAAATTAACAAATAAAATGAATGGAAGAATCATAAATATATTGTGTGCAGATGAAACAAAGAGAAAAGTGAAAGTTGCAATAAATATGAATGAAAATGGTCTGATCTTGTAGAATGTAATTAATATATGTATGGAATTACAAATGAAAAGACTAAAATGTATATCAGAAAGTATGAATTGATATAATGTACATAGTTATCATTGTGTATGAAAGTAAGAATGTATAGGTTGAAGACAGTCATTCATTACATTCCAGTAAAGGATGATGATAAAGAAGGATGAAGTTCGGGAAAAATGTAGTAAAAATCCAAATGCATGTGATCCAAGAAAATATTATTCTCCTAGATGATACCAATGGCAGTTTGATAAAATACTAGTTTAATCAAATGAATGGGTTATTCTGAGTGAGAATGGGGATTGGTAAAAATGATAATTGTGGACTAGGATTGTCAATCACAGTAACACATGGCACACATCAAGAGAAGAGAAGATGAGAGAGGAATTTGGGAAATGTGGTAATTATAATATAGATCCAATTGCAATAAAACAGCAACCATGCTGTTATGTCAGCATTGGCTCAAGATCCCTACCATTAAATTCTGTGTTGAATTTTTACAGTTATTTTTTTAATAATCAATTTCCGTATGTATTAACTAAAATTAAAATCTGTATCCAAACTTTATTTGCCGATTTCATCAATAAATAATTCTATACTATCACTGTTTCCACTTTCTAATCCCTTTAAAGCAATTTATTATAGAGATTATCTATAATAAGATAGCCATGATGGCACAATAGTAAGAATGCAGTATTACAAATGAAACAAAATGTTAAAAAGTTGTGGTACTTATTTAGTTACTTACCAAGCATATCTAAATTATATTAAAGAAATTCCTAAGGCATATTACAACTTTGGAAATTGAAAAAATTTAACACACCCTAGATTACAGACAAACTCTGCCTACAGCGAGGAGTTTGATCCTCACCAGCTCAAAGTTGACTGAGTCTTCCATCCTCCCAAGGTCAGTAAAATGAGGACCCAGATTGTTGGGAGAAGTTTACTGACATTTGTAAACAGCTCAGAGAGTGCTGTAAAGATAAAAGTCTAAGTGCTATTGCAGCTATCTATAATAATGTTGGGAGAAGTTTACTGACATTTGTAAACAGCTCAGAGAGTGCTGTAAAGATAAAAGTCTAAGTGCTATTGCAGCTATCTATAATAATGTTAACCTTAGCAAATATCAAAATATTGAAAACTAGGAATAAAAAACACTTCCAGAGGATGCATTGCAAACTATACATGTCTCTGTGGGGAAAGTGATGACAATGGCAGAGACCAAAGAACCAGGGAAGATAGACAAGTTCTTTTAAACCTCTCCAGACAAAAAGAGAATGGGAGATTACCTACTTGTGCTCTGGACAGTTGCTCTTCATGAGGATACCCACGGGTGGGTTTCTATCAGTTCTGTCCACCACTGTAGAACCAGTAGCCCTGAAGAGCAGCAGACATAGGACCAGTTCTATGTCTGCTGATGTTTTTGCCCACCTGGGCTCTTACCTGACCTTTATTTCCTGATTTTTTTCAACTTTTTCAACAGCTGCAGTTTAAAAAGCAGGAAAAGAGGGCTGTTTCAAAGGCTGCTTCTCTGCACGCAGTGTGCTGATGACAATTTACAGGCTCGCGCACACAGCGTGCAAGGAAACACATCATAAATCACCAAACCTCGTAAATCACCGAACCGGTAGTTAACCCTGTCGAATCCCACCCCTGTAGATACTATGCTTACTTATTATTTAAAGTTATTTGAGATCTTCAGAATGGCAAGTTTGAAAAGCCATCTGGTGAGTCTATTTTCCTTCTTGAACAAAAGAAAAAAAAATAACCATAATTGAAAGAATTGAAATTAAATGGCAAAAAGCAAAATAAGATTTTGATCTAAGAAAGTTTATATGAATTAAGAGTCCACACAAATTTGAAACATTGAGACTTTTACTATAAGATTTTGGAAATAATTAAAATAAATGACATCTCATGGGAACCAAATTGTTTTGTCTATATTAAGTCAAAATAGAACCTTGAGGCTTTGTGATTTCAGAAATTAGACAAATTAGACAAAAGAATGATCTGGATAATGTTTTTTTACTGGGTTTAAAAAAGAGGTTTGCTAAAGCCTTGAAGAAGACTTTGCTATGGGAAAAAGAAAAACCAAAGATATATCAAATTCTACAACATCTGAATGAATCAAAGATTGAGATTGTTAGAAGTAAAAGGATATAATATAAAGTTGGTTTGTTTGATCAAGGTTAAAATGTGTTTTTTAAAGCTCTGGTAACTGTTTACAGAATTTTTGCTAATGTCAGGACTGACAAATTGACAATTGATAGATTTGCAAAAAATATGTGTTATTAGAAAAATACATATTTGTTTGTAATCTTATAGGACCTAATTAAATTTGTTTTTACTTGTTATACAGATTAGAAGTCAGTTCTTTACATATTTCGTTTCTTGTCCTTATGTTGTTCTCCTTTCTTTTTCTTTTTGCAATTTTTATTCTTTCTATTTCTTTTTTTCTAAATTTAGTTTATTTCATTTTACTATTGTAACTAAAATCTGTAATAAAAAATTATGGAAAAAACCCTAGGAACAAAATAAAACAAAATGGTGTTTTAGTGTCATTCCATGCGAAACATTAAATTTAAAAATTATTTGTACAAGTGTTTATTTAAGATAGAAAATGATCACTTTATATAAATCTAGCAGACTAAGTAAATATCGTAATTCCTACGGACGAGCCTTGAAAGACCTGCTAAGTCAAGAAGGTAAGAGTCGAATTTATGCAAATGGGAGAACCCCACAAGTTCCACAAAGCACATTTCCACATTTTAAATACCAGTTTAACTGCACATTCGGATCCATAGCTAGCAAACTTGTGCATCAGTTCAACTCTTGAAGACAGACAAGAGCACGAGAACATACACTGCAAAGTTATGTATGGAATGGGAATGATAGTAATCTGTTTATACCAGAAAAATCTAGCAATTATTATAAATGGTAACAGCTGTAATTCATATTATTTTTAAACCTAGCATCTTCTCAATCATCAACTTTTAATTTTACAGAGAAAATGGATTTTTAAACCAATGCATTAGGATAATGTGTTTCAAAACTGACATTTAAGTGTTGCAATCATTAGGTTTTACTTTATCTCACTCCCTTCCTCCTCCTCGTCCTCCTCCTCTTCCTCCTCCTCCTAATGTATTATTAGCTTTGGAATGATCTTTCCAGAGGAAAACTTGAATCTCTCTGAAGGAAAAGTATAATTACACTGAGGACTAATTAAGCCATCTGTGACTGACAGCCTTTCTTGCTTCCTTATTTTGTGGCAGAGAGAGCTGCAATGCCAGCTGTCCTAACTTTTTTTTTCTGTGAAACAAAAAGGAAAGGAAAGGCACATTTTGTTAGCATATTTCCTTCAAAACTATCCTAATTTTGCTTCTTCAGAGAAATAATTTTTCATTTTTTTCCCAAACCAGCTGAAAATATTTGAAAAAGGTAACATTCTGAGTTTAGGGATACTTATGCCAAATAAAATATGGCCAAATTATTTCCTATTAAAATGTGCTAGTGTTATGAATATGTTCAAATACACCTTTATCTTAAAAACTCTTCTTTAACATTCCAGTCTCACATGCTTCAATATAAGTCATCTTGGTATAGAAAAGTTTATGCTGGAAACCCCACTTTCCCTGAGGTACCACTGGATATATTCACACAGAACTACTTCTTAGTGATCAAATCATAATGAATACATCTCATTCCCTGCATGTATACATAATCAAACAACATACATCAACATGTGGTACTACAACAGTGAGGGAAATTGGTGGAATTTAAACAATACTGAATGTGTGTGTGTATGTCTGTATGTGTATATACATGAGCCTTCAGTTTTAGACTCTTGGCAATTGCCTGTACTTTTCTTGGCAAGATTTCAGAAGTAGTTGCCATTGTCTCCTTTCTATGGCTGAGAGACAGTGACTGGGTCACCTAGCCAGCTTCATACCTAAGTTGGGACTAGAACTCACCATCTCCGAGTTTCTAGCCTTAACCTCCACACCAGTGGTGGGATTCAAAAAATTTTACTTCCAGTTCTGTGGGCATGGCTTGGCAGAGGAAGGATACTGTAAAATCTCCGGTCAGAGGTGGTATTTGCCAGTTTTCCGAACTAATCAAAATGTCCACTATTCCCGTTCTCCAGAACAGTGGCAGAGGCCACTACAGACTTTTTCTTAAGTCTAGCCAATACATATTCATAGCTCAATAAAAGGCAAATTTTAAAATAAAACCATTGCATAGTCGCTCATGGCTGTCCAAGTAAACATAAATTACTTCTCCCCTAAAACTAAACAAAAGATCATGAATAACCTTTCATGACTTTTTAATTGTATAATCTTACAGAATTTCCGACAGTTTACATGGAGTTCTCTCTTTATTTTTCTGCATAATTACCCTGTGAGATAGGTGGAACTGAGGCAAAACTGACTGACTCAGTGTCATCCAGTGAATTTCCACAGTTGAGAGTGGACTTGAATCTGATTCACTCTGGTCTTGATCCAAGTTCTTAACCACTATGACATCAGTTCCCCTTTTCAGAGAAGAAATGGAGGATAACCACACATTTCTTTTCCAAAGCTAAACCTACAATGGAGCACAACTGATACTGCCTATATAAATAAAACTCAGACCAATGTATTCAATTATAAGAAAAGATCAGGATATGGAATGCATTGCATGAAGCAATGGAACCATATCTCTATTGTGTTGTGTAAGAGTGAATGAGATGTATGAGCAGGGAAGGGGGAAGCTAAAACAAATTGGTTCCAATCCTTCAGAAAACTAGGAAGATGTAGGTGAAAGTCTTCTATCCACAGCAGATTGCCACTGATTTCAGTACATCTGGACATGATAACTAATTTTTAAGGTGTGCATTAATTTCCTATAAAGGATAAATGTAGCATGCCTTGACCTGATCACCTACCTACGTCTCTGCAGGTTTTTAAGGCAAAAAAGTTAACTATAATCTTGGCAATTTGAATATGTGTGGATTTCAACTCCTAAAATTTCTCAGCTGCCTGGGAATTCTAAGAGTTGGTCCATCCATCTTCAAGCTGCAAAAGTTGAGAAACACTGTTCTGATATAAAATAAGTTTTACAATATAGCTCATAATAAACACAAGTTCTCTTTCTTCTATTCTTCTACAACAAATCAGATCTATGCTATTTTTCTTTTTTCAGGTGATAACTGTAGATTTTTTTTTTTAATATGTGTTCCATGTCTGGAAAGTTGTTGGACAGCTATGAGAACTGTTTGATCATGAAATCAAATACCTATCTCTTGCACAGCCTTTACTCACCTGCTGCGAACTCTGCGTGGCATCAAAAGGGCATCTGGCTAGTAAATGCTCAACTCCATTTAGTCAGCCTGACTCTACCCCGAATTAAGGGATTATGGGTAATCCTCGAGTTACAAATGTAATGGAGGCTGTTGGATTTGTTGGAGTGGATCACAATGAATGAACGTGAAAACTTTCTGACTTTGCCCATGCTTTTGGAAGTCAAATTTATGGGTCTTTAAGTGCACAAGGTATCTCAGGGTGGAGAGGAGCATGAAGGGCCTAGTGCTTCTCACCACCCAAGACCTCCCCAATCCACTGAGATATCTCATGCTTCGCCGCCACACAATCCTGCTCGACTGGGTCCACACTTTCCTTTTGAAGGTCTCTCTACTGCTGTTTCCAGCCTCTCTGCTATGGGTTCACTTTGAAAAAAGGCTTGTCAAAGCCCAGGGGGAGATTGTGTTCCTCTAGGCTCCAATCATCTTTGGGGGAAAAAACCTTGTTGCCAAAAACGGAGCCACACTGAAAACTGAGGACAGAAAGGATGCAGCAGCATCTCTGTTTTTGGCCCATCTCTTTTTTTTTTTCAAATTTTTATTTTTTAAACAAACACACACAAACAAAACATAAAACCATCTTCCAGTTACATACAGTGTGTTGGTTGGTTACAAGTCTTTTGTGCTTCATCTTCACAGTCCTCACTTATAATTTGTATAAAGTCTCATATTATCTATCTAGTGTATATATATATATATATATATATATATATATATATATATATATATATATATTATTATCATCGTTAATTGACTATAACTATTATTCCATCATTTTATGTGAGACATTCAACATTTTAAATTAATTTATAACATTTATTACATCATCCAATAATCCATCCAATAATAATAATACATCCTTATGTTATATTCTCTATAATTCTATTATCCTTATATTGTAAAATTCTCTAAAATATTTCATTTCCATATTTTTTTTGTCTAACCATTGATAAAATAAATCCCATATCTTGTAATATTGTCTTCTTGTTCTCTAATTTCAAATGTCAATTTACTCATTTCAGCACATTCCATTATTTTCTTAATAACTTCCTCCTGCATTGGTATTTTCTCATTTTTCCAATTTTTAGCAAATACAATTCTAGCCACTGTTAATACATTTACAATCAAGTATTTCAATTCTCTATTGTATATTTCCGGTAAAATACCCAATAAAAATATCTCTGGTTTAAAGTCTATATGTTTTTTTATCATTTTTTCCAACCATGTGTGGATTTTAGTGCAGTATCTTTTAGCCTCTACACATGTCCACCACATATGGGTAGTATGAACCCAGTATCTGATGACATTTCCAACACTTTTCTGATTTATTCTTGAACGTTCTTGCTATTCTCATCAGAGGTAAGTGCCACCTGTAAAACATGTTATACAAATTTTCTTTGTATGCTGTTTACATTGTCGTTTTATAATTTTGAGACCACATTTTTTGCCATTTCTCTAAATCAATCCCATATCCAAAATTTTCCCCCAAGCAATCATTGTTTCTTTAACTTGTTCTTCTTTTAGCTTAACCTCTAATAGGTATCTATATAGTTTTTAATCACCTTTTCATCGGTACCTGTCAAAATGTTATCTAATTCAGTCAATTTATCATAAAAACCTTCTGTTTTAAGATCTTTATCATATCTAGAATGTATTTGCACATATGAAAACCAATTCATCCTTATATCTTGTTCTTCTAGTTTTTGCATAGATTTAAGTTCATCCTTTTCATTCAATATTTCCCATATCAAACCATTTGTTCCATTTTATAGATTACCGAGTGATATAGTTGAATATATTGAATATATTGAACTATTGAATATAGCTTCAATAGTTGATAGCCAGACTGGAATTTTTAAATGATGTTGCCTTTTAATCTTCTCCCAATTTAGTAATAAAGCGTCTCATTTTTCATGTCTTCTGAAATACCCATGTGTTTTAGACCCCTTGTACCATAAGAAGGCATGCCATCCCAACAACAAATCATGTTCTTCTAGTGCCAATAATCTAGTATTTCTTAGTGTTATCTGTTCCTTGGCCCACATCAAAGTTGTCACCTGATAATTAGGTAGGCCAAATCCTCCTCTTATTCTAGCATCTTGCAATAGCTTTAATTTTATTCTCGCCTTCTTTCCCTGCCAAATATATTTCAATGCTACTTTGTTCAAATCTTCAAAATAATCTTTCCCTAACCTAATTGGAATTGTCTGGAACAAGTATAAAATTCTAGGTAATATATTCATCGTGATTGTTGATATTCTCCCTATTAATGATAGTTGCAAATTTTCCCATTTTGCCAAATCTGTTACGTTCTATTGTTTGAGTTTATAATTGTTCTCTTTAAGTGTACCACTTCTTGCTGTCAAATGTATTCCCAAATACTTAACCTTATTTGTGACCTGCGTCTTCAAAACTTCCACTAATTCTTCCTTTCATTTTGCAAGCATATTCTTTGTCAGGATCTTCGTTTTATCTTTATTTATTTTCAAACCTGATACATTTTCATATTCCTCTATCTTTTCTATCAACTTAAGAGCTGTTTCTAGTGGATCCTCTAAGATAAAAACCAGATCATCTGCAAATGCTTGCAATTTATATTCTTCCTTTTTAATTTTCATTCCCTTAATTTCTTTTTCTTCTCTGATATTTCTATTTAGTACTTCTAATGTTAACACAAACAACAGAGGTGACAGTGGGCAACCTTGTCTTGTCCCTTTCTTTATAACAATATAATCTGTCAATTTCCCATTTATCATTACCTTTGCGGTTTGTTTATGATATATAGCTTTTATGGCTTGAGTAAATTTCTTACCAAAGCCCATCTGCTCCAACTGTAATAACATAAATCACCAATTCACATTATCAAAGGCTTTCTGTGCATCTACAAATATCAAAGCTATTTGTTTTTCAGGATGTGCCTCATAATATTCCAAAGTGTCCAGGATTATTCTCACGTTGTCTTTAATTTGTCTCTTTGGCAGAAACACATTTTGATCAGGATGAATAAAGTTATTCAAATATCTTTTAAGCCTTTCTGTCATTATTGAAATGAAGATTTTATAGTCTGAATTTAGCAGGGAAATAGGTCTATAGTCCTTAATTTGTTGTAGGTCGGCATCCTCCTTTGGCACAAGTGTAATATATGCTTCTGACCACAATTTGGGTGACCCATCTCTGTTTTCAGCGGCAAGGGCTTGATCGGAGCCTAGAGAAATGCAATCTCCCTCTAGGCTTCGGCAAGGTAATGGCAAACAGGGAAGCCCTGAAGAACCGAAGTCTTCCCTCCATTTGCAAAGCCTTTTGCTGCAGATCTTGTCTCCACTGGGCTTGTGGAGACTCACTTACCTTGCAAAGATCCAGCAAGCCTTCATCCCAAAGGTGCTTTTTCAAGAGGCAACTGGATTTTCTGGTTTTTCTTTGAAAACATTTCTCTTGTTATCCAAGAAGCTTCTTCAGCTCTGGAGAAGAGTTCAAGAAGTTTCTTGGATGAGAAATGAAATGTCTTCAAAGAAAAACCAGAAAATCCAGTTGCCTCTTGAAAAAGCAGCTTTGGGATAATCAAGACCTGGATGACTGAGAATCTCCACAGACATTTAGTGAGCCTTTGGTTTCTTTGCCTGCTTTGTTGCTTCAGGCTTCAGTGCGTTCGCCGAGAACACAGACCTAAAGTGTTCTGTATTGTAGATTAACATTCTTGTAGACACCGCGCCCTGATTGGCCAGGGCACACGGCAACCAGATTGGCTGAGCGAGCCGCACTGATTGGCCCACCACGAATCCCTGCGATTGGTGGAAACCGATCGCGGGAGATTCAAAGCAGTGCTATTGGCTGCGGCCAGCACGGCCAGCTCCATATAAGCCGCAGCTGATTCTCAGGACCCCGAGTCGATCTCTAAATGAATCTTGAGGTGCAAGGGAAAACTAAACTCACACACCATTTATGTAAGATTATATAGGCTGAAGATTTATTTGCACTAAGCACAAATTGAGGCAAGGTAACCAATGTTTATTGCCAGCTTCTTACCCTCATTTTTTATTTAATTAAAGTGGAATCTCTGATTTAGAATACTTCTTCTCAGATTTGTTACTACTTGGTCTAAGTAGTTATTTATGAAATAAACCGAACACTGACTTGCAGTGTCCACTTGATCAATAACTTGGATAACTTCATATGTCCATAAAATATGCATGGAATTTCAGAAGGAACATCTCTGTTCACATGATGTGTTAACTCAGAGTTGTCAAACTCATGGTCCATGGACCAGATGCAACATGTACCAGCCATGCACACACCCGATTTAGCAAAGGGGGAAAAAAGTCACTAACGCTGCCATGACGACATGAGTTTGACAGCCCTGCGTTAACTCATGGTTAACTGAATCATGATTTACACAATTATACTGGTTTTATGAATACCTAAACCACAAACTATGTGGGCTGGGTTCATAAAAGAAACATATAATGTGTTTAGTTAATTTATACTTCCATAAACATGACCATTTAAGGTCTCTTGGCAGACTGCAAAATTGTTTCCTTATAAGAATAGGAGTTTAAGATATTCTGCAATTGACTAAAGCTGATCTACTTTCAATATGTAAGCTAACTAAAACATTTTATTCTGTGCTATGGATTTAATGGATTTACACCTTAACTTTTTATCTTTAAGCAGAACAAAATTTCTTTTTTCTTCTGCAGACTCCAATCTCTCCTTCAAAATATGTTCCCAAAGTTAAGGGATCCATAGAAAAATGTGGGAAATTTTATATACCCTACTGGTCTTTATACCATATATATCAGAACTATGCCTCTCAGAATTTCCAGCCAATGAAGGTTATGCTGACTTCAAAGTTTGCTAACAGTAGACTGAATATATTTAGAGGGTACCAGATTAGGAGAGCTGTTAATTTGCAATTTTCTGTTGACATATGATGAAGTCATTATATTTCCCATACACATAAGTAGCAAACATGCTAACATGCATTATAGATCATTGTGCAGATTTTTTAAGGCTGAATTTGAAGGTTCTAACTTGTAGACTGCCAGGACTGCCCTGTGTGAAAATGATTTGTAAAACAAAGCTACTATGGAACATAGGGGTTGGAATTAGACAGGGAACATAGGATATTACATCTGTAATGTCTGCTATCTCTTCTACAGCCTGCTCTGTCTCTGTAGATCCACTATTTGAGGCTCTGCCTTGAGCCCCATTACCCCACAAAATGTATTTGGGTCTCCCGTGGTTTGAAGAGAAAGACTTCTATATGCACTAGATGCCAGCAGCTTGCTTTTCTTTTAATTTTTTTGTTTCTCTGTACTTCTCTAAATGCTATCCTTGTGCTTCTCTTCTGATTTCTTGCCACCCCCGTCTTCACCTCATTTTTAATAAATGCTTTTCATGTTCTCCTGTATTCACTCCCAACTCAGAGGACACACCAGCTGTTCCATTTGGAATGATCCGTTTTTTGCAATTCTGCCAGGTTCTGTATGTGCTGGTTATAGGAGGAGGAACAGAAGAGAAGGCAAAAGGTGGTGGGTTGAGAAAAGAAAGATGGGAAAAAAAGCAAGGGGAAAAGAGGAGGAGGAGGAAGAGGAGGAAGAGGAGGAGTATGGGAACAGAAAGAAGCAAAAATAGGAGTGGTAGATTGCTTTCAAGTTTAGACAAACTGTGGGGATCAAGGAAACAAATACCAGAATTGTGTATGCATTTCATCAATGTCTTTCATTATTTTTAAGCATTTATTAAAGCAATATACAATGTAAGTCTCTCAGCTTTCACTGGATAGCTGATAAAATATATAATTCTTGCTTATTTTTATAGGTAGATAGATGTAGACTAAAAAAGAATGTTTGCAATATGTGGGCGAAAACCCTTAAAACCAGGGGAGCCTCTGATTAAAAAGCAGTGCCCTCATTTGCAGTGTAAGTTGAGTGATATTTGCCCTTCCCACATAGTTCTTGTCATATACTGAGTTTTATAAAGCACTTTGGACCTCAAGTGTCAGGTATTCAACAAGTGATATGTGCGGCTGTCAAGTTTTTTTTCCCCATAATATAAATATAGATTAATTTATATTGGTAGAGGTTGCTAAGGTTGCTTAGTTACAAGAGAATCATAATTGATAAGCTTTTTAGCCTATGTTCATGGAGAAATATGACTGTTGAATATCACTGGGATATTCAGAGCAGGCACCGGTCCGGGATCTAGGATAGTCCTGATGCTCTGTATTAATACACTTTCAGAACATAGGAGAGTATCAGTCATGTCTGTTCCGTCCCAGTGAGCGAAAAGTTACAGATAAGGAGCAAAGTTAAGTATAGTAGGGCAAGAGCATCTTATATTGACTTTTGTATTTACATTTTGAAGCTTTCTGCTGTCATCTACAGTATATCGGAACTAGAAGCAAAGCTTTTTGCAGTCCTGAAGGAGATGATTTTAACTCCCATCATGGACTCCCTATTTAAAATTCTGCTTAATGAAGTTGATATGCACTAAATGCAAAATCCTTCTACTGAAAAATGTAGACTCCTGCTGCCTAATAACTCCCATTACTATTTTAACAAACAAGGAAGAACACCAATAAATCAATGAGTCAAAAAAGACAAAAGATTAACAGAAATGGAAAGCAATCATTCTTAAGAAAAATAAATTACACCAAGATATATTATTTTTGATAAACCCATCCTTGGAACCAGCTGAACCTAATGGTGAGGATCCTCTAAAGTTTTACATAGAATAAGCAAATGATTCTTTTTATGATAAGAAAAATTTCTGCAAAACTTCAGAAAAAGTAAACGATGCATAAATAGCACACACATTGACACACACATATATATGAATTATATACATAGAAGAAAGTAATTGACATGGAGCCCAGGCTACAAAAATTGAAAATTACAAGGTAAAGCTAGATATGTTCACGTGGATTAATTCTTTTTTTAATCACTATTTTTATTTTATTTGAAAAAGGTTAAAATACAAAACTCCCCCCAAAAATTAAAAAAGAAAGAAAAAACTATCAAACAAGACATTTAAAAAGTGCATTTAAAAATAAAATTAAAAAATCCAGCATATTTACACATATTAACCTCCATAATTGAATATTGATTACTACATTACTATAATATTGGTTTCTCTCCACTTATAAAACAGGCCCAATTTTTTTTTAAAAAAACTGCTAAATCTATTTGCAAATTATTGACCTGATTATATTAATGACAAAATAGTTAACAGGAAAACAATAATATAAAAAGACAAGGTTAGAGTTTCAAATCCTCTGGTAACAAACTGTTATTGTGATCAACTCATAGAAAATTTACCATGGCATCTTATCTATCCCAAATGTTCTCATCAGTTAAGAGTAATTTGACGTGGATCAAATATTCACATTTGTTTCTTCATACCATCACTTATCAATTGTTGTCTAATTAAATATAATAAATTCAATCTCCACAATTGGTCTATCTTTCCAACAAAGTTGAGATGGAAGTGGTTTCCAATTAAATGTGATACATCCATTCCTCAATTTGCTCCAGTTCTCCTAGGGAAAACAGTTTGACACTTCTCCATTCAATCAGGCTTCTACCATTGTAAAAGAGTGTGGACTTGGACTTCAGAGAGGCATATGCACTCAGCTCAGTTAGTCCTAAATCTATATAATCCATCTTTGTCCAACAGGTCTGTAACTTTCAAATCACATTCCTTTTGTGAACCTAATCCAGAACTACATGCATCTGAATATTTTCCATAGCCATTATCATTTTATCAATTAAAAAAAAACAACCTTTCAACTACAAATTGTATGTTACCAAAAGGTCCTTTTCCAGATATCAGCCATTCTTGCGTGTCTGTAATTTGACACATTGTTGTTCTGTGTAGCTTAGCCAGGAAACAAAGCTTGCTGAAGCAAAGAGAAACAGGGAAAGTATTTTCTGGATGTTTTGATCCAAGATTAAAAGAGGAATTAAAAAGATATGTGCTATCCCAGACAGTCTATGGGAATTGGATAGTTACTTAGGAATTATGAGCTGTCACCTTAAGGGAATGCATCATGGTAAATGTAGTTATAGGTATCCTGGGAAATGTAGTCCATGTCATGTAACCACATCTATAATCCTGATTAGTCACTAGTTTGACCTTGATGGGTTGGGGGAGTTTACCTCATTCTTTATCTGAACTCTCTAACTCATGGCAGCTTTGAGATGGGTTAGGAGATAACTATCTTTTGCTACAAGGCAGATATACAAAGGATTGGTCATTAAAGAAGAACTTCATCACAAACGTGAGTTATGAGGATACCTGATGAACCAATAAATGTAATTTGTTATGGACGTCTTGTTGAGTTATCTATCTGCATCTGTACAGCTTCAAATCCAACTCTGTGCAGAAGGCAGAAAAAGATAGAACTCCAAATATTTTGCAAAATAAAAAATGTAAAAATCCTGTGGTAAGAGTCCATTATTAATGTCAATCAAATAAAAGCACTTTCACTATTCACTGTAATTCCTTATAGGAAAGCGAAAATTATAGGAAAGCGAAAATTATTCAAGACAACATAAATCAAAGAAAAAGAGAGAGAGAGAAAAGAAAGAACAGCTAGAGTCCAGCAAAGGGTTAAAATAAATCAGCATTCAACTGTCAACTTTTCAAGATAAAAAGCAAAGTAAAACAGAAAATTCAAAAAGTGAAGTTAAAACCCAAGCATGCTTAAGAATATGAACTACTAAGAAGAAGATGGATGACCAGTACTTCCTACCACTTCCAAAGGGAACTGGAATCTTTAAGACTCCCCTTCCTAGTTGGGGCCATAACCATCTAAAAGCTGTCCTGGATCATTCCTAAGTGTTCCCATTCAAATCCAGAGAGCAGCAATGCCAGAGAATCAGTTTTGGCAATAAAATCAGCAGATTCTTGACAAAAGAGAGAGAGAAAAACCACTTTTCCATTCAATAGCCATCTTGGGGAGAAGTCCTGCCATGTGGATTAATTCGAAATAAATAAATTAATGCAGAATATAACACAAAAATAATCTGTGCTATCACAAGAATAATATGTTTTTCAAATTCAAATGGAATGGCAATATTGTATTTGATAATGCAAAATTATAGTCATATTGTATGGAACATAAGTAATAAATGTACATTCATCATCTGTGATGTCCCATCCAGTCTATGGGAATTGGATAGTTACTTAGGAATTATGAGCTGTCCCCTTAAGGGAATGCATCATGGTAAATGTAGTTAAAGGTATCCTGGGAAATGCAGTTCATGTCACGTAGCCATATCTGTGATCCCGATTGGTCACTAATTTGACCCTCGATGGGTTGGGGGAGTTTCCTCACTTTTGCCTGAATTCCCTAACTCATGGCAGCTGCTTTCTATCACTACGAGATGGGTTAAGAGATAACCATCTACAAATCAGATATGCAAAAGAATTGGACATAAAGAAGAACTTCATCAGAAATGTGAGTCATGAAGATACCCGATGAACCAATAATAAATAAATACAGAAAATCATCTGATAAACTCATCATGTGGAACAGCCTTTGAACAAGAACCAGGTGTAAATGAAAAAGAGAATCTTTGGCATCAAACTGTTTGAGGAAAATAGGAATACCATTACCCCACAAACAGAAAAACTTAATGTGAATTGTAGACAGAGTAAATTTTCCATTTCACCATAAATTAGATCAAGCACAAAAGGAATTGTGCCTTAAATACTATGATTTGAACAAATATGATGAAATACAAAACTGATTACCAAGACAATCTTACCATTTCAAGTTCTGATGATATTTTTCCAATTCATGCTCTGGTTTGAATGGTAATATCCCTTCACACTTCAGCCTCAAGTTCAATCTCATTTTAGATGGTAATTTTATTATGTTGTCTTCCTCTCATCCTTTTAGGTGAAATGCGTATTGCTTTCTTTACTTCAATATTAAGCAATTTAGGATGTAGCATTTGAGAGTTTTGCCTGCCCACTTGCTGAATGTGGCTTATGTTCTATAGTACTTCATCAAGACTGCTTCTTATGCTCTGTATCTCATAGGGACTTTAAAGAAGGCTGAAGATCCATAAGAAATAATACACAAATCCAATGCTTATCTGTCAGTGAAAGCTACAATATATGTTGAGCTTGAATTTCAACCAAGTTTAATATGCTGCTTTTACTAGCTGTGGGCTAAGCATGGACTGAAAATGTAATGCCATTTGGTATGAGCTAAATCTCATGCAAAATCATTCATCTCATGTTCACAACGTGCTTGTTTGTAATTTTCTGGCTTAATTGAATGCCACTTGCTGAAGATCACACTCAATTGGATATATAGAGGTTGTCATGCATAATTAAATCACATACTTAAACAGTCAGTTTAAACTTAAGCTAGTCATGGCTAACTTAATGGCTGTTAAGTCCACTAGACCTAGGCTGACATGATTAAGGCATATCCATAAGTTTACTATGCTTTCTTCAAGTTTATAAACACATTCCAGAATAAATTACCTTTATTTCTGTAACTACTTTGTTCTCTATTTAACGTAGGCCAGATTAAGAAGCAACAATTGGTGGTTAGTTTCACCCACAAATGTTCCCATCCCTACCTGCCCAGCAGGAAGAACAAACATCAATCACTTATAACTAGGGCTGGGGCTGGGGCTGGGGGAGGAGGAGGGAAGTTTTGACAGATGGTTAGACATGTGTTTAATCATCTATCAAAATCTGATCTTTAGGGTGGGTGGCTTCTCTTCTTTACTGGAAAGCTCCCACTTATAATGTGAAGGATGTGCTGCAGTTGGTCTGTCTCTCCCATATTCCTTTATGCTATTTCTCTGTCTTGTTTATCTTTCTCACTGACCTATCACCTGCACACTGTCATTCAACTGCTTTCCCTGCTCCCCATGCTTGCTATCTCTCACTGGCATGTTTGCCTCATAATCATGATCTGTTGTTCACTCATCTTTTCTTAACTTTCTTTTATCCATCTCTGTTTCACTCACTCAGGTGGCCTTGCACTGTCCCACAACACTAGTTCATCTCTCGTATGCATTCTCTTATTTTCACTCATCTCTCTTCTGTCTGCCATGGACTCTCTTGCTGTATTCATTATATTGCGTGCTGATCAGTCTCCCTCATTGTCGCTCATATGTCTTTTTATGCTCTCTTGCTCTCATTCATTTGTGTCTAGCATCTTTATCATTCTCACTCTGACATTTTCACTCAGTCACCTCTCACATGGCACTTCTACAATCACTCATCTCTCACTCTGCCCAAATAAAGGCAGTGGCAGATGGACTCTTGTTTCAGTCATTACCACTCAGCCACACAAGTTGCCTCTCAAATGGGGCACTTTTTTACCCATATAGTCTATGAAAGGAACCCGTGTAATGCCTATTTAGTATTTTACAAAGTATCAGTCAGGCATTACAAGGGCAGATTTCTGACATTGGATTACTCCTGCTGCCCAAGCTAAAATCACCCTGAAGGAAATTACTAATGATTGGAGAAGGAGCATACTGGCAGCACCAAAAAGTAGCCAATGGAAACTGAACAAATCCAGGCTCTGTGGTAGCACCATTACTATAAGGCCACATATCACACATATAGCAGAGTTTGTCTCAGAAGATAATAGAAAAACTTTAATGTTAATTATGGCATGGGGCAAAAAAAACTGTTATGAAAATCTGACTGTTAAGTTCTGAGCATGGGCGCAAGGATTGGAGATGAGATGATGAACAGTGAACTTCAACTCTTTATTTAACATTGTGGAACAGAGCAAAAACTATGGCAGCAACAGCCCTTTTTATAGGCAAGCTGCTGATCAAATAACCAATAAGAAACGGGAAGCGTTAGTTCCCTTAACCAATGAGAGAGGCCCGCTAATAGCCAGATTCTCCTGAATGGACCAATCAGATGTCGCTATTATCAGCCAATCAGAAGTGCAGGGTCAGAACCCTGCACTTTCCTAAAGGTTTTAATAATCTTTATTAAGCACTTCTATTCATTCACTTTTATTAATTCACAACACCCCTTCCCCCCGGGTTCCGTTTAAGGGGTGCGGTGATGTAATCTTTGAGGTAGGCAGGTTGTTCAGATTGTCTGTTAGATTTTCGCTGTCCCCCGGGTGCTTGTTTATAATCTTGTTGGGGCGGGACATTTTCTGGTGAGTAGGTTGCCTCCGGTCCTTCATTTAAAAATTCAGTACCGCTAATGTCTTCGTTGTCTTCTTGCCTTTGTGGGCTTACTTCTGACGAAGTGTCTCTTTGAGGCAAATCCACCACCCTCTCTGATTCTTCCGAATGCTCACTTCTTCCACTCGTGCTTTCTGTTGTTTCGAACTCAGTCTCCTTGGCATCTCCTCCCCCCTCCATTTGGAAGTTACCGGAGTCACAGAAACGAGATTGCAGCCTTGAACGCAGCTGATCAATATGGCACTTCCATATTCTTCCGTCGCGACTTTTTACTCGGTACGACCTGGGTCCTGTGACTTGGATTACAGTTGCCTCGACCCACAACGGATCGCCAGAAAAGTTTTTAGCAAGGACTAAGTCGCCTATCTGGAATTCGCAGCATTTCCCACTGGATCCGTGTGACTTTTCTGGTTCATACGATGGGTGTAGTCGGTCAAGGTGGAAGCGGAGTTTTTGTCCCATTAACAATTCAGCCGGAGTTTTGTTGGTGACGCTGTGTGGTGTGATGTGTTGAAGAAGGAGTATCCTGTTAATCTTATCTTCGATATCGCCATAGTCCATTTTATGTAGGGTTTTTTTGACGAATTGTACCATGCGCTCGGCTCTTCCATTAGTCGCAGGATGTGCCGGCGAAGTTAGTGCATGGCGGATACCACGGTCTGCTAAATACTGTTCAAAAGAAAGCGCGGTAAACTGGGGCCCGTTCTTAGATACCAGAACGTCTGGCAATCCATGGGTTGCGAATAATCTGTCCAATTTCCTGATGATGGATTTGGTTGTGGTACTTTTCATTTCATGGATTTCAAGCCAGTTTGAGTAGGCATCCACTGTTACTAGGAATGTGTGTCCTTTGGTAGGTCCGGCAAAGTCAATATGAATATGGGACCACGGTCCCCTGGCTGTTTCCCACTCTGTTGGGGTTGCTTTCGGTGGGGCATTGCTAACTTCCTGGCATTTGCAACAAGTCTTTACCCAGGACTCGATTTGCTTGTCAATACCCGGCCACCACGCATAGCTTCGTGCGAGCACTTTCATGCGCACTATGCCGGGGTGGCCTTCATGCAAGGTTTTCAACACCGCTCATTGAAGCTGCTCTGGGACGACAACTCTATCCCCCCAAATGATGCAGCCTTTCTGTGAAAACAGTTCTGTTTGTCGATTCTTGAAAGGACTGAAGCTGTCATCCAATGGCCATCCTCGCTCGACCCAGCTAAGAACTCGCGCCAAAACGGGATCGCGTTTGGTTTCGATCGCGATATCTCGAGCTGTCAGTGGGGGTGATTGAAGTGCTTCAATCTGGAGCGTCACAACTGTTGGAGCTGGGTCGTTAACTGTTTCAGAAAGTGGTGCACGGCTTAGTGCGTCAGCGTGTGGGATGGCCTTCCCTGGGCGGTGTTGCAGTTTATAATTAAATGCAGCCAAGAATTCTGACCAGCGAGTCATTCTGGGAGATAATATGTAAGGGGTTGGCTTGTCCCCTGCTATAATCCCCAGTAAAGGTTTGCGGTCAGTGACTATAGTAAAAACTCGTCCATAAATATATTCATGAAATCGTTTAACAGCAGAAACGACAGCAAGAGCCTCTTTATCGATTTGACTATAGTTGTGTTCAGTTTTTGATAGCGTTTTTGAAAAGTAGGCAATAGGGGCTTCACTACCGTTTGGCTCAAAATGGCCCCCACTCCGAATGGTGATGCATCACATGTAATTGTTAATGGCAAAGTCTCATTATACTGCATTAGAACAGCGTCTAAAGTCAATAAGTTTTTTACTTGTCGGAACGCGTGTTCCTCTCAGTGTCCCCAGACCCAGGTTGCCCTTTTGTCCAACAGACAATGTAGAGGCTCGACTACGGTCGCTTTGTGGGGCAGGAACACGTTGTAGAAATTGATAAGGCCCAGAAGGCTTGGAGATCGGTCTTATTTCGGGGCCTTGGAGCGTTTTTGATCGCCCTAAGCTTGCTATCGGTGGGGTGAATGCCATGTTTATCGATTAAGTACCCCCAAAATTCTACCTTATCCGTACACAATTGACACTTTTTTTTTTTTACTTTAAGTCCAGAGTCTTTAAATTTCTGGAGAACTAACCTCAGGCGCTCCCTTAGTATTTTTCTAGTTGGAGCAGCAATAAAACATCATCAAAATAAGGTACAACCCCTTTTATACCCTGAAGTAGTCTCTCCATCAAGCTCTGAAAAATTCCTGGGGCCACGCTAACTCTGAATTGGAGTCGGTTGCACTTAAATGCACCTCGGTGCATAACGATCGTTTGTGCCTCTGCCGTTTTTTTGTCTACAGGCAGTTGTTGGTATGCCTGTGCTAAATCCAATTTAGCGAAGACTTTTCCGCTCCCCCAGGGAATGGAGAAGGTGTTGTACCACCGGTACCGGGTAAGCGTTCTGTTGAAGGGCATGATTCAGGGTGGCTCGGTAGTCCCCACAAATTCTTAACAATCCATCCGGCTTGATGGGTGTTATGATCGGGGTTTCCCAGGGAGCGTGGTCGGTTGGTTCTAACACACCCTGGACTTTTAATTTATCAAGCTGCTCATCAATCTTTGATTTAAAGGCAAATGGAACTCGACAAGGCTTAAGGCGGATGGGAGCTACTTTGGGGTCAAGGTTAAATGATATCGGGGTCCCCTTGTACTCACCTAATTTCTCTGTAAAGACGTCCTGGAACTCTCGGAGGATGGCCTCTTCCCAGTCATCGCTGTTGGTTTCGGTGAATGCTGGCTACTTCAATTCCAAGTGGGGCGAACCATTGGAGGCCTAACAAACTAGGCCGATCCCGGTCAACTACGGTCAGTGGTAGGGATGCAGTACGATTTTTAAATGAGACATGGACTTTGCTGGATCCGACGACTGGAATTCAATTTCCCTGATAGTCCTTAAATATGATTCTTTGGAATCTGAGGTCTTGCCGCCGGATGGCGGGGATTAATTGTTTAAGGATCTTCCAGGAAACCATCGAGAGGGACGATCCAGAATCGACTTCCATCAGGCAGGGCTGGTTTTCGATGGTGACTTTCACCCGGATCTTCTTGGCGTCTAATGATGAGGCGTGACCGATCGTAATTGTTTGGTGTGCCTCTTCCCGCTTCGTTGACTGGGCTAGTGGTTTGTTTCTGTAGTAGTGGTTGTTCCATTGGTGGGTTAAGTTTTCTCGATTTACAGGACGACTTCCTGTGGGCTGGCAGTAGTTGGTCCCCCTTTGAGGTGGGTTGGATCCTAGCTTGCTTTGACAGACCTTTCCGATGTGGCCTCTCTTCCCACAAATGTGGCAGAGCATGTCGAGGAATTTACAGTCTGATCGTGGGTGGTTTGCCCCACAACCTGCGCATTGGTACCGCAGTCTCTGGTTACGCTGGTGGCGTTGGTCTCGTTCAGACCGGAGCCGGTTGACTTCTTCCTCATCACTTTCTGATGACGATTTAAGGTCCTCGTGGTGGGTTGCCATTGGATGTCCCTCCAGGTGAGGTGAGATTTCGCCGGCGAGTTGGTGGAGCGGGGCGTGGGTGCAGCACATTCGTGCAGCCGACTTCCTGGTTGCTTCTGCTGCAGTAGCATCAGTGATGGCATCTGCAAGGCTAATGTCGCCTTTCGCCATCAGCTTACTCTGCATGTGGGGTGCATCTAATCCCAGAATTATTCGGTCTCTCAGGGCCTCGTCGAGGTCGGCGAACCCGCAGAGGCCTCCCAAATTCCGGAGATCCGCTATGAAATCCACAACGCTTTCTCCCTTCCGCTGGTCTCTTTGATAAAATTCATGTCTTCGGACAAGAGTTGGTATGGTCGGTGCGTAGTGGGCTCGTAGAAGGGGCTCGAGGACGTCCCAGTCCATGGACTTCACCTCAGCCGGTTTGGCTAGTGCCTTGGCCATTTTAAAAACGGTCGGCCCGCAGTGAGTTAGGAATACCGCTCGCTTCTTTCCGGTAGTGGCATCCTTTAAGTTGTTGGTCTCCAGAAACATCTGGAATCGGTCCATATATGAGTCCCAATCTTCTTGTGCCGGGTCGAATGGAGCAGGTGGTATGACGCTGCTAGACATGGTTCAGCCGTTAGTGCGTCTTCAGCCACGTGCTCTGTTTGGCGCTCTGTAGTACTCAGTCAGCTCTGACGTCTCCAAATCCCATCCTCGTCGCCAGTGTTCTGAGCATGGGCGCAAGGATTGGAGATGAGATGATGAACAGTGAACTTCAACTCTTTATTTAACAAAAGCAAAAACTACGGCAGCAACAGCCCTTTCTATAGGCAAGCTGCTGATCAAATAACCAATAAGAAACGGGAAGCGTTAGTTCCCTTAACCAATGAGAGAGGCCCGCTAATAGCCAGATTCTCCTGAACGGACCAATCAGATGTCGCTATTATCAGCCAATCAGAAGTGCAGGGTCAGAACCCTGCACTTCCCTAAAGGTTTTAATAATCTTTATTAAGCACTTCTATTCATTCACTTTTATTAATTCACAACACTGACTTTAAGACTTTTTACAAGATACCTTCTAGCCTACATTAGGCAGGACATGTGGATATGCTAAAAGCAGGGGTGGGATTCAAATTTTTTAACAACTGGTTCTGTGGGTGTGGCTTAATTGGTGGGTGTGGCTTGGTGGTCATGTGACTGGGTGGGCATGGCCAACTCAACATCACTCACATCAAGGGGTGCTTCTCGCGTGGCCTCTCATGACAGTGGGCAATGCTGCAACGGTTGTAAGTGTGAAAAATGGTCATAAGTCACTTTTTTCAGTGTCATTGTAACTTTGAATGGTCACTAAATGAACTGTTGTAAGTCAAGGATTATCTGTACAAAAATACAAAAAGCTTTTTTGCTTCCAAAAAGCTGCCCTAAATACCAATCATTAGATTAAAAATACCTGCAAGCCACAGTTACAAATCAGGCAGGGTGCCAGAGCACCTTGAGGAATTAAAATAGTTAAAATGCAATGATAACTATAAGCAGCCAACTCTTGCTCATAAAGTGAAACCCTTTAGCAGAGAGGTCATTTAAGCTTTCAAGAAAGAGCACGCCCAGGAGAAGCAATCCATTTGCACCACTTAAAGATAGCAGCTGGTCTCACTCACCTCAAAAGATATCCTAAGGAAATCATCCAGATTTAAGGAGAGGTCACATGCCCCCCAGAAAGGCAGTAAAAAAACCAGTGCCAAGCTTGCATCCTGCCTCTTGGAAGTACACTCTAAAAGGACAGTGCGAGATACCACTAAAGCAGTGAAGGAAGTCCCCCTCCCCAGACAAAAAAGTAACCATGAGGCAAGAAAAAATTCAAAACAATACAAATAATTAAATCACAACAGTAGCTGTTGCTTGTTAAACCAATTACCAGAACAGGAACTAGCTAGATTTCTCACCTCAATTTCTTTTCAGGAACAGAGATTAACCTTTTTTTCTTCCAAACAAAGCTGAATATGGAAAATTATTCCATCAATAAACACAAGATTAAACATCACCAAGGACAGAATTAAACTTCACCAAAACCCAGTTTTAGACCAAAACTCAGGAAGGGTATGTAAACTCACATTTGAATGTCAATCTTTCTAGCTAGCCAAGAAGCCTTGCTGAATGTCACTCATCTTGGTTCCTTGTCATTAAAAAGTACTGACAATTGCATGCCAGCTGGAAGTATTTCCTCCCAACAGCAGTATAAAAAGCTTAAAACAACCCTTCCCCTTAAGAAAGTACAAGGAAAGAAAAGAAACCTTCTTCGGAGATAGTAAGTCTAGGCATACTGCCAAGAATGTAATAAGGGTGGGAAAAAAACAAAAGGAGATTTCTTCTAACTACCGGTTCTCCAAACTGGGATTCTATTGAACCAGTCAGAACCGGTAGAATCCTACCCTTGGCTGAAAGTCTACTTTTATGGGGGAGGTTTTATAATAACTATTAGAATTTTAAACAAAACAGATAAAAACTACCAGAAACTAATATTTAAGATAAAGGAAAGAAACAATTAAAAGAACAAAGCCAAAAGTACAGAAAAAAGAAAGAAAAAAGTATAGAGAAATGACTTCCAATTTTCTTTCACAGCAGTTATAAGTATAAATGAAAGGTATAATAACATTCGAGGCAAAACATTCATCTTAATCACAGAAATTCTCCCTAGCAGTAACAATTCTATTTTTTTATCTTAATATATCATTTTAACTATATGTCCTAAAACAATTATTTTGAAATAACATACAATTCATATTTGTCAAACTAACATTCAAAAATTTTACCTTTTTCTCAATCTTGAAGTTTGTTTTGTTAATTAATAATGGCTGATTTTGAATATTTATATTTTTGCTGACAACTTAATTTCCTGTTTATCAATCTTAAAACCAAATATACAGTACCAAATTCTTTTAGTCCTCCCATTAATAATTCAATTCTCTTTAAAAGGTTTTCCACAAACAGCACCAAATAAGCTGCAAAAGTTTCTTGTTTAATTTTTGCACCTATTATCTTCTCATCTTGATATCTCCATTCAAATTTCAAGAACCAAAATAAACAAAAAAGATAATTTCTTGTCTTGTACTTTTTTGTATCTCACAAGGATTTGTTAAATCTCCATTAACAATAATCTATGCTTTCTATGAGGTATAAATCAACTTTACCTATTTTACCTAATTCTGTCCAAAATTCATACCTTCTGAAACTTTTTTAAAAAGGCCAATTTAAATTGTCAATAGCTTTCTCTGCATCTAAAAAAATGACACAAATTGTTTTTCGTTATGCTTTTCCAAGTATTCTAGATGTTAGATGTCTAACATCTGACATTGTCTTTTAAATGTCTTTTGGACAAAATCCACATTGATCTGTCTATCTTCATGAATGTTCTTGCAATGTTCTATTCCAACCAAGTTTTGGGAGAAAGTAGTGGATTATATAAATAAGGTTGTGCAACAAAAGCTAATATTTTCAGAGAAGAATAATTTCTTTGAACTGTATATCTATATATGGTGTTTGACTATCAAACATTGTAAATTAATTATCTATGTCATTTCTATGGCTAATAGACTGCAGCACTGAAAAAATAAATCTATGGCTCCATTTATTCAATGAATTGAAGATTTGATTGCATTTACCATTTATGAGTGGGTTGCCTGAAGATATAGACCTAAGTACAGACAAGTATAATGAAATACAGGACTCATTTATATAGAATAGGTCAAAAAAAATAGGTTAAAAAAAAGATAACCATAAAAATGTATTAGAAATGTATATGCATTTGAATAATAATTACATTAAATTAGTATATTCAGAGTTGTAACTCTTTTTGTTATAATGAGTTATTTAAAATGTATATTTTATATTTATATATAAAAATATAAATGAATGGCTACTTATCTCACAGAAAGTTATTCTGGACTTCCGGTTTGAGCTTCTTCAGCAACAGACCAAAACCTTATTTCTGCGAGGCTTCGATCCGTGCTGGCCCCTGAAGTGCCCCGAGCCGGCTGGTTTCAGGGCTAAGCCACCCTGTAGAGGTGGTGACGAGGGGGGAGACTGTCTGCAGGGTTGAAGAAAGCCGTATCTCTCCTCCCCAGCTAGCCATTACTCCCTTTCCTGAAGGTGGTTGTAGTGGTGGTCAGAAATGGCCACCACAAAGAAGAACTCAATTGGAAAAGAATGTGCAGGAGGAAGATAAAAAGAGAAAGTTTTGGTTGACCGGGTCAAACAGCAAAAGCAACAAATAAGGTACCCTGGAACTGAAACTATTTAAAAAAAACAATAACATTGTTCCCTAAGAAGATTTTTAAGCTGCAAAGGAGAGAGAAGAGGGAACAGATTTGGGTTTTTTTCTCCTTTTCCTATATTGACAGCTAAGAGACTTAAGCAAGAAATTGGAAAAAAATCCACTTTGGCATTAATAGGCATTTAATGCTGAAAATGAAAAGTCAAAGGGATAATAAAGATTTCTGGATAATCAAAAGCTTTTGAAAACAGTAAAGGAGAGCAAAAGAATAAAAGGGTAGGATCTGGAAGGGAGGAGACTGCCTGGAATTAAAAAGAACTTTCAGCAAAATCTCAACAAGACTTCCAAAAGATACATATCGCTACAAAAACCCCAGGAAGAGAAAGTGGAAAAAGAAATAAGAAGAAATAATTTGGGACTATTTGGATTACTTGATGATTTCTGGATTTTTGGTTATTGTATTTGAATGACTAAAATCAATCGGGTGGTTGTTTAAAACTGTTCAAATGGCTCCACTTTTAGAAGAACTGAAAATGGAACTTAAAAAGTACAAAGAAGATGCACAAGAAGGGAGAGGTTCTTTTGGCTTCGTATTTCAGTTTTTAGAAATGGAGATTTGGAATTATGAAAAACAACAAGAAATGCCTGCAGAATAAGAAGATTGCAACAAAGAAGAAGCCATCTTTAATGAACAAGTAATCTTAGGTGGGGGGGGAGGAAAAGGGGGAAAGAGAATGGAAAATTTAAGATTGGGAAAAACAACTCCAAAAAAAAAAAATAGAGTGAAAAATAAGTATAAAATCAGAAAGCAACAGAAGAGGGAAATGCAAAAGAGAGAATTAGAAGCAGAGAGACAAGGGGGTAAAAAGGGGAGGGAGAAGAAGAGAGGGAAGAAAGAAAGGAAAAGAACTTATAAAGGACAGAAATAAAATATAGAGAAACAGGACCTATTTAGACATAATGGGTGAAAATATAATGGAAAAGGGGATTCTGCAAAGGTACATGAGATAGTATTGTTATATTAGAAACAGAAATAATTTTAGAAAATATGAAACAATGTATGATTAAAATTTTTGATAAAATAGCTATTGTAATTCAGTGGAATGCTTGTCAATAAATAAATGTAACAAAATGAATGTTTAATGATTTACAAAACATGTGAAGAGAAATAAGAGAAAAATTAATTATGGAGATTATATGTGTCTTAAAGGAAGTATAATATTTTATTGAAAAGAATGTTAAGATTTTAATGATTATTAATGATAGAACTGAATTGGAATGGAATGAGGGTTTATAATTACATATATTTATAATCTTTTTTTTTTTTAAGAATATAGGGTGTATTATTAGAATGTACCAACAGAATTTGACTGGAAGTTATGTATTATGTATTATATTGAAGGTCATAACTTTATTGAAGGTTAAATAAGAGTTGAATGGATGTAATTAAAAGATATAAAGGTGTCATTCTCCAATTAGTAACTACAGGAGAAAATTTGTTTAATGAGAAAAGATAATATGAAATTGAAACAGAACAGACAAAAGTATAAATATAATGATTTGAATTGAGATGATATAATCAAAATAAAATTGAGAAAATTAAAAGAGGGGAAAAACTATATAGAAAATGTAGAATACTATAAGATATGGAATAGAACACAAAAAGGAGCATGAAATTGAGTTTTGTGTCTGTATAAAGAAGTTCAACCCAGAACCATGCTATTTTCAAAAAAGATGTTTTACTTGTATTTTGTATGTGTGAAAACCCAGATAAAACTTTATTTTAAAAAAAAGAAAGTTATTCTGAGCAATATATAATAGCATATGATTTTTTGCCTTTGTCACATTTCTTTTACTTTTTTGTTAAAGCACTTTTTTGTGTTCTTTTTTAATTCTTTTTGGCAATATATGCCTCTCTATCATTATTATTTTTGTGTTTTTCTCCTTTTTGAGTCTTCCTGTTAAAATAATTGTGAACACTTATAATCATTATTCAATAATGATATTGGTCTATAATTTCTTGTTAGAAATACATCTTGCCTCTCTTTATACTAATAATATATTAGCCTCTTTCCAAATCTCCAAGGTATTTCATTCCTGTAACATAGAATTCATTGTATTTTGCAGGGGATATAAATGTTCATCCTCAAAGCACTTGTAATTGGAAGCCACTCATCTATCTGGTCTTGGTACTTTTCCTCATCTTTTTTTATGGCTTCAAAAACTTCCCTTATTTTATGGGTTTATTTATAACTTGTTTTTGTTTCTCTGTAAGCTTTGTTAAGTTTTATTAATATTCATCTATTTTTCTAAATAAATATCTTGTCTTTTATATCAGTTAGAATAATACTCATGAAACATTTTTGTGTATCCATACTGTCCATTAATATTATCTCTCTTTTGATGTTTTAATTTTCTTTTCTCTTTTCTTGGGACCAGAACTTCTGTTGCTAAGCATTGAGTCATCAGATAACACCTGACTTAATAGCCTTTTTATAGCAGTTATTAAGTGAATCATGCAGTCATTAAGCGAATCAGCTTCCCTCAATGTATTGAAATGTGCAGATGACCTTGGAGGGCAAGGGAAAGCGATGCTACCTAGCAACACAGTTCAGAGTTGCTTAACAGTTAGAGAAAAAAAACTTAGGAAGGAACCAATCTAATTGATCTGATATTTAAAAGTGATGGTGGGAAGTTCGTATCTTCAAGATTCGTAACTTGCAAGATTCAGTTTATGTAGTCTTACAATGAAGTAGTTTTAATTCATATAGTCATGTTTCCGGTCTGGTTTACCTAGGGGCTGACTTTGCTTGGGAGCCACCTGGGATGGTCACAAATGGTAATCATTTAACCACAGGATGCGGCAACTGTCATAAAGACATGCTGGTTGCCAAATGCCCAAATCATGGTCACATGAACTTGGGGTCACTGTGATGGTCCCAAGTGCAAGGACCAGTCATAAGTCACTAGTTTCAGTTCCATCATAATTTCAAACAATTTCTAAATGAATGGTCATAAGTTGAGTACTACCCTATATTTACTAGCAATTTCTCTGATTTATTTACAAATTCAAAAGGTTGAATTTGATTTGAAATACTTCTCTGATAATTTCTTTAGTCTATTTGTAGGTTCCTTAAACATTTGAAATCTGCAGTACAACAAATCTAATGTTCATTCCTACAACTTAAAAAAAATGCATATTATTTCCTTTACTAAAGGGAAATAAAATATTGTTGTATCATTGATTGCTTTTCCTTTCCCCAAAAGCTTCTGTCTTGTTTCTCACACATGTATTCTCTCTGCAACTCTGGATTATTTGCAGGAGTTCACTGCTAAGTAGACTTTTCCAGGATACTAAATGTTATACTTGATCTCACCTTATGAAACTTCCCTGACTCTCACTTTGGGTTTCTCCTGGACCATCCCAAAATATTGAAAATATTATATATTACAATGAAGATATGAAACATCCCAAGAGACTATAATTCTGTTTCCTGGATCATATTTTGTCCCTTGGAATGCATTAACAGGAGCATCAAATCCAGATGATTGAAGCAATTGTTCCACTCAACCCCATCAGCTTTGTGAGCCTTGTGATATAGACCAGACAAAAAATACAACCAGATGAGTTAATTTTACTTTATTATAAGTAACATTAACAAAATCTTGCAAGTCTGAAAGTATCTCTTGTCCCACCCACCTACCCACTCATTCTTTAACAGCCCAAAAACTAGAGGAACTTTTTAGATTTAGAAAGTACTACAGGTAGTCCTCAACTTACAACTAAAATTGAGCCCAAAATTTATGTTGTTAAATGAGAGATTTGTTAAGAGTTTTGCCCCATTTTACAACCTTTCTTGCCACAGTTGTTAAGTTAGTAATATGGCATTAAATGAATCTAGCTTCACCACTGATTTTGCTTGTCAAAAGATTGCAAAAGATAGATGATCACATGACCTTGATACGTAATGGTCATAACTATGAGTCAGTTGCCAAGCACCTGAATTTTGATCACATGAGCATGCGGATGCCACAAATGTTGCAAGTGTGAAAAATGGTCATAAGTCACTTTTCCAGTGCCGTAACTTTAAATAATCACTAAATGAATTGTTGTAAGTTGAGGATTACATGAACATTTTTACTACTTTATGAACTTACTGACTGGCCTCTCTAATATTGTTTTTGCACATCACTGGAGTTTACATATTAAGAAAGAGGGAATTAACATAAATGATTAATTACTTAAAGTTTATATTAAAAAAGCATGTCAGTTGTTAAAATTGTGACATTAATGAAATCACAATAGCCAAAAGATTCCTGCAACACTCACTCACCAACACTTTTAATGAAAAAAATTCCCAGTATTTTCAAAGGGCATAATTCTGAATACCTAGTGCATGGGGAAATATGATATCCTAGGGAAAGAAATTGACTTCTATTGAAGATAGAGATTATGTACAACAAATAGGAAATAGTTGAATACCTTCATGCTAAATACTGATAACGTGAACAGATTGTTAATTTGTCACAGGCATTACTTGCTTCCCAAGAACAGGCAGCTGAATTGCTGTCCAGAAATGATTTATTTTAAGCAAATTGTCTTTAACCAGTTAATGTTCCAATCGCAACAATTCTTGGATGTTAAAATAGTTGCTCTGGTGACAGTATTTGAATCACGAAGTCATACAGTTTGTTGAAAAACATCAATTGTAAATAATAAACATACACAAGGAGAAATGTTTCACAAGTGCTTCATAACAGTGGCATTTCCATGAAGTAGGGAAAAATTTGAGGACTTCTGCTATTCTGAAACTTTCATGTCTGCAGTTAACACATGACTTAATTTATGATGATACACACTGTTTTCAGTCATTGAACTGTGTAAAATAGTCCTCCATTTATGACCACAGATGCTCCTGGAATCTTGATTGTTTAGTGAATTGGTCATAAAGTGAGATGACATGTGACCACGTCCATCAATGACTCCAATCCCAGCTCTCCCAGTTGCAGCCATTCAACAGACTACTGGGAAGAGGGCTGTGCCTTCTAAGCACAGTGTGTCAGGTAACAGGCTTAGGCATCCCACTACAGCTGGGAGGCCCAAGCCCTTTCCTGCCCCACTGGGGAAAGCAGTTGTAATCAACTGAAGTTTCCTAGCATTTTTGCCAGATTTCTCCTCTCCCATAGAGGAGGAATCTCTTGGCACATTAGAGGAACAGACCTCAAATCTGGCAAAAATGCTCATAAATATCAGCATTCTGAGCCTTTCAGAACATTGGTGTTCACTACCATTTTCTTCTTCCTCCAGACATTTTTGAATCTTCCCTAAGGGAGAAGAAAACACTAGCAAACAGGAACATTCTAGCATTTCCCCCTCCCCTCAAGAACCTTTCAGAGTCTTCAAGAGGGGACAGGAAAACTCTACCAAGTGCCCCCATTCAAAGAAACTCAGAATGTTAGCTAGAATTTTGCCAGATTTAAGATCCATTCCTCCAGGACATGGGATGAGTTTCCACCAGGGGCATGACAGGAGGATAACATTGGATTTGAAGCCTGTTTCTCCAGTGTGCTGAGGGAATTCCCCTCTCTTCCATGCAGGTGGAGACTTCCCCTGGTGGAGACTGACTCTGAGGGAGAGGAGGAACAGCTGACAGAGAGTGGAAGTGTGGCTCCAGAGAGTGTGAAGGAGGCTGGGGAAGGGCAGAGGCTGGATGAGCAGTCAGAGGAGGACCCAGGCCCATCCCCACTCCATCCAAGGGCATGCAGGGAGGGGAGGATAAGGGAGAGATGTGGTCTACTCAGGAGGAGAGGGCCTTGATCCTCTTCCTGGGCTGCAGCTGTGACAACTGAATAAGAGAATGAACATGCGTACGGGCAAGTGCTGGAAACAAAACATGGAAATATCTCTAGTTTATGGTTCATCTCTGAGTTTGGCGTCCTTCCCAGTGTATGTTCTGTTATCTGTGGACATCCTCCAGCCCTTATCTTGCTTGGTTTGTGTTGCTTTTTTCTTCCTTCTTGTAACTGTTTGCATGGGAGTTTTTTGTCTTCCATCAAGGATATTCAAAGCTTGGAAGCAAAGTGAAGGAATAAAAGGGGCTTCACCTGTTTTCTGTGACTGTGTTTGTTTTGTATCCCACACTGGGTCATCACACCTCCACTAGCAACTTTCCCTGCCAACTTCCCAGTTGACTTTCAGGGAAGCTGGCAGAGGAAATTGAAATAATTGCAGGACACTTATAAACAGATTAGCAATCACCCAAAATGCAATCATGTGACTGGCGAGGCAGCACAATACTTTTCGATGGCTGGAAGTGCTTGACAGACTGTAAAGCACATGTTTTGAGACCATTATGACAGCAAACAGTCATTAAATAACTGGTTGTAAGTTGAGGACTACTTGTATAGCTGTAGAAAATATGTCATATTTGAGAAATCATCATAGATTTTCAGCTTCCTAACATTTGGTAGCATAGTTAAGCATACAGCATTTTATTATATTTGATTTTTTTACATCAATGTATCGGCCCTTCTCTAACTTTTCCATACCACCACCATTTTTGCACAGGAGCCCCCCATGGTTGTGTGCTAAGCCCCTTCCTTTATTCTTTGTGCACACATGACTACACCCTTGTTCTGTCTCACCTGTATCCACAAGTGAGAATCCAAAGTTCCAGAGTTCAAATATTCAAGCAAATAAAACCAGACCCAAAAGAGTTAACTGCTTCTGTTTTCACAATCCTTGGCAGTCTTCCTGGAATCTGTCTGGCAAGTCTGAACTGTCCATAAATCACGACGCTGCAGCCAAAAGAGTCATATGCAATTCTTTCACACCAAAATACACTTTGCTTCCAACAAGGATTACGAGCTAGTACGCTTCCTTATATCCCCTGAGGAGGCGTGTCAGTCTCACTAATTAATCACTGACGACACTTCTTTTCAAATTGTGATTGACGTTTCAATCTTCTTCTAGTCCTAGCATCAAGCCAACATCCATCAGTGTTGTCATCTCTCGAAACCTCTGGCACGTTCTCCTGATTGTCTGTTAACAGCTGGGGTGTAATCTGGGAGGGAGATTCAGGGGAGGGAGAGGACTCCGAAACCTCCAGTAAAGCAGGCTCATCTCTCAGAGCCAACTCCTCCCCCTCTTCCTGACTCCCCTCTAAGTCACTTAATAATGCAGGCTCGAATCTCAATGCCAGATCTTCTTCATCACTCAAGCCTACATCTGCTGACTGACCAGGTTCAAGTCTCGGAGTCACAACACACCCTATTGTATAATACCAATGCAATTATTAAATTTGCGGATGACATGACAATGGTGGAGCTCATTAATAAGAACAATGAGTTGCTTATAGAAAGGAAGTATAGGGGCTGACACTGTGGTGTAAAGAAAATAATCTTAAACTTAACACTAAAAAAACTAAAGAACTTATAATTGACTTCATGAGGAAGAGTATCATTGTACATTGTACCATTGTATATAAATAGTGAGGAGGTGGAGAGGGTTGGTAGTTTAAAATTTATATCTCGACACTTATATCTCGGAGGACCTATCATGACTATGAATGCTAACATGTTTGTAAAGAAAGCACAGAAGGGGCTGTATTTCCTGAGAATGCTCAGGAAGATAAATCTATCTCAGTATCTACTTCTGTCCTACTACAGCAGCACCATTGAGAGTGTCCTGACATACTGCATTCTTGTATGTTATGGAAGCAGCTTTGTAGTGGACAAAAAAGTTCTACAGAGAATCATTAAAACTGCCAGCTACCAGTCCTGGATGACATCTTTGCATCTCGCTGTTTGAGGAAGTTGGACAACATTCTCAGAGACTCTTCCCATCCTGCTTACAATCTTTATGAACTGTTGCCTTCTGGCAGAAGATACAGAATAATTAAAACTCGGACCACACATTTACTGAATAGTTTTTATCCCAAAGCTATAATTGCACTTAACAATGAACTTAAGGACCATCATCAGTGAGCTGTTGGACAGTATTACTTGGTCTGTTGTGTGGATGCTTGTGTGTTTTTAGGAGGCGGGGAATTTTGGCGGGTGGGGAGGTGTTTGGGGATTGTCATGTGTGCGTACATGTTGAGTCTGGTTTCTGGATGTTATGTGAATTTTGTTGTATGTATACTGTGTATATACGTACAATGACAATAAAGAATTCAATTCAATTCAATTTTCACTGCAGTTCCTCAAATGGATATTTCAGGTAACCCTAAGCATCTTCATACTCAAATGACATTGGAAAGGGCAAAGGAGTTTTTCTGAGTTTCTCTCTGAGAGAAAAAGACAACCTTCAGCCACACCAGTCTTGGAGAATAAAATCCCATTGTCATTATTCGGAACAAACTGAAAGAAAATAAACAAACTCCTGCCCTCAAACTTAATTTATGTTTTTCACCACTTAACCTAACTCCTAAATGGGTCAGTAATAAATCAGGATATCCACTTAAACTCATTCCCTCATAAAGCTATAAATTAGTCTTCATTATTTTGTTTTGGTTGCAAGAGCTTTGTCTATCAGAATCAGTCTGAGAGGCAAAATTCCAAAAAGCAGACAAAGAACAAAGACCCAAATTCCAATGAGAAGTCACTTTCAACTGTCATGTCCAGCCTGGGGATGAGGAATTCACATAGCATACATAACAGTCTCAAGCTATGCTGCTATAATCTTTCAGAAGATTTCTTCCAGGTGGGTTCAAAATATTCAAGGTCACTTTACTTACCACCTAAGTGCAGTTAAAGCCAAGTACTTCTGTATTAAGGTTGAATCCTACAGAGTTTCAGCTCTCATTAGATTCTTTCTCTTAGAAGGGGCCATTTGTTTATCTTGCCATCTCCTGCACTTTACATACTGCCAATGTCCTCAGAGAGTTTGTTTGCAATTTGAGGGTCCTCCTGGACTTGTGGCTGTTGCTTGATGAGAAGCTATAGCTAGGGGGCTTTTATACAAATGACTGAGCACAGGTACTCCCAATCCAGGAAAGGCCATAAGTGGCACACATAAAAGTTATGCAAAGGCTATTCTAGACATGACTTCCACCTGCTCTTTCAACAGGAGTTGCGAGTTCAGGAGAAACCTCAAGTTGTGGACTAGGTCTGACTGGGGTAATGTCACCCCATCCAGAATTAAGGTAGTTAAAATCCTGGGTTTTGAAGCTCCATGTACCCAAAGACATCCAGTCTTGCCAGGATTCAACCAAAGCCTATTGTTCCCCAGCGAGGCCTTCACAGCCTCCAGGCACCATGAGAGGAAAGCAACAGCATCACTTGGATCAAGTGGTGATATAAACTTGAGTATGATTAATATACTGATGATACTTCAACCCAGGGTGATGGATGATCTCACCCAGTGGCTCCATATAGATGTTAAAAAGTAGTAGAGAGAATACAAGGCCCTATGGCACATCACAAAGAATGTCCTGGTCTCTTCTTATTCCCTACTACCACTGATTGGAAGCAGCCTTGGAGAAAGGAGTCAAACTGGCACAAGACTGCATCAGCCAGCCCAAAGCCTGCAGCCAGCCCAAAAGGATACTATGGTTAATGATACTGAAGACTGCTCAGAGATCAAGGAGAGTAAGGATGGTTGCACTTCCTCTATCCTACTGTCACCAGAGATCATCAACAACTGCGACCAATGCTGTTTCTGTCCCCTAACTGGGCACGACACCTGACTGGAAGAGGTCTAGAGAATTTGTTTCATCCAAGACCCTCTGAAGTTGCCAAGCAACCACCTTTTCTACTATCTTCCCTATCAAGGGAAGATAGGAAACTGGATGAAAATTGTTCTGTTAAGTGAGATCAAGTAATGGTTTTGTAAGGAAAGTAAAAATCAGAACCACCTCAAAAAGTTCCTGGATCAGGCCAAGGATCTAATTCTCAGGAGGTTGTACTGACAGCATTGAGGACCTGTCCAACAGGAACAAACTGTTCCCAAATAACTGGGCAAGATCTTTCTCCAGGCATCCCAATGGACCTGCACTGCACCTAGCTTCATTTGGGAATGAATCCAAGTGATTTTGTCCATCAAGTTGAACAAATTCCTTTGCATGAAGATGATAATCTGAACTCCCTGTCCCATGGCTGTGGAACAACAAATTACATGTGCAATAAGGGCAGAGAAATAATGCCATTTTAGTCACTCTTACTGTCTTGGGGTAGGTCTTGATAGCAGTTCTAAATCATATCCAATTGAAGTCATCCTTAGTTTTCCTCCAGTGAGTCTCTAGGTGTCTCATCACCCTTTTCAGAATCCGCAACTCCTCTGTGAATCATGGGGAAAGTCAGGAGTGATGGGTCAAGAGAGGCCACATAGGCACAATCTTGTCCACAGCTCTGGCTGTCCTTTGATTCCAGGACATTATGAGACTTCAGCAGTTGTGTAGCAAAATCCCTGGGATTTCCCTCAGTTCCCCCTGGAACCCATTTGGGCCCATCTGTCAGGATTCTAGCAGTTACTCCAATTAAATCATGAGCCTCGAGCCACACTCCCAAAACTAAAAAGGATTTATTAGAAGTTGACATTCCAGCATTAGCCTGGGTATAGTCAACTCTGAGACACATAATTCACTGTCACCCTTGATCCTGCTTTTCTCCCCCACCCTCTGGATGTATCCCCAATGAAATACGTCTATAGCCAAGAGTCATCAATCATGCTGTCCAATTAGATTTTTGAAAGGCAGAAGCTTTAGTCATCTAATCAGTCCTGAAGAAAATATGAATGGAATGTACTTTCGATTCCACACTGCTACCTGCTCTTTGAAACTCCCCCCCTTCTTTCTGTTGACAACTCTAAAACATGCATACAAAATGTTTTTTGAGTTGACACCATCAGTCACTAGGGTGAATCACGTGAATGGGTCCAACCTCCATGTGGAAGGGTAATGTCATTAAGAAAATCTCAAGGATACCAGGGCACAATCTGGCCATGACAGGGAGGATAATGTTAAATCTCAATTGTTCTAACAAGAAAATCATATTGGTGTGTGACTACTGTACCAAAACAGATCTGATATAATCTGGGATAGGGCCATGACTACCATGGTGGGTTGCTCCTGGGTTGCTCCCAAGGCCAGACCCTAGCTACAGCTGCCAGTTGCTCATTAAGCAGCAACCACAAGTCCAGGAGAACCCCCAAATTGCAAACAAACTCTCTGAGGAAGTATAAGCCCATCCAGTATTGAAGATAATATATCCCCGCAACCTGAGGGGCCAAAAATTCAAAGCCAGTGTTGATGAATGAGATAGATAAAAATAGAAATCAGAAGTTTGGGAGAAATCTATCTAATATGGGAAGAATGTTGAATTATTTTATTGGTAAAAATCAAGAATGCAATTTGTATATGTGCAGGGTCTCAATGTATAGTTATTGAAATTAACACAAAGAAAGATTTAGATTTGCCAGATCCTGGGAATTATTTGTATAGTCAGGGAATGTACAAAAACGGAGTATTTGAAACCACTTGAAATACATGAAAATCAATGGTTGGCTACTACCAGTTCAGACTGGTTCTAGTGAACCAGTAGTTCCAGTGAGAAGTTGGCTCCGCCCACCCACCCCTGCCCTTTCCTGTCCTATATTTCCCTGTTTTTTAGTTCAGCTGATTTGTGTGGCACAGAGGATTACCGCACCTCAGCTGTTTTACTTAGCAGCATAAGCTTAAGTGTTAAGCTTAAAATGGTTTTTGAATGCAAAGCACACACGCAAAGTGCTCACTCACCAAACCAGTTGTTAAATCAGTTGCACCCCACCACTGATGAAAATCAAACTGTTAAGCTTAAATATTAAGAAGGTTGGCATCAAACTACAATATTAAATGGTAGTTATCTATAGACAAAGATTTAAATGAAAATTATAAACAATAAAGGTGTCTGAAAAAGGACAACAGATTTAGGAATATGATTTGATTATGTTCATATAAAAAGTTTTGAAATTAAAAGGGCAGAACTGGACTAAAAACTGGATTACTAAAAAGGAACACAATATAGATATAGATATATCAAAAATGTGATAAAAGAACCTGTAACATATGCATAACAATGGTGATAATATCTATATTAAATTAAGGTATTTCAGAAGTGGCCCAGAGTCTTAAAATCACAAAAGCAGTTAATATGGAAATAATTTAGTACAGCGATATATTTTTGCTTCATACCTAAAATCATTTTCAAATGGCAAAAATAAGTAACTGGGTAATTCCAGCTACCTCACAATGATTGTGTATATGTTTGATAAAATTATTACAAAGATGAAGCGACACAACACAATCACATATCCTAGTTCCTCCTTAAAACATTAGAAACATCCTAGTTCCTCCTTAAAACACTAACAGCATCCTGCTCATGCGCAATAAACACTCCTAAAAGACAGCGTCCTGTCACGGCGCAGTGAATGAATTATGATTTCCTTATATGGTAATACTGTATGTGCTTCCTTGTTCCTGTTTGCGGTGAATGATTTATGATTACCTTATATGGAGAAATTAATGTACTTCCTTGTTCCGGTTTTATAAGCTCAATAAAAGGCGTTGCAGCACTGCTAGCCGGGGTTGGAGCCAGAACATCCATGCTTTCTCCACCCGTGCAGCGTGTACTTCGCCACCTTGAACAAACCTGCATGAGAAGTGTGCTAATTGAATTCCTCACTCTTGCGAGAGTCCCGCTAACCACGTACCCTAGACAGAATTGCCCGGGCGAACTGCGACCTGTCCTCCCTCACCCCTGTGGGGGTCCCATATCCAGGATTGGATTCTTCGCCCTTGCGAGGGCCCCTTATTCAGGACCAGGACGCGACACAAAGATAAAACTCAGTTCTGAAAAAATAATAATCTTGCTTATCAAACAGAAGGCAAGTACAAATACGATTATGTTATTCATTGCATAATGTAAGATGTGGTTTTGATAAATTTCAGCACGTATGTAAATAACAGCCAACTTATTTTAAGATGGAAATTGGAAAGAAAATTAATTAAAAAGGAATTGAATGAGAAATTGAAGAGGATGAAGTATCTTCAGAGTACCTGGACTATTTAAATCAATAATAAGAAATACCAATAAAAAATATTACCACACAGCAACAGCCAAATAGAGGTAATCACAATATCTGCTGAGTCATAATATCAGAACAAAGAGGAAATACTCTACACTTTGAGATTTACGTGACTGATTAGGCAGTCATAATTTCTTACCAAAGTACTTATCTTTTAAGGTTGTACTTTTGATAAACTTAACAACTATTCTTGACAACTGTATGCAGACAATAAGTATCATGAAAGAATAGAATATGACAATAGGCTATGATGAGGAGCCATGGTGGCACAGTGGTTAGAATGCAGTATTGCAGGCTAATTCAGCTCACCACCAGGAGTTTGATCCTCACTGGCTCAAGGTTGATTCAGCCTTCCATCCTTCCAAGGTCAGTAAAATGATTTTTGAAAATAGGGAAACTACTTAAGTAAGCACTGTGAGTATAAATGCTATTGCTAGTCTGCCAACTTTTTACCATACTACACTGATAGCAAAATCATTGTATCATACATATAGAATTCTATGAGAGCAACAACAACAAAAAATCCAAAAAAACTTGAAACAGCATAACTGCTGGTGGAAATGGGATGAAATGTAAAAAAAAATTAACCTTCATGTTGAATGCCTAGTTTATGCAGAAAAGCCCTCAATTTTCATGTAACTTCATTACAGAACATCCATCTGTTGTTGACATTCAGTATGTTCAGCAACTCTTTCAATCTGATGATGCAGGTTCATTTTTCCCACCTTAAAACTTATTTCCTCTCATGAGGCATGCTCATGCAAGAAGGCACGATGAATCATGATTCCTAATCCCTCCATTCTTTTTTACTTTTTATACTTAAAAATACACACACAGAAACACATACACACCTTGTTATATTTATCCTCCACATTGACTTCATTGAAAACTTAGACTATCTCTTAACCCATTCAATTTTTGTTCATGTATTTGTTCTACAATTCATGATGTTCAATGAATGTTCATTTTCTTTGTATGAAATTCTTCCATACTTCTGTACAAAATTGGCATTTTAACACAGCTATTTTCGACTTTCAATGTCATTACATACTGCCTGTTACCTTTGTAGTAGCATCTGCATTTCTTTAAAAAAATCCATCCATTTTTCCCATCTACACTAAATGTTACACCAATATACACAAATGTAATTACTTCCTCTAATTTTGTATCATGTATATATAATTATAAATCTTCTGTTTTCCTTGTCAAATTCAATTATGATCTTTGATTTTTTTTTAATTTTCAGTACTTCTCATTGCATCATACAGTTTATATAACATATGCTGCAAATCCTTTGGATTGTCACTAACAAATATAACAAATAACAGATAATCAGAGTTGGAAGGGACCTTGTAGGTCATCTAGTCCAATCCCCCGCCCAAGCGGGAAACACTACACCATTTCTGACAAATGGCAATCCAATCTCTTCTTGAAAGTCTCACGTGATGGCACTCCCACAACTTCTGAGGGCAAGCTGTTCCACTGGTATCCTTATTAGTTTTAAGTTGCTGAGAACAGAAATGTTCTGTTTCCATTAATTCTCTGTCCCCAATGTTCAATTTAAATGTTTATCCAGGAAATCTGTGGTTTCATTTTCTGTCTGCACCAGTGCATATAAGACATGAACCAATACATTGGTAACATCATCACAAAAAAGTTTAATATGTTTATACCTACATTCATTAAATTATCATCACATTTCCTTGTCTTACTCCTGTTCAATAGTGAACCATTTACCTTCAACATATGCACTTTTATTGTATTCAACAACCAAGTGTTAACTTGCTATTTGCAGAAAATATTTCCTACTCTACCATCAGAATATTGGCTCCTCCTAGACACAGAATTTTAAAGCCTGTTCATAACCATAGATGAGAACTCAAAAAAGAATTATATTTGTTTTTCAAACAAAAAAACTAAAGATGCAGACAGAAGAATGAATTAATACTTTATTCAAATTGCTGTTTAGAATTCTTGAAAGCTGCTAATTCTTGAGTAAACATAACATACAGCCTTTTATCTGGGATTTGAACTCTATGTGTTCATGGTACAGTCACATGGTACAGTCACATGGCCAATTAGAAGACAGCAGGGTAGTTGCTTCTTCTTCCTCTAAAATATCATCCAGCTCTGCATAATTTACTTGCAGGGAAGAAGCAGTGGTGCAGAAATGAAAGAAGTGCAATGCCTGCATATGATGCTGCTGGCATTTTTCAGAGGAAAAAAAAAGAGGAAAAAAGTTTCTCTTCTTCCCAGTTAATAGTAGGACTATGTGTCTAAAGCCAATCCATCCCCAAAACAATAGGGATACACAAGAAGGTATTCAAGTACAATTGCAAGAATTGTTCTGGATTATTTGCATCTGTTGCAGAGGAATCATACATTGCAGAATGGGATTTAAATCTGAGGGATGCAGATGTACCGTATATACTCGAGTATAAGCCGAGTTTTTGAGCCCATTCTTTGTGCTGAAAAAACCGCCCTCGGCTTATACTCGAGTCAGATTCCCCTCTGAAAAAAAAATGGTGTGGAGCTCCGGAGCTGGGCAGCCGCTTTCCTGCAGGCAAGCCCCACTTCATGGACTCCGTCCATCCTCGCTCCCATCCACCCACCCACCCAAAGCGACGAAGTCCCCCAATCACGCAGCCCAGAATTGCCCTCCCCTCAGGGGGCAGCAACGACGCCCGGTGTTTCCCAAGACAAGAAGCTCCACCGTGCAATGAAAGCGCCCTGGCTCTAGGCTCAGAAAACAACGCGAGGCAAGGTCGCTTCGGCTCCGCTCAGCTTCGTTTCCTAGCTGCTTTCAGTCCGCTCGGGAGGAGGGGGAGGAGGTGGTGGCCTCCTCCCGAGCAGACTGAAAGCAGCTAGGAAACGAAGCTGAGCGGAGCCGAAGCGACCTCGCCTCGCATTGTTTTCTGAACCCGCGAGCCTAGAGCTCAGAAAACAACACAAGCTGCCGCCACCACCTCCTCCCCCTCCTCCCGAGCGGACTGAAAGCAGCTAGGAAACGAAGCTGAGCGGAGCCGAAGCGACCTCGCCTCGCGTTGTTTTCTGAACCCGCGAGCCTGGAGCCAGGGCGCTTTCATTGCACGGCGGAGCTTCATCTCGGGAAATACCAGGCATCGTTGCTGCCCCGAGGGGAGGGTGATTCTGGGCTGCGCAATTGGGGGACTTCGTGGCTTTGGGTAGGTGGGAGCGAGGACGTTGACTTTAAGCGCTGCCGACCAAGTGTTTCACAAATACCAGTGGCACCTCCGTCCACCACCACCCCTCCCTCTTTTGCCTCCTTCCTTCTGATCAATCAGGTTTTCCCAGTATTTGCTCACAGCTGCGTTTTCTCTTCTGCTGTGCTAGGCATTGAACGCGGGGATTTCTGATTCCCCTTACACACGCATGGATATGCCGCGGGGCATTTTCTTCCAAATGCCCCACTGGCAGAGAACACTGACTTTCATAATAGTGAGATCATTTCCCAAATTAATTGATTCACTAACCCAAAAGAAGATGTCGATTACAGTGGGAGGCAGGAGTCACTCTCTCCCTTGCAAGAAAAAAGCAAGAGCCATTCTTATGATCTCTCTCTCTCCCCCCGTAATACAGTCAAGCCCTTTCCAGCATGCGGGATCAGCCCCCGCCACTTTGCACCTTGCAAGTGCAAAAACCCCGGGATTTTGCATTTGCAGGGTGCAAAGCGGCGGCGGCAGATCACGCGTGCTGGAAAGGGCTTGACTGTATTACGGGGAGAGAGAGAGAGAGCATAAGAACGGCTCTTGCTTTTTTCTTGCAAGGGAGAGAGTGACTCCTGCCTCCCACTGTCATCGTCATCTTCTTTTGGGTTAGTGAATCAATTAAACCTTTCATGATAGTGAGATCGTTTCCCAAATTGATTAATCTGTTTTTCTTTGAAATAAATATTCAAAAACATTTAATCTACTGATGCCTCAATTAATGTAATTTTATTAGTATCTATTTTTATTTTTGAAATTTACCAGTAGCTGCTGCATTTCCCACCCTCGGCTTATACTCGAGTCAATAAGTTTTCCCAGTTTTGTGGTAAAACTAGGTGCCTCGGCTTATATTCGGGTCGACTTATACTCGAGTATATACGGTATATGTATCCAATGCTCAACACTAAAAAGCAAGGTATTCCAACAATAGTCCAAAGAGGGACCTAAACAGGCTGCAGGTAGCCAGGACACCAAGAGGATTCCTACTTGTCTCTAGGGCCCAACATAAGCAGATTCAGTCTCCCATTGTTGAAACAGCTCACTAAATTGCATGCTAACCACAGATAAGTGTCCTGATAGATCAGAAACACTCTCCTCCCCAGCACTGGCCTCAAAACTGAAGAAGAACCCAAAACTTAGCTGGGTAGATTTCAGATGCATACTAAGGCTGCCTGTTCATCCACCACAAAACCATGAATATATGAGGCCTTATTGATACTGGATATGGCATTTACCAGCAGTACCCTAATAGCTAGTACACCAACAATCCAGCCATTAAGTCTTCAAGTTGGGATTGCCCAATCAGAAGATGAAATCACCACTAAATTGCAGATCACCCTTCTCCTGGAATAACCTACCAGGTGTCCCCTACTATATCTTCCATGATTCACCATTACTGGGATACTAAATGACTCTCCCAACATGAGTATTGCTCAGTCGCACTGAACAATCACACCTTACAAACACACTTATGGTCAAAGATGATATGGCAAATCATCAGTTTCTCATTCATTCACAATCACATATGACATCAACATTTCTTCACATTCTCTGACCTATGTTAAACTTTTTTCCTTCGTGACCCCTTCCCACTTTTAAGAAATATGCAGGACCCCCAAAAAACTTTTATTTGCATGGGTTATATTTATTGATATTTACCATATTAAAATTTAAAATTGGTGCATTAACTGATGCTATGGCTTCTCACAATTGTTTAATGGGATTTTAATGTTGTATTATTTTTCAATATATTGTAGGCTGGCAAATAATTTTGATTATGTGGATCCCCAAGAGGGTCTTTCAGGGGTCATAAGTTCACACTTCAAGAAAATCTGCCCAAACCTATTATCCTCAATCCCTTTAATTTCATATGAGAGAGCAAGATAAAAACAATCAAGAATAATCTGTGGTACAAGGTCTGTCTACTATTTGCCCTATCTATACTCACCTATTACACATACAGTATGTATATTATTTGCCCCAGTTTTTTTTTTCACAAACTCTTACACATTTTTTTAAAATAAAGTTTTATTTGGGTTTTCACACATACAAAATACAAGTAAAACATCTTTTTGAAAATAGCATGGTCCCAGGTTGAACTTTATACAGACAAAAACTCAATTTCATGCTCATTTTTGTGTTTTATTCCATATCTTATACTATTCTACATTTTCTATATAGTTTTTCCCCTTTTAATTTTCTCAATTTTATTTTGATTATGTTATCTCAATTCAAATCATTATATTTATACTTTTGTCTGTTCTGTTTCAATTTTGTATTGTCTTTTCTCATTAAACAAATCTTCTCCTGCAGTTACTAATTGGAGTATGACACCTTTATATCTTTTAATTATATCCATTCAACTCTTATTTAAAGTTCAATATATACCTTAAGGTTATGACCTTCAATATAGTACAAAATACATAACTTCCAATTGAATTCTGCTTGGTACATTCTTATAATACACACTATATTCTTTTTAAAAAAAGGATTATAAATATATGTAATTATAAACCCTCATTCCACTCCAATTCAGTTCTATCATTAATAATCATTAAAGTCTTAACATCTTTAACATTTATTTTCAATTAAATATCATACTTCCTTAAAAACACATATAATCTCCATAATTAATTTTCCCTTATTTTTTTTCACGTTTTGTAAATCATTAAATATTCATTTTGTTACATTTATTTAATACTATCTTATGTACCTTTGCAGAATCCCTTTTTCCATTAGATTTTCACTCATTATCTCTAAATAGGCCCTGTTTCTCTATATTTTGTTTCTGTCCTTTATAACTTCTTTTCCTTTCTTCCCTCTCTTCTTCTCCCTCCCCTTTTTACCCCCTTGTCTCTCTGCTTCTAATTCTCTCTTCTGCATTTCCCTCTTCTGTTGCTTTCTGATTTTATACTTATTTTTCACTCTATTCTTTTTTGGGGTTGCTTTTCCCAATCTTAAACTTTCCATTCTCTTTCCTCCCTTTCTCCCCCCCCCCCCCACCTAAGATTACTTGTTCATTAAAGATGGCTTCTTCTTTGTCACAATCTTCTTGTTCTGCAGGCATTTCTTGTTGTTTCTCATAGTTCCAAATCACCATTTCTAAGAACTGAAATATGAAGCAAAAAGAACCTCTCCCTTCTTGTGCATCTTCTTTGTACTTTTTAAGTTCCATTTTCAGTTCTTCTAAAAGTGGAGCCATTTTAAACAGTTTTAAACAACCACCTGATTGATTTTAGTCATTCAAATGCAATAACCAAGAATCCAGAGATCATCAAGTAATCCAAATAGTCCCAAGCTGTTTCTTCTTATTTCTTTTTCCACTTTCTCTTCCTGGGGTTTTACTATTTTGTTGCAGTGTTTCAGTTAAAATGTATCTTTTGGAAGTCTTGTTGAGATTTTGCTGTAAGTTCTTTTTAATTCCAGGCAGTCTCCTCCCTTCCAGATCCTGCCCTTTTATCCTTTTTCTCTCTTTTCCTGTTTTCAAAAGCTTTTAATTATCCAGAAATCTTTATTATCCCTTTGACTTTTTATTTTCAGCATTAAATGCCTATTAATGTCAAAGTGGATTTTTTTCCAATTTCTTGCTTAAATCTCTTAGCTGTCAATATAGGAAAAGGAGGAAAAAAACCAAATCCTTTCCCTTTTCTTTCTCCTTCGCAGCTTAGAAATCTTCTTAGGGAACAATGTTATTGTTTTTTTTAATAGTTTCAATTCCAGGGTATCTTATTTGTTGCTTTTGTTGTTTGACCCGGTCAACCAAAACTTTCTCTTCTTATCTTCCTCCTGCATTCTTTTCTGGTCAAGTTCTTCTTTGTAGTGGCCATTTCTGACCACCGCTACAACTGCCTTCAGGAAAGGGAGTAATGGCCAGCTGGGGATGAGAGATGCAGCTCTCCTCAACCCTGCAGGTAGTCTCCCCCTTCTTCACCACCTCTACGGGGTGCCTTAGCCCTGAAACCAGCAGCTCAGGGCACTCCAGCGGCGAGCACAGATCAAAAATGCACAGAGACGTGGTTTTGGTCTGTCACCAAAGAAGCTCAAACCGGAAGTCCTAAACTCTTACACATTTTGACCTGGATAGAATGTGTTCTTCCAAATCTTCATGTTTCATGTCTCTAATATTTTTCATCCTTATAATAACATTAATGATTATCTTATCCATCAGCATCTTGAAAAAATGAAATACTATGTTTTATATTGCATAAAACACACCTTATTTCAGAGGTGGAAGTACATTATAGGGTGCTTAATGTCTATCCTATATTATCATGGTTGAACTTCAAATCAGTTCCAACTGTAGACTTTAAAAGATATGCTTAGCAAATCCCGTCACTGAATTAGTACACCTTCTGAGCCAGTATTTCTGGGCATCTTTTTCTGGTACAAAATACTGTAAAGAACAAAAGAGCAAGACAAACAAAAGTTGCCATTTTGTTCTTCCTACTATTATGATCTTGCTCAGAAAAATTAGAAACCTCCAGTGGCAGAACTGTAGCCAGATCAAATAATTCCAGGAGTTGGCATGAGTATTGTTAGGATTTGGCCTTGGCAAGTGACCAGTGATGTTACCTCTGATATTAACTGAGAAGAAGTATAAAATTGAAGACTGAATAATAATCAAGTAACTAAGAAACTCTACGTAACACTTATCTTTCAGAAAAACAGTTATTCTTATTATCTCATAAATGAACTTTAGTTTCTCCTCTGAATAAACAACAAACTTTTTGTATAACAGATATGAAATGTACATGTATAAGACTATACCTATACAGTCATATACACACTCTACTTTGCTCCCAAACCATTGATGCAATCAAGAGAGATAATTATTGGCAATTCAAAAGGGAAACTCAATATGCATAATGTTTTGCATCCTCTTCTTTTCTCATCTCCCCACATAGATGGAGGGGCAGAAAAAAAAAGAATCTTAGCAACTATACAACCAAAGCAAGTATTGCTAAGTGGCTCACTAGTTACTATGACAACCAACTCGCTCCAACTGCTTATCCCACTGTCCCTCTGTCACCCTATTTTTAGCTTGAAATGAAAGAATTGGACTTTTTAAAAGATGCAAGCAACCTTACAAATTTAAAAGACAATGTTAGGGCCATTACTGAGATGCTTCAGATCTAGAACAAAAAACGTTCTCTAATTTTTCCAGTGATGCTTTAAGTGAAGTGGAATGAGTGAATCACTAGTCCTCCAAGTGGCAAGACCAGGGACTTTGAATTGAGCTTTCAAATTATAAAAAGAAACATTTTTTGGAAAATCTATGATATGGAGAATTGAAGAAACTTTGTTGTTTTTTTACACTTGTATACTTAAATTTCAAGAACAAATGCTGTCTAAATGCTAGCATATTATGACTCCTATAAATGTGCTTTTCACATTAACTGGAGGGCAATGGGAGCTCAAGTCCACCAACCTAAAAGGCTGCATCATATCAGACTGTATGAAAACCTCTACAAAGAAGCAGTATTAAACTACCTGAGATTTGCTTTTTTATCAGACTGATAAAATATGAGAGCATTACATTTCCTGTTCTGTCCTGAATTTGCATACTCGAAATCCCCGCGCCTTGATTGGCTAAGGCGCGGGGATTTCTGATTGGCCAGGCGAGCCGCGCTGATTGGCCCGATTGGAGTCTCCCGCGATTGGCTCACTCCAAGAGCGGGAGACTTGAATCGTTGCCATTGGCCGCGGCCGCCGCAGCGAAAAGGATAAAAGCCGCGGGCTTTTTCCTTTTCGCCGGTTCGGTTCCCCACTGTTTAATAAAGAGCTTGAATGATAGTCACCGACTCTGAGCGTCTTTTTGCGGACACGACACTGGCGACGAGGATGGGATCCCGACCCTGAACCGAACCCCGTGTCCAACAAAGAGCCAGTTCCAGCGCAGAGATGGCGAAGATCGCACCGCCCGCCCCCTTCAACCCCACCGCCGAGGACTGGGAATCGTACTCAGACCGGTTCCGTATGTACCTTGAATGCGCCGGAATGAAGGACGCCCCGGGCCCGCTAAAACGCGCCGTCTTCCTTACTCATTGCGGACCAGAGGTCTTCCAGATGGCCAAAGCATTGGCCAAGCCGGCAGACGCAACCGCCATGGACTGGGACGTCCTCGAACCTATACTGCGGCGCCATTATGCCCCCGAGGTCCCCATCCTGATACGGCGCAACGAGTTTTACCGCCGAAATCAGAAACCAGACGAGAAATTGAGCGACTTCGTCGCCGAGCTGCGGCGCCTAGGAGGACTCTGCGAGTTTGAAGGTCTGAACAGCCTCATAAGAGACCGATTCATGCTCGGCCTATGGGACCCTACACTCCAGAGCCGGCTTATGGCCAAGGGCGACATCAGCCTAGCAGACGCCCTCGCCGCAGCCGCAGAAGCAACCCGCTCGTCTGCTGACAGCATGCGAAGATCTGATGCGAAGGGCGGAAACAACAACCCGGCGAGGTCGGCCGACCCTAGAAGCGAATCAACCGCACACTACAGAGAATTCCAGTCAGCCTCCAGCACGTCGGAAGACGAGGAGGACATACATCGCGTGCAGACGGGACGCGGCGACCAACGGAATCAAAGAGGTCGTAGGTCGAGGACCAACTGTGCCGGGTGCGGCGGCGACCACCCCAGGTCAGAATGCCGATTTTTTGACTCTATTTGTAGGCATTGTGAACGACGGGGTCACATCGCTCGAGTTTGCCGCCAAAAGAAGACCCGCAGCCCGCCCAAATGGGAACAACACGACCGGAAGAAGGAAAGCCCCCCGCCCAGGACCAGAGAGCACCAACCGGACGGTCGGTGGGACCGTGCCCAGCGGTCTTCAAGAGGCGGCGACGGTCGGCGAAAGGAAGAAACACACCAGACGGTGACCATCGGCCACGCCATCTCCGACGGCGCCAGAAAGGTACACGTTGAAGTTCATATTGAAGGCCAACCATGCAAGATGGAAGTGGACTCCGGGTCCTACCTCTCCATGATTGCATGGCGCGAGATTAAACGGCTAGTACCCACCCTCCATAAGAGGAACATTCATACCCAGAAAATCATTATAAAAGACTACCAAGGGAATCGCGTCCCGGTAGTGGGCACCAAGAGCTTTAATGTAACCTACAAGGGCCGCACCGAACAACTGCCACTCACTATCGTCGATCGCGACCGCCCAAGCCTACTGGGTTTACAATGGTTCGCCCCGCTTGACATCGCGCTGACAGGAGTCAACCACGTCGCCGACGACGGTTGGGAACAGCGGCTAGCCCAGGAGTTCCAGGAAGTCTTCGATGGAAGCTTGGGCAAGTACCAGGGGCCCCTTATCTCGTTTGACCTAGACCCAAAGGTTCCCCCCAAGCGGCTTAAACCTAGGAGGGTACCATTCGCCCTGAAGCCTAAAATTGACGAGCAGATCAACAAGCTCGTCAAACAGGGGGTGTTGCAGCCGATAGACCATGCCCGATGGGAGACCCCTATAGTGACCCCAGTCAAGCCAGACGGGTCCGTGAGAATTTGCGGGGACTATAAGGCCACCCTAAATGGCGCATTACAACAAAGCGCCTACCCAGTCCCAATCGTGCAACATCTGCTGCACTCACTGGGAGGGGGCAAGGTCTTTGCCAAGCTCGATCTCGCCCAGGCATATCAGCAGTTGCCAGTAGATGAGAAAACGGCGGAAGCCCAGACCATCGTGACCCATCGGGGGGCCTTCAAGTGTAACCGACTCCAATTCGGAGTCAGCGTGGCACCAGGCATCTTTCAAAGCCTGATGGAACGTTTGCTACAGGGCATCGAGGGGGTGGTGCCCTATTTTGATGACGTATTGGTGGCGGCGCCAAACGAAGCCGAATTAGAAAACCGACTCAGACAGGTCTTAACAAAATTTAAAGTGACAGGACTTAAAGTTAAACGAGAAAAATGCCAACTATGCACAAAGCAAGTGGAATTCTTGGGCTACCTTCTAGACCGGCATGGCATTCACCCTACAATTAAAAAAGTGAAAGCCATCAAAGAAGCCCCCACCCCAAAGTCTAAAACGGAACTACAAGCGTTCCTAGGGTTGCTGAATTTTTATAATGTTTTCCTACCCCAAAAGGCTACGGCGGCGGAGCCTTTGCATAGACTCCTGGATAAGGCGGCAACCTGGACTTGGGGGAGACGAGAGCAAGCCGCCTTTCAAAAAACCAAAGACCTCCTCACCTCCGACGCCGTCCTGATTCAATTCAGCGAAACCTTGCCCTTAGCTGTCACTTGCGACGCATCACCTTTCGGCGTCAGCGCTGTCCTCAGCCATACCCTCCCCGACAAAAGAGAAGCACCCATCGCTTTTTTCTCCAGGACTCTGACTAAACCGGAGCGGAACTATAGCCAGCTGGACAAAGAAGCTTTGGCTATAGTTGCCGCCGTTAAGCGATTCCACGAATACCTGTATGGCCGCCCGTTCACCATTGTGACAGATCATAAGCCGTTGCTGGGAATCCTCGCTGGAAACCGAGCCACCCCGAACATTTTATCACCCCAGATGACAAGGTGGTCCGAGTTCCTGGCAGCCTACAGCTACGAACTGTTACACAAGCCAGGTAAGAAAATTTCGCACGCGGACGCCTTAAGCCGTTCCCCCTTACCAGACTCTGAACCTGACCCAGCACCAACGACAAACACCCTTAGCATTGAGAACCTAGCCATTACCGCATCGGACATTGCCAGGGAGACTATTAAGGATAAGCGTCTGGCGCGAATCCTACATTGGCTAGAAAAAGGTTGGCCTGAAAGGGACAATGACGAATCCATTAAAACATTCAGAAACCGCCAGACTGAACTCTCACTGCTTAAAGGATGTATTTTGTGGGGTGACAGGGTGGTCATCCCGGACAGATTGCAAGGGAGGGTCTTAGAGATGCTGCATGAAGGTCATCCTGGCATCGTCAGGACTAAAGCCCTGGCCAGGAGTTACGCTTGGTGGCCAGGGATGGACAAACAGATTGAGGCATGGGTCGCCAAATGCCATCGTTGCCAGGAGACCAGACCCAGCCCACCCGCAGCACCCATCCGGGACTGGGAAACACCAAGGGGGCCCTGGTCCAGAATCCATTTAGACTTTGCTGGTCCAACGAATGGGCATACTTTTCTGATCACAGTTGACGCTTACTCCAATTGGTTGGAAGTAAGCGACATGAAATCCACTACCACGGAGGCCGTCATCAAAGAACTGTGTAAACTGTTTTCCACGCACGGCCTCCCAGACGTCGTCGTCTCAGACAACGGGCCCCAGTTTACTTCCCTCGAGTTTGAAAGGTTCTTGGCGGAGAGGGGCATCCGCCACGCATTGACAGCACCGGCGCATCCGGCGGCGAATGGTAGGGCGGAATGGATGGTTCAGTTTACAAAAAAAACCCTCCGGAAAATGGATCACGGGGAGATCAACGACAAAATCAATAAACTCCTATTCATACAACACATCACCCCGAACACCACTACCAACAAAAGCCCAGCCGAACTACTGATGGGCAGGAAGCTGAGGTCCCCACTCGACAGGTTGCACCCAACATACAACCCGGAGCGGCCCCCAGACTCCAGTTCCAAATACCGGACATTTGCCCCCGGTGACTTAGTCTACGCAAAAAACCTGACGGGGGACCCCCTATGGATCCCAGCCGTCATCACTCAAATCACAGGTCCACGGTCGTACCGGCTCCAAACCACCGACGGGCGAGCCTGGAAACGACACATCGACCAGCTCAGGTCACGAACGGCAACAGACCTCAACCCCCAAGACTCGAACCAAGGGGGGAGGGAATACCCGAATAAAATAGCACAGGAAAAAATCCAAAAGTACTCACCGGAACGCAGCCATCAAGAGTCCCCTCCGGAGAAGAACCACCTGGCCAGCTCAACCGACTCGGAGAAACCAAGCGGGAGCGGCGAAACCCGTAGCTCAACCGACCCGGTAGGCCCAGGCGGGAGCCACGGAGAACGAACCGGCCCGATCATCCAGCCGGTTCACACAGAGGGAGGAGCAGCCAAAAAGATGACCGCTCCGGCCGAGATACAGCTTGCAACTGAGTTGCGCAGGTCAACTAGGACTAGACGGAGCCCCGCCTACCTGCGTGACTACACCACGTGATGGACTATACCAAGAGGGGAGGGGTGTTCTGTCCTGAATTTGCATACTCGAAATCCCCGCGCCTTGATTGGCTAAGGCGCGGGGATTTCTGATTGGCCAGGCGAGCCGCGCTGATTGGCCCGATTGGAGTCTCCCGCGATTGGCTCACTCCAAGAGCGGGAGACTTGAATCGCTGCCATTGGCCGCGGCCGCCGCAGCAAAAAGGATAAAAGCCGCGGGCTTTTTCCTTTTCGCCGGTTCGGTTCCCCACTGTTTAATAAAGAGCTTGAATGATAGTCACCGACTCTGAGCGTCTTTTTGCAGACACGACATTTCCTATTTTAATTTAGAAAAAGTTCCTCAATAGCAAATTCTCATCTATACAATAAACAAAATGAATAAAAACTATGCACAAATTTCTAATTTGAGCAAGCCATAAAATATAGATGTCCTTTTAACTAAGTTTAATCTTTTCAAAGTAGTTTTAAGTTAAAACTTTTCTTTTTAGTTTTAATGCGTAATACCAGGGCTAGTTAGCTCTTGTAAGTAAATACAGATGTACTGATATAGCTCCAGAAACTGCAGATATATTTCATGTTGGAGTTTTCTCACCCAGTAATGTTGTCTTCTGAATGGCCAATTATGAATGCATTTAATTGACCTACTATCTGATACACTTAACTAAAGGATCTCACAGTTTGAGAATGGAAAACCTGAATTATTAAACAGTCACAACGATCAATAACTCCTTTCAAGCTAACAAATGAAAACAAAGTAAAACAAAAACAGTTCCTCATGTCTGGCATAAAGATGTTTACTTTGGATGGAAGGAGATGACAACTTTTTACGAAAGCAAGTACAAACTACACAAACAATTACCAAGGATCAATATTATAGTTTATACGAGGAACATTAATATTTTACATTTTATTCTCAAATATTTGTGTTCGTATCTACAATGCCAACATATTATTACATCAAAGGGAAATTTTCACTGACAGCAAAACAAATCAAATGAAATGTTTTAATACTCTTTTAACTTCTAGTGATATATTTTTATATGCTTGATTTTTTGTCCTACTTGTAGTATAACATGTTCCAGAAATATCTTCAAATTAAACAATTTTCTCCCTTAAAAGAGGCAAAATGTCAGCACAGCCAGGTAAACCAGACAGGAAACATGACTAGATGAACTAATTCTACTTTATTGTATGATATATTAACAGAATCTTGAAAGTCTGAAACTACAAACTTCCCACTGCCATATTAAACTGTTTGATCCATTAGGGCAGGTCTTTCCTAAGTTTCTTTCTCTGACCTCTAAGCATCTCTTCTCTTCATTCCCCCTTGTCATCCACTCATTCCATTAGCCAAAGTCAGCCAAGACTACAAAATTTGCTTTGTCATAACGAAGTTACGATTTAGTGTCACTTGGTAATCTATTTTGTAAAAAAAAAAAAAACTCATAAAAACAGGGCTGCATTTTTCTTGCACTAATTCTCTTGAAATTCAATGAAACATCTTTCACACAATGTTATTATTTTCTACTCTGCTAAAAAAAAGCCATTGTCTATGCCTTTTTTTTTCTTTTACTCCTTCTACTGCACACTTTCTCTTTCTCCCCTTTTCCTCCCCAAATCTCCCATTGTTTCTTTTTTATATTATTTTTTTAATATTCTGATAAACTAATAAAATTTTGAAAATCAAAACTCAATGAAACTTCTATCTGAGGCTGTAGCTTTGTTATTTCTGGTCTACCTCCAACTGTATGTCATATTCCCTACAGCATCAGGGAATACAGGTAGTCCTTGACTTACAATAAGTTCATTTAGTGACCAAAGTTATAACAGCACTGAAAAAAGTCACTGATGAGCATTCTTCACGCTTGCAACTTTTGTAGCATCCCCATACTCATGTGAATGCTTGGCAACTAATTCATACATCATGAGCATTGCAGTGTCCCAGGGTCATGTGGTCACCTTTTGCGACCTTTTTGACAGTAAAATCAATGCGGAATCCAGATTCACTTAACAACCATGTTACTTACTTATCAACTGCAGTGATTCACTTAACCACTATGGCAAGAAAGGTCATAAAATGGGGGCTTAATGTAGTCATAAGTTAAGGATTATCTGTTCTGAAGTTGATATTCTGCAAATAAAAAATTTAGACTCTAAACTTTAAAAAGGGAACAATTTATATTTGCCATCTCCAAGCAAGTACCCTTAAAAAGTGCTGAGAATATTTATTTATTTTTTCAGTTTCTATAAACACCCACCTTGACCAAGTGGCTCTGGGTAGCTTACAGTTCTAACTTTAAAATATTTAAAACAATTAAAAACAATAAAACAGTAAAAAAATGCAGAAAATAATACATACAGAAGCCAAGAAAGTTAATCCTTAACACCAGGCCCAGGTATATAATCATGTTGTTAGAGCTTTGCCAAAGGCCAACCTTGGGGGCATTCTGATCTCTGGGTTGGGGGGGAGGTGGAGAATGTTCCACAAAGCAGGGGATAGAGCAGAAAAGGGCTGTCTTCTAGTGCCTGTCAGTTGATCCTCCTTGGCTGATGCCTAATAAGGTTCCTAATCTCTTGGAGACGTTGAGAAAGCTGGGATATGGTAAATCCTAATTTTGGATTCAAGCTGAAGCATTTAATTCCCATTTAATTATTCTGGCACATTAGTCATGACTTCACTCCCAAACAAGCTGAGAGCATAAATCCTTCAGTTCAACAGATCTTGACAATAGCTGGTTGTAAAACCTGAAATATTATATAATATTGTTAAAATAAAATTAAGAATTTTATAAAATTAAGAATTTTATTTTAAGAGACTTCTATTAAGTGTGTTTCTAAACCAGACCTGTTTCCTGTTTTTGAAAGAGAACTCTGAATACAACCATTTTTTTTTACAAATTTTATTAATTTTTAAAGACATACAAAACATAGATACACAAAAATACAAAACATAAAAACATAAAAAATCTCTTTTCTGAAAGTTGCTTAGTCCCGGGTTAAAACTCTTGGTACAGACACAAATTCATATTCATTTTACATACCATACCATTCCATATCTTATTAACATTTTCATTTTTCTATATAACTTCTCCTTTCTTTTAAATTTTCTCAATTTTATTTTACTTATCTCCTCTCAATTCAAATCATAATATTTATTATTCTTTGTCTGTTCTATTTCCAACTATCCATTTATCTTTCTTCTTTGAAAAAAAAAACTTCTCCTGTACACTAATTGGAGTATGATGCCTTTATCTCTTTCCCCTATATTTATAATACTTAATATAGAATACATAGCTTACATTGGGATTCTGTCTGGTACATCCTGAAATTATGCAATATTATCAAAACAATACAAATCAATTCGTTAATATTAATATTCATTTATATCTTAAACATTTAACATATTTTTTTTCAGTTAAATCACCTACTTCTATGGGAGCACCTATTTTCCATAATTATTCCCCCCCCCCACATCGCATATTATAGATCATTATTTCATTACATGTTCCCCCTTCTCCTTCTTCAAATCTCTCATTTCGCAAATAGTTTTACTAGTATAACATGGTCTAATCATTAATATTAACAATCATTTTTATCTTAGACATTTTACCCATTTCAATTAAATATCATGCCTTTGTGGGAACACTTCTTATACTTTCCAAAATTATTTCCCCCCCCCCATCACATATCTCAAATCATTGTTTCATTAAAGTACTCCCCTTTCTTAACAAAGATTTCACTAAATTATACTAAATATTTTATCACATTTTAAATTGCATATTATTTCCGATCTTCTATGGTTATTTCTAAGTACAGATATAGAAATACAATCTTATGTACCTTTCTAGAATCCCTTTTGCAATAAAATTTATCCATTATCTCTAAAAAACTTTTGTTTCTTTGCATCTTGCTCCCCACCATTAAGGCTTCTCATCCCTTCCTTTCTCCCTTGCTTCTTCTTCTCCTTGTCCTCTTTACCCCCTTGTCTCTCCACCCCCCTTTTATTCTGCTTTCCTCCTTTCTGTTGTTTTCTAGCATAGTATCCCCTTTTCACCTTATTCTTCTCTTTTTGGATTGTTTTTCCAGGTCTTAAAGTCTTCTTCTCCTTTTTCTCTTTCTTTTTTTCTTCCCCAACCAAAGTCACTTGTTCTTCATAAATAGCTTCTTCTTTGTCCCAATCATCCTGTTGCTCATTCAACTTTACATAAGTACAAACCACCATTTCTAAAAATTGAAAAGAGTGCCAAGGACATCTTTCCCTTCTTGCTTTTCTTTTTCATATTTTTGGTAAATAAGTTTTAGTCCATCCACAAGTGATGCCATTGTGTAGAAAAAAAGTTTTTCCAAACAACCACCCAAGTGCTTTTAATCAGAAATAATTCTCAGAAATTCCAAAGTCACCAAGCAGTCCAAACAAGCTGTTTCTTTTAAATACTTTCTCCTTCACTTTCTCTTTCTGGGGTTAAAGTTTAGTCACAAAGTTCCCTTTAAAATATATCTTTTAGAAGTCTTATTGATGTTTAGTAACTCTTTAGGATTCTAGGCAATCTTCTCCTTATTTTCAAATTTTGCTCCAATTTTTTTTTCCCTCTCCCTTCCCACTCACAGCCAAAAAGATTTTTTTTTCCCTTTAAATTTTCAGAAATCCTTATCCCTTCAACATTCAATTACCTCCAACACAGGTTTTTGGATTTCTCTTATGGTTCCATCGCTGTCACGTTAGGAAGGAGAGTGAAAAGAAAAAAAAACTTTCCCTTTTAGAATGTTCGCCGCTTGTAACTTTTTCTGGGAACAATGTATCCTTAGCAGCTTTCCAAGTTCCAGGGCACTCTCTCTTAGCTTTGTCCCAGTCAGAAGCAACTTTCACAGCTCTTCCCTCTTCCTCCAGCACAAATCTTACCCGGCTGCAGGCTTCTTTGTGGCAGCCATTACTGACCGCCGCTCCACCACCTTGAGAAAAAGGGGTTATTCCAGCTGGGGAGGGGGTCTGCGATACCCCCAAACCTCTATCCGGATCCCCTCTCTCTTCGGCTGCCTCTACAAGGCAGCCATAGCCCCCAGACCCATTTAGATCGGGGGCACCTTGGCAGCGAGCGCAGCAGGAATTGCGGAGAGTCACGAATTCCTGCCGCCGCCAAAGCCATGCAAAACTGGAAGCCTGAATACAACCATATTTTTTATTCTAATTTGTTTAAAAAGTTTTTATAGCAACCTTCTTAAAACTGTTGTCAATAATCATGTTGTATATAGGAATTTAGCTTCAGCCTTGAGAATGGGTTCATGAGGAAAATAGTTACTGTGTTCTGGGAAACTCAAAAGTGCTTTTTCAAAAGACAGCTGGACTTTGTTTTTCCTTGAAGAGGAAAAGGCTAGGATTGTATTTGCTAAAAATTGGAAGAATGAGAAAATACCATTGCAGGAAGAAATTATTAAGAAAATATTGGAATGTGCTGAGATGAGTAGATTGACATTTGAAATTAGAGAGCAAGAGGATAAACAATTTTATGCAATTTGGGACCTTTTCTATCAATGGTTGGATGATAAAATATAATAATAGAATATTTAGAATGTTAGATAACAAGGAATATCTTTGCTTTTTCTTTTCTTTTGTTATTTGACATCATATCTATAAAGTGTTTTCAGGATAAATTTGGTATGATCATATGATTTGTTATAGAATAAACTATTTAAATTATAGTTATCTCATAAAGTATGAATGAATAAAATTATAGTCAAATGATTTTCTAATAGCGATACTAAGATATATAAGTTTGGATTGACAATATGAGTTATTATGTAATGTAACTGTAATTGAGACTACGAAATGAATGCACAAAACTGATGAACCAACCGACACACTGTTTTTATATATATATGGAAGAGAGCTGATGTTTTCATGTTTTGTTTGTTTTTAAAAAATCAATAAAATTCTTTTCAAAAAAAAAAAGAAAACAGACATTCTCAATTGCAACACCAATACTTTGGAATATTATGCTCCCTATGTTGTGTCCGTTTGGAAAGAGGCCAGGAGTCGGTGACTTTGTATCAAGCTCTTTATTGTAGTTAGGAACCAAACTGGCTCTCAGGAAAACTTTGCGGCTTTTTATTTCCAAGCCGCCGCGGCCGCAGCCAATGGCACCACTTTGAATCTCCCGCGATTCGAATCTACCAATCACGGGAGATTCTCAGTGAGCCAATCGGCGCGGCTCGCTTAACCAATCCGATCGCCCAGCGCTTTGGCCAATCAAAGCGCGGGGATTTCAAGAATTCAAATTAAGGTACAGAACACCCCTCCCCTCTTGGTTTGGTCCTACGTAGCGTAGTCCCGTAGGAAGGCGGGGCTCCGTCTTTGCCTACTGGACCTGCGCAGGTCAGTCATCGGTTGGATCCCGGCCGGTTCGGTCGGGGTCTCTATTTCTCTTGACTCCGTCGTGGGAACTGCCTGGTATGTCTGGCCGGGCCGCTCTTCGCAGCTCCCTCCTGGGCTACCCGGGTTGGTTGAGCTGCAGGTTTCGCTGCTCCCGCTCGGTCTTCCCGGGTTGGTTGAGCTGGCCTGGCTGTCTCTCCCTGGTGAGGTTTCGTGCTGGCTGCTTGCAGGTGAGTATGGCTGGTTTCTTTCTTCTGGGTTTTGGTTCCCGGGGTATCCCCTCCCCTCTTGGTTTGTGTTGAGGGGGTTGGTTTTGTTTGGTTGCGTGTCGGTGGTGTCTTTTGTGGCAGTCCTCGATCTTAACTGATCGATGTGGCGTTTCCACGCTCGTCCGTCAGTTGTTTGTAGCCGGTACGAGCATGGGCCTGTTAGCTGTATTATGATTGCTGGTACCCATAATGGGTCTCTGGTTAGGTTCTTCGCGTAGACGGCATTGCCTGGTGCGAAGGTTCGGTGTTTGCTGGTGGAGTCTGGGGGTTTCTCTGGGTTGTAAGTGGGGTGTAGTCTATCGAGTGGGGACCTTATTTTCCTCCCCATTAGCAGTTCTGCCGGGCTTTTATTTGTTGTGGTGTTCGGGGTTATGTGCTGTATGAAGAGTAATTTATTTATTTTGTCTTGGATCTCCCTGTGGTCTATTTTCTGGATGGTTTTTTTTGTGAATTGAACCATCCGTTCTGCCCTTCCGTTCGCCGCCGGATGCACCGGGGCTGTCAGTGCGTGTCATATGCCCCTTTCCACTAGGAATTTTTCGAATTCCAGCGAGGTGAATTGGGGCCCGTTGTCAGACACGAGGACGTTTGGGAGGCCGTGTGTTGCGAAGAGTTTGCAGAGTTCTTTGGTCACGGCTTCCGTGGTGATTGTTCTCATGTTGCTTACCTCCCGCCAGTTGGAGTAGGCGTCTACGGTTATTAAGAAAGTGTGTCCTTTTGTGGGCCCGGTGAAATCTGTGTGGATTCTAGACCAAGGTCCCCTGGGGTTTTCCCACTCTAGGATGGGTGCTGTGGGTGGGCTTGGTCTAGTTTCCTGGCATCGTTGACACCTTGCTACCCAGGCCTCGATCTGTTTGTCCATCCCTGGCCACCAAGCGTAACTTCTGGCCAGGGATTTCGTTCTAACGATGCCCGGGTGCCCCTCGTGTAACAGTTCCAGAACCTTCCCTTGTAGTTTTTCCGGGATGACCATCCTATCCCCCCATAGTATACACCCTTTTAGTAACGAGAGTTCCGTTTGCTGGTTCCAGAATGTCCTGAAAGTCTCGTCATTGTCCTTTTCCGGCCACCCTTTCTCTACCCAATGCAAAACCCATGCCAGACGTTTGTCTTTATTAGTTTCTCGGGCAATGTCTGATGCGGTTATGGGTAGGTCGGGTAGAGTCTCTATGCTGAGGGTGGTCGTCATGGGTGCTGGGTCAGTGTCTGGTTCGGGTAACGGTGAGCGGCTTAAGGCATCCGCATGGGAGATAGTCTTACCGGGTTGGTGTGTGAGTCTGTAGTTGTAGGCGGCCAGGAATTCGGACCACCTTGTCATTCTGGGAGACAGAATGTTCGGGGTGGCCCTGTTCCCTGCAAGTATTCCCAGCAGCGGTTTGTGGTCGGTGATGATGGTGAACGTCCGGCCGTAGAGGTACTCATGAAATCTCTTCACTGCGGCGACAATAGCCAAAGCCTCTTTGTCCAGCTGGCTGTAGTTCCGCTCCGGTTTGGTGAGGGTCCTTGAAAAGAACGCGATGGGTGCTTCTTTTTTGTTGGGGAGAGTGTGGCTGAGGACAGCGCCGACGCCGAAGGGTGATGCATCGCATGTGATAGCTAGTGGTAGGGTCTCGTTGTACTGGATGAGGACAGCATCCGAAGTGAGCAGATACTTGGTTTTCCTGAAGGCGGCTTCCTCGCGTTTCCCCCAAGTCCAGGTAGCCGCCTTGTCCAAAAGCCTATGCAAAGGCTCCGCCGCGGTCGCCTTTTGGGGCAGGAAGACATTATAAAAGTTAAGTAGCCCCAGAAACACTTGCAGTTCTGTTTTTGACCTGGGTGTGGGGGCTTCTTTGATGGCTTTAATTTTTTTGTCGGTGGGGTGAATGCCGTGTTGGTCTAGGAGGTATCCTAGGAATTCGACCCGCTCTGTGTACAGCTGGCATTTTTCCCTCTTCACTTTAAGCCCAGTTTCTTTGAATTTCGTTAGCATCTCCCTTAGGCGACTCTCCAGTTCGGCCTAGTTGGTTGCCGATACTAGTACATCGTCGAAGTAGGGTACCACCCCCTTGATGCCTTGTAAGAGTCTTTCCATGAGGCTCTGGGAAATTCCAGGCGCCACGCTGACTCCGAATTGGAGTCGGTTACATCTAAAGGCTCCCCGGTGGGTGACTATGGTTTGTGTCTCTGCAGTTTCCTCGTCGACCGGCAGTTGCTGGTATGCTTGGGCCAGGTCGAGTTTCGCGAAAAGTTTGCCCCCTTCCAGTGAGTGTAGGAGATGTTGCACTCCTGGGATGGGATAAGCGCTTTGCTGCAAGGCGCCATTTAGGGTGGCCTTATAGTCCCCGCAGATTCTCACCGACCCATCAGGCTTGATTGGGGTGACTATGGGGGTCTCCCACCGGGCATGGTCTATGGGTTGTAGGACCCCTTGCTTGACAAGCTTGTCAATTTGCTCGTCGATTTTTGGTTTGAGTGCGAAAGGTACCCGCCTTGGTTTTAGGCGTTTCGGGGGAACATTTGGGTCTAGGCTGAAGGATATAGGGGGCCCTCGGTACTTGCCTAGGGTGCCGTCGAACACTTCTTGGAAGTCCCGGGCCAGTTGCTGCTCCCAGTCGGCTTCGGTGATGTGATCGATGCCCGTGTCTGCAATGCCGAGCGGTGCGAACCACTGAAGTCCCAGCAGGCTAGGTCGGTCTCGATCGACGATGGTCAAGGGAAGTCTTTCGGTGTGCCCCTTGTAGGTTACTGTGAACTGTCCTGTTCCGACTACAGGGATGCGGTTTCCCTGGTAGTCTTTGAGGATTAGTCTCTGGTTTTCTAGTCCCCTTCTCTGGATGGTAGGCACCAAGCGTTTAATTTCTCGCGAGGCTACCATTGAGAGGTAGCACCCGGAGTCCACCTCCATTTTACAGGGTTCACCTTCGATGCCTACCTCCACGTAGACTTTTCGGGCGTCGGGGGTTGTTGCGTGGCCAATGGTGACCATCTGATGTGTCTCTTCTCTCCGCCGGTTCTCGCCACTTTGTTGGGCTTGTCCGTTCCGGTCCCAACGGTTGTCGGCTGGGCGGTCTCTGGTCCTGGGTGGTGTGCTCTCTCGTCTCCGCTCGCTCGGGTCCCATCGTCTGGGGCTGTGGGTTTTCTTGAGGCGGCAGACGCGGGCGATGTGGCCCTTTTTGTCGCAGTGCCGGCAGACTGAGTCGAAGAACCGGCATTCGGATCTGGGCTGGTCGCCTCCGCAACCGGCACACGCGGTCCTCGACTTACGACTCCGCCGGCTGCGCTGGTCGCGGCCTGCCTGGAGACGGTGGATTTCTTCCTCCTCGTCTTCCTCCTTGTCGAAGTGCCTGAGGTGGAGTGGAGTTCTCCCTGGTGGGTGGTAGTTTCAGGTTGGGCCTCGGCCGACCTTGCAGGATGGTTGTTTGCGGTGCGGTCCCCAGCGTTCGGTCTCCGCATGCGGTCTGCTGATTGTCGGGTGGCTTCGGATGCCGTGGCTTCGGTGATAGCATCGGCAAGAGTGATGTTGCCCTTGGCCATCAGCCGACTTTGGAGAATGGGGTCCCAAAGGCCAAGCATGATTCGGTCCCGCAGGTCCTCATTCATATTGGAGAACTCGCATAGTCCTCCAAGGCGCCGCAGCTCTGCGACGAAATCACTGAAACTCTCGTCCGACTGCTGGTCCCGCCGATAAAATTCGTGTCGTCGGATGAGGATGGGTATGGCTGGAGTGTAGTGTCTCCGGAGTAATGGCTCGAGGTCATCCCAATCCATTGCGGTAACATCGGCGGGCTTGGCTAGCGCTTTTTCCATCTTAAACACTGCGGGCCCGCAGTGCATTAGGAAGACGGCTCGTTTCTTCAGTCCGGTGGCGTCCTTCAGGTCGCTGCATTCGAGGAACATGCAGAATCTGTCCATGTAAGATTCCCAGTCCTCGCTAGTGGGGTTGAAGGGTGTTGGTGGCGCGATGCTGGCCATTTCATCAGTTGGCTGGCTTCCGTCAGACATGTGCTTCGGTTCAGGATCAGAATCCCACCTTCGTCGCCAGTGTTGTGTCCATTTGGAAAGAGGCCAGGAGTCGGTGACTTTGTATCAAGCTCTTTATTGTAGTTAGGAACCGAACTGGCTCTCAGGAAAACTTTGCGGCTTTTTATTTCCAAGCCGCGGCGGCCGCGACCAATGGCACCACTTTGAATCTCCCGCGATTCGAATCTACCAATCGCGGGAAATTCTCAGCGAGCCAATCGGCGCAGCTCGCTTAACCAATCCGATCGCCCCGCGCTTTGATTGGCCAATCAAAGCGCGGGGATTTCAAGAATTCAAATTAAGGTACAGAACATCTTAAGGATTCAACTTCCCCAACCTTACCAGTTTTCTTGAAAGTCTTAAAAACTTGGTTCTGTTCCTGGGCATAGGGGTAAGAAGTTATTTGGAGTTCATGAGATGTTGTAATTTATATTATTGTTGTGAGTATTGCTGACGACAGCCATTTATATATATTATATCTGGGTGCTGCACACTTTTTGTTCATGTTTATTATTACATTGCTTTATTTCTGCTAGCTGCCCAGATGTGGCAAGATGGGTGCCATATCAATGAAATGAATGAATGAACAAATAAATAAAATTATTCTACAGTAGTCTGTATTATGTATTAAATGCATGAACTATACAAAAACTTTGCTTAATTTCTGAAGCAGTAAGAAATATAACACTGACTTCTTTGTGGTGCTTATTGTAGAAGACAAGCTGAACTTGAATTGGACCCCACTTTCAAATAGCTACCTGCTGTGATAAGCCATAGGGATATTTCAAAACTGACTTCATTATGATATAGAATGGCCTATTTTTTTCAAAAATTAATAACATTTCAATCAGAAAGTTTAGAGATTTATCTAAGAAAAAAATACTGTTTGAAATAACAGTTGTTAGAAGAACTGTCAAATTAATCTGATATAATACAATTAAAATGGAGCATTATATATTATTTTGTTATACTAATGGAAAAATCTCATTATTTTGCCAATGATTGTTACTTGTACATAAAAGCATATAAGTTTCATTAGTATATGTTATTGTATGGATTTAAGTGACTCATATCATTTTTTAAAAACAAACTGTCAAACATAGTATTTTTTTAAAAAAACATTTCTTTCTAAATGAATGTAATTATTTCTACTGCTACCAATTTTTGCTGGTTTACTGACACACTAAGCAAACTGACCTCTTCAATTCACACATTACCTTCTGTATTAACCTCCATGACTTAGTCATAGTCATGAATCTTTATCAAGATATAAACAAGAGATCTCTGACCTTCTAGCTCACTTACTAACACTATATACCAGAGTTAAAGACATGTCTCAGCTAAATACATTATGTAAAGTTAATGGCTACCTACAGAAAGAATGTTTGTATGGGCAACTGTCCTATCAAAGATCCAGAAGACTGCAGCAACGATCCAACATTGCTTAGTGAGCAGCAACATTGTGATGAATTATAAAAAAGAAAGATAAGCTGCTACTTAACAGCTTCTTTGAAAATTCAGCCACCCGGGGAACAATATATTAAATAAGTAATCAAAAAGGGAAACAGTCCCAACTGTTTTGTGCTAGCTGTAGATGGCCACCAGCAATAGCACTCAGAATTAGCCATAATATATGCAAAATAGCATACCTCCCCAATTAATAACCTAAGGAGAAAATACAGCCGTATAAAACTTGCTAGTAAGCAGAAGTAGCATAAAATCTGAAATGCACTTAACTGGGAAAGAAACAAAAACAAATCACTTGCAGAATCTAGTTCTCCTTCCAGTTTAAATCAACTGGAATATCAAACCTTAAAAAAACAGAACTAATGTTTTCTTCTAAATACATGTTTTAAAAAAGTGTAGATTTTTACAGAAAACTATGGAGCCTAGATATATAAAGAGCCCATCACAAGCAATTCTTGGTCAAGCAGTTCATGATTAGATGCATATGCCGGAATCTAGGGTGTTATCTTTCTGCCTGAAGGAATGTAAATGTGGTCTTGGAATGGGAAAGATATGAACAAACATTGGGGGGGAGGGGGGATTTCTGAAAAGATCAGCCAGCCCTGAGAAAGTAAAAAGAAACTCAAAATAACCCAACTTTGATTTTGCTGGCATGCGCTGGGGCAGAGAGAACTTTCAACAGCTTTTAAGAGTCTGTTATTCTATCCGACAACAAAGAACATTCCTAAAATCCCCGCTGTGCCTATTTCTTGACTTTCCCTACCCCAATCTTGAAAATCTCTTAAGATTATGATCTAGCAACTACAAATGAATAAAACCAGGAAAAAGATCAACAGAATAAAACTAAATATAAGAATTCCAGCCAACCAGAACATAGTGGCTATTTCCTATTATAGAATAAAACTTGTTCTTTGAGACAGCAATAGAGTAATACATTTTCCCTGCAGAATTTGTTCAAACCAACAATATATTTCTTGAATATTTTTATTCTTCTGATTCAGTTTTATTGGATTTCTATTTTGTTTTTCTGAAAATTGCAATCTTTCATCTGGAAATGAAAGAATTATCTACATTTTTTCCTCTCAACTCCAACACAGAGCTTTGGGTCTAGGACAACTCGCTCCGGCCAACTTGCCATAGCCAATGCACCATGGAACAATTGTTGTGACCAACTCGTCATAGGAGAATTGCAGTGCCCTTGTCTTTAGGTTTGAATCTTTGATTGATTCTCGTCATGCTGCTCCCTACCTAGTAGGTTGGACGGTCATCACTGGTCCTCACCCATCCCTAAATCTCTCATGTGCTGGCTCCAAGCGCCATACCCCGGTAAACCGCTTCAGCTAGCGGGCTAAACCACATGAGGGGATGATGTTGACACTGCATCATTGGGCGGAAGAACCACTTCGGTGGTCAACGGCCAGGGCGGATGAGACTTGACACAAGTTCAACGGCCATGTGTCCGGGGCCAAGGCGATTCCTCAAGTTACGAGGACTTTCGGCTGTGGCTAACGGTCTGGAGAGGGTTGGGCACCGCCAGATCTTCTTGCCCAAGATACGCCATGTTGAAGACAACTACCATCAACCCCATACCGGCTCGGTCGTCGCCCGGGTTAACAAGGACCGCGCTAGCCGCTATTCACCAGGGCAGAGGCGATAAGTATGCTACTGGTGCCACAAGATCAAGGCTTTCTGCCAGAAGTAACATCGTGACTGGCACCTGGAACGTTAGGACACTACGTGAGGATGGGAAACTGGCAGAATTGATTTACGAGATGAAAAACTACCGCTGGAATTTATTGGGATTATGTGAGGTGCGGTGGAAGAACATAGGGGAGCTGACAACCTTTGAAGGACACAAATTGTATTACAGTGGGAAAGACGACCGATACAAACAAGGCGTAGGTTTCCTAGTCCACAAAGATACCGTGGGCACAGTCATGGAGTGTCGCCCTGTCTCTAGCCGACTGATCACCATCCGCCTGAAGGCATCACCGTTCAATATCACCATCATCCAAGTCTATGCCCCAACAACAGAATACAGTGATGACGATGTGGAGGACTTCTACAACCTACTCCAAGCAACCATCGATGAAAAACCCAAAAAAGACATCTTAGTAGTGCAAGGTGACTGGAACGCAAAAATAGGAGAGAACACTCGAACAAATTGGCCGGGTACCTATGGAACATCCTGCAACTCTGTCACAAACGAACGCGGTCTCCGGCTACTAGAATTTACTGCTACCATCAACCTGGTCATTGCGAACACTTTTGGTAATCACAAACCTTCAAGAATATGGACTTGGAACCACCCAGATGGCCATACACGAAACCAGATCGACTACATTCTGATCCAAAAGCGATTTCGCTCAGGAGTAAAAACTGCACTTACACGCAGCTTCCCACGGGCAGATATAGGAAGTGACCATGCTTTAGTGCTGATGACTTTCAAACTGCGCCTGAAGAAGATCAACAAGCCCAAGTTCACACGACTACGTTTCAACCTCGAAAAACTGAAAGACCCGGCAGTAAGAGAAGAATTCCAAGCAATGATTGGAGGGAAGTTCGCTCCTCTGGCGGTCCTAGATGATGACGTGGACCTCGAGACAACAGTCAGCTCTTTCAACATAGCAGTGATAGAGACCGCTAATGAGGTCCTGGGGAAACACCAACGTCCCAAAAAACCGTGGGTCACAAGTGAACTCCTAGGTCTATGTAACAAAAGACGGGAACTAAAGAAAAAGAAAAGCGATCCAGATGGAGCTCAGAAGTGCAGGGAAGCTAACAACAAAGTAAAAAAGGGGATGAAAAAGGCAAAGGAAAATTGGATAGAGGACCAGTGTAAAGACATCGAGGAAAACTTGAAGAGAAATAACACCAAGAAAGCATACCAAATGGTTAAAAGCCTCACCACACAGAAACAAGGGAGACCCTTGAGCATACAGAGCAAATCAGGCAAAACACTCACTGGGGAAAGAGAGGTGATGGACAGATGGACAGAATACTGCGCTGAATTGTACAACCATCAGCACAATGGAGACACTACAGTATTGCAGGGCCCACGGACAAGTCCAGATGATGCCTGCCATCCAATACTACGTGAGGAAGTCGAAGCAGCAATAAAGGCACTTAAACAAGGGAAGTCAGCGGGAATTGACAACATACCTGCAGAACTGATTCAGGAAGGAGGAGAGGCAGTGATCACCATCCTCACTGTCATCTGCAACAAGATCTGGACCACTGGAGTATGGCCAGTCCCCTGGACTCAATCATTAATCATAACCCTGCCCAAGAAGGGGAATCTTCAGATGTGCCAGAATTATCGTACCATCAGCTTAATCAGCCACCCAAGCAAAGTCATGCTAAAAATCATTCTTAACAGACTGAAACCACAAGCAGAGACTATCATTGCAGAAGAACAAGCGGGTTTCAGAGCAGGACGGAGCACTATTGAGCAAATATTCAACTTGAGAGTGATCTGTGAGAAATATCTCCAACACCAACAGGACTTATACCACGTTTTCGTTGATTTCAAAAAGGCTTTCGACAGGGTGTGGCATGCAGCCTTGTGGTCTACCATGAGGAAATATAACATCAACGATAACCTTGTCAGAGTGATAGAACAACTTTATGAGAAAACCACAAGCGCCGTCCTCCTGAACGGCAGCAAAGGTAACTGGTTCCGGATGAGTGTAGGAGTGCGTCAAGGATGTTTGCTTTCCCCCACACTGTTTAATGTATTCCTCGAACGGATCATGGAAGATGCCTTGGAAGATCACGAAGGCACAGTTTCCATCGGTGGTAGAACCATCACCAACCTGTGATTCGCAGATGACATCGATGGCCTGGCAGGAAATGAGGATGAACTATTGAGCCTTGTCCAACACTTAGATAAAGCGGCTTCAGCGTACGGCATGGAGATCAATGCCGAGAAAACCAAGCTGATGACGAACAGTACCCAAGGTATCTCCTCAAACATCAGAGTCAGCGGAACACCCCTAGAGACAGTAAAAAATTTCAAATATCTTGGGTCCATCATTTCCGATGAAGGCTCAAAACCAGAAGTAATGGCAAGGATAGCACAAACAACAGCTGCGCTTTCGAAGCTCCAAACTATTTGGAAAGATAAGAACATCAGTCTGCGCTCAAGGATCCACCTAATGCGCTCCCTCGCAATATCAATCTTTTTATATGCCTGCGAAACCTGGACACTTAATGCGGATTTACAAAGAAGAATCCTTGCAACAGAAATGAGATGCTACCGAAAGATCCTTGGCATCCACTACACAGACCATGTGACAAATGAAGAGGTCTTAAATAAAATACAACAGGCAATAGGACCACACGACAACCTTCTTACTGTCGTCAAGAAACGGAAATTGAGATGGTACGGACACGTGTCTCGCTCTACTGGCCTCGCAAAGACCATCATGCAAGGGACGGTAAGAGGAAGCCGCAAACGGGGAAGACAACGAAGGAGATGGGAGGATGATATCCATGATTGGACAGGCTTGAACCTGGCAGCATCCCAGAGAGCAGTGGAGGACAGAGACGGATGGAGAAGCGTGGTGGTTAAATCTTCGCAGGCGCCCCAACGACCTCAAAAGAGGTCACGGGATAGGTGAGGTGAGGTGAGGTGTCTTTAGGTTTGAATCTTCTCAAGTTAGAAGTCCTCAAGGCTGGGGTGAGCCAGAGCATGGAGTCCCAATGGCCCATTGGCCAAGGAATACATTCCATCAGCAAAGCCATGGAGCAAGTGCAACATAACATGCCCAGGTAGTCCCTGTACACATCCAGGCTTAGGGTCCAGTGCATCTGTTGAGTGTAGGCCCTTCGCTTTCAGATGAAATCCAAACTTCTGCTGCTTAAAATTTAAAAAATCACACATTCAAATTTGCTCTCTTGCAATAGGATTTTGGTTTTAACTTTTCTGCCAAAAAAATCCCTTTTTTTTTCTTACGTAAAATTCTGTAAGGAATTTCTTTAAGGAGAATTATATTTATATTATCAATTTTCAGTCTTGTATTAAAATCTTGATGCAAACATGATCCCTTGTTTTCTTCCTGGCAAACTGTATCAAAATATCCCTTGGGTCACTTCTGTTCTAACAAACCTTGAATTTATTCTATATACTTTGTATAGCATTTGTTCTAAGTCTCAAATAGTTCCTTCTCTCTCAATCCCAATACAACCAAATTATCTTGTTCTCTTTCCAACTTTGTCTATTGGTGATCCTCAACCTACAACCATAATCAACCTTGCCCATTATGGTCAAAAATGGTAATGTCTATTAAGCAAGATATCCTCACTTAATGACAAACACATCCTTTCTCTCCCTGATTCAGTTATTAAACAAATATTCCTAGGAGATAAATGATTATCCCTAGGAGGACTAGTGCAGGCACAGGCTGTCTCCCCAGGGCTCCTAAGGGCTCCCCCACTCTGAGACACCCTTATTCTATTTCCCATCCCTCAGGGTCCATACAATCATTGGGCCTGCTTTTTCCCTCCTCCAGGCCTTTCCCCTCCCACCAATCCCGGCAGGGCTTGGGTCTCCTCCATACACTCCATCACCCATCATGGACTTAAGTTTTGAAGATCTCTGGGACTCCAGAAGTTTCCTCAGGGCCGCACAGACTACATTAGGAAAACAAAATGGAATGTCCGTCCTTTGGAAGCAGCCACCATTTCAGCATAATTGCAAAGAACTGTGAACACACTAAAATGGCAGCTGCTTCTGGGAGGCAACTGCATGGCCCAGGGATGAATGGGCTACCCTCCTTCTCAAGCATGATGTCCAGAGATATTCCACGGTGTGCTGTGGGTGATAGGTGGGTGGGGATTAAGCTCAAATCCTGCAGGGACCCAATGGGGTGGGATGGGGGAGAGGGGGAGCACCTGCAGTCAGTCGTAAAGGCGAATGACCATGAGGATGCTGCAGTGGCCATAACTTTAAAATGGGGTTAAATGTAGAAGTGCCAAAGTGATGGGCATGACTCCACTTAGCGATGTGACATCCCTACATTGGCTGCCAGTTTACATGTGGATACCATTCTAAAGCTTATTATGATGCATAAAACCCGACATGGCATAAGTCTGGCTTTTGAAGGACTATCTCCTCCAGTATCTATTGACTGGTCAATCCAATATGATTGGCATGTTCCATATTACTTCAATTATGGAGCACCATCTACAGGAATCCCAAAGGAGTGCATTCTCTATTGCGGTACCAGGTCTCTATCATGAGGTTTTCTTTGAAATCCTGACTCTTTAATGGTCCAAAAAGCCTTAAAAACTTGATTCTTTTATGAACATTCTTTGTACCACATTGTATAGTTTTCTGTATGTATAGTTACATTGTCTGGAACTTTGAACCTTTCCATGCTGTACATATAAAAATAACTATAATGCTAGCTGTTTATTCTTGTTTTTCCTTTTATCAACCAACTAAATTCAATATCATTATTGCCATTATAGTCTTTTGGGACATAAGACATTTTGTTTTGATATATCATCTGATTTGTGATATTTTTTTCTATGAGTTTTATTATTTTAGTATTTCATGTTATATGTCTGTTTGGCATGGATTGGATTTCTAAATACTGTCAACAAACAAGGTTTCCTTAAGTTTTGACTCTCTGCTATATCACTTCATACTGCCCATATTGATTCATTTACACAAATCATGACTCTTTGTCCTAAGATATTTGTTTTTTAATTTCCTTCACTCATTCTTCCTTGTGAGCAGTGCTGATTTAGGGCTACAATCTGTATTAATAAGCAGGTGCAGGTCATTTGAGGCAAATTCCATTAAAAATAATCAGATGGGTAGAATTTTACCACAGTCTTATTAAAGCCATTTGACTGTCCATCTCAGACCTAATCTACCTTTATTTTGAACATAAACTTCCTAAGCACATAAAAACATTTTATTTTACATAGTCATTTAACTTTAAAAAAATCCTTTACAAACTCTCTATTCAGCTTTCCAGATTTCTTTGACAGAAAAATATTAAAATACCTAAGTCTTAAATCTTAGCATTTTCATATTTATCTCCTCTAAAATGGAGTTTTAGCAGATAACCAATGAAATCCAAACTGTTCCTCTTCATCAATCTACTTATTTAAACAATAGTAAAGCCAAAGAAAACATATTAGCCATGAATGAAAAATATGTATAGATTTTCTTTTTATGTATCTTTTTTCTATTGTAGTGGGTATCCAACAAAATTCACAGAAACACACTAAAAATAAGCACATGTTGTTTTTGAATCGAAAAATACATTTCCCCCCAAACAGAATGCAAACTTGCAGCCCAATTGCTCCATCTAGTGATTGCTAGCTTTCACAACACCAATCTCTGTAGTACCAAAGCAGCTTATCTCTGGAAAATACTGTATTTGACATCATTGAATGTCCCAAAGGTATTTTTTTTCCAAGAGGTAACTGGGTTTTCTTATTTTTCTTTGAAGATGTTTCACTTCTCATCCAAGAAGCTTCTTCAGCTCTGACTCAGTCAGAAGCTCTGGGACAACATAGACATTTAGGCATCATTGAATGCCTATTTTAAATGTAAATCTTTATCAGGGATTGGGGGTGGGGTGGAGGTCAGGGATTATGTACTAGATCTTTCCAAAACTCATTTAAATCTACCCTTAGAATCCTAACAAAAAAAACGGTCTAACTATTAGTATCTATGGGCTAACTATTAGCATCTAAATGCAGGTTCTGATTTTAAGCTTTATGGCTTGGTGGTGTATTACCTGCAACAATGGAATCTCTCCTCTTGAATCTGCTCAAGCACTCTCATTGTGCCAAGTAAATCAGAAGGCTGGCCCCCATTTGGGGGACATTGTGGAGGCAAAAGACACCAGTATTTTTGTGGCATTTCCTTATATTGCATAATATTTTTTTATTATTATTCATGATTATGTTATTGTCTTTTTTGTGAGTCACTAAGGGTCTGCTTATTATTGTAGAGGAATATGACTCTGATAGATAGATGGATGGATGGATGGATGGATGGATGGATGGATGGATGGATGGATAGATACAGCATAGAGTAATATTTATTTTACACATTTATCTGACCAACAAACTCAAGCATTGCTTCTCTAAATGGCTTACAATAATAATAAAAAAGCACAAACCAATCAACAATTCAAACAAAATAAAAGTACAGATAATCAGGAATTCACAATTGGGAAGAAAAATGACCAGAGGAAAACAAGAAAAGTCAGAATGCAGGAGCTTGCTGTGTTTCTCTGTTAAAACCAGAGAAACCAGAGGACGACAATTGGGCCTTCTGGTATTCAATACAAGAAAAGGATGGAAGATGCACTTGGTCTGGCTGGCTCAGAGGGATGAAGCATGAGAAATAGATAACTAACAGCCAGGATTGGAAAAAGGAAATTGTTCCTGAAGATCAATTCAATCAAAGATCATACAAAAAGAAGCTGTCTAAAAGGAATAACAAGTAAAAGTAGCCCAAGGAGTGAGGAAAAGAATATAAAATTTCTGAATGTTAAGTAAATTGTAACTCAAAAACATGCTTAAGTTTAATCAAAGCTATATTTCTATTAAGCAGTGTCACAGTTGGGATCAAGACAAAATGGCTTGACAGTGAAGATCTCCAAGATAAGAATGATTCAGGGCCAAGAGCATAACAACAGAGATATATTGTGGGATAATAGAATTACATCCATATCAGGATGAAGAAAGAATAGGATTTCTGATTGGAATAATTTCACTCTGTGTTCCTTCAGTTTGTAGTGAGGAAAAATAAATCTGAGATTTTCTGCCACTGTGAACAGCAGGTAGGCAGAAGAAAAATCTGGTTTTGATTGAAGAGACAGAAGCTTCAAGTATTCCTCTTATATGCCATATTGTCAGTTCACATCCACCCCCAACTACTTATTTTATTAATATAAGCAAAGATCACATCTAACTCAGCTTTCAAGAGCTGTCCTAGATTTGATTCTAGAACTAAAAAAGCCAGTTTGAATTCCTTTGATGTTTCTGAAGGAATTTTTATTGATTTTATGGAACATGAAACATAGAATATCATCAGAAGCAGCATTCCTAGACTAAGTAATAAACTTTGAAGAAGATATGTATTTCCTAAACTCAAAGGCAATTTGCAACTTACTCTAGATAATAGATTAAAACAGAAAGCTCTGATCAGTGTTCTGTATGCTTTATAGCAAGATAGAAGAAAGATCCCACCTATTTTTTAAATGAACATAAAGGTAGTCCTCAACTTAAAACAGTTAATTTAGTGACTATTCAGAATTACAATAAAGTGACTTATGACCATTTTTCACCCTTACAATCATTGCAGTACCCAATGGTCATTTGATCAAAATTCAGACTCTTGGCAATTGACTCATCATATTTATGATGGCTGCAATGCCCTGGTCACATAATCACTTTTTGTGACCTTCTGACAAGCAAAGTCAATGGGGAAGCCAGATTCACTTTGTTGTATTACTAATTTAACAACTGCAGTGATTCACTTAGCAACTGTGGCAAGAAAAGAAAGTCTACCTGCACAAAAGTTTAATAAGATTTTAAGATTTAAATGTTATGTGTTTCTTGTGAAATTTGTGATTTAAAAACATTAAGTATTTTTTTAAAATAAATTTAATGCTTCTCTTTGTCTTTTTCTTTAGAAGACGACTTGATAGCAGTATTCCAGTATTTGAGAGGCTGCCACGAAGAGGGAGGTCAACTTATTTTCCTAAGCACCGAGGGCAAGGAAGAACTAGAGCATACAAAACATTTGCTAGACCAATCCTCGAATACAGCTCATCAGTCTGGAACCTACATTACATATCTGATATTGAGAAAGTCCAGAAATATTTCACAAGAAGAGTTCTCCACTCCTCTACTCGTTGCAGAATACCTTATGCCACCAGACTTGAAATTCTAGACCTAGAAAACCTAGGACGATGACGCCTTCGGTCCGATCTAAGTACAGTATATAAAATCATATATTGCAATGTCCTACTTGTCAATGAATACTTCAGCTTCAACCATAACAACACAAGAGCAAACAATAGAGACAAGCTCAAGGTGAATTGCACCAAACATGATTGCAGGAAATACGACTTCAGCAACAGAGTGGTCCATGTCTGGAATACTCAACCTGACTCTGTGGTTTTTTTCCCCAAACCCCCAAAACTTTAACCTTAGACTGTCTACTATTGACCTCACCCCTTTCCTAAGAGGTCTGTGGCGGTGTGAATGAGCGCACCAATGTGCCTACCATGCCTGTCATATTGTTTCTTTTATATTTTTTTTTATTTTTCTTATATGTATGCATGTATTCATAACTATGTTTTTACTTATACCTATTATCTTGTAAGCAATTGACAAATAAATAAATAAACAAACAAACAAACAAACAATGGATGGAAACTAATCAAGGAGAGAAGCAACCTGGAATTAAGGAGAAGCTTCCTAATAGTGAGGACCAATGAAAAAGCATGCCGTCCAAAGTTGTGTGGGCGCTTCATCATTGGAGGTTTTTAAGAAGAGACTGGATAGCCACTTATCTGAAATGGTATAGGGCAATGGTCACCAACCGGTGGACTGCAAAAATTTTTTGGTGGCCCATGGAGAAATGTCATCCCCAGAGCACCCCCCCAAAGCAATTAATCCAGGCTGTGTGGGAACACAAGGCTGTGCCACCCACATGGCCCGTGGGAACCCTCCCCACCCACTCACTCCTTACCTGGCAAACTTGCCTGTTAAGTTGCTATTTTTATTTTATTTTTTCGCTTTTTTTTTTTCAACCATTAGCTGTTTTGCTGTGTCTGGAGATTTAGATTACCTAGAAAGCAGGAAATCGTTGGATTTCTTGCTTTCTAGCTAATTTTTAGATTTTCAGCTCTGCTTTTAAAAAGAGCTGAACCTCCCTTAGGACTGAAACAGTGCAGACTCAGACAGCCAAGGGCAAAAACACCTGTGATTCTGTGAACAACTCAATCTGCCTGCCTGCTTTGCCTGATTTTGGGTAAAAGTTGTTTTATATAAGAAATTCAATATTTACATACATGGTGTATTGGGAGTTAATTTTGTGAGTTTGCTTGCAAGCAAATTTTATGTGACAGACATAGGTAGCCAATGGCAGAAAGATAGATCTGTGATTCTGTGAGCAACTCAATCTGCCTGCATGCTTTCTTTGCTTGGGTAAAAGTTGCTTTTTTATTTAAAAAAAATTCAATATTTACATAAATATAATATTTACATACAAGCCATGCCCAGCCAGTCACATGACCAAGCCATGCCCACAAATTAGGACACACCCAAGAACCAGTTAAAAAATTTGAATCCCACCCCTGCCTCTGTGTGTTTGTTTATGTGTGTGTGAGAGAGAGGTTAAATCAGATCTCTCTCTCTCTCTCTCCCACCAGTCAGCAAGCTACCCTCAGTCAAAATTCATATTAGTGGTCCCCGGGATTTAAAATTATGAGTTTATGGTCCCTGAAGTTCAAAAGATTAGCAATCCCTGCTATAAGGTCTCCTGCTTGAGCAGGGGGTTGTACTAGAGGGCCTCCAAAGTCCCTTCCAGCTCTGTTCTGATTGACTGATTAGAAGATATTGAAGTGTCCTTAGAACTTCCGAACTAGAAAAATCTTAAGAATTATATTTCAGAGAATTTTTAAAGAAAAGCATCCATGTATATTTTAAAATATCTTAATTATTTATATTCCCTTTTTCACTCAATTACATATAAAAATTGCCAGTGGCTTCTACCCAGTAAAAGAAGTCAGAAGTGCCCTGTGGCAATTAAATCTGAATGTTCCTTTTGGCAGGAAGAACAGGGAGCAAGCTCCCTGTTGCTCTTCTTCCTCTGGTGGAATATAATGGCCCAACATGGTCTTTTCTTTGTCAAAATGTAATAAAAGAATGGTCCTTGATTTTTGTTTTAATCATGCCTGCTAGAGATATTTTGCTAGATGTTTTAATAGTACTGAACAAAGATTACACAGTATTCTGCAGATGATTATGTATGATTTCCAACAGCAATAATCAAGATTAGATATCAGGACAAATAGAAAGGATTTTCTAGCTTTCTAGGTGTATCTAATCTAAAATGCACATAAATGCTCTGAAAGTAATAAATATCACACAATATCGAAGAATCTGATCTCATCAAATGAATTTTCCACATTTTTCATATATTTATTTGGAGAACATTGACTTTTGCAGCTGTAACTGGCTTGTAAAATGAGAGCATTAACTTCCTCTTAATATTATGATGCACAAGGAGAATTATGTACCAATAGCAAAGAATATGCGTCAGAACTGGCAAGCATTGACTACATGAAGTGTGCAAGCATTTTATCCCAATATAGAAAAGTAATGCATCTCCCTCTGTGTTGCTTGTGGTAACTTTGGCAGTCTATGGAATAATGGTAATTGCTTGTTACTGTGGAAACTAGACCTCCAGAAATATCACTAATGAGCCAGCGGGATTGGGGGAGAAATAGAAGTATGCAATCTACTGAAAAAAGTCAATGTTACGGCAGAAAGGAGTTGGAGGACAGACTTAAATATAATGAAAATATGTATGGACTTTACCCCAACAGTTTGATAGTATGTTCAGAATAAGTTTATTTAAAGTTGTTCATTCCATAAAAATTCTGGAAATTATAGCACAAAATAACAATGAAGCGATATACTCTAGTACAAGATTTGATGTTTCAAAAAGTCTCCAAAAAGTTGTTTCATTAAGTGATTTGATAATATTAACCAGTGGTGGAATTCACCATTTACTAACGGTTCTGTGGGCATGGCTTGGTGGGCATGGTGTGGCTTGGTGGGTGTGGCAGGGAAAGGATACTGTAACATCTGCATTCCCACCCCATTCCAGGGGAAAGATACTGTAAAATCCCCATTCCCTCCCCATCCCACTAACCTGTTTTCCAGCTCCATTCTCCTAGCTGATCAGCTGGGACTCAAGAGGCAGAGAATAGATGGGGGCGTGGCCAGTCAGAGTTGGTATTCTGAACAACTCAAAAATTCCGCTACAGGTTCTCTGAACTACTCAAAATTTCTGCTCTCCAGAACTGGTCAGAACCTGCTGAATACTACCTCTGATAGCGACATATTTTTGTTTTCCATAATGGTTGACTGTTCAACCTTGTTCCAGTTCCTTCACCAATTTACGTATTCAACCTCAATATCTTCCATATCAACTTATTTCTTAACAAATTTGATGTACTCATTATGTTGATTTTTGTTGTGCACCAAATGTTGTATTACGTGTTTGTAATCTCTTTTAATTGTAAATTGTATTGGATTTTCTTCTTTCTTTTTCTCCTGGTCTCTAATCAGGAGCAAAAATAAATAAACAAGATAAATACACAACTAGAAGTCATATTTAACTGGGCTGGAGATGAGTAAAAGACCATTCTTGTCCATTCTTTTCATCCATAAATTGGTTGTGGCAATACTTACAATAATAACCTGGCAATGCAGATATGCCCTCAGTCTAAAGATAGAAAAATTATCAAAAATTACAAATGTGAGAATGAGCAAACACTTAAAATAATGTAGCAAATGAAATGGCTTCCCACACCTTGGCAACAAAATGCTGTTTGAAATTGTTTAATACTTTTCATATATCTGAAAATCGGATCTCTTTCCTTTAAGGAGTTTTTCATCTCTGAGGTTTTTTGCAGCACTATTTGGAAATAGTAACATAAATATCTAACATAAATATCTGAAACATAACTCAACCTAAAACATAAAAATACAATCATATTGTTCAGCCATGTCCCTAGAATTGTTTCATTGAGTACACAAAGAAAATTTCAGCAACCCCAAATTTTACAAAGAAAAGGAGAAATAATTTTGAGGGGAGCAGAGAGAGAAAAATGTAAGCATTAAAAAAATTAAAAGTTAATAAGCATTTGGTATTTTCATGTGGCATTTCATATTGATTTAACTGTTTGTGGGAAGGATAGAAACTGAGTGAGGAGAGAATGAAATGACTATTATGCAGGTGTATGATCTTCTCATTTAGGATAGCTGAAAAATAAGTAATAAAAATAAAATTTGCCAAATATTTTATCAATACAGGTAGTCCTTACTTATTACTGGCAATAGAGACCGACAACTCCATTACTAAGTGACAATTTCATTAAGTCTGATGCTACATGAGAATGTTGACCTACAATGACAGTTGTAACTGCAGTTAAGCAAATCACTGTAGATTATGAAGCACAATGTTACATGACTCTAACTTGCAAATTTCTGACGGTATCCCCACTGACTTTGTCATAAGCCATTTATGAAGGTCGCAAATGGCAATCAAAAGACACTCTGACTATTGTAAATTCAAATTCATGATCACACGACTGCAGGGAAGCTGCAAAGATTAAAACTTTGATTAAAACTTTGAGGACAAGTTGTAAGTCATATTTTTCAGGGCTGCTGTAATTTCAAATAGTTACTGAATGAGGAATACCTATAAATGCTGCCACTTTCTAATGTATTTTTGATTCAAATTTTTTAAGAAGGAATAATATATTTTTATTTTATTTTGTTCATCTGTTCATTATTATTTCAATATAAATCTCAGCAAACTCTCATGACTATAGACATGATAAAGAAACATTAAATAAATAACCAAACAAATAGTAAATTAACTGTAAAAAAACTAAAGTTCAACTCCTGTAAATTACTTGAACACTACTGGCAGCCTACTTCATCCTGCAGTATGTAATATTTGACCATATCAAACACTGGAAATATTGTATCAGTCCACTTACTGTTTAGTAACTGAAAATCTACTATCAAGGGTCAATGAGGTATAGATAGAGAACTGAGGTTTCCTCTATATTCCATGTTGTGAATGAATAATGCCAAATAAAGTTATCTTGAGCTTGACGTCAAGTGCAGGGTTCTGGCCCTGCACTTCTGATTGGCTGTTAATGGCAGGATCGGATTGGTCCGTTCAGGAGCATCTGATTGGCCATTAACAGGCCATTCTCATTGGTTAACGGAGCTAGCGCTCCAGGATTGCTATTGGTTGAATAGTTCATAAGTTGCCTATATAAGGAAGACTATAGCAGCCCTCCAGTTGGAGCTGTCACACCATGTAAATAAAGAGTTTGAAGTTCACTGTTTCTACTGGCTCATCTCCATTATTCGCACCCATGCTCCAGACTTAACATTCCATCTTGTTTTTTCTCTTTCTTCCTTCTTTTTCTCTGAGATTGCTAGATCTTATGCTTCTTCTTTCCTCCCAATTCACATGCATCCGGACTCTCTGCTTGAAAATAGCCAGCTAGGAAGTAACTTTTTTCTATTCTGTGTCTTCCCATCACTCATTTCCTGTGAGAAATCTACAAAGAACTGCTTCACTAGTCAGTTTATTAAGTTTAAATTCCCATTTTCCTAGAACATATTGAAATTGCTTCCTCTGGCAGGGTTGTGGGCCCAAAGCAATGTGAACAATTCTGTGAAATACAGAGCTCATTATTTTTCAAAATGGAGATAGTAAAGTAGTAAAATTTCACCTTGTGGAAAAGTTGGAAGGATCATCATTTTTCCCATGTCTGTCAAAATGAAAATACATTTTGAAGTCCCCAAATGAATTCATGGATGGAGGGCATGATTCAAAAGACTGGGATATTGCAAATAATAGAGCAGCAGAAATGATTTTATTTATTTTTATTTATTTGTCAAGCAATTATAAGATAACAGGTATAAGTGTGTGATCAAGTCCTTCCTTATATATGTTAAGAGTTGGATCTCACTAAGAACACTGATAAAATAATAGTTTCATAAGTACATTTTAAGGGCTGTGCAATGATCAGGTGAAGAGAAATTTGCATATGAATAAAATCTGTGAAATGGGTAGGCAAGCTGAAGAGGAAAACATGAGAATGAAACCTGAAAATATTGCCCTGGTCCTATATTTACTTCCAAAAAATGTATGATTTTTGTTGTTATTCATACACAAGGAAAAATGGAACAGATCTTAACTCTATAATGAATCATCTAGAAGACTTTGATTTGAATTATTCTGAGAGAGAAAAGTCAAACTTCCTCCGTATCTAGCTTACAAAGCCCAGCATAGGGAAAGGTGATGCCTTAGTTGTAATAGCCTGTGTCATTTGCAAGACCAGGGCAAAATAAACAAATAAACAAGCAGCTCTCCTACATCCAAAACAATAGGCGTCATCCCAGCACAGCAAAAGAATGGCAGAAAACAGAATGCAAAAAAAATGCCAAAAGAGTTAAATACAAATATTTCCAGACTTAATTTTCTCAATTGAAAGATGGCATTTGTATAGATTTCAAGCTACAAATATTTTTATTAAACAAAGATAAAGATTTCTCAAATTAGACAGCAATTGGAAATTAATTTATCAGTCAAAAACAAACCTTCAGTAGGTAGAGGATCAGTGAAATTATCTTGTGTCCTCAGTAAAGAAGAGGAAATCAATTTAACTTGAAAATGCTTTATATATATTTAGAACCAAATCCCTTTCAACAAATTATATAACAGAAAGGATGTGAAATATGCAATGATATTGTGTGCCACCCAGAGTCACTCTTGGGGGAGATGGGGAGCTGTATAAATTTGAAATAGAGATAAAGAACCACTTAAACAGACACTTACAACAAACACTGCTGAGGTGTAACATGGACATTCAGAAGCGTGCTCATAAATGCCTGTGCCATTGCATTCTGGACCAATTAAAATTCCAAATGGTCTTCAGGAAGAGTGCTATGTAGACTTCTATTGCAATAATATCTAAATATAGATATTAGATATCAATAGATATGAGCAGTACCTCCCAGTCTAGGCAATGATGCAAACAGTGCCCAAAATAAATTTGTGCAAAGGCCTTCCTGGAACAAGAGCTACTACTTACTCTTGGTAACAACTGTGCTGCAAATGTCAGCTCCACCAGTGGGGTAATTAATCACTGAGGTGGACTAATCAATAGGTCCAGAGACAGAGAGTATCATAGGGCAATCAGAAAATGAAATGACTGGAACAGATCATGTTGCAAACATAAAACCAGATCCTGCGCATGGCCATTCTTATGTACTGGACTCTCAATTAGCTGGATCAAATTCATGGCCAATAACTTCGAAGTTAACCCAGATTCCATCTGTTACTTCAAAATTCAGTATTTGAAATATTTGGCACAGAAAAATGAGACACAGAAATTCATATGCAGTTCACAAATTAGTTTAGTAAAAGGACTCCTAATCTAGTTAAGTGTTAGTCAAAGCCAAATCCCTTTCAACAAATTATATAACACAGAAAGGATGTGAAATATGCAATGATATTGTGTGCCATCCAGAATCACTCTTGGGGGAGATGGGGAGCTGTATAAATTTGAAATAGAGATAATAATGAGAATTACTGTACAACCACCTACACATTCAAAGAAGAGAGTCAAGTACTAGAGAAATTAATTCAAGAACATGTGGCTTCAGTGAACAAACTTCAGGTGTTTGGAAAAGTACCTGAAGTCAGACCATTATGCTGTATGACCCAGAATTGAATAATATAGCAAAAAGGAAAAACTGCTCTGTGAGAAAGATGTTATACATGCTCCAAAACATGTTATTAGCGAGTGAATATTGGAGAGAAGTAGCCTACCTGAAAAAATAGGATCCCAACCAAGCATCCACAAACACAACACCATATGAGGTGTGACAGGGAAGGAAACCCAACCTCAGGCCTATTAGAATGTAGTGCATTCTAGTGGTACAACATCAAGTTGATGTACTTAACTTTTCCAGAACTAAATAGAAGACTATATCTAGCACAAAGAACAAGCATTAAGCATTAAGGATAGTAATCAAACTATACAGTAATATAGAGAGAACATCATATTTATGCCATTTTTTATAACAAAAATGTAATTATTATTATTTTGATGGTATAGGTTGTACTTCTTCATATCTCTACAATATTCAGCAGATACAAGTGAAAGATTTCAAATATTTAAAAAAATATTATCAAAAGATTTCAAAAAAATTGCAACTTTATTCAATTTTGAGAAGAAATCTATAGGCCTGTTCTGTTCAATGGATCAAAAGTTATTTTGTAATAAAAGAAAAGTTAGTATTTGAACTTCTACTTAAATATACACATAAACCCACTGCCCTTTATTTGGTTTCTGTCCAAAAATTTAAAAATAAACATTTGAGAGATAATTCTATAGGCAGCAGCCACAAAACACCCACAAATTCTAACAGGTTACTATGGTGACCGTTCCGTGCATGGGTAGAAGATAACTGTTCTCTGTAGAAAGCTGCATTTTAAGACAAAAAGCAAACATTAACTAGCAGTTTATTATCAATTTTTGCCAAATACACTTTCTATATAAATGACTATTGCTAGATAAAATGAATTACTCGGTTTGTCTGGCTAATTAAGTTCTATTTCAAGTTTATTTAAGTTTCAAATTCTATCCGTCACTGAGAACAGTTTTGGTAGGATATTTGATTGTCCATCTAACAGCACCAATTACCAATTCATAATTATCGGCTCTTCAGTAGAGAAATGTAAATATATAATGGCCTTAGCAAAATGTGTAATATAATAAGGTAAAGATTCCCCTTGCATATATGTGCTATTTGTTTCCAGCTCTAGGGCGAGGTGCTCATCTCTGTTACAAAGTCAAAGAGCCAGAATGGTCCAAAGACGTCTCCATGATCATGTGGCTGGCATGACTAAACACCAAAGGCGGACGGAACTCTGTTACCTTCCCACCAAAGTAGTTCCTATTTTTCTATTTACATTTTTATGTACTTTCGAACTGCTAGGTTGGCAGAAGCTAGGACAAGTAATGGGAGCTCACTCCATTACACAGTGCTCCGGATTCAAACCACCAAACTGCCAATCTTTCTGATTGACAAGCTCAGCATCTTAACCACTGAGCCACCATGTTAGCAGAAAGTGTAATGTAATACTATATATGACTATTACAATTTACATATATAATAACTAATGAAAGACTGCAATGCATGTTCTTCCACCCCTGCAACCTACTTCATGTGAATTCACAGGTAATAGTGATGGATTAAATCAGTATTTTCCTGTCCATTTTGCAATCTGAATCCTGCATGGGAAAAGTTCTGTGTAGAGTTTTCCCACTAAATAAATTCTACTCAATCATAAATGGAGTACAGTTGAGTCAGCAGGCAATTTCACAATCATATAAGGCACGGCATGTTATCTATTGGCAAGGGCATGCTAGGCTCAATCCTCAACAGGTGTAAAGTGTCATATCTCAGATCAACAGATTGATTCCTCAACTATTCAAAGCAAATATTGTTATGCAGAAAGCAAACACACACACAAACTGATTTTTTCTCTGTTAAAGTAGCTTAGCAAGCTTCCTTTTTCCCTAAGTATTTCCTACTCAACCATATCATAGTATTACACATCAATTCCTTTTGGAGCAATGTTCCCTGACACTGAGGTAACAGAAATACCAAATTCAACAACATGGTTTTATCTATCTTGAAGTTGAAGCAGGATAAGCTCTTGGTGGGAGGATAATCCACATTTTAAACACAACACTTTTATAAGAATACAAAAGGGGAAACACCACCGCCAACTCCCTGTTGTTCTTAAAATTACAGAGGAAGCAAAGTCATCAATGCCTGCTTTGTCTCAGTGTGTCAGGAGACTGGAGTATCAAGCAAAAAAAATATATCTGCTTTGCTTTCTCTCTTCTTCACCTGCTAATAAAAAGCTCCCTACTCTAGCATAGCATTTTTCGCCATTACATGATACCAAATATATATTTCCAACATTATAGTTATTGCTACTAAGATAGTGCAATAAGGCTTTTTTGCACTGATCATAAAGAATAGTGAAAATAAACATAAATAGATATTCTGTGATGTCAGTTTACACAATGTAAGTTAATAGCATTTTCCCACAGAAGGGTTATCCATGTATTCTGGAATTGGCACAAAACAATGTCAGCATAGTGTTTATTCTACAGGGAAGGTCACTCTACAATTGATCCATGTCTTAACCTCAAAGTAACCTCCCCTTCTATGTGCCCATAATTGATCTTAAGGCTCTCAGATTTAATTCTGTCTCTCATATTAAGTTATGGAATAATATGCATATCGGCAGCATAAATTACTGCGAATTTATGGGGGGGAAGGTGTCAGATGTGCCCAGATGTCATCATGTCGGACAACGGGCCCCAATTTACCTCGCTGGAATTCAAAAAATTCCTAGTGGAACGGGGAATATGGCACGCACTGACAGCGTCAGCATATCCGGAAGCGAATGGGAGGGTGGAATGAATGGTTCAATTTACGAAAAAAACAATCCAAAAAATTGAACACGGGGAAATCCAAGAAAAAATAAACAAAATGCTTTTTATACAACACACGACAAACAACAATTGCCCGGCAGAACTATTAATGGGGAGGAAATTAAGGTCCCCACTCGACAGGCTGCACCCCACATACAACCCAGAAAAACCCCCAAACTCCTCAAGCAAACACTGAACATTTACACCAGGTGACGCAGTCTACGCGAAGAACCTTACCGGGGATCCACTTTGGGTGCCAGCAACCATAACCCAAGTGACAAGTCCCCGCTCGTACCGGCTGCAAACAACCGATGGACGAGCATGGAAACGACACATCGATCAATTAAGATTGAGAACAACCATGGGAAACACAACCGACACGCAAACAGACACAGACAGACACCCAGAGAGAGAAGGGAACCTACATAACACAAACCAAGAGGGGAGGGAAGACCCCGGGAACCAACCACCAACAGAAAGAAACCAGCAATACTCACCGACAAGCAGCCAGCTCGAAGCCTCACCAGGGAGAAGCAGCCAGGCCAGCTCAACCAGCCCAGAAAGACCAAGCGGGAGCGGCAACAACCGCAGCTCAACCAGCCTGGGTAGACCGGGAGGGAGCTGTGACGAAAAGCCCAGAGAAACCTTCCAGGCGGTTCCATCGATGAGGCAGAGAGCAACACAGAACCCGACCGAACCGGCCAGGAGCCAAGCACCAACTAACCTTCGCAGGTCAAGTTGGCAAGTACGAAGCCCCGCCTACTTATGGGACTACGTTACGTAGGACCAGACCAAGAGGGGAGGGGTGTTCTGTACGGTCATTAACATACTTGTAAATGCCGCGTAGCAATTGGTCAAGCGCATGGCGATCTGATTGGTCGAGCGAGCCGCACTGATTGGCCCGCCGCGAATCCCCCGCGATTGGTGGAAACTAATCGCGGGAGATTTAAAGTGGTGCCATTGGCCGCGGCCACCGCGGCCAAAGGATAAAAGCTGCTGTTTTTCCTTTGAAGCCCGAGCCGATCTCGGGACCAAATAAAGAGCTGAAACTGAGTCACTGGCTCCAAGTCTCCTTTCCCGCGATGGACACGACACCTAACCTCCGCCATTTGAGAGGACTGAACTTATTGCTTCTCAAAGTTACACCCACAAGTTTTTCAAAAGTTCTTCTGAACACCTCAGACGTCCAATGAAGTCCAGAAATGTCTCGTGATTGGACTCAATCAAAAAAAAGAACCTGCATCTCGTCGCCAAATCCCTGGTTTTACGGCTCCTTTCTTATTCCGAATTATGCTGAAATAAGGGATTCTGAGGCTGGCATTGGTTAATTGGTTAATGATGGGCACTCTTTCAGGCACTTAGAGAAAGGGAAGGGGGGACGGGGGGAGGGAGAGAGAGAGGAGGCGTCACTGAAGTTCTCAGACTCCCCCCAACTGTTAGCAGCGCCACCCGTGAGCTGTGGCAGGATTGTCTTGGATCATGTGCAGAGTGCCTTTGCCATTCAACTCGCCCCCATGACTCAAGATTCACACCAAAATTAGGCCTTTCCAACCAGCCCCTGCAAATGTTCAGCCCTCACCAGAGCAATAGAAAGGAGTGGAGGATATTAGGATGTTTAGCTTCACTCCAGCCCTTCTTCAATCCAGTTCCCTCCTGCCCTCCTGTGCCATGGTGACCCTTTCACACTAACCCCACTTCCCCACTGCATTCCCACATGGACTGCTCCTGCATCTCCTTTTGGGAGCCTGCCCGATCTCCCTTCCAAAGCTAGCTGAGGTCTGCTGCCTCCTCTTCCCTCCTCGGTGCCCCCCCCACTTCCTAAACCCACTGCGGCAGCAGGTAAAGGGAGGACAGCTGCCCTGGGACTTTGGCAGAGTGCCCAGAAAAGGTCTGGCCTGGGGAGGGAGGGTGGCAGTGGGAATCCCACAGATACTGAGACCTTCCCTCGCCAGAAGGGCTTGGCTGACCTAGTGCAGGGACAAGGGCTAGCAGGAGTGGTGTGTGTGTGAGAGAGAGAGAGAGGGAGAGAGAGAGAGAGAGAGAGACTCAGCTTGCTTCCCTTCTGCTAAGAAAAGTTTGCAGCTGCTCTCCCACGCACACTCCCCTCACCACAAAGCCATTTCCATCAACCAATGGTAGCTCCCCAAAGGCAGAGTCATGCTTCTACTGGCCAATGGTCATGGCGAGGGGAGTACGCATGGGTGCTCATCCAGAGGCTACTTCTACAGGCCAATAGAAGCGACTGGTGACTCTGCCTTCAGGGAACTTCCAGAGGCAGCCTCGTGGAGAGATGAGTGTGCATGAGGCACTTTAGGTGGGGGTGCGTGTGGGGGAAGAAATTAAGTCACCCCCAAAAAGACATTCTAGCCATTTGGGGGGGGGCTCAAATAAAACCCGGCTTTGAGAAACACGGTAGTTACATAGGTAGTGCCAGTGCACCTCATTAGAAGGAGCAAGGCTGTTTCCTTACAGGTAGCCTCACTGATCTCCATTGCACCTCTCTCAGCCGGCCCTTCGTGTCTTGGATCAGGCAGGACTGGCAACTCATCAGTGCTGATTGGCTGCAGCTGCATCTTCTCTTCAAAATGCACAGCCAGCTGTTCAGCCAGCTTCTCTCTCTCAGATCCTGCCAATTTTTCCTGCTTCACCACAATCACCCACCTCCATTTTTCTTGTTTTGACTCTGCCACAGATCCTTTCATGTTCCCGATGCTCCCCATAGTTCTTCTTGGATGGCTCATCTGAACCAGCAATTGAGGGAGAAATCACACTTGATTACTTCTTGTCATGCCCTTGTTGGAGTCTGATTCTGAGGGGAGATTGAGCAGCTGACAGGGAGTGAGAGTATGGCTCCAGTGGCTGTGGAAGAAATGGGGGAAGGGCACAGTCTGGCTGGGCATTCACCCAGGGTCATCCCCTCTTCATCCTAGGGCATGCAGGGAGGAATGGAGAAGGGAGCAACGTGGCTTACAAGAAGGCCTGATATCTTTCATTAGTTGCAGCTGGGAGAACAGGATATAAGTGGGGCGTTTGCATACAAATCCTTGCTGGAAGCAAAGCGTGCATTATCTTGGTTGAGGCTTGTCTGAGTTTTGGCAACCTCGCAACTGTGGGTGCTGCGTTATCCTTTGAAAGTCTGCAATTTATCATCCTGGCCTGCCATGTTAATTGCTTCAGTGTGGTGTTGTTTTTTTATTTCTAATTATCTTTACTTTGGATTCAGACTGCATTTCTGCCCTTCGTAGATTGTTTTTTGAAGAGTTTATTATCCAGCCGGGGATAATTGTATATTGTGGCCAAGTTGGAGGCATTCAATGGAATTTATTCTACTTTTGTGACTTTATTATTTTTGTGTCATGCCATAGGTCATCACACTTCCATACGTATGACTTCTGATCTACTTTCAATAACTTCAAATATGATGTAGCCAAGACTGTCTGATTTTCAGCATTGCTTCTAGTCTTCTAATAATCTATTTGATTATGGAGCAAGTGAATAGGGAGAGCAGTTTAGCAGGCAGTTTGGCACAGAAATCAAGGAGGAAGTACTTTTTTAGTTATTTTTGAGAGAAGCAAAAAAAGAGACAGAATTGCTCTTATGGTCAACAGGGCTTGTTCCATATTGTTGCTCATCCTGCAGAATTATGCATGACTTTGTCAAGCTTCGAAGCGCACTTATGCTGTTGCAACTATTATCATATCTCAACTTGCCAGTAAGGGAGAGGGGAGAGGAAAATGAAATGTAGGTCTAGACATGGGGAGAGTAAAGCATGGGAATCAAGGACACATCAGCAGATGGAGAAGATTCTCAGAAGTATTTTCTCATAACAATTCTATTGTATTTAATTGGACAATGTAACCTATATCAAGACTGGGAAGGATAATTCTATACTTTAATTATACAGGATTGCAGGGAAATAGCCAGAGCCGGATTTGCCTTAATTGTGCAAAAATGATGGACTCAATAAAGCTTTGCCTAGAAAGATTGGAACGTCTCAATTGTGCTTGCTCAGTTGGGTTCTTCAGTTGGAACTTTGACATACTTAATTGGAAGATGACTGATCTACTGGAAAAAAGACAGAGAACAGGGACACCATCACCATCAGCTTATCAACGAAGATGACAGATTTTTTTAAATGAGTCAAGAAGTGCTTATAGAAAGACAATAGCCTCAAGAAGCCTTTCAGAAGACAGAAAAAAGCAGAAGGAACAAAGAGATAGAGTAATGTATACGCTGAAGCTTTAGAACAGGTTCCAGGGCTTTAACTATATAACATAATTTTTGTTCCGGCTTCTAAGTGTTATATTTCAACTGCTCATGTCTAAAGCCTATGCAAAAAACGGCTATATCTATCACAAACTTTGATTTTGTGCCCACAACCTCCAAAAGTTTCACATTTACAGAGACAAAACAGGCATTTAAAAAAAAATTAAACAGTTAAGAGAAATAATAAAATATACTTCATGGCAAATATACAAAGACTGTCAATCCCACTCAAAAGGTTTCAGAAATCAGATTTTCTAGATTTGCAGCTATCTTGCAAATTGCTTTCTTGAAGAAGCCCCCAAACAAAGTTCCCCCATTTCGTTATACTGTTCATGGTAATGACAATTAAAGTACAGTATATCCTGGTGAAAACGCTCACCTTGCTCCTCTGAGTAAGCACCCATGTTCTCCTTGAATTTGTCAAGATAACCATCAAGAATATGGACTTTGAGGGACATTCTACATCCCATTTTGGCATAATTCTTTATGAGAGCTTGAACCGAATTGCTCATAGTTTTCAGCCTTTTGATTGCCTGGAAACTATGAACCACTGCAACAAAATTTTTCCAAGCCAATTTCTCCATCCTCTTCAGTTTCTTGGATAATTCATCACACTCTTATGATCTTTGTGTTCTGATGAAGATATCAGCTTTAACCTTTGCCTCTGACAACTGTGGAAAGAGATCTTGGAAGTATTTTTTTTTAATTTGGTTTGTCAATTGCTTACAAGATAATAGGTATAAGTAAAAACATAGTTATGAATACATGGATACATATAAGAAAAATAAAAGAAACAATAGGACAGGGATGGTATGCATACACCCCTACAGAACTCTTAGGTGCCAAGTCCTTGTCTAGAGTTGTGACAAATTGTTTGATGAGGCCTAACTTGATGAGTAGTGGTGGCATCAGCTTCTTCCAAAAAGTCCCACTTTATGTTATTCTTTTCTAGAGAGAAATTGTCCATCGTGGCCAGTCCCTTCTGTGACGCTTAACATCAGCTTTCCTAGTAATGACCCCATTTCAAAAGAGAACAAGACAGATTATCAAAGAACAGTTTTTAATTAGGAGACATCATCTTGGCATTAAGTGGTGGAAAGCCAACTCTGAATTTTCCCAGGCTTTCCACCTCAATAAAATCGACAGTTTCACTTTTCCCCCAAACAATAAATCACATTGTCCAATCCGGGCACTGACTGGTTACCTGGCAACTCCTTCCTCCACCTCCAGCCAGCCAGTAGTTGGAATGTCCTTGACCAAGGAATGAACTAGTTTTAGTTATAACCCCCGCCCCCAGCTCCAAGCTTTGACAAGCCCGAAGCCACATGAAAGAATCCCTATTAGAAAACTACAGAAAAGGAAAGAAGAAGAAAAACCCACAGCCAGAACAGCTTCGGGACTGACACTTAGTGTCCTCACTGTCCTAGAGACAAAGAAAACAAGGAAACTTCATGAAACCATCTTGGAGGCACATCAGAAATGACACCATTTTGAAGTCTCCGATGTCATAGTCATCATACTTCAAGGCGCTCATATTCAACATCTTGACATTGACGTAGTCCTCTTTGAGGTGCACAAAGTTAGCCATAGGCAGAGACAATACTTGTTCCCATTATGAAGTAGCACAACTCTGAAGCTGCTGGATAAATTGTCTATGAATAGGCGCTATTCACTTGGGGCTATTGGTGATTCCTAGAGCTTCAAATAGACCACGTTGTTGCAGAAGCCCATCTTGCTGACTGAAGAAGTTGGAAAAACTTTGGTGATGCTTTCTCTGCAACTTCCACACTTTCATCTAACAAATCCCACTCCTTGAGCCTAGAGGTCAGAAGCTCAGCAAGAGACTTGGTAAGACCAAGGTCTCTGATCAGAACATTGAGGTCTTTCTGGTTGGGGAAGTATGGTTTTCTCTCCTCCGCATCTATGAAATTGTAATTTGTATCTGCAATGTCTTCTTTGCTGTTTGACTTGCTTCTCCCTCCTGAAAATGGCTGATCCCTTTCCAGAGGAATGGAACGGGGAGCTAAGGTAGTGTGGTACCAGGGCAATAGATGAAGAAATGTCTGGATACATGAGGCGCACTCTTGCCAGTTTGACATTTGGAAGAGTCCAAGATGCAGAAGTAGCAGTTGCTTGAGTGGTCAAATGTTTTCTGCCAAATTCCAGGGATTACAAACTTCATGGCTCTTTTCTTCCATGTACCAGCCTGTAAACATAGCAGAATTATATAAATTTCAAAAATGATATTTCATGCATTACCTAATATTGTGCAAGATATAACAACAAGGTTTTCAATATATAGCGTAGTCTATATTTTCCGTGAATTTTGAAAATAGTGAAAATTTTAATTGCAGCTATTTTAAACTTTAATAAATCACTGAAATTTCATCTAGCGAGCAACAATTGTTCACCTTACCTTCAAGAGTTTTCTTGCAATGTTCACATGTGAAATGAAGTGCCAGAGATTATCTTGATCTCCAACAGGCATGCCAAAGTATGCTTTGTAGGTCTCACACATTTTAACAGGTACTTTCATGGAGTACTTTTTTGCTCGTTTTGATAAATTGTCCACACACATGTAGAAAAATGCATCTGCTGGATGCAAGCAATCTTTTGATGCCACCTAAATAAAAAATTGCAATTCACTATTCTCTTACTCAGCAATTAGATGAAATGTTGGTTTAAGGCAACTGTACTTTTATGCTAGGGATACTACTGGATAGTCAAATTCATATCGTCACGGCAGCATCACATGACATATCAAGACTTTTTTCATCTTTCTAAACTGGACATGGGCATGGCCAGCAGATAACACATCCAGCCGGTGGGCCATGAGTTTGACGGCCCTAGTTTAGACCACCCATCTTCCTCAAGGATAATAGGTAGACTTTTTTACTAATAGGAAAATATCTGAAAAGGAGAATCTTTTCAATTTGTATTCCATTAATGCACTCCAATCAAACCAGAAATTAATGAGCTAGCTAATAGGCACTTGGCATCTCACTGGGATCTGGTGATTCTAGAACGTTGAGAGATGGCAAATGGAAAAGTTCTTCTTCTCTTAAAAATTTAAAATCTTTCTTCGTATAGAAGAAACATTTGTAAAAAGTTAGTACTAACAACTGTCCAGCAGGTGGTAGCATTAGCATAAAGTTGTTCAAGAAAGTCAGCTACAGTAATCATTGCTTTGTATTTTGGTTCTATATTTGATTTATCAATTTATCACTTCATCAAAAATAATGAATTGTTCCTTTATTTGAAAAATAATGGCATATTTTAACAGAAATTTATGCAACATTATAGTGTGCAGCATTTATACAACACTTAGCATATTTTGCTTTTTATGTGTGTTCAAAATTTAGTTATCTGCTGGAAATTCATAGGCTTATTCAGCAATCCAAACATCACAGTATTTTAAAGCTAAAAGTAACATTTTTGCATTTCACACACTAGAGCAGTATTTCCCTGACATTCCCAACTTGATTTGCTCCGTATATATTGGATTACAATGTGCCCATTTCAGCAGTATAGAACCTGGCTCTTAAATACTTGTTACTAGCTATGTCAAAATGATGAATATGCATTGTGACATCATAACGCAAGCCCTACCCATATGTTTATTGTGATATAAGATGTCAATACATACATGGCAGATTGTGTTTTAATATCATAACACATTTTGTCACACAAACACCCTTCACAGATGTCATTTTCCTTCACTAAAATAGTTAATATTTTACAAGACTTTATCACCTGCATGCCTAATCTGCTGATTTCCGGGATTGAAAATCTCAGTGTATCAGATCACATTAGGGAAGGCTGTTTTAGAGCATTCAGTACCCTTCTCATCTATCTTATAACAGGGCTATAAATAACAGTGCTATAATTTGGCCAATACTGTTCTATCCAAGTTGTCTGTGGGATAGTGGGGTAGTGAGGCTTAATAAGGTCTGACAGACATAAAAAATTGCTGCAAATCTGCCCTTAAATGTACCCCTGACCATCAGGCTCCATTGGTAAACAGCACAAACTATATAAGCTACAGGAACTTAACTGCTGGCAAGAGAATTAAAAATGGGAAATGTGGGAAAAAAGATTAGCATGCTCCTATTTTTGAAATGACATCACAGAGTGCCCTATAGCAGATGTCCTGAACTCCCAGGCGATGGGCCACTACCACACTGTGACCTATTGGGAACTGGGCCCCTTGAGTAGCAGGCAGGTGCGCACACTTGTGCAGCTCAATTTATGCAAGTGGCATCGTGATACATGTGCACACACACACGCAGCTCAACTTCTACAAGTCAAACTATGTGTGCATGCGCATGTGCATGCACGCTGGCCCACCGCTCATGCAAGTTAAGCTCTGGCTGCTCAGGCATGCCAGCTTGCCACTCCTTTGGCCTAGTTCCCCTCTCCCCTTCTGCCAGGCCACCAAGCCGCAAAGGTTGGGGGCCTCTGCCCTATAGCATCTGATAAACGGAGTCTATGATGAGAAACCTGACTACATGAAACTTAGCTTTCATATCCAAAAGACTGTGGTATGCCCTGGACTGGGAAAAAGGAGTGACTCTCTCCAGTGAGGCTACTTTTCTCTTGGTTTATATGAGTAACATGCAAGAGCCACTGTGGCAAAGTGCTTAGAATGCAGTACTGCAGGCTACTTCTGCTGATCACTGGCTGCCAGCATTTTGGCAGTTCTTGTTTCACCAGCTCATGGTTGACTCAGCCTTCCGTAAATGAGAAATAATTTAATGTCAGTAAATGAGTAATAATTAAATGTCAGTAAATGAGTAATAATTCAATGAGGTAAATGAGGATTTTTCCAGGTAAATGAGGATTTGAAGTAAGGGGCAGGTCGATTCTCTGCCCTCTTGTACACCTTTTTATCCTTGATTTCGACCAGGAACTGTTCTAAAGCTTCCCAAAAAAGCTTGTCATCAGCATAGGCTGATGCAGAAGGAGACACATTTCTTTCTGACAGTAGAGCCTCTTGATCCCAGGAAGGTCTCACCGAAGCTTCAGATGCCACTGAAGAATGTCGGGCAAACCTATGGATACCTTCAGAGATACCTTTCCTGATAGCCCTTTCAATCAGGAGCAGTAGATTAACCAGGACATCTGGTTCAGGAGACTCAGCAGGTCTAAGACCAGCGGGCATAAAAGTGACCTCCACTCCAGGCCTACTGCATTCTCGCTTTTGCCAAGGAACTGCTCTGAATCCCCCATGAGGATCACCATAATGACTTCCCTCAGCCAACAGATGAGGAGAGGTCTCGCTTCCAACTGCATCAGGTGACCAAGTTTGGGGTATGGTTCTGGAGGAAGGTCCTAATCCTGCATATCAATTTCACTGTGATGAGAAGCAGAAGAAGTTTTTTTTTTTCTGGAGATCTTGTCCTAGAGGCCTTTTGCACCTTGGCAATATGCTTCTCTATGGCCTTCTGGAACCTAGAAGCATCCTTCTGCTCCGCTCTAGAGGTCTTCTTAGCTGGCTGCTTTCCCTGTTTGCTACGTGAAGCAGATGGAGCTGCCCTGTGGGATCTTGCTGCTCTGGAGGCCCTGCTGCTTCTAGGGGCATCCGCCATCTTGACTGCAGAAGGCCTTTTGGACTAATAGTCCTGTGCAAGGAGAAAAACACACGAAGGGTTTTTCAGTTATAAAAACCAGGGGATATCTTCTCTTTCTATTCCCAACCTCCAACAACACTCTTCTTCAGCCCTATGGAACTTCAATAGGTAGTTTTAACACCTCCTACTGGGACTCATATCCATTGGGACCTAATAGGACTATTCAATATAGACCAGGCTTGGCCTGAAGCCTGGGGGCCCTGGTCTACTTCGGAGATAGGGACAGGTCCCCCACCGGAATGAAATAAATAGCTCCTACCCTTCGTTGTCTTCAGGCCCAGCAATGACGATAGGCTGATGGACTAGTGCTGGCCAGGTGCTGGAGGAACAGGCCTAGCCTCTTCAAAATGGCCACTTCAGGCTGTTGCGCAGCTTCACACTGTTGCACAGCTCCGATAAACAGCTGAGAGTCAGAGCCACGTTTTTTTGAAGTTCAAGGGTTTTTTTCCTGATTTTTTGAGTTTAACGGAAATTTCACAATAGAGGCTGCCTTTTGAATTTAAAGGCAGGAGGGGCAGTGAATTGCGTCCATCCAGGGTGAGGACTGAGTCGAAAGGTGGGAGGAGCCACCCAGATTGGGTGGAGCTAGGCTAATCAGCCTTTTAGACAGCCACAGTCCAAGCAGCTAGGACAAGAAAACCCACTCACTCCTGACTTGTCACAGCTTTATAAGGAAGAATGGGGCAAAACTCACTTAATAAAATTCTCACTTAGCAACATAAATTCTGGGCTTAATTGTGGTTGTAAGTCGAAGACTACCTGTATAAGAATATATACATTAACCTAAAATAACCTGCTAAGCCAATGGTGAAGCTCTCATCTGGGGAAAAAAAAAAAAAAGCAACAGCTACATGGAATTGGCAATGATAGTGACTTTTACTCCCCTATGAAAAATACCTACTCCAGGAGCCCTTGCATCAGGAACTTTGGAGAGCCTCTTTAGCAAAAAGCAACAAGATATAAACTGATAATTGCCCCATGCTATTTCCAACTGTTCTGGGTGTACCATATAAACTGAGCATTCAAAGATTATTGGCATAACAGGTGGAAATGATTTAAAAATTATCAAAAATTTCTAGGAAACCCAAACATGTCAATCCTTATTAGATGAAGATAGTTTTGAATATTGTAGAATAATATCAAAAAGTTAGTGAAATAATAGTTTCTTCTTCCACAACCTTTCTTGTTTTATATATCTAACATTCCTAACTGCAAAACTTCCAATTTATCAAATCGTATGTATACTAGGTCTACAGTTTCCTTCTATTTAAAAATTAGTGATGTATTGCTCATATACCATTAATCAAGTAATGAAATTAATATTAGATCAACATGTGAACATGTGTGGGTTTTCTGAAATCAGTACTATTTAAACTGACTTTTTAAACTATTAATTTATCAATCAGACTCAGTTCACTCATTATCACTGTTTTGGTTCCTCAGACTCTGAAAAACTAAGGAAAGACATTTAAAAAGCTTTTCTGCAATCTCATCATCATCCTTCAGTAATACATTCATATATTTGTCCTAAAAATGATTAATACACTGCTGCTTCTGGTCTTTGGATAAATATTTTTATTAAGTAATTTAAGTTTAAGCATCTTTTGTTGTTCTAAATAAATATTTTATAGAACTTTATAGTTTGCCTTTTATACCTTTTTCTAGTCTGCACATTAATTACCTGCACATTATTAATTATCCTACTGGAGATATGGTACATTCCTTCAATCTAATATGCATTTTATATAAGCATTTTCATTTTAAATGTTTAAAAATATTCTGCAGAAATTTAGGTATCTTTTTAATTCCTTTAAATATCATTTTAACACCCAATCTTTAAAATCTTATTTTCTCTAAATTTAATTTGACTGCACTAAACTCAGGTGAGATGGACTCGGGTGATCGTCTTCAGGGCTGTGCTGAGGAGTATGTTCAACACCTAATGGACAAAATCACTCGGATTTGTCCCCAGTTAGATCTCATGCATGGGGAAAGTCCATTTGAGATGCCTGGAAAGAAGTCATGCTCAGTTATCAGGGAACAGTTTGACCCTGTTGGACCTGAGGAAATGGACAGGGTCCTCAAGAATCTCAGTGCCACCACCTGTAAGTTAGATCCTTGTTCTTCCTGAATGGTGAGACAAGGATCTCCAGGACTTCCACCAGTCATTAACAGGTGGGCTCAGGCAGTGATTAACTCTTAGTATCTTTTTCCTTTGTGTTAAAAGAACACAATTGATCCACTTTGACAGTGGGGGGGGGATAATTTAACAACCAGTTCACTCAGAGTCAGGTTGGTCGTCACAGGAAGCTCGTCCTGCATGTGCAGCAGAGATGGAGGATGGAGATGGGCCACGTCCCCCACGATGGCCAACTTGATCCTAAGCAAACTGGTTGTTAAATTATTTGAATCCCACCACTGATATCCACATATGTAATTATACTTTTGCTGCAATAATTGCTTTTTAAAATAAAAGACATTTGAAAATGAAACTACAAGTTTGTTGGACTTATTTTTATAGAATTCCATGTTTTATTAAACTTTATCTCTAATCTCGTTTCAAATTTTAATCTTCTTTAAAATCCATTAACAAGACCAGCTCCTTCCAATATTATCGCTATTGCCATTCAGATTTTATCCACAGTTTTCTACCACAAATAACTTGCAACATAATTTAAAATTCAGAAAAGCAATGAGGTTTTTTTTTTTTCATTCCAAATAAATATATTGACTTTTTTTTGCCAATTTTGCAAGGTATTTTTCTGGGATTGCAATTGGTACCATTTGAAGTAAACAATAATTTCAGATAATATATTTATTTTAATGTTCACTATTAATCCTCAACAGTTTTGGATTTGTCTACCTTTCAAGCTCTTTTTAAACTTTTCTCCCCACAAACTGATGTAATTATGAAATGTGAGGTTCAGTCCCAAACATTTCACTAGATCTTTTGTTGTCTAGCAACCTGATTCTTTTTACTCAAAGCTGTATTCTTCTTTTTGAAATAAATTTCTCATTATTTGGCTTTTATATGTTAATTTTGTCTCTTAAAAATTCAAGCTATAATTGTTTTTATCAGCTGCCCTACCGCACTTTGTGGTTGTATAACAGTGCTACAATATCCACATAACTTTTTAATTTATATTTCTCTGCTTGAATTTTGATGCCTGATATTTCTCTTTTCAAAACTTATTAGCTTATGCTTCTAAAGCAATCACAAATAGTAATGAGGCATTACATTTTTGTCTGGTAATTTTATTGAACTCTTTTCAGAAATTATCCCATTTTCCATAACGCCATTGATATATGCTTTTGACCCAAGCTTTTGAATTCTTCACCAGGATTTATTTATTCAATAGTGCAAATAAAAATGGCCATTACAAATTATCAAAGGCTTTTTATCTAAAAAATAAATTATTTATCAAAAACATAAATTCCTTGTTATTACAGTAATATAGTCTGTTTTGTATTTATTATAATTGTGCTATTGTTTATACTCCTCTTAGGAATGTAACCTGTTTAATCTATATGCATTATATTTAGGTACACATTTCTTTTAATGTTTAACTAGCATTGTAATGTGAAAATTTTCAATAAAGGAAAGGGTATTACTATGGTTTTCTTTTCTGCATCATTTCCTTCTGTATATACACTGCTCAAAAAAACAAAGGGAACACAAAAATAAGACATCCTAGATCTGAATAAATGAAATATTCTTATTAAATACTTTGCTCATTACATAGCTGAATGTGCTGACAACAAAATCACACAAAAATTATCAATGGAAATCAAATTTAGCAACCCATGGAGGTCTGGATTTGGAGTTACATTCAAAATTAAAGTGGAAAAGAACACTACAGGCTGATCCAACTTTGATGTAATGTCCTTAAAACAAGTCAAAATGAGGCTCAGTGTTATGTGTGGCCTCCACGTGCCTGTATGACCTCCTTGCAATTCCTGGGCATGCTCCTGATGAGCTGGTGGATGGTCTGAGAGATCTCCTCCCACACATGGACTAAAGCATCCCCCAACTCCTGGACAGTCTGTGGTGCAACATGGCGTTGGTGGATGGAGCGAGATATGATGTCCCAGATGTGCTCAATTGGATTCAGGTCTGAGGAACGGGCGGCATTGATGCTAGTCCATAGCATCAATGCCTTTGTCTTGCAGGAACAGCGGACCCTGTCACGTCTGTCACATGTGCTCAGTGTGAACCTGCTTTCATCTGTGAAGAGCACAGGGCACCAGTGGCGAATTTACCAATCTTGGTGTTCTCTGGTAAATGCCAAACGTCCTGCATGGTGTTGGGCTGAAAGCACAACCCCCACCTTTGGATGTCAGTCCCTCATACCACCCTCATGGAGTCTGTTTCTGACCGTTTGAGCAGCCACATGCACATTTGTGGCCCACTGGAGGTCATTTTGCAGGGCTCTGGCAGTGCTCCTCCTGTCCCTCCTTGCACAAAGATGGAGGTAGCGGTCCTGATGCTGGGTTGTTGCCCTCCTACGGCCTCCTCCACGTCTCCTGATGTACTGGCCTGTCTCCTGGTGGCGCCTCCATGGTCTGGACACTATGTTGACAGACACAGCAAACCTTCTTGCCACAGCTCGCATTGAAGTACCATCCTGGATGAGCTGCACTACCTGAGCCACTTGTGTGGGTTGTAGACTCCGTCTCATGCTACCACTAGAGTGAAAGCACCACCAGCATTCAAAGGTGACCAAACCATCAGCCAGAAAGCACAGGAACTGAGAAGTGATCTGTGGTCACCACCTGCAGAACCACTCCTTTATTGGGGATGTCTTGCTAATTGCCTATGCTTTCCACCTGTTGTCTATTCCATTTGCACAACAGCACGTGAAATTGATTGTCAATTAGTGTTGCTACCTAAGTGGACAGTTTGATTTCATAGTAATGTGATTGACTTGGAGTTGTATTGTGTTGTTTAAGTGTTCCCATTATTTTTTTGAGCAGTGTATTAAAGTGATATATGTTTCTTCCTATATTTGTTGTATTGCCTCTATAAATTTCATTTGTTGTTTTTTTCACTCATTTTAACAATTCTTCCTCCAGCTCTTTATAATACATGACTTTCATTGTTATTATTCTTTGCTGTTTCCTTTTGTGAGCTTCCCAAGTAGATCCAGGTGCAAGTGGCAACAAAGCTGATTGGTACAAGTATGTAAATATTGCAACTCATCCAGGGTTATAGTTTATTCAAGTGAGCAGCCCTGCATGTGTTTATTTTTAAGTCAAAAACCTGTGCAGCCTTTTGTTCTTACCTGATGGCTTAGCTTTATTCCTAACTGGGTTTTTAAATTTAATATAATTCTTTTTTCTTCATGTATCCACAAGCTTTGCATACAATTATGACATATTAATCCATAATTCATATCAGTTTATCTGCACATTTTGTGATACATGTTTTTAAAATAAGTAGCTGTGTTTGTGCTTCTCCATAGAAATAATCAAATTTTCTTTGAGGAAAAATGTATGGTAGTTGATCAGCAAACATCAAAATAGTTAACTGACAAAATGGGACAAAAGGCCACCAAAAGCAGAGAAATAGAGGCATGAACATTCAGAAAATATTTCCATTTTCTATATCAAAGTCCACAAATCGTAAAACTTTCTAGAGCCAATGAAAATAATACTGCAGCTAAATAAAATGCTCAGCCCAAACAGAATGGGAGTCTTTGGTTATTCCAACTCTGACCTTTTGTGGACATAACATCAACAGAGTAGAAATGGAAAGTAGGACACCAAGTGATCCCTTCTCTATTCTACATCAGGAATGAAACAGTTTGATAAATGGGAATTATTTAATAACAATATGTACACTATTATTCCTGAAATCAGAATTTTCTTGAATTGGATGATCCCAAATCCTAGTCAGTTTTCCTCCTGTTTTATCTATAAATCTTTTCTTTCTCTAAAAAGCAGTAGATCTGTTCATCTCACTATTTTCGGCACCCTTCCCATGTCTCATAGTTGAAATTAACACATGATAATAGTTTCATCCTGACTTAACTTTGACTTATTTTTCCATTAAAATAATCTGGAAGTAATATTTGCATCTATTTTAAAGTATTTTACATATCTCATTTTACATTGATACAATTCATAAATAGCAAACTCAATACATTTAAATGGGCAAAAGTCCATACACTTCTAAGAATATTCATTTATTACTTATAGAAAACCCCTAAAATGTATATAAAAACAAATAATAGCTTAATCCAATCAAGGAAGACCCATGAACATTTTCAAGAACATGAATCAAATCAAATTGATTGTCAAAAGATGTGATAAGTGCAAATTGTCATTTTTCAGAAAACTTAAGTAGAAACTGCAAATACAAAGAATCAATTATCAAACTGTTATATAAAATACTGAATTTGACAAAGAAAAATAGAGAAGGCTCTGGCATCACAAAATAGCTAAATTAGGAGCTCTTGGTTCTATAGTTCAAATTAACACAAACTCAGATCTCACTCCCCCCTTTCAGTACAGAAATAATTCTATTAATCTACCTTAAACAACTGGAAGATTGCTGAAATTTTATGTGAATTGTTTTGAGGACCAAACATGATACATAAATGTTAACTTTCCGTAATTGCTGAATTTCTTGTTTCTTTTTACTACTAAAATAAATGCTTTCAGTATTGGCCAACTGAGTTTTAGCAACAATATATATACCTCCTATGCAGACATACAGACACTGGAACAAGGTGACAAGAACTGCCTGGCTCTGACACAGAGCATTAAAATTGGCTATGTGATTCTTGTCAGATAGGAATTGTAACTGCCGCTGCTTAAGAAGTATTCTCCCCCTACATAGGACACAACTGAGGGGATCAGTCAAACGAAAAGATACATATTTTGAGCAAAAGGCACAATCAGTATCTGGTAGATGTATTAGACCCATGATGCCGAATCTATTGCACACGTGCCAGAAGTGGCACACAGAACCATCTCCACCGCCATGCAAGCCATCGCCCCAGAGCAGGTCCACTGTGCAGGCACACACGTCGCCTTCCCACCAGCTGATCGTCGGATAGCTGCCATACATGTGCGGGGGGGTGGGGCATGCGCATGCACAGAAATATGTGGCACATGTGGGCATTAGGAATGCATGCGCAGGGGGCATGAGAGGCCCTGCGTGCATTGCCTTATGGGTGCTGGCACACGTGTGTGTGCATGCATGTGAGCACGTGCACTTTGGCAAATGAGGATGGAAAGGTTAGCCATCACTGTATTAGACTTACTTCTCCTGCAGTAAAGGGGCTGAGAGAGGAGGATGCATTATACATGGACAGAAAGTACTAAATTACAAACCTTAAAATATAAGCCACACAAAATATAATAAATAAATACAAAAAATAAATAAAATGGGAGAATAATAAAAATGAGAAAACAAATTATTTGCATAAAGGGTTAATATATTTTATTTATTTATAACATTTATTAGCTGTCCATATTACCAAAGGAAACTCTGGGCAGGTTATAGTCGTAAAATATATCTACATTAAAACATAAATAAATTAAAAACCAAAGATTAAAATCTAAGGACAAACGGGGAGGGTGGGGATGGAATGGGGGAGGTGGGATTTATTATTACTCATCAACAACTTGCACTATGCTGTTCCACCATTGGGGCCCAGCCCAGGCCAACTGGCAGTGCCAGGTCTTTTACCTATGAAAGAATAGGAAGGTTGGGGGCAATCTCACATTGGACCGTAAAATATTCCAAAGGAAAAGAACAAAGCAGAGAAGGCTCTCCTCCTGGACCCCACCAGCCAGAATAATTGGGCTGACAGGACCTACAGCATGCCTAATCTGCTTGGACGAGTGGGATGGGTCAATCAAGTACTGTACATGAATAGCTAAGATACTGTGCAGAACCATCAAGCTTCCCAGGCCATTTGTACAGAACCCAAGATTAAGAAAGCCACATTCTACAAAGGGATCTTTTTTAAATAACATTAATCAGAAACAAGAAAGAGAAGTTATTTAGTTTTAGAAAACTATTCTCTTAAATGAAGCCATCCATGCATCGTAGTTTCAAGTTACAAAGAGATATAATTTCCTTTTGCACTAAACCAAGCACTGTTTTGGAATTAGGTTAAGCTTCTAATTTTCTAAGGATTTGCCAGACTTTTTCTTGTTTAAAAGTCTATCACGTGATAGCCAGGTAAATTTTATATCTGTAATCATATCTGTTAAAAAGTTTCCTGAGGCCATAAAAATAATCAATGTGCAACATCTACATATACCATCTACAATTTAATTAAAACACAGAAATATTATTTTTGTTTGATAAAATCTATACATTTGCTAGAAACTGGCATATAAATTAAGAATTAAAACTAGGAACAAGACAGAAAAACTTTTTCAAAACTAATTATAAACAATTGTTTGGGTTTCCTAGATTTGTATTTCTCTTCCCTCACCCCTATGAAAAATTAATTTTCTATTTTTTAAAAATTCCTAATGCCAATTTTCTATTCTTTCCAGATACTACAACATCCAATAGTGTTGTTTTTTTTTATCTCCAGACTTCTGATATTCATTTCATGTAGGTAAATTACATGCTTAATGTTGTTTCTTCATACTGTCAAATGGAAAAACTATCATATTTGTGCCTATATTACTTCTGAGCATATCCAAGTAACTTGAACTACATTATAGAATTATCATAGACTTCATTCACACTAAAATGCTTCTATATTTTGCCCATTTTCTCTTTAGGAGGAAGAGGATTTAAATTTAAACTAATTACCTGATGCAATTAATGTATGATGCAAATTATATTGTGTATATTGTATCTCAGTACTGTATTTTATTAGCATTCCCCTTTCAGTACTATCTCATAAAGTATTCCTTAAATACTGTCATGTAATATCCTATTCCTTCCTCAGAGGGGTGCTGCAAGCATAAATTGTTTGAAAGGGTGGTGAAGCAGATAAATTTACAGAAATAAATTTCTTGTCCTACCTTTTAGCTTGGGAGGGCATATCAGTCGTAGCTTGGGTAGTAACAGTAACAACAAATGTTGCTAATTTGAATTTGTTTTTTCCATCTCAATATTTCAGAATTATTGTCAAAACTGTTGAATAACTTGTGGTTAGAAGGCCAATTTTCCCCTATCCTCATTTACAGCTACCAGCAAAACTCTGGGTGGCCATCAGGTGGGAGTAAAGTGTTAAAAGAGTTCTGGAGTGGCTAATCTGAACACCTTTCTATTCCTCTGATAGATTAATACTGAGTATGCCTGCTCCTATGGGCATCAAATAGAGGAAATCTCCCGTGGCTGTTATTTTTAGCTTCCTTCAGCCTCAGCTATGACCTTTATTATAAAAGAAATCTACATTTCAATGAAACCGAGATTGTTATCTCAATAATAATAAATAGTGTACCCAATGTATGTACCCAAGTCTATAGTACCTTGAAGCAAGGTCAGAATTTAACATTCATTTTACTTACAGCTATAGCGAGATGTTTTATCTTACTGAATAGGAATGAGGTGTCCTTGGATAGACTTTTTTGCTGTCATCAGGGAGAAAAGCAGATGCTGTAGTCCGCCTTATTAGGGTATTTTGCTTTGAACACCAATTTTTCCTCTTCGGTGAAGAGAGGGCACTGCATCCTTTCCACTGGGAGTTGTTTAAAGGGAAGACAGGCAATATTTGCTTTTTCTGGGCAACATGGTCACCACAGTATATAGGGAAATCTTTCCAAAACCTTCAGTAAATCTCTTCATTACCAAGCTGAAGTGGAAGCTGAGAAATGGCAACACAATGCAGTATTATTGTCCACAACGAGGGTATGCGTAATGTATGGGATATTTTCATTTTTTTCCTGTAAGATAACTAAGGTGGCCCTGGCACAACAGTCACAGCTTGTATTTAAGAAAAGGTTTCTTTTCATCAATAGAAGACATTTCCAAAATGGTTGGGCACTGTGAAAAGGAAGCATACCCATACCTTTCTTTTGTATAGATTTTGGAGGGAAAAAATAGACAATTTTTCTGTGTCACAAAAATATAATTGGGGTTGGAGAACAGATAAGGATTTGGCACCCCCTCTTACTGTAGGGTGTAGTAGAAATAATTCAAGGCCAGCACTGAATCCCAACATAAAAATAGAAATAAGCTTTTTCTCTGTGCTGCTTCTGCATGGGTGGGGCAATCGAAATTCATGGAAGGAAAAAAAAAGAGAGCTCAGAACACGTTTGCCAATACATCCAGCCAAAGCCGGTTTAAGCCGGCTGAGACTGGTTTCTGAGCTGGAATGAGACATCAACTGTTGTTTAGGCTGAGGATCTGCCGCACCAGGGCTGACTGGAATCTCTGGACTGGATTATTCACAGAACACCAAGAGCTACAGTCCCCTTGTTAAAATATGCGGCAGGAGCCCAGAGTAAATGCCATTAGCAGCAGAGCTAAACGGAAGATGTGGACTACTTTGTTACATGAACTGGAGATCTTGCCTTCAGTAAAAGAAGCTGCAGGGGCTCCAACTTGAAATCCAGTCTGGGTTTTTCTTCTCTCCAGCTTTCCTGCTAGAACTGGTTTAGGGAGAAAAGGGGCCTCTCAGATATTGGTTTTCAGTGAGAGCAGCTGCTGTAGAACCAGAGTGTGGGGGAGGGGTGCCAGCTCTTCTGCAAATGCAGATTCAGTGTGAGACAGCTAGGGGGGCAGGGGAACAGCCTTCTTTTGTCTCAAACGTATTCACAATAGAAACGTGCTATGCTAACAGGAAAATAAAAAAAACGTACAACAGAAAAAAAATCACAGTTGTAAAATGCAATTTGCTGTAAACATGTGTGAACAGCACACTGACTGCACAACTCCTCCCATAACTTAGAAATTAGATTAATCCTAGCTAGGTGAGATTTTCCAGTATTCAGAAAATCAGAATGCCCATGTGCAAACCTAAGGTTTTATTACAGTAGGCATCAGAAATGTGTGTACAAAAGAAATGAACGTTGGATATAAAAGGCCACATTACTGTCAATATAAAAGCAATAGTTGGACTTGGGTACTGGCACATAATTCTGTTTGAAAATATAGTAAATTGCTAATATATAGTGCTAAGGTAATTATATCATGAAAACTAGTTTGTTTATTCACAAGTGATAGGTTTACATCATACTTATCCAGCATAAGGTGAGGTACCATACTGAGATGGGAGACAAAGTCCAATTTCAGAGAAATAAATATGACATTGAGTTTTACTTCTTTGCCTGTATCCAGTGTGGCATTTTGAGGTCTTGGCACTTTTTTTCACAAAAGAAATTGGGGGGGGGGCCTCCGTATGTAAAAGTTTCACAATCCATTTCCTTGATCTTGGTCTAGGAAACTGGTTTCATGGAGATCAGGTCGACATAATTACATCATAAAGGAAATTAATAACCAGGAAGTGAAAAAAAAATGTCTCTGACTTTGTGCTCCCTTGCCAATTTGCAGCCAACACAATTTGGACTTCTGTGTATAACCTTTAGGCTTGACCTGTTAAAAACTAATATTTCCATATTAAATTCACATTACAAAGGAATACAGTATTATCATACAATTTCTAGAACTATTTCAAATACTGATTTTAACATATTACCGTAATTCAATAAACAATTGTTCCTGTTTCATGTTTGATGGTAAGATGAATGCCCGACTAAGTGAGAATCGGTTTAGCTTTCAGACCTCTTACTATCTTTGTTGCTTTTCTTGACACTCTTTTTAGGGTCATGGGATCTTTGTATCGCGGTGACCAGAATTAGACACAGTATTCCAAGTGTGGCCTCACTACCGCAGTATAAAACAGCAGTATAATTTGTGATTTTGATGCTAGCCTTCTGTCGATGCAATCTAGGACGTCATTGACTTTTTTGGCAGCTGCAGCACATTGCTGGCATACTTAAGTAGTGGTCCATTAAGACACCTAGATTCTTCTCACAGTTGCTACTACTGGTATGTAGTAACTGAGAGTTACTACAAACTGATATATACATCTGTTTTTTTGAAAGCCTGTTTGATCTAGTGGTTAAGGCACCAGGCTATAAAGTCGGAGACAATGAGTTCTAATTCTGCCTTAGCTATGAAACCAGTTGGGTGACCTTTGGCCAATTACTCTTTCAACTCAACTCACCTTACAGGATTGTTGTTGTGAGGAAAATAGGAAAATGAAAATGAGTGGAAATGTCCACTGCCTTGAATTATTTGTAAAAAAAATAATAAAGGTGGGGTATAAATATATACATGCATATATACATGCATATATACATGCATAAACAAACAATTTTATCCTGGAAGTTAGCTTACTGTAAAAATCTGTCTCACTTATGGACTAGGGAAAAGATGAAATAAAGACCCTGCAAGGGCAAATTTGCACTACTGTGAGCAGGCTGCATGTTTTGGATTCAAAGGAAGAGGTGTTTGGAGTATGCAAAGATACTTACCTAGTACTTCTTTCAAACAATTGCTTCATTTCCTGCTCTCTGCAATTGCAAAACAATCCCAGGGAAAGATAAATTTGACTTGAAGAGCAATTCCAGGTGATATATGTTCCTCCATGTGTGCTCCAGGGCACAGTTTCCTTTTTAAGTGAAAGTGTTCCAAAGTGGTTCCTGTATTGTTAGGCACAAAGGGGAAATGTCTTTATGCCTAAGAAACCCTGCTGGAGAGAATGGAACAATTGGATTTATATGATCAGAAATGAAATAATTTATTTTAAGTTTGTTTTGCAATAAATATGGTTAAAATCTTGTTAGTATCACCAGAAAATGAAAACCTTTACAAGTTCATATATGAGGTTATCTTCTCTCTTATTCTGATAGTATAGTATCTTGTGTGGGATTGGATTACTATATTCTCTTTTTCATTTGCTCAGAGAGCCAATTGATTTAAAAGACTAAAAAGTTTATTTACCAATAATATTGGATGAAAAATTATTGAAAGTTGTCTCTGCTCAGAAAACATCAATAATAATTTGTCCTCATTTACAGAAATATAGTTTACTATGCTATCCAAGTTACTTTCTTTTAATAAACTTTGATGGATTCATTTTCCTCCCCTCCCCCTTTACTTTGTGCTCTCTCTCCTCATATTTCTTTCTCTGAGATCTCTTCCGTTCTGCCTAGCGCTCTCTGAGAAAGTTCCAATTACTGTTTACTTGCTTTAATGGAATGTCACTGTTTTATCCCCGAAAAAGATTTTAAAAATCAAACAATTTGAAGGATAAATTCAGGAGATTAAATGCTACCCCTCATTTGATCCTAGGTAGAGGCTAATGTTTGGAATAGATTCTCCTTCTCGAGCAGGGGTTGGACTACTAGATGACCTCCAAGATCCCTTCCAACTCTGTTATTCTATGCTTTCTAGTATGATATTCACTGTTTCGTACAATGTTGTGAAAGTATAAACCTTTTTTTTTTAAATTGTCTTGTAAAATTTGGTTCCATTTGTAGTATTCATTGGAAAGTGTGTACAGATCCAGAGTTCCTTGAAGAAAGTTGCATAGAGAACTATGAAGAATGGAAACTAAAGGAGCAAAATAAAATGAAGGCATCTAATAATTAGGTTGTCAACTTGAATTTGATAATTTACAGGTTCTAGAACATGCAATTAAGCAGTCAGTCTATCAGCTTTTTTATTTGGTAAATTTATATAGTTCCCATCTCAGATATGTCTCTCTGAATGGCATACAAAGTTAAAAACATAGTACAACAAAATAATACAAAATAACCATAAGAATAATTTAAAAATATTAAAACAATTTTTAAAAATTTATAAGAAATAGAAAAGTAATCTTGGGAGAGCACAATCAATAAAACAGACATTTAGTGAACTCTATACCACCACAACTAGATCCCTAGGCTAGATGCCGAATTCATGTTTTCACACCCTTTCAGAAGGTCAGCAAAATTGCCAATCTGATCTCAGGGAGTATGATGTTCCCAAAGGTGGGTATCATGGAAGAAAAGACTCTTTACCTCCATCCGGTCAGATGCATTCTTTCATGGATGGGAACCACATATCCTTCCTGCCAGACTAGATGGGATAGGGCGATGTGATTGGGAAGAGACGGTTACTCAAATAATCCATCCTCGTTTATATTTTTGTTTGAAAATATAAAAATGGTACAAATGTTTATATAACATCCCAAATTAAAATTATCTAATTTTTAAAACAGGCTTTTAGCCTTTTAGGTTAGAGGAATGCTATAGATAATATATCTTCATTCTATTAAGGTTTTCTTGTGGATTGCCATAAATTGTTAAGAAACAATTTTCAGTTATACAGATTTGTAACTACTTGATGCACTATTCACAAAGTCCAGTGCTATGTATTGATTACAGTGTCAGATCTGGACCATGGTCATCATTGTAAAGAACTGTCTGTCATTCCATGGTAAAGTAGCTGAATCAACTTCATGAATTTCTTCAAGCACCCATAATGAGTCAGAATCATCCAGAGAGCCTCCCTCTTTACATTGTCAAATGCCTTAGCTATGTCAATAAAAACAGAGTAAAGAGGCTTGTTCTGCTCAATTTACTTCTCCTGGATTTACCTCACGATAAATACAATATCTGCTATATTAATAGTCCTTGACTTATGACTTAAGGACTACCAATCATTAAATGAACACTGCAGCCATTAAGCAAATCAGTTTCCCCCAATATGTGTTCCTTGCTGGGAACTAGAATTAAGCAGCAGAAACTGGCAAAAAATGTTGCAAATTGTGTTTGTGTGATTATGGAATGCTGCAAAAAAAACATAAAAATCAGCCAATTGCCAAGTACCCAAAATGCAATCATGTGACCATCATAACTTCAAAAACAGATTGTAAGTAACTTTTGAGGGGTTTGTGATAACTTTGAAAGGTCATTGAGTGATTGATTGTATATATAGGACTACATGTACTTTGTTCTGGCTGAAAGCCACACTGTGTCTCTGGCAGATTCCTTTCTAAGACAATGGTAAGTTTGTTCAAGGAAGTGCAGGCACAAATTTTGCCTGCAATAGACAATAGTGAGACAACTGTAATTTCCGCAGTCTAACACATATTCCCTCTAAGAAATAATAAATACTTGACTAACCTGAGAGTCTAAAACAAGAAGATATAAAATATAATAAACACTGACAATTAACACTATTAATTTAATATTCCAAGGAAGAAACTTGCATCAACTGGTCTCATAAGCTTGTGATATATTCTATTAGACAAAAGTATTGATTCGGGATGTGGCAGGTTTCAAAACGTATCAAGCCCACTGACAATTATCCCTTGTTGTACCAAAAAGAAGTAGGTGAGAATCAATTAATTGGGCCTACTAAACTAATCAACAACACAAAATAAGGAATAGCATTAGCTATAGAAGTGTGTAATGATGGCCCTGAAGAAGGTTTGGGGCAATTGTTAGTCAAACATGACCTTAGCCTGCAAAAACTAAGAAAGAAACTGCCATGTCTTGACTTTCTTGGATATAAGTGTGAGGGAAGGAAAATTACCTTTGTTTTCTTTTCTTTTTTTTTTGTAAATTTTATTTGAGTTTTCACAAAAAGAAAAAAAATACAAATAAAACATCTTTTTTGAAAGTAGCGTAATCCCGGATTGCATTTCTTCGTACAGATACAAATTCAGGTTCATGCTCATTTTTATATTCTATTCCATATCTTATTACTATTTTACATTTTCTGCATAGCTTCTCCCCTCTTTTAATTTTCTCAATTTTATTTTAATTATCTCATCTCAATTCAAATCATTGTATTTATATTTTTTGTCTGTCCTGTTTCAATTATCTATTATCTTTTCTCATTAAACAAAATTTATCCTGCAGTTACTGATTGGAGTATGACACCTTTATATCTTTTAAGTTTATCCATTTAACTCTTATTTAGCTTCAATATATACCCTAAAATTATAACATTCAAAATAATACATAACTTCCATTTGGATTCTGCTTGGTACATTCTTAAAATACACACTATATTCTTAAAAAAAGAAAAAATTATAAATGTATGTAATTTAAACAACACATTCCATTCCATTCCAATTCAATTCTATCACTAATCTTAATATTCATTAAAGTCTTAACTTCTTTAACATTACTTTTCAATTAAATATCATACTTCAATGGGAACAATTATAAGCTTTCCATAATTAATTCCCCCCTCTTCATTTATATTTTATAAAACATTAACTAATTAAAATGTTCCCGTTCCTTCCTAATTCAATTTTCTCATTTATTTTATTTCACTTATTTTATTAACAAACATTTCACTAAATTACACTAACTATTTTATCCCTCATTTTAATCATACATTGTTTCCAATTTTCTAAAGTTATTTCTATTACTAATATAACAATACAATCTTATGTACCTTTACAGAGACAGAAAATTACCTTTGTTTTCTAAACACAAATGCTCTGAGTATGGGAAACAAATCAAGTGTGGAAAAATGGACTTGTCCAGGGATGGGATCTGATCGGTATAACTACCAGTTCTGTTGCTTTGCGTCATGTGCACATGGCGCGTGTGTGTCACGTGAGTCGTGCGAGTGCAACTTACGAACTGCTGAACTGCCTGGACAGCTGAGCAGTGCTACGTGCAAGTGTGCAGCGGTTGAAAAAGCACTTTTTCTGCTTTTTAACTGCACTGTGTTGGTAAGGTCAGGTAAGAGCCCGGGCAGGCAGGCGGGCCAAAACAACAGAAGACATAGAACCGGTTCTATGTATGCTCTCTGTTTGCTGCTTTTCACAGCAACCTGTTCTACAGAAGTGGACAGAACCGATAGAATCCCACCCCTGGACTTGTCTTGATATAAATCAATGTTGGCTCTCTCATTTAACTTTTTTAATTAGAAAACTTCCTTAATGGGAATGCTATACAGATAGTACACAAAATTCGCTTAACAACTGTCTCAAAATTCACTTAGCAGCAGTCACTAAATGAACTGTTATAAGTCAAGAACAGGGAACAAACTCTACATTCACTAGTTCTGATGATGTAACCTAGACAAGTAATGAAATGTCTGCAAGCAAACAACCAATCACTGAGAGAATCAAGAATTCATGGTTATTATGTATAACTAAGTTGCTTAAACTAGTCATATATATTTATTACATCTATTGCATTTGTAAGAATGTAATAATTAATGTACAAAAATTAAATTAACAGGATGTGTATGTGTGTGTGTTTGTATGTTATATATACTGTATGATTTCATTGAGGGTCACATCACAGTTGTGTTTGACCTTGGGGGCTGGGGGGCATGGCCAGGGGGCATGGCCAGTTCAACATCACTCATTGAGACTTCATTTTCAGCCACAACAATCTCCTACAGCCCTCTGCCAGCGAAAATGGAGCTGAAGGCCAGGCATGGGTGACCCCAGGCTCCATTTTCACTGGCAGAGGCACTGCAGGCTGGTCCTTCGCTGTTTCCAGGGCAGGCCTGTGGGCCAGATGGGTTGGATCCATCCCCTGAGTTGGATCCATCCCCTGAGCCCTGAGCCTTGAGTTTGACACCCCTCCTCTCTATATATATACTATATATTGAGAAAGTTTAAATTGCTGGCAGGCAATTTGCCCCAAATGCTTTGTTTTTATTTCAGATCCAAATCCTACCAAAGTTTAAGAACAATTATGTTGTTTTTTAAAGAATAAGAAATAATTACTGGGAGTTGTATGATATATATGTTTAATAAATTATTTTAAAAATAATATCTACTAGGTATCTACACTCTATTTATTTGCCCATAGTTAGTATGTGAAATTTAAGAACGTCCTGCTTCCCTTTCTATGAGTTGTGTTTCTCTAATTTCTGAAGTTCTTTTGTCTGTTTATTTTCTACCAGTAGTGCCGTGTTTCTGACAAAATAAGTGGATAATCCGTGGACAGGGAGGCAAGGCGACGGCCTGCGCCACATCCTCCTCCAAGCTGAGCCCCGCCAGGTGAGCGCCTCTGCCCGATGCCTGTGCCACTGCAGCATTTGAAGCTGCCGGCACATTTGGAGGTGTGTGGGGACGGGGACAGGCTGGGCGAGGGGTGGAAAGGATGGGCAGCTTTGGGCTCTCTCCACCGGACCCACCGGCCAGGGAAGCAGCACTGCCATCACCTTGCCTCCCTGTCCGCCGATGGGTGGGTGCTGTCACTGCCTCAGGCAGCCTCTCCTGGTGGCCTCTTCAGGTTCGGGCTGGAGGGACTTGGGAAAGAAGCCAAGCTCGGGTCGGCCCGGCTCTTTTGCTTGGCAGGTGGGCACACACCTGCAGCTCGCTTTCCCAGCTCTGCCCAGCCCACACAGCTCTAGCGCAGCCCTGGCAGGATGAGCAGAGGGCCCGGTGGGGAGGCACTCACTGCCTTGGTGAGAGCTCTGCCACTGGGCAGGAGGGCCCGCCTGTCAGCTGCACTGGGCGCCCCAGGCAAAGCTCTTCGCGTTCTGCCCGCTGCCAGGCAGGGATGGCAGCTGGGTGCTTCTCCCAGGGTGGGCCAATCCTGCGCTGTGGCCCTGGGATATTCGCCTCCTCACATGGGGTTGGGCTGCCCTCTCGAGCAGGGGAGGCTTTGTCGTACCAGTAGTAGGGTGTCATTTTTAAAAGAATTGGCTTTGCCTTTGAAGGCAAAAGGAAGGTGGCGCTCCAGGGAAGGTGGTGACAGGAGCACCTGAACTCGAGTGTCTCCACCGGGTTCCAGTTGCAGGGAGGAGCGCTGGCTGGTCACGTGGCTGCGCCAAACGCCGCAGCGCTGCTCGAAACGCCACGGTAGCACGGGGAGAAGGGAAAGCAACGGTGGCAGAAGGTCTCCCAATACGAAGTGCCCCACCAACACCAAAGTCAACACAGGCAGCCCCCCGCCATTTCCCCCATTTTACATGTTTAATATAAGCCTTAATTTGGGGGGAGGGGCTTAATTTAATTTTATGCCTATAAAACATGCTGGGACTTCCTATTGGGGAAGGCCGTATTGTTGGAGAAACATGGTATAAAGAGCTGTCATTATGTTCTGATGTTTGTTTTGTTCAAAGGTTACCATTTGCCATGGAGTTTGCCATCTTCTCCATCCATCTTCCCTGCCCTTTCTTTAAAATTCTTCTTCTATGCATAAAACCTCTGCTTCAGACTTTCTTCTGAGGTTTCCTTATAGTTATCTCCCCAAGTAAGCTAGTCTATAATTACCACTAGCGTAGTTGCATTACAGATAGTTCTCAAGTTATAACCATAATAGAGTCTGCCTATTATGGTTATATGTTATAAAAGTTGTAAAATGGGTTAATCATGTGACAAAACCAATTTTACCTGGTTTTTGCAGCAGTTGTTAAGCAAACACAGTCATGTGTGATTGCTAGTTTTTAATAGCAATAGTACTTAGACTTATATGCTGCTTCATAGTGCTTTACAGTCCCCTCTAAGTGGTTTACAGAGTCAGCATATTGCCCCCAACAATCTGGGTTCTCATTTTACTGACATTGGAAGAATGGAAGGCTACGTCAACCTTGAATTGCCAACAGGATTGAACTGTTGGCAGTCGGCAGAATTGGCCTGCAATACTGTATTACGACTACTTTTAACATTAAGTTGATGCATTGTTTTTATTTTTAATAAATTCTCCTATAACTGAGCTTTTGCAACCAAACACAAACAACTCCTCTCAACAGGAAAAGTAGATATAACAGAATGACCACAGAAAAAACTGAAATAATATTTCCCACAATAGAAAGCAGATAGAAAAAAAGGAAATTCCCATCAGAAGTTAAAGGAAATTTTAAAAATTTAAAATTTAAAAATTAGTGGAATACAAAATTCTTGTAATGAAAATCTGATGTAAATGCAAATAAATTCTAATAATTTTCATTACCTTGCAGATCACTGTCAACTTCTGGCAAAAGCAAAAGTAATTTGCAACTCCAAAATATAGTGGTACCTGATTACTCGACTGCTTCAAAACTCATCAAATTTGGTATTCAACACATTTGGACACCAAAATGTTGTCCCGATACTCGTTGTTGGTTTGATACTTGATATGGTACAATAGGAAGAGGGGGAAGGTTATGGAGAATGCACAGGAAGTTGGCCATGCTGGAAAGGTCACTACAAAAGTAAGCAGGGGACAGCTGCAGAGGGCAGACAAGAAATCACTCATGCTTGGAATATCACTGACAAAGGAAAGGGGGTGCAGGGTGGAGAGCAGATAGGAAATCCTTCCCACCCAAAACAAAGGTTCATGTGGTAAGTCACATGATTTGTTTTGTACTCATCATTTTTAGAACTTATCATGCCTCCCAAAACCAATTAACAATGAATATTGAGGTACATTGTAAAGCAGTAAAAAGACATAAAAATTCATAATAAAATCTAGCAAGGGATTATAATAAATCAGCATTCAACCAGTTGATTAATAAAGATAACAGTCAAAATAAAAAAAAGATATTTCAAAAGATACAGTTAAAGCTGAGGCATGCTTAAAATAAATAAAATAACTGAAAGAAAGATGGGTCAACCATCTGACTGCTCCTAGTGAAAATTGCAACCATTGAAATTCTTCTCAGTTAGGTACACCATCATTAGAGTCGTCTTGGATAATTCCTAGTTGCTCCCATTGAAATCTGGGAACCATACCGCCGAAGAGCCAGCTTTGGCAGCAAAATCAGCTATTTGTTGACAGAAATTAAAAATCGCCCTGCCACTCTGTGTACCACCTTTGAAGACTCCTGCAAAGCATTTGAATCTTAATGACATAACCATGGAGATTCTTCAATGATGCAAGAACCGGTTGAAAAGTTACTTTTTCAGTGCTGTTGTAACTTTGAACACTTGCTAAACAGCAATCTTTAAGAGAGGATTACTTATAGCCCGTATAGTACTTACAACAGGAATAGGATTCTTTAGGTCTCTTTCCCACTCCTCTCAAAAGAGAAAAATTAATAATTTTTCTTAAGTTTTTGTGGGTATTTATATGTATGGTATTCAGCTTTGTTCGGGTATTTTCCCATGTCATTATAGTTGTGCTTTTAAAGTTGTAGCCTGATAATGGCAGATGAGATTCTGCCGAAACGTGCTACAACTTTAAAAGCACAACTATAATGACATGGGAAAATACCCAAGCAAAGCTGCATACCATACCATCCATATACATATACATATACATATACATATACATATACATATACATATACATATACATATACATATACATATACATATACATATACATACTTGCATTTCCTTCAAGCCATTTGTAACATTGTATGAAAGTTGGGCTCAGCTGAACAAAAGGAGGAAACTGACAGATTAGAGAGATTTGAATTTCCCGCCCCCCACCCCCAGAAACAGTTACAAGGATTTACAAAAGTCAACATTAAGCCTGGGTGTGTTTTAAAATGGAATCACCAGAAAACTGTGTCTGTTTATATGCATTAAATAAATAAATCTCAGTGGTTGCTATTAATGGTGTTTTCCCTTTTAAGTACCAGCAAATGGAATGCTAAATCAAGTGAAAATTGGAAGATGAGAAGAGGGGTACAACAAGAGCTTCCATTTGTTGGAAATAAGACTTTTCAAGATCTGCAAAGTTTCATCATTGTAAAGAGAAAGATAATTGCAAATTTCCATTTTAGATATATCACAGTTAAGCTGGAACTTAATTAGCTCAGTTTTCTCACACAGACAGTGGTGTAAGAATACAGTGGTATACAGTGGTATAGAGCTGATCTTATAAGTGGATATAGAGTGGATATTTAAATGATAACTAGTTATGAAATAGAATTAATTATTAGCTGGTAATTAATTTGTGAAGGGATCACTATTGTACACTATTGTCCAAGGTAGAATTTTTTTCTCCTGGCAGTTCTACTGTCCTTTAATTTTCTTTTTCTTGTCACTCAGAGTAGAAGATAAAAACTTTAAATTCTGATTTTAAAATTGCCCCCATACTTGAAATACCCCTTTGCATACCTTACACAACTTAAGTCTGTTAAATAATATCACACATTAACATGGTGTAAAAGTTCAGCAAGAAATATTAGCATCTCAATTGGCCATGCCTGTTCACATGTTAAGAAATGGGGGGAACATCACAGTGGAAGTGGTTAATGAATTAAGAGACAATCCTGCATCCCCTCACGCATCCTATTCCCTCTCTCCTCATCTTTTAATTATAATTTTATCAGGATTGGAACTTGTCTTTTTATTGTTTTAGATATGTTTATATACTATGATTTTAATAAATAAATAATAAATAAATAAAATTGAAAATGAATCTATATGTGAATCTTACTCCCATTATGGGCAACAACAAGGGTTTCCATTGGGGCAATAACAAGTCTTTAGATATCTCAGCTGCAGACCCCTCCCTGTCTTTGCTCCATGAGGTGGTGGCTGGCCTACTGCAAAGTAAATTAATTGTATAAAGATGGAAGTTTGAAGAAATCTGTTTCTATTTCTACCAAGTAGCCAATTCAGATCTTGACTTTAATCAATCTTAGATAGATCTCTTCTTTCCTTACCTGGAACATTATGAAATAGGAGCTGAATAATTATTTAAGGTATTTGGACTAAATAAAAGTTTAAAATTTAAAATCCACATTGAATGTTATCAGTTAAGACCAATATTGAGACACTAATACAGATTTTCAGTTTATCAAAACTTCAGTTCCCTTCAGACCTGCAGCGAAGCCATTGTAGGATACTTAATGTTTTAAAATGGTGGAAGAAAGATGAACAAAGCAGACTTCAAGTCATAGCAGCTCAGTTGCCTTCTTGCTAAATAAATTCTTGTGAAATTTTGTCCTCAGGAATCTTTGTCCTACAAGGCAAGCTGAGCCTGGTTATTTATTAAATTTTAAGTTCTCTTTATGGGCATTATCTTTAGCTCTTAGGCTGCAAAATTCCCAAGTGCAGCAACACTGAAAATTTGAGACACATAATCATTTTAGCAACATGGAGACATTTATGGCTGATAAAACAAAGAGATGATTGAAAGTCCACTGCTTCTTTTAACTGGATAATTGAAATGAATTATTTTTAAAGAACCACTAATGTATATTAAATGGCAACTTTGATTAAAAATCCATTCATTCATCACTAGTATATGTTACTTTGCCTAACACAATCACTGTCACATCAGATTCCATTGCAGACCTCTATTTTTCAACAGCTATTTTTAGAGGAGAAAAACCTGGCATGGCAGGAGAATTTAGTCTGATGTCTAGGCTTCTTCCTGTTACCTTAAGAGGAGGAAAAAAGGAATTAAGCTGCTGCTAGAGAGTAAGTATACCAATCTTCTGCATGGGTGGGATGCAAATATTTTTACTACCGGTTCTATGGGCGTGGCTAGGTGGGCATGGCTAGGTGGGCATGGTCTTGTGACTGGGTGGCATGGCTTCTTCATCTTTTTTTTGCAGCACCCCCCCCCCCGTGCTCTGTTTTTTTGCCTCCGGGGCCTCAGGGAAGCCTCCTGGCGAAGCAGTAAGATAGCGAGGGGGATCCCAGCACAGCTGATAATTGGAACAGCTGATCATCGGGAGGAAAAAGAAAAAAAGAAATATGGGTTCGGCCAAACTGGTAGCTGTTTTTTTTATTACTGATTCGGCCAAATGATAACATTTTTTTGCTACTGGTTCATGTGAACCGAGCTGAACCGGAAGAATACTACCACTGCTTCTGCATCTCCTGCTATAGGACTCTGATTCACTGGCAGCAGGAAAATTAAAAGGAGAACAAGCAGTTCTTCAAAGTGTTGGAAGAAATGTCCATCTGGGTTCAGTTTCAAATGGAAAGAAAGACACTGGAAACATGGAGACTGCTTGGGAGGATGGTTTAATGGTGGACAGGACTGCATGGGGTTTGAAGGCCTGGACAAAATGGAGCACATGGTGAGAGAGGGAGAGAGATTTATACCCTCTGTTGGGCTTTGAATTTGCTTCCCGTTCCGTGGCAAGAAATGTATTCTGATTGGTTGTGGGACTCCCATGGGGCCATACAGGGGTAACTTTGTAGGTTGTTTTGAGTCCCAGGCTTGATTGAATCTTGCTGGGTGATGTAATGTCCCCAGGTGATTTCACAATGTAGTGAGCTCTGCTATTAGATGAGTAGAGGGCTAATCCTATCATATCCTGAGGGCCATGTCTTAATCCCATCATCCTGGAGCTTAAGCAGGGTGGAACAGGGAGCTGCTTTGTCTTTAAAAAAGGGTTCCTCCTTTTCTCATCCAGGGAAATATAATATTCTGCCTTTTTAATATTTCCTAGAATATTTCATTCTTTTAGGAGAGGGGTGGCTGCTAACTTTCTCCAAAAGAAAAGGCTGAGGGATTGGCTTCATATAATGCTCCCCTCATTGAGTTTTGTTCTTTCAGAACATTCAACTAGATGAATATTAAAACAAAGTAGGGCTGAAATATCTGTATTTGATTAAAGTATCTTATTTGGCATTCTGATTAGTTTTTATTATTTTCACAATTCACTTTTTTCCAAAATTACATACTCTAACTTTGAGTAAATAAGTAAAACAAAAAAAGTCCTGGGGGGGGGGGGAGTTCTTTTGTGAAGTTCTGATTTTACACCAAAGCAGTGTGGAAATTACATACAGTAGGGGAAAAAATGAAAACCATGCTTCTAGTGACAACCCTACTTTATATTTTTGCAATGTTACACGTATGTGTGTGTATATATATTATACATTAAAGGAAAAGAATCTAGTTATATGGATTCAAAACCACGATTCCAAGAATTAAAAACAATAAATGTTTGCTAAGTTTGCAAAGTTTATGATTTCTAAGGTATACGTTGAGGATAGAATAGGAATCATAGGTAGCACAGAGGAATGCACTTATTTAGAAAGAGAAATTGCTCATTTCAGTTTGTACAAACAAACTGCCACAAATCATTTTAAATCTACATATAAAAGTATTACTTGGACAAACAATAATATTCAAATGGGGTTGTTCTAAAATGTGAAAATACTCTGTAGGTACTATATTGCTTCCCTTTCTCCTCAGTACGTATTTAAGTGATGATTAATGACTCTGCCACAGATAACAAAAGGGGAAGGACTGTGCAGAAACGATATACTGTTCTGAAAAGAAAGTAAGTCTTGCGAAAAAAAATTCAATACCTTTTTTCTATAACTTACCATTATTAAAAAATAAAAAGGAAGTATGTATACTTTATGTAGTTTTCAACTAACTATCTCACTTTTCTGAGAGATTATATAAATAGACCAGAAAGCATTTTTGAAGGTTTTTTTCTACCTTGTGACCTAATTATTTTTTTAAAATGCTGCTTGTTATCCTCAATTACATTTCTGTTGCAAAGTTATCAAAGTTATAACTAGGACAAAGTTATAACTATAACTAGGACATGAGCTACTCTATCATCTATTTCTGCATTATGGATAAGGCATAGTACATTGGTTGGCATTTTCTCCATCAAATTTTACCAAACAAAATTTGTGCAGTTTCTTTCAAGCGTTTATAATTTTAGTGGAAGTCCTTCCTTACTATATAGTGACATAACTGAAAATATATATTTAAAATATTTTAACTTGATATAATCCTGAAGTCACTATTTGAAAGTATGCCAATTAAAAATATAATGGTGATGAAACTTGATTTGTTAAGATAACACTGCATATATGAAGAGATTTAAGCCTTTGGTCGTGCTAATGAAAGCTTGTTTTTTTAAGGATTGCTGTGTAGTTTATTTTGTAATTACAAATTAAGAGAAATAGGTTAAGCCTGTCTTCATTCCATCTCCCAATTTTGATAGTCTTTCTGAAGATGCATTTAACATCTAGTATGTCCCAAGAAAAATGGTTTCTCTGTGCTATATCATTAGTTTCTAATACTAGAATCCAAAAGGCCAGGAAATTATGCATGTCTCCATTATATAATTGCATGCTAGACAATTGAATTTTCATTATCATAAACTGGAGTGGACTCAACTTGAATAGAGGAATTGATTGTGTGAGAAGATTTTTGTAAGTGTGGACAGTGTTGTGCTAGATCAGGGGTCCCCAACCCCCAGTCCATGGATTGGTACTGGTCCATGGCTATTGGGAACCAGGCCATGTTAAGTAGTGTGTGAGTGTGTGAGCATGCTAAGCTCCATTTGCACAAGTGGCAGACACACAGACAAAACCATCCCCACAGCCACTGTTGCCGGTCCATAGAGCCTGAAAGGTTGGGGACAGCTATGCTAGATCAAAGGTCTCCAACTGATGGTCCGCGGACAATTGGTAGTCCATGAGAAAATTTTGGTGGTCCGCAGGACACCCGTGTCTGCAACAGGGGTGATACTGGCAACGGATGGACTGATCATGCAGGAGATCGCAGCATTGGAGCCCTTCCTGGGTGTTTCCTGGCCTGTGGGGGGGTGGGGGGAAAGGAACCTCTGAACTGGTGTTGCATCCTGCCTCTGCACATTGAGGAAGCTGAGCAGCTGCCAGCGATGCCCACAGGCGAAGATGTTGCAAGGGGGAGGCTCAACCCCTCCCCTCAGGACCTGCAAAACGCTCGCCACCCTTCTGGCAGCCATCAAGCCTCTTCCGCTGTGCTTCTCTTCCTCCTCACCAGCAGTGCTCACACTCCCAGCAGGAAGGAAGAGGCTTGGCGGCTGCCAGAGGGGCGGTGAGAGCTTTGCAGCTCCTGAGGGAGGGGTTGAGCCTCCTCCTCGCAACATCTTCACCCAAGGGAATCGCTGGCAGCTGCTTGGCCTCCTCAATGCGCGAAGGCAGGATGCAACACCAGTTCAGAGGTTCCTTTCCCCCCACCACCTTGCAGTCCAGGGAATACTTGGGAAGGGCTCTGAGGCTGCGATCTCCTGTGCGCATCAGTCCATCCACTGCCGGTATCACCCTTGTTGCCCCACCTCCCTGCCAGCCATCTGGTCTTCAGCATATGGCTCGTTGGCTTCCGGACATCAGATTCCCACCACCCAGCACTAGTTCAGAGATTCCTTTTCCCCCACCCTCACCCCTGGAGACAGAGGGGGGGAAAGAGAGAGAAAGAGAGAAAGAGAAAGAGGGAAAAAGAGGGGGGAGGGAAAGAGAGGAGAGAGAAAGAGAGAGAGATGAGAGTTCCCAGTGTTTTGTTTTCTGTGGGAAAACAAGGTTGCAGAAACAGGTAGCCAAGCTAAGTGCCTGAAGGACCCCAACCCATCAGTGGGAGTCCAGGTGCTTCAGCAAGCGGTGTTCTGTATTCATATTAGTGGTCCACAGGATTTAAAATTATGAGTTTGGTGGTCCCTTGGGTCCCAAAGGTTGGCGACCCCTGTGCTAGATGGATGAATTATCTGAAAGTCATGTTATGCTCTGGAGTCTTTCAGCAGATTATTCTGTGTCAAAGAAATTGGTTCAGTCCTGCTTTGGTTATGAAAAGAACTGCCAGCAAAAATGAGGATTATACTAAGTAGGAAGTTACTGTTGTTTAAAAATAATCTGACAATTTTTATATTTCAAAACTGCACACTGGCAAAATATAACATCTGAAAACATGCTATTTGCATACCAATTTTTATACTGTTGTACTAGTGCAATAATTGAGTTTTGTTCACACTTTCATTATATTATCCAGGTTGTACCTTTAAAGCAGAATTGTTAGTGCACTCTAGCTAAAACCTTTATCTGTTTAGATGCAAAATCAATATAATTTAAATGGATTTTATCTAAATATATTATTCTAATAAACAAAGTCTTATTCTAGTCACATATTGTCGATGTGGGAGGCAATCAATATCAAAATGTGCTCAGCTGCCTAGAATTAGTTCTGGAGAAGTGCATCTGTTTTTTGATTATGTGAACACTTTATATCCACAGTGTATTGGATGTGGTCAAAAACGGGTGGGCTGCTAGGGGTTCAAAGGGTTCGGGAGAGCCCCTAGCTAAAATTCTGTGCAATTCAGAGAACCCCCAAATCCCACTCCTAGCTGGCCCTGCCCACCATGCCTCTCCCCTCCCAGGAGCCCCCCCACAGCCCCTTTTGGATGCAGGTAAGTGCAGGACACGCGTGGAGGCTCAGAGAGAGTAGAAAATGGGTCTCCCAGAAGTTTGGGAAGGCCAGAGATGGGCCCATTTCTGGCTTCCAGAAAGCCTCCAGAGCCCAGGGAGGCTGTTTTCGCCCTCCTGGAGGCTTGAGGAAAGCCCAGGTAAGGCAAAAACACTCCCCCTGCCATGGTGCAAGAGGCCGACTAGGCCACACCCACCATGGCCACACCCATTCCGTAACTGGGCAAAGAATCCTTTGCTAAAATTTTTGAAGCACCCCCCCCCGGTCAAAACAGATACTGGATGCTATCATTTAGCAGGAATCCTTACAAGTAACATAAAAATGGTAAATTAATATTAAAAATGGTAAATTGAAATTTTTATTCTGAAGACTTGCACCTGATTCATATCAATTTCAGTTCTATTCCCACTTCTCAGATTTGCAGAGATTATACAACTGAGGCTTCTCAGAAAACAACAACTGAATGAGAAACTGCTGGTGACCTTCTACCGCTGTACCATAGAGAGCATTTTAACATACTGCACCTCTGTATGGTTTGCCAATTGCACAGTGGCAGATAGGAAAGCAGTCCAGAGGGTTAATGTCATTGCCCAAAAGATCATTGGTTGCCCTCTCCCCTCTTTGAAAGAGCTTTATAGCTCCTGCTGCCTTAAGAAAGTTCAAAACATTCTCAAAGATCCATCTCATCCTGGGAACTCTTTTTTTGAATGATTACCATCTGGCAGATGGTACAGAATAATAAAAACAAGGACAAATAGGCTGAAAAACAGCTTCTATCCCAGTGCAGTAGCTCTTTTGAATTCTGCTGTATAGTGCAGTGTTGGTGTGGTGTTCGGGGTTTCCGGTTCAATGTGTGAAGGGTGAAGGATATGTGTGTTTATTTTCATGGTCAAGGTCATGATGTGCACTAAAGATAGTGTTTGATTTCATTGTACGAGGTGCAATGACAATAAAGTAAAGTAAAAGTAAAGTAAACTAAAGTAAAGTAAAGTAAACTAATTTGATTCTAATCTTAGCTCTATTAAAAACTGCTAAATCTATTTAAGACTATACCTCTCTGGAATGGTATTGAAACTGACACAATATACTATGAAATATACCATTTATAACCACTTGGGAATAAATAATCTGCTTTCAGTGGTATCACAGCAACAGTCGTTAGGGTTTCTCTCTCTCTCTCTTTGGTTGACTGAATAGTTAAGAGCTGTGTGCAAAAGTAGATTTAGGGCTGTGTGCAAAAGCATTTGATGCAGCTACATGTACAGTACAATTTCCTTTCCCTAGTGTATTATCTTTCATTTCTGCTCCATGTTGTTCCATGTTTATTAACTATCATCTTCTAGATATATTATGCATTATTGCATACTTCTGCCACTTCTTTTCTCAGTATGATGTGAATTATCCTTCATTTTCAGCATTAATAATGGTACAATGTTAATATTAACCATTGTTAAAATGTAACACTAAACCATGGTTAATGTTGGAAAAAGGGAAAACCAGAAGAGTATAAACTTATATACATCATTCTCATCTGGATATTCATACTGTCTGTCTAAACTGTTACTGAAACATTAGGAATAAATAGATGATAGCAGAAAATTAACTTATTTTCAGCACTTTCAAAGGACACAGGGTTCTTTCTTAATCTTTCCTGGAAATTGCTTGTATGTGTGTGTGTGTGTGTGTGTGTGTGTGTGTATATCTATATGTTTTCGCGGGTACTTGCATGTATGGCATTTAGCTTAGTTCGGGTATTTTCCCACATCATAGTAGTTGTGCTTTTAAAGTTGTAGCAACGTTTCAGCAGAATCTCAGCTGCCATCATCAGGCTTCTGTACATATATATGAGTGTCTTTCAATCCTTAGTGAAATAAGTTCTATGCAAGGAAACCAGGAGACTAAATTCCAGTACCATCTTATGCCTTAAAGACAACTAGATTTTGCTCAAATCACTATCTTTCATTCCATGACATCAGGTTCAGGTAACAACTTATGGAGAAGAAACCTCCCCATAAGAAAATGTTGCTGATTAGAAAAAAAAAATCATGATGAGATGGGACTTGGAAGGTTGGACACTAAAGGGAACCAGAAATAATTAAAGTTTTAATTGAAAGAAAAGAGACCCATTAATATAAAATGGAGCAGAATATTCTAACTTGTTTGTATTTAAGAATATTTGGTAACAATGTACTTATTACTGTTAAAAGTGTCTGCCACCATAAAACTAGATTTAAAAGAACAAGAACAAATTTTACTAGACAAAACTGAGGCTAATTCAAATGTGGATTTTAAAATGATAGGTTACAAGAATTATTCAGAAAAATATATTATACACTGGATATATAATTGAAAACAGCTTATTCCTTGATAATTAAGGGAGATATACAAATAACAACATAGAAAAATGATGGATAACTTTCTCATTTTGGATTTATGAAAGAGATTTGTTAAATTTTTCAAGGGTTTTCTGAGAAGAACAGAGAGAAAATGAAAAGAAACCAATTTCTGGGACACTATTTAAAAGACTAAAGATTGAGATTCTTAAAAGCAAATGAAGGAATATAAAGATGGTTTATTTGATCAGGCTATGTATGTGTGCATATACACATATGTAGCTGTTTTTGGTAGCTCAATAGATTTATGTTGAGCTGGAACAAATAACAAGGCTCTAAAGATTTGATTATAGATGAGATGTGGAAAGGAGATATTTTATAGTGTCAGGAAAAAGTGATTAGTTGCTAAAATTGTTTATACTTGTTATGATGAAGGGAAATTTTAAATATTCTTCAGTTTGTACTCATTTTTTTTATCTTTGTAATTATACATTTAATTTAAATGTTCTTAGATCAGGCACAGAAGGCAATTCCTCATCATCACTAACCAGCTGCAGCTGTGTGCTTTCCCACCTGAAGCCTCAGGACTATCCTGCTGCAGCTGTGCTTGAGTCAAATCACTTTCAGACAGCTGTTCGGAGCTCTTGACCAACTCCTCTCCTGATGTGCTTGGAACTGGTTCATCTTCCTGCCAGCTGACATCTGGAGAGATATCTGGGGAAGCGTCCAAGGGAGTCATCACTTCTCCTCAAAAGCCATTTTGGCAATGGTTTCATCAGCCACCCCAACATAAGTCTTCGGCCTGCTACTAACAAGAACAAGAGTGAGCTGTGAGATAGAGGAGAAAATGGCAGTGGCAGGGCCTCTGGACCTATGCAGAAGATTCCTAGCCCTGTTCTAAGTTAACTTACACAGACACCAGACACCAGATATATGAATGTGCTTATTTTCTTTTTGTTCCTAATCCTCAGGACATAATTTAAAAAAAAAAATCAAAAATTCTATAGCAACATAACTGATATATATCTTTTTAATTGTGACAATAATTCTTTCTTGAAGATAGAAGGGTAGGAAATTAACATAGTTTGAATATTTATGACTATATCATCTATCACTTATACATATGTATAACTATCATTTTCTTCTCCTTTCTAAAATATATAAATATGAGTGCATCTTTTTGTCTGCAAAAGATCCTCCCACTGTGCTCTTGAGGGAATTCTTCCAATGTGTACTGATAACAATAAATTCTGCAGTGAGCTTTGATTATTTCCTTTGGGTCCTGTATTTTGATTCCACAATTCAAATTATTTTGTCTCTCCTAAAGAAAAGAAGAATACCAGGGGAAAATGTTAAAAAAACACTATTCTCTTGTTCTAGTTTAATCTTCCTTCCTTCCTTCCTTCCTTCCTTCCTTCCTTCCTTCCTTCCTTCCTCCCTTCCTTCCTCTTTCCCATCAATGTGAATATATCTTGAAAGAAATATTTCCACTATAAATTTTAATAATGAAGTGATGCAATTAGCCAGGAATATTTCTAGCAATACTGAGGAACTCTTCATAATTGGATGAAGCAAAGAAATATAAAGATTATAATGAATTATCAGTTTGCAGTATTTCCTTCTCTCTTCTGCAGTAAAGACCAGGTGTGTAATATCCACAGCTATTAGCACCTAACTTTGACAGTCAAAAATTGGCATAGAGCTATTCAAGTGACCCAAAGAGATTAAATGGCTGGGAAAAGATGAAAGACAAGAACAGGTCTTCAAAAATATAGAAGAGAAACAAAAGATGGGTTTGGCTGAGGTAAATTAATGGATGGAACTGTACTCTTTTTTAAAAGAAAAGAATCAGCTCGTTCTAGAACAGTGGTCCCAACCTTTCTGGCTCCACAGACTGCAGCAACTGTTGTGTATGTATATAAGTAATAAAGTGTGAGCTTGGAGTAGGTGCGGGGTTCTGGCCCTGCACTTCTGATTGGCTGTTAAGCGGCCGTACCGGATTGGCCCGTTCCGGGGAATCCGATTGGCCCTTAACAGAGAGTTCCTATTGGTCATAAAAGCTAGCGTTCCTAGCCTGTTATTGGTTAAAACGTTACAAGGGTTGCCTATATAAGGCGAGGGTTACTGTTGTTTTATTGAGAAGTCACTATGTAAATAAAGAGCTGAAGTTCACCGTTCAGAGGCTTGTCTCCATTCCTCCTCACCCATTCTCAAACTTAACAGCAACAATAGCAGTTGTGTCAGCAGTGAGGCGGGAGGGGATGATTTTTCACACACAATCTAGTTCCCACCTGTGCACAAATGAAGTTTCAGGTGCTTGCCCATTGCTTGCAGCCTGGTACCCAACAAGTCAAAAACCAGTACCGATCTGTGGCTCTGCACTTGGGGACCCCTATTTTAGCGGGCAGAGAGGAGTACCCTCGCAAATTGAAACATGACAAAGCTTTCTGCCTAAAGACAGATCAGATCCAAGTCAGAGACAACATCTTTTAACTGGCTGAGCTGAGAAGCATGAACAAGAAACAATTAAACGGGAATTATTTCCAATGCCTAAGATTGGCATGAACTGGAGCAGATACCCATTCCTCACACAATATTTTGCACTCAGACAGGTTTGTTTGGATTGTACTCTTTTTTTAACAAAATCACTTCTTTCATAATAAAAAATGATTTAAAAAAAAAGACTACAATTCATTAATTAGAGAGCCAATAAAATCAATTTTTTCTATTTGTTTATTGTTATGAAGAAAGAAGTATGGGAACTTGCACTCCCTTAGTGAAAAACATGAAAACATCTATGTTCCATTGACTCAGTTTTGGGGATTCTCCAAATTACCTTTCAGCTCAAAACCAACTGAAAGTTACACAATAAATTACTGCGGTGACAGAAGCTCTACCTCCCCTTTTCCAGAATGCAGACAAACAAGTTTGATATAGTGAATTTAATTTTCCCCAACCAAATTTTCTAGCAATGTGGACAACATGACACAATCACTGGGCACATTGCATCACCCAGCAAACTTCAATCAAACCTGGGACTCAGACAACCTACAAAGTTAACTATGACCCCTGCAACAGCCAATAGAATCCATGTTCTTGCACAGGGAACAGGGAGTTCAAGCACAAAGTCCAAGAGAGGGTATAAATACCTCCCTCTCTCAACTCTATATGGTCAGCTGCCTAGGACCATCCATGTGATTCTGCTTCAGAACTATCATAAGAACTATCATTCTAATCAGCCTCCATGTTTCCAGTGCTTTTCTCCCAGCTTGGAAATGAACCAAGTTAATTATTTTCACTGTCAGGAAGTTTCTCCTTGGTTTTAGGTTGCTTCTCTTTGCTCAGTTTCTATCCATTGCTTCGTGTTTTGCCTTCTGCTGCTTTGCCTCCCTTCTTTGTGGCAGCCCCTCAAAAGCCTGTTTTGTGACCTGTCTTGGGCAAAGCATGTGAGCCATTTCCACCTTTCAGTGGTCCATGAAAGTACATCTATACTATGTGAATGCAGATAATATAATCGAAAAAAGGTGAACAACATTTTTATAGAACTTTTGTCATGTTGAGACTGGGAGTGACAGATAGCTGGAAGGGGAGGGGCTGGGCAAGGGCCTCCTTGATGTGAGTGATGTTGAGTTGGCCATGCCCACCCAGTCACATGACCACCCAGCCAATCATTAGGCCAAAGAACCGGTTGTTAAATTATTTGAATCCCACCACTGGCCCAGTTATTTTTATTTCAAATCTGGATCATAAGCAGTTTTTTTGGGATCCATTTGATCATACGCAACTGGCTGTAAGTCAAGGGTTAATATATGCCTTTGACAATCAATACAAAATCATACATGCAGTGAATGCAAAGCACCTTGTAACTTCAATAGTAGGTGACACTTGAAAGACTATTTTTCCTGCAGCTATCAGCACTGCAATTGCAGACTCAGTGTACTGCCATGTATACTGAATTTTTCTGTCTGAAAACCAGGACAATTTTTACAATCTTTCACTTTATTCTGTGCATTTTACAGACTTCTTGCTCAAGACATTGTTCTAAGTTCATCAAACTTTAAGAAAAACTTTAAGAATGAAATGAAAACTATAAATATATTGGGCAAGAGTATTATAAACCAATAAGGAAAAGAGTGTGAAGAAATGCTGGAACATATATGTTCCAAACAATGAAACGGGACATTGGTGGAATACAGCAATATAAATGCAGGTTTTTTCAGTTCAGTTACATCATAAACAGAGTGAAGGATTACCTAAAACAGCTTCAAAGGGAGAAAAAAATGCTTTGGATTCAAATGTACATTGACATGCATGTAGGATCTTTGAGAAACACCTTAAGGCAGCTGAATTTTTTGTTTGGTTTTTGCAGTTGTCCTCCAAAACTATAAACAGTCCTGGAAAAAGAAGAGTTTCATGTTTTCCACACATGCTGTGTATGGATTAAAGTGAAGTCAAAGTCATTTTCAGTTTGAATCCAAAGTTCTGCCCAGTTCTGCGACTCCAGTTATTTGCCGTTCTTTTATTGTTTTTGTTGCTGTTGTTATTATTGGTACATTCCAGATTTAACAATATAGTATATTATCTTTTGAATAAAGAAGAATTTAAAATTTATTTATATGTTGGATTTTTGTGTAATGAAAATGATCTCATGATTATGATTTTGACAATTAGGAAAAATTATAGAGAGTCATGATGTAACTAAAGGAAGAGTTGAATTTATAATTGTTCTTATAACTGCTGTACAAAAGATCAGAAGCCACTTCACACCTTTTTATTTTATATTTTTCTTTCTTTCTTGCACTATTAGCTCTCTCTGTGATTTTTTTTCCTTACTTACACTATGTTAATTTGTATTGGTTTTTATCTTTGTTTTTAAACCTTAAATAAAATTATATGTAAAAATTATTTGCAATGTTTATTAACTGTCCAATTTAGAGAGCTACAACAAAAAAGAGAATAAAATTTTTAGTTTTAAAAAACAAAATCCTGGCAAGACAAGTATCAGGATGGAAGGGTAACAAATAAATGTAATTCAAATGTTTTGCATCAATCTGGACTCTTTCAATCTTTCAATAAAGCAGCAAGTGCATGAGAAGGTAATTAGGAACAAGAGAGGATAATTTAACCTTCCTGAGTAAGAAGAGTAGCATTAGAAAGGATGGTCTTTGGCACAGTGAGAAAAAAAGGTTAAAATGTTCTCAAGTGAGATAGAGAATGCAGATTTTGCAGACAAATTAGGATACAATCTTATTCTTTTACCTCAGATAGCAAAATGTCTTGGCCAGCAGTTTCTGGTCCATATCTGCTAAGGGATAAAGCAAGAGTTTGGCAATATATGTAACAAAAGCTTTTATTCTTTACCAACTAATACTGAGGACCCAATGATAAAATGTGTAAATATTGTTGGAAGATGGCAAGAAGTTGTGAGGATGTACTCAATCACCCACAATCCTCGTTGAATAACAGCAACTGGGATTGAAGAGATTGCTATCACCATATGATTCAGTCATGTGATGTCATGGTTTACGACTAGATCTATAAGCAATGGAAATCCCCAATTGCTATCTAGGATCACAAAATATATGAAACTAAAATTAAATCTAAAGAAAACCAAAGTAATAACTCAAGAATAACAACCATGGCATGGATCCAGGGTATCTGAGGAACTTTCTCACTCCAAAGGAAGAAGCTTCCTCTGGACCCCATCAGCTATGGAATTTCAGCTGGGGGGGAGGGTTCAAGTAGAAGAGTGTTTTCCGGTACAGCTCCGTCCTGTGGAACATTCTACCACTGGAAGTGGGATCTGCTCCCAGTCTTTTGACCTTCCAGAAGGGTTCCAAAACTGGGTTTTGCTGGTTGGCTTGAGGTTCTGGGGGAGATGTTCACTGCTGATGGAATAATAATATCTTATTTCATGCCACCTATTTCCTTGGGTCTATTCCAGCATTGTTGTTGTTATTTTTATCTTTTATTCATTAAACATGAAAATCAGTCAACTGAACATTTAAAAAGGTATCACAAATATTGACTGACTTTGATGGTTGATAAAGGTTGCTGCCAGCATCCTAGTTATCAACCAAATATCTTGTTAAAATGTATGTTGTTTTGAGTAGCGCAGTCTTTTGCAACTCCACTGGCACTGCAGCAGGAAGCTGCAACTTTTTGATGGATTTTGCAAAATTCTTGGACACGGTACCAAGTGCCCTGATGACAATGGGTCAAGCAAGATAAAAGGAATATTGACAGTTTTGAACTTTGATGCTAGAGAATAAATCTGAGAAAGACAGCCAAGAAAACAAATGATCATCAATCAATCAATCCAGAATTTTCATGTGAGGTCTCAAAATGTTGGAAACATTATTACAAAAAGCAAGTTGGGAATTGATCCAATTGTTGAAAATAATAAAGGTGGAATATAAAGAAATGAATAAATACAAAATAAATTAAACACTGTAGCACTCTGCAGATAGCCATCCAGTGATAATTTAAATTCCTACAGTAGAGGAGAGTTACCACTTCCCAAGGTAACCTTTACGATCAACTGCTCAATAACTGGAATTATAAAAAAAAATCTTCATGTTGAACCAAAATTCATATTCCTATAATTGTAATAGACTATAAATAAACTGAATGTAAAAATGTATTTTGATTCTGGAGATAAAACACTTCACTTGTGGGAATTTTTTCCTTTCTTTTTTTCAAGCTCAATGCTGCCCCTTCGTCTTTAGTATAATTAACATGTCATAAATTAATTATAGAATTAATTATCATATCTTGTAGCAATGAGCTTTTCCATTCAGGTGGTCTGTAAACAGTTAAAAAATGGTTGAAAAGTGTTATAATTGCAGAAAAAATTGTTTTTGACAAATAAATTACAATTTTTTTGACTGAAGGCACAAACATACTGTACATAATGTTAAGATTTTCATCTTTCACTTCCAAGGTATTATAAGGATGAATGGTGAACTTCTTATCAAGTGCAATAGGAACTAGAATTACTATAATAGAAATTATATTCATGTTAATTTGTAGAAAAACAACAAAAATTAAGCAGTCTGTTAAAGTTCGTTTTTCCGGTTATTCATGGAGAGTATTTTATTTGCAGATGTATACAACAAACAAATGTCCAATTTTGCAGTAACTTTTAATGACTTGAATCAAAATGCTATGTAAATAAAGCATTCCTACAGTATTTCACCCACCACTACAGTTATTTCTGGTGTTAGATTTTCTCGCTAATTTGCCTTTTTCCCCTGTTTTTCCTTATCTTCACATTAAGCACTCTTTCTGTGTCCTTCAATTTAATTCTTTCCCCTCCCCCAGCCATTCCAGTTGTTGCTTTCCTAGCTCTCTATGGAATGCTTGTGCCTTGAAGCCCTCATGGTTGCTAAGCAACATTCCTCATTTTGCCATGTGGCTAGCTGCTATGGCAACATCTCCCCATTTACTTTTTTTCAGCTGTTTGCTACCATAGTACCCTTGTCAATGCAACCATCTGTGGGCAGGGAGCAGGCAAAATCTACCATGAATTAATTCTACTTTTGTCTTGTTCTAGTGCTTTTTAATAGACTATCTGATGCCTTACCTAACATGTTTCCTTAATGTCAAATATATTTTTAAATTTATTTTTAATTTTGGTTGCTCTCCAATCAAAGTAATGTTCTATATTACATTAAATTTTGGAAATATTTTACAATTTCCATTTGTATTGATTCTTAAATAAATTCCTGGATGCAGATCTCATTTATTCCTAGTTCACTGATTTGGGCACTGGCCCAAACATAAAATATAACTGATTTGATCAAGAACTCTAAATTCAGAAACAATACTTATTTCACTTAATCAAACTAACCAATATTTTGTCCATAATAGTACGTAAATTATAATTATGAAGAGTGTTGATATTAGCAAAAGTGTTGATAATTAGCAAAAAGCAAGTTATTAACTTACATATGCTGCAGTTATTTATAATCTGTAAAATAAAGATATGAAACATCAGACTTTATAATGCTGTCTAAGCTGTGACCTTTATGTTGTTTATTTTTATTTTACAATTTTCTTCTAATTTATTTAACTATGAACCAAAATAATAAGAAAGCTCCTTTCTTCCTCATACAATGAATATTTTCAATTATCATTGTACATAAAGTGAGCGCTATCAGAAAATGCACATGTACAAGTGCTTAAGGTGGCAATTTGATAAATTCAAATAAATTCAGTGATACTATATTTGAGTAATGTACAACCATAGTGTATGTACCAGTGTGTTGTAATGCTATATCAAAACATGCAGCCATTTTAAAAATAAAACTGAATACAGAAAATAATTATCTTTTATACTCTGGAAAACATGCTGTAATTCAAAGAAACAGCAACCCTTTTTCTGTTGTTTATTATGTAACTTTCAAAGATACGAAGACAAAAACATTGGCAATTCTCATAATCTTTCTCCATTTCTGATGCTGTTTCTTTTGTCAAAAACATTTACAATGTTACATGTACACGTATTGCTTGCCATTACTAAGACTTGGGAAAATTTTGGTTACTTGGGGGCACCCAATATTTTATTGAGGGGAGTTTAGGTGGGATAATTATTTAAAAAGTATGCTTGAGTTCTTCTTACTATAATAACTATTCCAGGTTTTTTCCAAGCCTGACAAAACCAAATCATAGCACAACCCTAATTTTCAGTTTGAATTCAAAGCATCATCTTTCCAAATATTTTAAATTTTACCCCCCTTGCCACAATTTTAGAGCAACTATAAAATATCATTTGTCAAGTGTCTGTATGTGCTGGTTCTTCTGTGGCTACTTCCATATTTATTTCATATACTCTTTGGGTAGATTACAGTAAAAACACCTAATAAGAAAGCAAGATCAGATAAAAATAATAATAAACAGCCTTGATTAAAAAAAACCAAAACAACTCTTCATTAGCATCAGAAATCCGCACAACACCAGAAAGTCAAGGCTCATTTAAAGAACAATGGTCAGGACAATACGGACATCTTGGAGGGACTCCCTTCTAAATTGCAGGCTCCATGACAGAGAAGCCATACTTCCTGGGACCCACCAAGTGACATCATTTTGACTCAGCCTTCCATCCTTCTGAGGTGGGTAAAATGAGGATCCAAATTGTTGGGGGCAATATGCTGACTCTGTAAACTGCTTAGAGAGGGCTGTAAAGCATTGAAAAGCGGTATTTAAGTCTAAGTGCTATTGCTATTATTTAAATGGAATCTAAGTATACCTATTATGCCAGATCTTATTGGGCAGGCAGAAATAATGGGAAGAAATAATTCTTCTATGACAAGACGTTATATAACACAAGCAGCACCTTAAATTATATTCAGAAGTATATGGGCAACTAGTTTAGCTCACACAATAAAGATGCCATATGAGCAGAGTTAAGACATACCCATAATTGTCTGTAAGGCTACATTCTATAACAGTTGCAGCTTCTGAATAGTCTTCTAGGATAACCCATATAGAGTGTGTTGCAACAATCCTAATGTTAGTGTTTAAGGCATAAATGACAAGGAAGTCCAAATCCAGAAAAAGTTGCAATCAGTGCATCACATGAATCTAGGCAGAGCTGCTATCTTCTCTTTAAGCATTAACTAAGAATCAAAGAGAATCTCCAAGATGTGTGCCAGTTTTGTCTAGGAATCAACAATCCCTAGACAAAGAAGTAAAAGTAGAAAATCCCTAGGACCCACAGCCTTTCCCATATTTTCAGAGTTAAACTTATGCTTCGTCCTTTCCATCCAGATCTTCACTGTGAGATGCTCTTGATAGCACTGTTAGGTTGAAATGTAAAACCAAGTATCATTCATGTACTATGAATATTGCACTTCATTTTATTGGATGACCTTGACAAAAGTTTCATGTAGATCAGGGGTGGGGAAACTACGGCCCGTGGGCCACATCCATCCCGTTGGTCATTTTAATACGGCCCGCCTCTGAAAAAAAAATATTCCCCTCTGAAAAAAAAATCAGGGCTGGCCAAAAGAGACCCCGCGCTGCGCACCAAAAAATCGCACACACAACACGGAGCTGGGCAGCCGCTTCCTTGGTGGAGGGGCTGAGGTCACCGCCTGGGGAATGCCCACTGCTTTCCCTCGCCAGGGCCGGGCGGTGGCATGTTGCCCTGCACTGCATGGCCCCCGCCTGGCAGCGTGCTTCTCGGCTGGTCTCCTCCTCCTCGGCCATACAGAACAAACAGGCAGAAAAGGAGGAGACCAGCCAGCTGGTTGGGGGAAGCTTTCTATGCACAGCCGGCGCATAGAACAGGGCAGCGCCGGATGTTGGAGAAGCAGAGCGGAGCCAGAGATCATTAGCCTCCTCTTTCACAGCACAAGAAGCCTCCCCCTACTGGCCAGCTGCTCTCCTCCTTCTCTGCCTGTTTGTTCTGTATGGCCAAGGAGGAGGAGACCAGCCGGCTGGTTGGGGGAAGTTTTCTGCGCCGAAAGAGGCAGCTACTAATCTCCGGCTTTGCTCTGCTTCTCCAATGGTCCAGCTTCCCCTCTTGCTCCTCACAGTTGCCCTGAGCCGGTGCGGTTCTTTACTTGGGCAGCCAGACGCCCGCAGCAGCAACAGGCAGTTCCGCCCAGGCTCCACTCAGATTTCCGGCTGGGGCTGTCAGGAGTTGCTACCGCTGGCGCGGCTCCGCACGGCTCCAGTCCCGCGTTGCCTTGGGAAGGGAAAGGCAAAACCAGGAGCCGCTGAGCCTGAGCCTCCGGTGCCGCTGCTGCCATTGCAAAGAGCCGCCATGGCTCTTCCTTTTTGCCTTTCCCTTCCCAAGGCAATGTGGGACTGGAGCCATGCGGAGCTGCGCCGGCGGTAGCAACTCATGACTCAGGGGGCCTCCGAGGGGAGGGGAGGGGAAGGAGGAGAAGAAGGGGGGAAAGGGGGGGGGCGATTCCCAAAAAATCTTGTGCTGACCTGGCCCGTCTGTCAAATTTTAAAAGTCAATGAGGCCCCCGAGCCAAAAAGTTTGCCCACCCCTGATGTAGATGTTAAACTGATTAGTGTCCAGTCCTGATACATACTACAGATAATGCTTCACCCCCTCCTCCATACCAACACTGAATAGAACAGGTCTAAAAGGAAAAAGGAGAATCGTCATTGTGCCTCCTACTCATCAATCCTATGACCAGCTCAGAAACATGCCAGGACCTTATCAAAAGTCAAGATAGTTTTGTCACAGAGTTCATCTACCAGCATAACCAATAACCAATCCATATTATATCCTGGCCTGAAACCAGAGGTGATATTCAGCAGGTTCTGACCAGTTCTGGAGAACCAGTAGCGGAAATTTTGAGTAGTTCATAGAACTAGCAAATACCTCTTCTGACTGGAGATTTTACAGTATCTTTCCCCTGCCACGCCCACCAATCCACACCCACAGAACCGGTAGTAAAAAAAACCTGAATCCCACCACTGTCTGAAACCCAACTGGAAAAGTTCCAGATAATCCACTTGGTCCAGGACTCTGTTACTTTTTATTTTTGTTTTTAGTTTCTGTATGTTATCCTACAATGGAATTGCTTTCAATTCTCAAAAAAAAAAAAAAAAGCTATAAAATTTTAAATAAACAAATAACATATAGTAAATTATGCTGAACAATAATGACTCTCACCTAGTTAAGCCTTGGTATGGTCTCAAAAAGAGTAAATATGCATGCTTATTTGTAAGCCACTGAAATGAGAATAAGCTAATGTCATTCTACTCCACTTGGAAAGTGTGTAGAAAAATAATAATTCCAATTTAATGTTTGACTTTTTCAGAGTTCAAAAGGATTGTAGAAAACTGATTTTGTTATCAGTTTTATGTAGAGGGAGTATTTGCTCTTGCATTGTTGCAATAGCTCTATCTGAAAACAAGATAATTAAGTATTTAAATTTGGCATGACGTGATGTCTCCCTTAGATGACTCCTCAGATTCTTCCTTGGTCTGCTCAAGAGAGAATGAGCTCATGAGCTCATTCCTGGCATGTCAGGAACTGGGTTAATTAATGACTCTGAATGGCTGGCTGAGATTTACAGAGGGCTTTGGCTAGGGACAGCTTGCAGGGGCGGGCAGTCAGTGAAGAGGAGGATCCGAGAGCACGCAGGACAGAGAAGAGACAAGAGCAATGGTGATCTGCCAGATTACTTGGGAGAAGGCCCCACCCATCATAATGGGCTGCACTGGAAAACTATATATCACGGCAGGCAGAGGGAGGCATTGTTGGGAACAATGTGTTTAGTTTCTGGCTGTGTGTGTTTGTTCCTCATGCTTCCTGCTGGACTTTGGAGACTCTGAACTTCTCTTGCCAAGTGAGCTCTTGTGGACGTATTTCAGTTTGGCCTGGTAGATTAAGTTTGTTTGGTACACTTATTTGTCAGAGCGACTTTCCATTGTTTTATGGACTATTGGCCATTACCTTGGCTATATTAACCTTGGCTTGCTTGTGGCTGGAATTATTTGGGACAGTTCTGAGGCTGGGTGAAGGGAATTGCTGATGAATATTAATAAACTCTCTACGTGTATACGATTGAGTGGAGCAGCACACATGAAAATGTATAGCTAGCACATTCCATTAAATGTAAAGTAGATGAAGAGTCATTATTAAAATTGTATACATTTATATTTAATATATATTGGATAAAAATTATATTTTAGGAAACCAAATAACATGTGTGAACTAATAAATATAAATATTTAATATAAGTTTATGTATTAATATTAAATATTTACATTTCTTGGTCCACATACAATATTTACTTCCCTAAAATAGAGTTCCTTTTTTATCCAATATATGTTAAATAGAATTGTCCATTTTTCATGCATGATTTTTTTGCATGATAGTTCTTTCTTTTATCAATATGCAATACCTTCAAAAATGTATAGCTCTAGTAGATATTTAAATTCTATCCAATTTTCAACATTTTTCTTAAAATTTAAAATCATTAAGAAGTTTATATTCCAAATGACTTCTAAATGCCATATATAGCTTTAAAGAAAACAGTTGATATTGATGAGATTCACAAATGGTGTAGAAAAATACCTAATCACATTGCCCAAAGTCAGTGAATGAACTGAACAACTATAGTGCCTTGGTTCATGAATTTTGCTAAGTCACAAACTATATTATTGTTTAACATGGTTAAAATAAATATTGATTTAACCACTGGTTCAATTCCAAAATGAAATTCACTAAATGAAAACTGACAATATTTTTGTATAGCTTTATTTAAAAGAAATCTAGTTGGATTCCTGGATGCATTCAAACAAATACAAAACTCTTGAACTAGAGATGAATAAGAAGGCAAAATAATTGCAAACTAAAGAGGAATGCTAAATGGGTAGTTAATGATGCTTATTTGGGGGGAAAAAACCTTCTTGCTCTAGGGCAATAAAAGTAATTTTGGTTTAAGTTCCAGTCTGATGCCAGTTGGGATAAGCTATGGGCCAAAGCATGTTTTTTAAATGGTATGCATTAATTGTACTTTATCTGTTCTCACGGGATATTTAGGGCATAAATAGGCACATATTTAGAAAGGGTGGTTAGCGTTGCCTTCCCCACTTCATTAAAATCTGTTGTGGGCAATAGACAATCAACAATAAACAATAAATCAATCCTATTGTTTTCTTCTATGAAAGGAACAAGGACAGGAATTGCATCCAGTTTTATCACTTTCTAAGTAGCATCTCATCTAAACTACCATTTCAGGGAACAAGCAGGGGAGTCTAAAAAAAAAAACAAGATAGTGCTGTTCATCTCTTTCTTATTTTCTTCCAATATACATAAGAGGGCAAATGCTTAATGAGAATACAAGTAGGCATCACTATCCACTCAACATTGCCCCTTAGTAATGTAGTAAACAATATGCAATTATCTCATCTTCTCATTCATCTCTGGTTCCTGAGATATGCATTAATATAAATTATCCTCATGGAGTCGAACCTTCATACCAACCAGTGACAAAAATAGAACTGACAAATGAAAATGGTCCTGTAAGTTTCTTCAAGAAGCAACACCATTTTATTTATTTGCTTCTCTGGCTGACTAATTCCAATCCCTCTCTTTACTTCTTCTGCCATTAAACTGAAATAGGCAGAATGGACAAGATGAAACAGCACCTAAGCAACAAAAGATCCTTCTCCAAAAGAAGAAAATGTATCTTGCATAACAGAAACAAGTAGGCTTTAATCTGAAATTATGCCAATACTTTTTCCCACTGATAAGAAAAGCCAACATAAGGACACTAATACCAGCTAATGCAAAAAATTGGGATAATTTATTTTTATTCAGTACAATATCTATATTCTATGCATTTCCAACAAATCTAGGAAATTCACAATAAAAAATACAAGAGTAAAACAGAAAACTATTTGATATAAAACTTCCAAATACCATTCCTAGACTATCAGGTTAGAAATAGATATTTACCATACCTCACTTTTTAATAGCCCACAGGTAAGCAAATTAATTTAATGTGATCTAATTTAGGGCCAGAGTTTCTGATGGAACAAAACAGCTTTCACTGCCATCATAAAAGTTACCAGTTATCAGGGTCTTATTGACCTTTTGAGGTATAGTTGTGTCCCAGCATATTTATTCTTCAATTTTCACCAGTTTAGTATGTTCTGTTTATGTTGCTCTTAAAAATAGCAATCTGTTCTTGCATCCTTTCTCTTTTTCTGGAGATAAATAATGCAACAGATGCTTGCTCCTATCTACTCTTTTTTATACATTTTAGGCACTTCACTTGCTCATTTACTTGTCTCTTTGTAGAGTACAATACCGAGGGGCCATCATCAATGATTTCATCATTTTATGTGCCCTCTTGAATTCATTCTCTGAGTAGCATTATGGTGGCATTTTTATCCAGGAACCAAATTCTTCCCATATCTTACAAAGCAACAGTATGGACACTGGTACTGTATTTATTATTACTAAATTTGTACTCTTTACATTACTGAATGTACTACTCTTATTACTGAAGAGTGTTTGTGGGGTCTGTAATTCTTTCCTGTATTGGTTGCTCCATTACTAGCTGCTTACCAGTTCTCTTCTTTTATATATATATCTGCTTGACTGTATCTTGACTTACAGCAATTGAGCCCAAAATTTCTGAAATAGTATTAAGTGAATTTTGCCCCATTTTACCACCTTTCTTGCCACAGTTAAGTAAATTACGGCAGTTATTAACAATAGGATTGTTAAGTAAATCTAGCTTCCCCATTGACTTTGCTTGTTAGATTGCCAAAGGTGACACCAAGACACTTCAACCATCATAAATAAGAGTCAGTTGCCAAGCATCTGAATTTTGATGTGACCACAGGAATGCTACAACCCTCGTGTGAAAAACAGTAAGTCACTTTTTCAGCGCTGTTGTAACTTTGAACAATCACTAAATGAATTGTTGTACGTCAAGGACGACCTGTACTGCTTCATTTATTCACTAATACTCATATTTCACTTGATTCAGCAAAAACCATTGAAATGTGTGTGGGGGTGGAGGTGCAGCAAAGATGATAACCTTCTTACATGGCCTCTACTTATTCTCTTATGGAATAATTGGACTTGAATTACTAGTCTTCAAAATTAGGGGAAATGGAAAGTAAAGTGCAAATGAATGACACAATTTTTATTTCAATGATCCACTGTCTATGCTTTGAGGAAGCTAATAAGTAGATGGCAAATATACCTGTGTCTTTTCATAATACCTCTCCTCTGCATGCTTAGAGTTGGTGGCACTGTGGGGAAAAATACCAAGTTCTTTCTGACTATTTAGTTTATTCTCACCTCCCACTTCTCCATTTTCCATCTCTCTCAAATGTTTAAATATTAAATGTTTGGTGTTTACTGTTTGATTTCATTTCATCAACAAGTTTAAAACAGGAACATGAACACTTTTTACTCAAATAAGTATTTAGAATAAATGAGTAGTTTTGTCTCTCTAGAATACCTTAAGATAGCATTGCTGCAGGCAATGAAGTAGGAAGAGAGATGTGGAAGAAAAGACTTGTGGGAAAAGGGTGTGGAAAATCATTGTAGAGAGGAAAAAGCAGCTGGTAAGATGTTTTTAGAAAAGCAAACAAGATATTATTTAGCCTTTCCTATTTCCCACTTAAATATAACAGTTCAATGATTTCCTAGCTGAAAATTATTTTCGCAACTAAAGACCAAAATGTGGAAGGAATATAAGAACCTAATTGACATTCCAAATATGTCATGAGTAACAGCTCTACAGCAGCTTAATTTTACCTCCAAAGTGTATCAACATCATTCACTACCTTTACCATGCAATACAGAAATTGTAAGCTGACACTGAGGACTGGGGACTCCTCCGAAACAGCATAAAACACAAAGTTTCTCTTCAAGAACATGCTGATTTCAACGCTATCCAGATACAGCTAAGTAACTCCAACCGATCCAGCCGAGACAGTTTACGCTGCTTCGGTCAGCTTCGTAAACCGGAGCAGCGCTTTCTCCTAACCACTGGCGTCGATTTCTAGCTTAACAAACAAGGATTTCCGTTCCACCTTAACTCGCTTATCAACTATCTACCGCTCAAAGCAATAATTTCCTTACTGCAAAAAGGGGAGGAGTTACCAGCAAAATATGCTAAGTAATTGTGGAATATTTGCATAATCGTCGAAACGGCCGATCTGCGGATTGGCCGGCGAAAGAATGCAGTTAGCACGTCCGCCCCCTCAATTTTTCAAAGGAGGTGTGGCCAAGAGAGTGGGAGGGGAAATCACAGTTCATTTGCATAACGGCCCAGCACATGCTGTTGGCTGTGTGGGTTTTTTTTTTGAACCATCGGCGGCGGTGGAAGCGGACGGCAGCACTTGTAGCAGCGCTCTGAACCACTGGCGGCGAAAATACTTCTATTCGCAGGTACTGCTGCAATCCCAGAGGGGAGGGAGGGAGGGAGGGAGCGGGTGTTGGATACAGATCAGGTTTTGTGTTGGAAACGGTGGTAGCCAGCCGCAGCTACTACATCTAAAGACAATTCTCTCCGGCATCTTTTATGAGGAAAGACTTTCTCCTTTTTGTCGATTCCCCTCCCACTTGCCTTGTCCAAATCGCTGACGCGGTGGAAAATTTCATGAGTCCTCACTGCCGCTCCTGGCGGTAGTTTCCGTTCGCTCTTTACCCCTCCCCCCTCCCCCCCCGCGGGTTGATAGGTGGCGGTTTCCTCTATCCTGGCAGGAAGTATGTGCCTGAGCATGCGCATTGCATAAGCGCGCCTGAAACCCTCGTTTCTAGTGTTCGACGACGAGGAGGTTTTCTTCAGAAGGAGGCGGCCATTTTCCCGATTTATGAGCAATCGAGGACACCTGCTTTTAGTCTCATGTAATCGGTTAGTGCTATATTATTTTAATTTACATATCTGCTGCTGAAGGCTGATTGTTTGAAATTATAATGGCTGGGTTATGCTGTTTCTTGATGTTCTTATTTATTTGAGTTTAAGGTAAGTACGGTGGGATAATATTTGTCTTTTAACCCAGGTTTGATTATTTTTTATTTATTAAAATGTAAATATTTGGATATTGATTAGTTGTGTTGTTCAATTTAAAAAGTATTCTGATTGGTAGCTCGGAGGAGATAAATATGCAAAGTGAAAGTACTGACAGCGTTCTTAAAGAATAGATTAAATCTTATTAATTGTATTATTACTTTATAAGTTGAGTTTTTAGTGTTATGTAAGACAACAGTTTACTCTCATTTTACTCTTTGGGTGATTGGGCAACAATTAAAATAACACTGTCATTACAGTAAAAGATATTTTCCCAGTTGTGGATTGTGTTCAAAATTTGGAATTTCAAGAAGAGCGCTATATTGTGTCTTTGCAATCTATATAATAACATGTTAATGTTTCTGCCTTTGTTTATTTGTGTACATATATGCAAATGCACACACAAAACATTCACATGTCTGTAAGAGAAAAATAGTTGTTTTAATTTATAAATATTAATTACAAAAGATATTTGCTTGAAATAATACCATGGATTTATAACTGCTGCTAAAATAGACAGAATAGACAATCATAATTTTAAAGGAGATGAGAGACTACTTGACAATACTGCTAGAATATAAAATAAAAACTTCATTGGGATATAATACTTTAATTTTCATTAATTGCTGTATTACTTAGAAACCTATAAAAATTACTATAGTTTTGTAGTTTAAAATAAAAATGCCTCATAAGTATTTTCTGGAAACTTTTGTACTGATTTATAAGTTTTTAAATTCTGGAAAGCGGTATATTAATAGTATGGCAATTTTTCCATTAATACGACATATCAAAGTTAGCAGTATTTGAAAAATAATATTTAACTTAAAATTGCTACACTGCTATATGACCTCTAGCTTTTTTTCTAAGATAAATAAGAGAGCTCACTTTGTTTTGCATTATCAATGGCTGTTTTATTCACAAGTAACTTTCTTTGCTTTTATTTAAAACCAGCATTATCAGCAAAATTATCTGAATTTAACAGTAAGTATGTTATCCACTCTGAAACATGGTAGATAATGTTGCTGGTTTCTAGTTTCTGTTGTGGAAAATACATCCATGGTGAGATTTAAACTGCTGTATTTTATGAAACCTCAAGCTACAGGCACAATCTTCTGTCTGAATAAGTAATTAAAAGGTCCCAAATTTCCTTGTTTTGTACTCAAGGATTATGCACCAGTTTATTGTGAAGTAATAGAAAAACCGTATGATGTGTATATACATATTTCATTCTTATACATTGCAGTGCAAAGAAGAGCAAATGTAATGCGCATTGATCATTCATTATGGTGTTATATCTTGGTATTTCTGAGTGCAAGAAGCACAAAGGGGAAATGACATACCCGTGGCCTGCTTGGATGTGTGTGTGGACACTATATGTTTTTGGCAAAATCCTGTATCTCTATATCAATTTATTTTTATTTCACGTTTATAAGTTTTATAAATGGCTTGTTGTAAAATATTATTGTGCTTAGTCTTCGAGAGGGAATGATATTTTTCTCTTCTGATTTGTTCTATGAAGGAAGCTTTATTTTTTAAATTTATATTCTACCATTCTGTCAAAAGATCTCCAGTTAGAATGATGCCAAGATTTAATATGCACAACAACTCTGAGATAGGTTAACATTACTGATAGTGTAAGAATGACTAAATAGATTTAATATAATTATCACTCGAAAAAACCTCCAAGTTTCACTTATTTTTTTAGTTAATTTAGTTTCTAGAATTGTAATATAAGGAAAATGCAAGTACATTTTTTTTCTTCCAGGCCAAACATGTTGGAAAAATATTCTAAATTACTTTCACTTCCTATTTTGTCTAATGGGGACAAAATGTGCTCTCTTTAACAGTGAGAAAAACTTTTTGCTTTAGTGCTTTTCCAAACTCCAAAAATAGTATTTTCAGTTATTGCTGGATTGGTTGATCTGACATGCTTTGCTATTTGAGTGCTCCTAGCCAGAACATTAAAATTTGCAGATGTATGGATGCAACAGCTATGCACTGTCAATAAATAACAGATACATAACTTCCCTCATCTAGTGTCAGAGAAGTGTGCTTTACCCTTGAAAATTTGATGAATTATATTGACTGAAACTGCCAAGAAAAATCATTAAAATTGTCCTTCATACATTTCTTAGTATTCCAAATTGTCAACTTAAATATTCCAACATAATTTTACAATGTCAAGCATGGTATATTTTGCGAATTTGGAGACTTTTGTTTTTTTATAAATTTTATATTACAATACATGCACCAAACTGTAAATATAGCAGCAGTGCAGTAGAAGTAGAATATTTCATTTATTTACTGAATTGTGTCCCATCCATCTCACTACTAAATGACTGGGCAACACCTTACATTAGCATAAATAACAAGTAGTATGAATAAAATGTTAAATATTTGTATTTCACTAAACTATACAATACTGTATAATGCTCTACATTTGCAGCTATCTCCTGACTTGCTGATAGCTGTGTTGTTTTGTTTTACGTTTTATATGCTGTTAAGTGGCCATATCCATGATACAAAGTTCAGCGTCTTTTTAATATAAAGGTGGCTTAATAATTTTAGGAGAAAATATTGTGAAGCATGTGTGTATACTACTATACCCATTATATCCACAAACTATTACATGACACCCAAACACTAATATTAAGTGTGGTTGATTAATAATTCAACATACTAATGTGATAGATTCTTCTCCCCTTCTAGTCACCATAAAATATTCTGCCAAAATCTGGCTAGTGATTTTAAAGTGTGTCATTCATTAAGATTAACTACTATAATGATGAAAATCATTAAATAATAGCATTTTAGTTGCTATTAAAAATAATAATTGCAGGATTGAACCCTATTAAGGAACTTTGGATCCCATCATTGTTTCAAGCAGTATCAAAATGTAATTTTTGTTTAGATATTATATGCTATAGGATAATAGGAATATTGCCAATTTTTGCATGATTTAATTTTACATTTTTAAACAAAATATTTAAAATAGAAATGATCTATAACTTTTTAAAAGTTAAATTATTTAAAATAGGAGAAACATAGATTGCAATATATACGTAAAAATTGTTTCTGTTGGATATTTGTAAATTATATATAACAAAAGTACCTTACTGGAGAGAAAAAAATGCTGAAAAATTTCCCTCTACACAGTATTCAGAATTTTTCCTGAGGTTCCAGCTTCTGTATGAAAATTGGGTATTTAGTTTTTCTTAGTTGTTATAGTTTGTATCTCACCATTAGTAAAAATGTCTTTTTATACAAGACTTAAATTAAAAGGAAGCTTCATTAGTGATAAATAAACATCACAACCACTTGCCTGGACCAATTATTTAATAAAATTAACAATATTAACATGAGTTTTATAGTAAAGTTTCTTAAGACAATAATTGCATAGCCAGGTTATTTGAGCGGTTTGTTTTCGGGTATCAATATTCTAAGTGATACGCAAGTATAAGTATCTATATAATTATGCTTAAAAAACAGTCATAGATGTTTCCACAAATAATCTTGCTGAGTTGTGAACAGTTCCAAACAGTCTTCATCATATATTACCTTGTGAATGAGTTTAATATTGCTCCTGTTCAATCAGCAATTTATTGACTCCAAACAGAAATATTTGCAAATATTTAGTATTACCATTGAATTTATTCATATGTCATTGGACAGATCTATTTAAATTCACAATCCAAGATTTCATTGATTTTAAGACAATGAACTTTGTTTTGAAAGTTGATGCAATTGTATGTCAGAATTGGTGTGGTAGGCCTTTTATTTCTCAGCAACAGAAAATAACATAATTTTATGTACTTTTAAAAGTTTAAATTATTCTATCCCTGCTGCTTTCTTGGAACATATTGAAATATATTTAACTAATTAATAAAAATAATGAAAAAGGGCAGGATATTTTTAAATAGCAAAGAGAAGACTATAGCCATAATTTAAAAAAATCTATAAACATTTTTATTTAGTTCGTATGGAAACTAATTTTTGAATATATGTAATATAAATATAATTTAATATAAAATGTATATTACAAATAGGAACATTGTGTTATGTTTTGATTATTCAAAACTTAATGAATTATTTTTAATGCTGGTTAATGTGTATAATTCAGGCAAGTTAAAATATTTCATACAACATCCAGAAATATAGTCTTTTCATTTGGTGTTGTTTAGTTCTTTCACTAACATTTCAGAGGATAGATACTAATAACCCCGAAGGTTTTACAGCAGAGGTGTCAAACTGGTGGCTCGTGGGCCAGATGTCACACATGCGCGACGCACACCGCAGTTCTGCAAATGGGGAAAATATTGTAAAATGTTGCATGATGGCAACGTGACACTGCGAGTTTGACAGCCGTGTTTTACAGGAAGTTTTCTACATATATCAGGTGCAGAACTCTTAAGATTACATTCGTATCTTGTCTCTTGTACATGCTTGTTATTAGCACGATATTTTCCATTGAAAGAGTGCTAGAGCAATCATATACATTATATAAATATATGTTATAGGTCTAGACAGATTGGCTAAGACCTGTTGGTAGCAGGGCAGACTTCAAATTTGATTAATAACTAAACTTCAGAAAATTGATATATCTAATTAATTTTTTGGGGGGGAATAACTGCACGGGGTACAAAATACAGCAGAAAGCAATTCAGGTGCATTATCAGTCAACATGTCTTTATTGTTTCATTTTTTAATTGTTTACTGTGTTTTTGAACCATACTCTGGTTTGGTAGAAGTGAATTGTAGCTAGTTGATTAGAGGATCTCCTTGTAAGCCTCTTAGGTTAGATTTTTTTATATTGTGCTTTAAAATTGCCTTTTATGGACATAGCTGCAATTCGCTGTTGAGTTTAGATTTCTATGTTCTACGAGCAACCAATCTGGATCGGCAGAATATTCTCAGCATGGAGTAGATCCAGGTATTAATTTTTTGCCCTCCCCCCTCAAAAAGCTATTTGAACTACATATTCAACATCTGCTCAAGAACAAATTTATGTAGAAGATTTTTTTTTGTCTCCATGTTTTCAGTGCTTTATTTTTTAATGAGAAACTTCTGACTCACTGAAAATAAATGTTTTAGAGGAAAATAACTAATATAATTAAGTCTATTAATGTTAAGGAAAAATACTTAAATGATGAAGAGGTTTGATATGAGATGGCATAATATGCTGCAATTCCTAGATCCACTTAAAATAGTTTAAATAACTGATATTCTGAAATAGGAATGTAGCCACAATAAATTAAAATGAACAAATCAATAAGTAGCATCCTCTTGATTATCTTAAGAAAACAGCAACATTATCTCACAATTCTAAACCCTCTGTTCCATCAAAAATATGCAATTTCAGTTGGACCAATTTTATTCATAAAGTAGGATTGTTAAATCATACATATGTGCAGAATCATAAGAAAAAAATGGTAGAATGTTGAAACTAAGAATATATTGAAATAACTAGTAATACCACTGGAATTAACAACAGCCACTCAACATCGAAGCTAATTTTAAATTGTGGAATTATAATGCCCTTCAAAATTATAGAATTATGTCGGTGGAAACCCGTTTTTCAATGGTTTATCTGCATTTTAATACAAGGCAGGAAGAGATGGAACAATGTTTAACAATTATTCTTTGTGTATCTACAAATATGCTCTGATCAGCAGAAATCCAGCACCAAAAATTTGCTCAGCAGCAGGCAGCTTCTTAATAAAAAACCCATGAATAATGGTTGGGTTATATTTGCTTTGCCATTCAATTCTCATTATTTCGTAAATAAGAGGGTAAGACCATTTAGGATCTACCTTTGCTATTATTCTAAACATTCTCTCAGCAGATACAATTATGTTGTAGTGGAACACTTTATATTACAGTAAGAGGAGATGGACAGTTTTCTAGTTGAACTTCCAAGCTTATTTTGTTAAATGAATCATTACCATTTTGCCAGTTATTAACCAAATCACATGGTTGTTAAGCAAATCCAATTCAACTTCCCCTTTTGCTTTTTTTTGGGGGGGGGGAAGGCTGCAAATGGCAGTTACATAATACAACCATCATAAATATACACTAGTAACCAAGTGCTCTAATTTTTACCACATGACTGGGAATAGTGCAACAGCCATAAATGGTTCTTCACTTACAGCTAAGGAGTTTAGGAAAGAGTTCAGTCTAAAGTCCAAATATCCTAGAGATCAGTGTCTGCAGGGTTCTCATTGTTTCTGAATTTTTTATGCAGCACTAGCCAGAATATAGGTAGTCTTCACTTAATGACCATTCATTTAGTGACCAATGTTATGTTAAAAAGTGACTTATGATGGTCCTTGCACTTATAACTGTTGCAGTGTCTTGCAGTCACATGGTTACTATTTGCAACATTCTCAGTCAGCTTTGGACAAAAAAAAAGGAAGAATGTAACAAATTGAGGTCACACAATGTTTCATTTAACAACCTGATTTGTTTAATGACAACAGCAAAAGTTGTAAAATTGGGTGTAGTTTCATGATGTCTCACACAACTTAATGACAAATTTTCCAATTTCAGTCAGGTTCTGGTATGTCATTCTACTTGATCTCAACTGCTTTATGTTACGATTTGCTGGTGAGTAAGGCAAGCCATCAATTTATCAGTATTGATGTTGTTGGACTTGTCATAGGAGCCTTCTTTAATTATTGAATTCTACTATCTTGTTTAGCTTTAATAAATGTTAGTTATATGGTTAATGTTATGTATTTCCCACTGTACTTTTTTGATTATATAGAAAGGACTTTGCTCTAAACCTTTCTTTTTATCTGTGGGGGTTCCTCAGAATTGTATCGAATAATAGAGTTGGAAGGGACCTTTGAAGTGATGAAGCATCCATAACTTCTGGAGGCAATTTGTTCCATTGCTTGATTGTTCTCACTGTCAGGAAATTTCTCCTTATTTCTAAATGGATTTCTCCTTGATAAGTTTACATCCATTGCTTCTTGTCCTACCTTCAAATGCTTTGAAAAATAGGTTGACTCCCTCTTTGCGTAGCCCTTTAGATGTTGGAAGACTAATATGTCACTGCCAGTCCTTCTCTTCATTGGATTAGAGACCTATCCAGTTCCTGCAACCATTGGTGACCAGGTATCACCAATATGCTGATGATACTTAGCTGTATGCCTTGGCCCGTGGTGAGTTAAGTGTTGCTGTGTCCTCCCTCTCGCAATGCCTGGAGGCAGTTAGGGGCTGGATGGAGATCAATGGGTTGAAACTAAACCCATGCAAGACCGAGTGGCTCTGGGTTCTGGGGTTCGTTGGTTCAGGGAGAATTACCACCTTTAGTCTGGGATGAGGTGGCACTACCCCAAACAGACCCTGTGCGTAATCTGGGGATTCTGGACTCACAACTCCTGTTCGAAGAGCAAGTGGCGATCATGGCCAGGAGGGCCTTTGTGCAACTGTGGGTTGTGCACCAGTTATGTCCTTTCCTGCATCAGCAGTACCTACTCACAGTCACTCATGCCCTGGTGACTTCCTGTCTTGGTTATTGCAACACGCTCTACATGGGGCTGCCCTTAAAGAGCATCCGGAAGCTCCAGTTAGTGCAAAATGCAGTGGCCCGCATGGTTTTATGCAGACCCCAGTGTGCAAATGCATCACCTCTCCTGCAGGAGCTGCATTGGCTGCCAATTTGGGTTTTTTGCCTAAATATAAAACCTTACATTGAACTTTATTTTGTTAGGTAAGGTCCAGTGTTCAAGTCTGTCAAGATCTTTCTGAATCTTGAGCCTAGCTTCTGGAGTGTTGGCCTTTCCCACCAGCTGTGTGTTGTCTGCAAATTTGATGAGTTCCTCTTATATCCCATTATCTAAATCCTTTATGAATATGTTGAAGTGTACCTGGGCTAAGACAAAACTTTGAGGTGCCTCACTGCATGCTTCCCTCCATGTAGATGTAGTTCCATTGTGGACTACACTTTGAGTCAGCTGGAAAGCCAGTTATGAATCTGATGGTGATGCTGCCTAACCCACAGTGTTCTATGTTATGAACTAGTAGGTTGTAGTCTACTTTATCTAATGCCGTACTGACATCCAGGTAAATTATATGCACAGCATTTCATTGGTCCATTTTGCCAAAAATGCAGTAGGGCTCATCTGATATAATCTCTTTTTGACAAATCCATTGGCTTGTTTCTAAGTATTTGCTTGATTCTTTCCAGGATCTTCCTAGGCATTGACCTCAGGCTGATTGGTCTGTAATTTCTTGGATCAATTCCCCCCCCCCTTTTTTTTTTTGAAAATGGAAACCAAGTCAGCTTTTTTCCAATCCTCTGGTACTGCCCCTTTCTCATATGGTTCAGTGGTTCTAAGATCCTGGAATGTAATACATCTGGGTCTGGTGATTTGAACTCAAATCTCTTTCCATTTTTATATTTATCCTTTTTGCCTTTCAGTTTATCAGATAATTCTTTATACAGCCCTGCTAGTTTCTTCTGGGATCAGGTATTATATCAATATCTTAATAGATAGGTTTTCTACCCCTGATATAGCTATTGAAATAGAAGCACCTTGATATTTAAATAGTAATGCATGATGTTTGTTTTAATTTTCAATATCACTGAAAATAATTTTTGGTTGGTGATTTTAAATTTTAGCAATTCATTCTCAGGCATTGGGCAGTAAAATATATTGCCAATACTAAAAATGTGGTAATATATTTATATCTGGCCAATGAAGTTCGCTAAGCAACTACTTAGGATATAAAACAAACTTCTAACATGTCCATAATTCAGGTATAGAATTTAATATTTCTGTAATATATACTCTCAACATTTTTATTTTTAGATATTTTTTATCCCACATTGAGAAAAAAGCTCATTAACATGCTTGCATTAAGACAAGTTTGTATGATTCTTTAATTTATTGTCAGTTGTGAATTAAAATTTACTCTTAGGTCTTTCAGTTAAAGCACACGTTGGAAACATATGTAGTTGATTAAAATCAACCTAATACTTATTTTTCTTTGTAGCATCTTACACAGATTATTTTGTAACATTGTGTAGTGTAAGTGATTTAAGCAGAAATTATAATGCTGTAAGAAAAAAAAGGAATTGAAATCAGGCTCCTCCTGCATAGCATTCCTTGCCTGCCAGTAATATTTGGCTTCATTCCTGTAGTCAATAATATGTGACATGGATTTGCAGCTGCTTGGATTCAGTTCAGGATTAGATATTATATCCTGAGCTACCGATTGGTTCACAGAGGCAGTCTGTGTGCCTTGTGAGTTTTTACCTCTAGCACTTGTGCCATATCTCTGCAGCACATGCACTAATAACACTAATAGTGTATACTCTATAAGGAGGGAGGTGCTTTGTGACAAGTGTTTCACACATTGCTACGTTTTTACTGGCTGAGACTGAATACACACTGCAGCCATTTTAATCACACTTTCAGTGTAGCTGGAACAGTACAGTCTCAAAATGGCTGATGAAATTGTCTCTGGAGCAGTTTAGCATGACTATGCTAATGAGCAAATCTGATGCAGTCACATGTTACAGATTTAGAGGTAAGAGCAATTAAGATTTTTTTAATGAATTAGTTCAGGATATATATGTATAAACAAATATTAGACTATGAAGTAAAACTATTGAACAGAAGTTTTTTTGTTTGTTTGTTTCAGTTTTCAGCTTATGGTGAAGAATTTTAGGGAGTTTGGTTATTCCAGCAGTTTTGCAAAAGTCATTCGGTGAAGAGTTGAGGTCAAAGGGTGACATTAATGTAAAATTATCATAAATATGTGTAATAATTTTGACATTCACATCAGTTGATTTAGACATAATGCAAGATAGATGTTTTGCTAGTCTTTGTATTCAATTTTAAATACATTTAAGATTATTTTTAATCATTCATAAAGGTTTGTAAAATATGTAACTATATTTAAAAACTTAATTTTAAACTTAATTTTAAATTCTTCAATATTTGGAACAAGATAGAGCAATATATTTTTGAATAGCATTTATTCAGGAATGCTGCATTCATATACATATATAAAATTACTTCCTAAATTTTTGTATTTGCTGTTTTGTAAAATACTATTAAATTTAAAAGAAGATTTTGGTACATATTCATTTGAGATATAGGCTCACTTACATAAAAATATTATGACCCACATTCCTATTTTGTTGTACACGATTTATTAATGTTATCTTAGGTTTTGTATGAGCATTGTCTTGAAGCATAAATAAGAAAGGTAAGTTAATAGCGCAAATTCAGAAATGAGATATTAAGATAGAATCTCTTTTGAGTTTGATGTCAGCTGTCTTCATGGATATTTGCCATGGTGTTCTTCATTGAAATTTTTCAACTCACTAGTTTAACGTATAGGCCTGATATTCTATGATTGTCTTTTATCCAGGCCTGCCCCTTCTGACTTCTGAGACCTTATCTGTTCAGCAAAGTGCTGCCACCTACGGAAGGAAAAATATTAGGTTGTTTCAATTTTTAATGTGTTTTTAGGAGGATATCTTTGATACTATTCCAGGACAGTAAATTACTAATTAATTATAAGATTGGCATTAACATCTCATATAAATATGTCTCTATCAAAAGAATTGTTTCCCATTAAAACATATTTTTTGTAGGCTACACTTTTTAATATCAGGTTTACCTATAGTTCCTTTTATTCAATTCTGCTACACTGTAATAGAGGAATAGTATATATGACTGCTTATCTGAATACTAATACTTATCAATACTTTTTTTAAATAAGAAAATGCTGCTATTTTTGTGAAGAGAGAGCAGATCACTGTGCACACGCTTAGGGCAAAACCTATGTACACCTTTTACAAGATGTGGTCGTGCTTGCACTTATCAAAACATCAGTGGGTGTTAGTGCAAGAGGGATGTCTGTTTTCAAAAAGCAGTTCCATGAGGAAAAGCAATATGTCCACATTCATTGTCATATCAAGGGAGTCAAACCATCCTTTCAGTAACCTGTTAAAATTAGTGGATATTACTATTTATTCATCCTTAAATATCTAATTAAAAAGCTAACTTGAGTAAGTTAATGAATTATATGCTTGAAGTCACATTTTCCAGGAGCAAAATGTACATTATTATAAAATACATAATGAAAAGGTTTCAATTTTATTTTTGTTCTTTTGAGTAAGATTTCCATGTAAATTAGACATTTGTTATTGCATGGGTTTTAAAGGGATAAATGGTGTGGCAAATGTGATAGTTTTAGAAGCAAGCAGTAAAATATTACTGATAAACACGATCTCTTACAAAATACATTTTAGTTATTTTGCATACTTTATGAATACTGGCAATACTTTCAATAATAAATTTTAAAGAGGTTTTGCAAAATCAGTTTAGAAAAAAAACAAAACTTCCATATATTTAATAAATTTTATTTGTACTCCACTTACATTTCTTTATGAAATATTTTAGATCGTTGAATATTTTTCAGATATGTGTTATATTTTACTTTATTACCTTAAATATCAAAAAGATTTTTTGTTCCTTGGTGCTGATGCCAAAATCTAGAATTTTTCATAATTACTGCAATCCCAGGAAAGCAAATCATATCAGGAAACAAGGTAGAATTATTTTGCTTTGTATTTTTCCACTTTGTATAATGCTTTCTTTCTCTCCAATGTTTTGTAGTGTTTATTTAATTGGCACAAATACTCTGGCTTTTGCTTAGTAAAGTTTTCTCATGATTTTAAAAGAATATAAAATAGACTGACTTAAAAAAATTAAATATTCTTTTTCATCAGTTATTTTGTGGAATTAAAACAAGCAGTGTTCTTTTGTAATTGGTCGAAAGTTTTATCAAAAGCCTATTATATTAACTTCAATTTCAATGCAAGATTTCAGCATGTATTTAATTTTTCTGTTGGAAATAGTGGATTTCAACAATGCATCGCTTCAGATACATTGTGCCTGTAGAAGTGGAAGATTAGCCGCAATCCTTTCAAGGCTTGTAACATTAACATTGCTAGCTCAATTTCTTTCACTGTATGATTTTATCATTTTTCAATAAAAGATTTTATTAAAATATACAAGCATTGAAATAATTCAGTGATTTTATATCCTTTTTGATTTGTCGGTGTAAAAAAGATGTATACCTTGACCATCATATGTTTTTAAATTTCCATTTACAAATTGTTTTAAAGTTGTACATTAAATTTGGTGTTTACTTCTCTTCCTTCTCCACCCCCAAAAATTCAACACACTGACCTCACTGACATTGCAAGATTGACCTTTGCAACAACCCAGCTTCTACCTTTGCTTATGCAAACTTTTAATGAGACAGAATCAACTTTGATAAAGTGCTTTTTCTCTCAGTGCTTATAGACTAATTTTCCATTAGATAATTTATAAACTGCAACACATTTGTGAGAAGGTTTCATCAGAAAGCTAGGTTGCTATGAAAAGCTCACCTAAATTTTTCATTCTAGTTATTTGCTGCTTTAAAATTTGCTTTTGATGTAATGAGTATTTAGTACAAATTATTGTTGGGTTACTCTTATTTATACTGATTTTTTAAAGCAATGTATTGTATGCCTTTAAAAAGAACTTTTTTCCCCAGTGTGCTGAGCAGAGAATCTAAAGAATGGGTTAACTCTGCTTTTCTGCCCAGAGACTCAGTCCTTTTAAACATTGTAGCCACACCTCTCTTGAATGTGTCCCAGTTTTGACTCAGTCTTAGCCCAAGAGAGATGTGTTTAACAAGAACTCAGAGCAAAAAGACAGTTAAATTCATTGGATTCTCACGGAGAATTTTAATGTGGATTGCTTCTCCACCCCCACCCCCTTTTAAATTAACTGTTCGATGCAGAAACAGCCAAGACAAACAGCTGTTTTTTGGCAAAGGAGCTGCCAGCAAAGCGGAGGCTTTTAAAACCGGCTATTTGGTGCAGGAACAGCCATAGCATATCAGCTGTTTTTCAGCAACATCGCTGCTTGGCGGGCGAGCTATCGAACCCAAAACAATTCAGCTAGCTACCCTGGTCTGACTGATACAGCTGCTGCAACGAATCAGGTGGCTTCCCGTTTTATCAGCACAGCCGCTGCAACAATTAAGCGGGTTTCCGCGGTATACCAGCACTACTGATAAAACAACATGGCTGGCAACTTTGATTTTCCCAGCACAGCCGCCATTTCCAGCTCATTCAAAGAAGCCAATATTTGGCACGGTTTTCAACAGCAGATGCCCTGGTGCCTCCCCAGCAGGGGACCGAAAAATCCCTAATACAACAGAAACAAAGGATGAAAGATACTGCTGCCTAAGAAAGCCATGAAATGGCTCGCGTGAGTGGGGATGAGAAGGGCCCCCCAGTACAGCCCCAAATTAAAGAGGTCCCTTGGCACCAAGAGTGGGCAGTAGACAGGTGGCTGCCCAAATAAGGGCAAAAGCTCTGCGTTCCAGGAAAATCTAAGAATGAGGAAAAGGACACCAGAGGCATCAAAGAACCATGGAGAAAGAGATCTCCATATCCAAAAGGCAGGCAGAGTTGCCTGGGAAAGATCCTATCACCTCCTTCCCATTCATTGCAGGGGACCCTGAGCTCCCAGACTCGGGATGGCAATCTCCACAGTTACCTTCTATTAAAGGCAGCAATGATGATACTTTTGCTCCACAGCCAAATAGATTGTCAGCTGAGGGACATTGGGAGTCTGTTTTAACAAAGAGGCAATTGGTCTCAGAGGCAATGTTTACCCCCGCAGTAGCTGGGCTCCACCCATGGGAGAATCAGGGACCAGAGATTTTGAAGCAAATGAAACTTCTGATCTCTATAACACAGATTTGCTGCCGCATTGCAGTAAGGAAACCAAATTGCCCCTGGATTCAGATTCATCCCTAGAACATACCTCAGGTTGATGGAGATTTGGCTAACTTTAAGGAGCCTCATTCTCCCACATCATCCCTACAAAGTAGAGACCTCGGAGGATGAAGGGTTGATCCCTGATCCCCCAGCATTCACAGGACTCTTTCACCTGGCTCTGTTTAATTTCCTCCTGTTTAAAGCAAAAACATCTCACATGGGAGCTGAGCCAAGCACATTGGAATCATCATTGGGGCTGCTGGACCCAAATGAGCTCTATTTACAGAGCCAACAGCGGAGAGTGAGGAGATCACCTCACCCCAATTGTTCCATGACGTCTGGAGGCAATGGGTCCATCCAAGGTCATACCCCAATCCAAGTGGGAGCGACAAAAAATTTACAATGTAGCCTTACACTTAACTGAAGAGCTACAATTACCAATGGTAGACGGACCAATGGCAGCCCTAACATCCTCTGCTCTCCTGTCTCAAGACACGGCAAATGCTCTGAAAACAGGATAGAAGGGTAGAACTGACCCTTCGCAGGGCTCATCCTGGGTAGTCAGTAGCTTATCCAGGGCGGCAGCCTGGGTAGTCAAGGCAACAACAACCACTTTTTCAGTAGAGTCTCCGCATGCTGATTGCACCAGATGCAAGAGAGAGCTTTGCCTGATGACAGGACATCAACGCCTCCAACAGGACATCAACAAGCTGATAGCGATGACGGAATTTACAGCTGATGCAATCCTAGATGCAGCCAAATTAGCTTCCAGGGCTATTGCATCATCAGTAATGTTTGCTGTGGCTTCACCACTGGCAGGTGGACATTAAATCCAAATGGAGTCTAGCCTCTGCGCCCTTTAAGGGTGGCAAGCTGTTTGTTTGGAGAGGCCATGGAACCCATCTTGGTGGAAACTAAAGACAGGAAAAAGATCCTGCCTTCCCTATGCAAGCGAGCTGAACGATGCCCCTTATTTTAGCAGGCCTTCCTTTCGACCAACAGACAACGGATTTGGCTACTCCCAGAGAATGTATCCCCACAGAACTGACTACCAACCAGATAGAGCTGGATTTCACGACAGGAACAGACAGTTCTCCTGATGAGCATCCAGGCATGGGAGGTGCTTCTCTCTGTCGTTTGATAAGCTGAGCTGATTTCTGAGGACACTCCTACTTGAGGCTCCTCCTTAGTGTCCCCAGTTTTTGCTCAGCCTTTGTTCGAGCAAAGTAACCTTTCCTTGGCTGTATTGTCAGATCAACAATTCAAAAATAAACAATTATAAATAAAATCAGATCGCAGCCTTCTGGCTGCCTACGATCACTGCGATTGGAAAATTCTTAAAGAGAGTTTCTGACACCGTTTTTAACATCAGCTGTTTGTAGGAGCTCTCAAGCCCTCAGCGAGGGCTACAATAGTGATCTGAGTATAGGCTCGAGATTGCACCGTACTGGCATCAAAGGCTTATTCTTGGTGGAATCACCCGAAAAGAAGAGAATCAGAGCTTCCCCTCTACTCAGCTGTTTTAGATCAGCTGGCTGTTGGATTCTTACTCCCTTAGCAGTGAGCCCAGGCTCACAATTGCGCCAATACAAAATCAAACAGGTTTATTTCCCCTTAGAGAACACCCAACCTAAGGGAAGAAGCATCAGAGCTTTCACCCCTACCCAGCAGACTTATTTGGAGCCCCTCTAATGCCCTTTAGCTCCAGCCGGGTTTCATTGCTGACAGAGATTTGCGTGCCAAAAGTAATGGCTAGCACCATTTTGTTTTACCCTTTGAAATTGCTTCTTGCAGACTCGCACCAAATTTAATAACAGCTCAGTGATTACCCTTTTTAAATAGCTGTTGTGAGGGATTATTCCTAACAAGGCTGATCCACGACAGTCTAACGGGACCGTCAGCAAAGGCTCTTGGATAAAGAATAGGCTTGCTGAAGGATTTTAGTTGGCAAACCCCTCACAGCCAGATCTAATGAACAGGACAATAACTAGCACCCAAGCCTGAGACTGCTTGAGCATTATTACAGATTGTCAGATCCTACTCTAGCCAGGTCACAGTGTACCTTGGATTTGATTTCATATTCAGCTTTAATTGGTATTAATTTTTTAAAAGGGGAGGTAAATTAACTACATATTAGGGAGTCGCTGCACATTCTCCAGAATGGTTTCAACAGGATTCATGTGTGGGATATATTCAGCTCTGCTCGGCTGTAGACTAAATAGAAAAAACTGAAGCTATTCCCCTTTCGGACGACCAGTTATTCTATTCAGTCCGGCTGAACAGATGTACTGCTTGATAGCTCTTGATTTTTACAAATAGAAGAACACTGGCAGCTTAATTACCTTTTTATTTTGGAATTGATCCACAAACAGTCCTAAGGGGACTAAAAGCACAAAGGAATTTCTTCTGACTTGTACTCATTACAATACAGCAGCAGGCTAGATATAATTTCCTGCCTGCAAGATTGCAAAGGAGCTGCTGCTTTCGCACCAAAACACCTAACCACGTTTCCAGTCCCAAGATCAAGGTACTGGGAACGTTTTTAGCATAGACCCTCTTATTAGGCAGGCTGCTCAAGAGAAGGGAGCACTGCCTGGTCAGTTGAGAGAGAAGAGAGAGAGCAATTGCAGTGTGCGTGGAAGAGATTGATTTGCAGCTCCAGAGCTCAGTTTCTTCGTGCCTGGGGCAATCTGCAAGAAATCACTCCAAAGACTACAAAGCGAAGGTACTGGGGAGAGTTGGAGGTGCTTGAAGGGCAATCTGCCCAAATAAGGGAGAGTTGCCTAGGGCAGAGTAGGAAGCTTGTTTGGGGACAGTTTCAACTCATTGCTGGGCTTCACAGCACATGGTTTTTGGTGGGAGTGCCATTTTGCATAACAAACACCTGGGAATTTGCAAAGATACTTTACTTTGGATCTATAGGTTTGGCTGACATTCCATACCAGCCTATTCAGATTCTAATAGCCACTTCACTTTCAATTGAAAGCTTTCCTGTTATTTTTCAGGAGTTACTGCCATTAGTTTCAGAGGGTTTTTCTCATTCCTACCATAGAGAGTGATCCTTTAACCAGATTGCTGCAACTAACAGAGTGGAATAAATTTTGTTTCCCTTTTCACTCAGTGGGTCTCAGATAGCCCCTCCTGCTATGAATATTAGTTTCCTTTTTGTGTGTGTTCCTTTTCGAGTTTTTCTTTTCAATTTGGAGTATCATCATCCAGTTAAATTATGGATGATTCCACTGCCACAGTTTCTCCACCTCAAATATCTGAGACACAGAAGACAGACAGGAGCAAGTGAACCCGTAAAACCAGGGGTTCTGTCCAGGAAGCTCCAGATAAAATCAGAGCCAAATCCAGAACAACTAGAAGGTCCAAGACAGAGGAGAAGACTGAACGTAGGCGACACAGTGCCCTAGTCAAGCAGGTGGAGAACACCAGAGACCAGGAAAAGTTATTGCAACTTAGTCCTCCTAGGGAAAGGGACAATTAGGATGGTCTACCTGTGGCATCTCACGGGGAAAGCTCAAGGACAGAGAACCAGGGGCAGCCAATTAGTACCATCCAAGCTGCAGAACCTCCTGGTTGCTCACATTGGGGTGTATCTACCCCAATGACACCTGGTTTCCCACTGTTATCTGCTCCTATATATCATCAGGCTGGGGTGGGTGACCCTATGCCTTACAAGGCCACCCAGCCAAGTCAAATGTCTAACCCAGCAACCCAGTTGATGTCTATAGAGGTTTAACAGTGGTTTACTCTGATATTTAGACAGGGTGGTCTGATGGTTGGACTGCAACAAGCCATTCTACCCACTCAGACAGTTGCTGACCCAGTTATCTCTCACCATAGTAAACGCACCACCAGACGTCCTCTAAAGCAATCTGCCCCTGGATTATTCCTTGGTCTCTTCAGAGGAAGACCAATCTGATTATTCCATCGAAGGAGAGATAGAGGACCTGTTGGAGGAGGAAACTGAACCCGAAAAAGCCGGGTTCATGGGGCTTTTTAGACTCAAGCTATTTAAACCTTTATTAGCCAAAGCAAAAAGCACAACTGGGTTAGAGCTAAATAGAGATGTCCCAACTCTCACACATAACTGTGGTAAGTCCCTCTTCACCGACCCCAAAGAGGAAACAAGTAATTCCTTATGAAATTTTTGCAAACATGATCCAAAGAAAACTGGACTTCCAAGGTCATGTCCTAGTGCCACTGCTTTAGACAAAAACTTATAGTGTTGACTCACCATTTGCAAATGCTTTAAATCTACCAGAAGTCAATGATCCGGTCTTGGCACTAGCATCATCCTTGGCCATACTGAAAGACGCTGACAACATCATCTTAAAGGGCAAGGACAAGAAGACAGACCTCGCTTGGCAGAAGACGCACCAGGTCGCTGCATGGGCAATCAAACAGTTAAAGCAGCATCTTCACCAGAGTGTCCTTAATTTGGCTATGGCAGATGCAAGCACAAGTGCCAACCAGCAATATCAGAGTGCACCTAGACTTCACAAGGTGATTGCTTTATCTGAGTATACAGCTGATGAAACTTTGAATTCGATGAAGTTTGCATCCCGCGCTGTCTTCTGCCATAGCAGGCCGTTGCCGTCTATGGCTCAAATACTGGCAGGCGGACACCAAACATAAATGGAAACTTTTATGGTGCCCCACTAGATCCAGTCCTTGCAGAGTCCAGACATAAGCATAAGATCATGCCTTCGGTCTCAAAAAAAGGGGACTTGAGGTTTTCTTTATTTTTCCAACGTTCCTTTCGTGCAACGTAGCAAAGGTCAATGGGACAACGGACTCAGGGCAACTTTGGACAGTGACAAGATGTCCAACCTGCACAAGGAGGACGTTACAAGGCAAGTTCACAAACACAGACCAAGTGGCCTTTTTGAGTCTTCCAACAGGCCTTTCACAATTACAAATGAGCATGAAGTAGCTGTTGGTGTCAGACTCAAGTTTTTTGCGGATCAGTGGGAGTACACTACCTCGGATGCTTTGGTCAGACAAACAACAAGGTTGGGTCTTGCCCTCAAACTCAGATCCCGTCCCCACAGATTTTTCATCCGCTGCCCTGTCTCAACAAACTCCCACAGACAAAGGCTGATAGAGGAGGTGATCCTGCACTTCATGTCAATTCAAGCTGTTGAAGAGCTTCTGCAGGATGAACGGGCAGGGATTTTATTCAATGCTCTTTGTAGTTCCGAAGGCTGCTGCAGGCTGGAGGGCTATTTTAAACCTCAAAAGACTAAACACCTTTCTAATTTATCATAGGTTCAAGATGCACATTCTAAATCAATTTTGAAGAGCATGACACAAGGGCCATTTAACATAAATAGACTTCACAGAGGCATATTTACATATCCCCATCTTGCCTGCTCATCGCCAGTATCTGAGGTTTTGTTACATGGGCAAACATCTTCAATATGGAGCCCTTCCATTTGGCCTAGCGTCAATCCCCAGAACATTTACCAAGATCCTGGCAGCCTTGACAGCACATCTCAGGACTGTAACAATCCGGATTTTGTCTTACCTGGATGATATCTTAATCTTGTCAAGGTCTCACGACCAAGTCATTCAGGATTTGACAACCACCCTGCAGGCTTTAGAGATTCACAGTTTTCTTGTTAATAAGGAAAAAAGCCACTTTTGTCCCACTATTTTCATATTGCGCCTTTGTGGAATTATAAACACGGAGGCAGAAGTACTTTTTCTTTCCCAACCATGTTAGGAAGACTTACAGATATCTGCACGCAGCTCCATTCCTCCGGAAGGGCCTCCCCTGTCCAAATATCTCACATACTGGGCAAGATGATATCATGCATTGATATTGTGCCTTGGGCACACTTGCACTCTAGGGAACTGCAGTGGTTCTTACTCCGCTATCAGAAAGCTAGGCAAGGGACATGTTCTATTAGAGTGAGGTTATCACAGTATGTTGTGGACCTTTTTGGCCTTAGATAAGGGTGTTCATTTCAAGAACAGGAATGCATCAACATAACCACTGATTCTAGTTTATCAGGGTGGGGGGGGCACTGTCAGGATAGGGTAGCACAGGGTACTTGTACTGTCTCTGACTTAAAACATAACATCAATTGGCTAGAGTTATAAGCGGCCTTCCTAGCCCTTACAGTTTTTGAATCTCTGATCATAGGACAGAATGTGTTCCTTCTAACAGATAATGTGGCCACTAAGGCGCACATCAATCACCAGGGAGGGACACACTCCAAAATTCTAATGAGGCAAGCCTTGGCTCTGTAATTGGGCAGAGAAAAACTTGACTTCTATCAAGGCTGAGCATATTTCAGGGACACTGAATGTCAGAGCTGATTGGTTGAGTAGGTCCACAATAGACCACTCAGAGTGGACCTTGCATCCTCTTATCTTCAAGGAAATCTCAGCCACATTTGGGCAACCATTAGTCAATCTCTTTGCATCCAATGTTAATCACCAATTGCCTAGTTTTTTCTCCAGGTTCCCATTGCAGGGGGCAGAGGGATTCAATGCCCTTCGTTGCCAGTGGCCGAGGGGTCTCCTTTATGCCTTCCCTTGACTACCCCTCATTCCAGCAGTCATCAAGAAGACATTGCAGCAAAAGGCTGAGATCTTCCCAGTAGCGCCACATTGGCCCAGGAGACCGTGGTTTGCGGAACTGGTCAGTCTGTGTCACGTCCATGGATGATTCCCCCAACAGGATCTCTGAGCCAGGGGCCAATCCTACACCCAGAGCGACAGTGGCTCCAATTGGCCGCCTGGCACTTGAGAGGTGTAAATTAAAGGGGACTAATCTCTCTCCTCAAGTTATTAACACCCTACAGGCAGACAGAAGACTTTCCACCATTTGAATTTATGACACCACTTGGAGGGCCTTCTGTACATTGAACAAGGGAAAGAACATTGATCCCACTAAGGCTTCAACAACACTCATGTTAGATTTTTTGCAGGAGGGACTGAACAGAGGCTTGGCTCCCTCAACGTTAGGAAGACAGGTAGCAGCACTTTTATCAGTACTCCCATTTAGCAATCTGGACTCATTAGCACAAAATCCACTGATTCGTCGCTTTCTCAAGGGAGCATCAAATTTAAAACCAGCAGTGGTACATAGATTCTCCACATGGAATCTCTCTTAGGTGCTTCAAGTACTAACAGTGCCACCCTTTGAGCCCTTACAAACGGTCAACCTTCAATACCTCTCCTATAAAGTTACATTTCTGGTGGCAATTACATCAGCAAAAAGAATATCAGAGTTGGCAGCTCTGTCCGCCAGAAATGACCTATGTATTTTTCATACTGATCGTGTAGTCCTGAGATTGGACCCGGCCTTTATCCATAAGATCAATTCTTACTTCCGTAGGGCACAAGAACTCATTTTGCCTAATTTTTGCCCAAATCCAGCTCACCCTAGGGAGCGACTTTGGCATACGCTAGACGTAAGACGAGCCCTCCACATACGCATGAAGAGAACTGCTACAATTAGAAAAACAAGCTATGTTTATTTCCTATCAGAACACCTTGGGTCGGAAGGTTTCTTCCTCCTCCATAGGTAGGTGGATAAGAGCAGCTATAATTAAAGCTTACCAATCACTGGACTTGCCTTTTCCTCATAATGTCATGGCGCATTCCACATGTAGTGCTGCCACAATGGCTGCTTGGACAATGGCTGCTCAGGCTATGGTGGAGGAGATTTGCAGGTCCGCAATCTGGTCTACTTCTTCTCCCTTCATAAGACATTATCGTTTGGACTTTTTCGCATCAGCTCATGCTGCTTTTGGATGAAGGATTTTGCAGAGGGTCCTATTAGATGGGCATCTTCAATAGTGTCCATTCTCTCACTCATAGGATATTTGCTTTGGTATGTCCCATGCATGGATCCTGTCAAAACCATTCTGGAGAAGGGGCGTTAGTCTTATCTGAGACACACCTTCTCAGATGGTGTAGACAGGATCCAGTCCCACCCATTTTTTCTGGCCATTGTGGTCAAGGGTGTATGAGAAGAGACTATCTGCAGGTGTTTTTTTTCTAAGGATGGCCTTCTCACAGTAACTATAACACAACTTGGCTTCATCAGAACAACTGGAGGAATGGTGGTCCGAAGGGGGAGTGGCTTCAGTTTTTTCTATTTAGTCTACAGCCGAGCAGAGCTGAATATATCTCACATGGATCTTGTCTGCACCATCTGAGAAGCATCTCAGATAAGACCAATGCCCCTTCTGGAACAGGTTTTCTAGACATGCCAACTGCCTCTAATTCAAAAGCCTTTTAACAGCTCCTGTATCCAGGGATACAATGGCAAGTGGAATCTGAATTGGCTCTATTGGTTCAGGATCCAGAGCGGCAGCCAGAAGGGCCATGGCTAGGAACCAAAGCAAAACATTGGGTTCAAGAAAGCCCTCCAAGGCCACAGAGGCTGCCAAAAGGCATCAAAAGGCACTTGAGAAACACCTGAAAAAGTGCCTTTGTGAGGCTGAAAAAAATAAACAACTTCTTCTCCAAGGGCCACACCTGTTCAAAGCTCCCTTTCAGTTCCTCCACTGGACCTGTCAGTGCAACCCAGGTGCAGCACCAACTTGTCAGACCAAGCTGGCACTTGCAGTGCAATATGTGCACCACGGAGAGCTCTTGAAGCTACGTTCAACCCCATGGCAGCGGGACTCTGCACAGAGGAATTTCTTCCTCAAGACATGCCTCCACAAATGAGAGCTTGGATGGAACAAACAATCAAACAAGGTATCGCAGTGGGAATGCAATAGACATTTCTGGCCCGACAACATCAAGCAGGTCCTGATCATTACCTTCAGTCACTACGGTCTCTCAGCAGGGTGGAATACATCCAACTTCAGGTACCTCCCCAAGGGGCAAATCTTCCTATTGCTCACATGCATGATCAGAATATACAATTCAGGGAAGATCAAACAGAGGAGCTGAAACAACTTATATCAGTGTCCTCTCAAGACAATGATTCTTTGTCTGAGGCAGAGCAGCTAAAGAAGGATATGTCGGAAGATGAGGTTTGGCCCCAGATCAACTGACATTCACAGGGTTGTTCCGCTCAAACCTATTTAAATCTTTATTATTTAAGGCCAAAAATGCATGCCTTGACAATCCAACCACTAACTCCCATCACCTTAAGCGCATGAGGAGTTGGATGACTTAAATTTTTTTCACAACCTATCACCAAGGCGGAGGTCATTCCTGTCCCACAGATGTTCATTGGTATACGGAAGCAGTGGACCTGCACAGGTGCCTATCCCAATCCAACGGAATATAATAAAAAAATTCTACAACCTAGCACCAGAATTTTCATGGTCCCTTCTGGCTCCCCTAGCAGATGAACCTGTGGTAGCCCTATCCTCCCCCTCCACCATACCAAGCGAAGTGGAGGAAGCTCTTAAGCCAGAGAAGAGAGCGGAGTTAGCACTTTGCAGGTCTCATCAAGCAGATGCATGGGTTATCAGGGTGGCTACAGCCGCTTCATTTTTTACCAGATATTCCCTAAGGTGTCTTCATCACCTGAGAGATTCCATACTTTATTCGAATACCAGGACGCATCAGGACATAGCCAAATCGTTGGCAGCCACAGAATTCTCTGCTGATGCAACTTTAAATGTGGTCAAATATTCTTCCAGAACCATAGCATCCCAAGTCACAGCATGACGCTTACTTTGGCCTCGCCATTGACAAGCGGATACCAAATATAAGTGGAAGCTGGCATCTGCTCCATCTGCCTTGGATCCATTTCATGGAATCGGAATAAGAAAATCCTTCCCTCCCCTTTTCATAAACCTGAAACTAGACCAACCCAGTCCTTTCGGAGGAATTCTTTTTGTCCTTTTTATCAAGGAATCTATTCTCAAAGATCTCAAAGGTCCTTTGAGTACCATCAAGGACAGCAGGCAGAAAGATCTGATTTTGGGTGCAGCCTATTGAATGACAGACAGAAGCACCTCCCGTGCCTGTATGTTCTTCACAGCTCACAGAGAATGGATGTATCAGGTAAGTACCAATACCCTTTCTGGAGCTTGCCCATTGCAGTGTTACAAGTGACCACAGGTCTAGCTCTCCCATTGGTGGCCGCCTAGAGCTATTTGCAAATCAGTGGGAGGCAACCAAGATGGACACCTAGTTCCTAAACACAGTGAGACTAGGCCTTGCTCTTGAATTCCTCTCCACATCCCCAAGGTTCTTCATACATTGCCCCATATCAAGAGACAACACAAAAAGGAGTCTCATGGAGGTCACAATCCAACATCTATTGGACATTCAATCTGTTCAGCCGGTTCCGGTGGACCAATAGGGACAGGGATTCTACTCCATTCTATTTGTAGTCCCAAAGACCTCTGGGAGGGTGGAGAGCAATTCTAGACCTGAAAAAATTAAATGACTACCTGATTTACAGGAGGTTCAAGTTGCAATCCCTCCGTTCTGGAGAGCATCAGGAAGGTTGACTTCTTAACATCCATCGATCTGACACAGGCATATCTCCACATGCCTATCCTACCACCCCAGGGCTGCTTTCTCCAGTTCTATGCGGGAAGGCACGATCAATAAAGAGTCCTACCGTTCGGTCTATCTTCAGCACCAAGGATGTTCACCAAAATACTGATAGTATTGGTGGCCCACCTAAGGGTGATCCCAATCTGAGTCCAATGCTATCTGAACGACATCTTAATCCAGTCCCCCTCTCGCCTTCAGGCAGCAAAAGACCTGAGAGTCATAATTCAGGTCCTTCAGGATCATGGATTTTCTATCAATTTCAAAAAGAATCACCTGACTATAACCACCCGTTTACCACCTGGGGGGCGACCATTATGCGAGGTATATTTATAGCATCAGAACAACATAAAGCATTCGCAAACCAGATCTGAACATTCCAAGTTAGTTCCACTGGTCCTCCTCTCAGAGCTCCTGGGCAAGATGGTATCTTGCGGTGCAATCATTCCCTGAGCATGCCTACATGCCAGGACTTTGCAGTGGTTTCTCTTACCTTACCAAAGGTCTGGCAAGAGCAACTCATCTACACAAGGTACTCCAGTTCTTCCAGTGGTGGACGTCCAGGGCCATAACAAAGGGGATGTGCTTTCAAGGAGCCCAGCTGCCTGACCATTACCACAGATGCCAGTCTTTTCGGCTGGGGTGCCCACTTTTTTTTTAAAAAAAAAAAAACAAACTATTTTTTTTTCCTAACAGTTTTTTCTTGGTATTGGATTTACAGCATCACTACACTTTTTTGGGTATTTTGACAAGAATCTTTTCAATGGTTAAAATGTCACACTTGAGTGAACTAGGTATTTGTAGCCCATCAAAGGATTGGGGAACAATAACAACAATAATTCTAGTACTGGGGGGGGGTGTCTGTCACAAAAAAGAGGGGTTAAGTTTATTCTCTAAGATACCAGAGGCCAGGACAAAAAATAATGAGTGGAAGCTTGTTAAAAAGATCCAGCCAAGAAATAAGGAGAAATTTTCTGGCAGAAAATGGAATAGGTTGTCTCCTGGTTCCATCACTGGAGGTATTCAAAAATAGACCGCACAACTATTTGAGTTGGGTATAAGGTTTTGTCTTGAGCAAAGGGGTTGGATTAGAAGAACTCCGAGGTCCCTTCCAGCTCTATAATTCTTTGATTTAGCTTTAAAATATGTTAATATTATACATATTTCTTAGCCAGGAGATATATACAGAATATTATACATTTTACCCCATGTTTTCACTGGTAGACTGTACATTTACTTAAATGGTGTGTTGTTTTTGTTTTTTTTGCTCATGATTCATATTATGCACATAGAGGTTTGATCTCGATCAGCAGGGGTAAGGTAAATAAAATGCCAAAGTAGTATAAGTAGTAACTTAAAATTGAGATTCAGCTATAGTTATAGTTTCCAGTAGGAAATGCAGTAGCAACATTAGGAAGCTTTAGTGGTATTTGTTCATATTGTTGTTCTGGAATATAAAACTTAATTGGGGACAGGAATGGAAAAATGTCAAGCTTGTGGTCAGCCAGGAATTTCAAACTCTGTTTTAGGGGAGTTTCCTGAGGATCTAGGTTAACAAATCATCCTAAAAATGGAGAATTATTCATGTTTTAAGTTCTACTTAATTAAAATAGCCATGTTTTAAGTCATACATAATTAAAATAACTGTAACTTTTATTTATAATCCATTGCAAATTTGATGACATACAAGATTTTAAAAATTCCAAAGAATAAATAAAATAGTTACAATAATGTAATAAAAGAAAGAATAAAAATGAATGCAGAACTGATTTATTTTATGAGATATGTACTATAAAATTAAAATTAAATAAGGTTTTACCGTTAATTGTTTCTATCACATATGAAAGAGAACTTTAAAATAGGTACATAAATATATAAAATACATGAACAGTCAGATTATTTTATTATATATTGAAAATATTGATTTTTTTTTTTTGATTGAGGCAACTTGTCATTGAACTACCAGTTCTGTTTAGAACTATTAATCCTTGAACATAAAATATAGTGCAAATTTTCTAGCAGCATCTTATTGCATTTACTTTAGGAAATAGATGCTTGTTTTATCTACATTTCTACTATTAACAACAGGCAATAAAGAATCTACCTCATCTGGAATATCCAAGCAATTCTTTTGCTCAGATGGAAGAGGAATAAAACTAAGTACTTAAAATAGATACCATTTGGAAAAAAAGTTATTAAAATAATGCAAGGAAGAACAAAAATTTGTACGCAAAATTTAAATTGCTAACTTTATGTGTTTCCTCTTGTGCTACAATATGCAATTTTTCTTCTGTGGCATGTTAAAGGGAGCTATCACGTTGCACACATTTATGTGGAGGCAACTGGTAGCACTGCAGCAAGCATCACCAATAATCTCATTCTAAAAGCTTTCTAGACTGTATTTGAGAGCTAATATGATTCCTCTAGGAGCATTTGTTGTACAAATAAAAATCCTGGCATTCGTTTTTCCAAAAATGTGGATAGTTAAATGAAAAATTAGGCATTAGTCAGATTCAACAAACATGCAATATTTTTTGCTTATATAAAGACAAATAAAGCCTGTTCTCAAGATGGCTGACTAGAAGTGTTCTTCTACTGTTTTGATAAATAAGCAGCTAAGCTGAAGAGGAAGTTCATTTGATGAGGGTCAAGCTGTTTTCAGGTAAGAAAAGTAGTTTTATAATCTTTTAAAAGATATTTATACATTTTAATTAATTTTAGTTTAATTTTAGTTTCAAGATTTAACAAGCTACTTGTTTAGGTTGTGTGGCAATATATTTGAAGGTTTAGGATTGTTGGAGATAGTCATTGATTGATTATTTAATGGAGTAATTGACAGATGATTCTGTGATGAGATTTGTGAGCATGTTCAGTGATTCTCTCATAAAAATATTTTGGCTTTAGTTTTATCCCATATTTTTATTGCTAAATATAATTGCAGTTTCAAACATAAATAACAAACTGTGATGGGGTTTTTTATTTTTCATTTTGTTTTATATCTGATAGTATTAAAATATATAATTAGATTTTCAGACTTTATTTGAAAAAGTGCTTGATTTCTTCTCATACCAGGAAGAATTTGTTTAATCTCCACACTGAAAAATCCTGTGAAATTGGAGATTTACTCTAAAGTTTTTAGTTCTCAAGTCTGCATTAGTACATTTTGAAACTAGTGTGACCTAATTCTATTAGAATAAAAACCAAATAAAGAATTTCAGTTTAAAACCAATAATCAGCATTCTAGGGTTTTTTTCTATGTCCAGTTAAAAACACATCAAATTATATATCTTTGATAAGTAAATGGAAATCATCTTTAACTTTTTACCTTTCATATTGTACAAAATATTTGGCATAGTTTTTATAGCATTGTCTTTTCAGTGTTGATATATATGTGAATATGTAAAATATTTGTTTATTATTTCTAGTGTTTAATTCTATGACATACTTGGGAAACAGCATTCGTTGAACAAGAATAATAAATGGAAGCATTGTAGAAGAAATCTAAGAATCATGGGAGAAGCTTAAAACTGCATGTAACCAAAGGAAGAAATGTTTTCATCTCATTATTCTAATTTACCTTTGATAGAAGTCTACATCATGAATATATTTACCATTACATATTGAAGCTTTGAATAATTTAAAAGCTATCTTTTAATATTTTTTTTATTTTGAAAATAAGAAAAATGTTAAAGAGGGTCTTTAAATTATTCAAAGCTTCAGTTAGAATGTGTGTGTATGTGTGTATATATATATCTTTATTATAGAATAAAATTATTATTTTACTCATCATATACATTATTCTAAACAACTGAAAATAATTACAAGACTAACTTGGACTGCTAAAAACAATAACCAAAATGTTGAAAAAAATGAATGTTTTTAAAATTCTAAATCTTAAAAAGTCTGGTACAACAGAAAAGAGCCTTGGTGTTGAAAACTTGACACAACTTCACTAAGGAGACCTCACCATTATTCTTATTAGTTTATCCATTTTTTCATAGTAACCAAGCTTGAAATAGTTAAAAGTTTATTCATGTTACAGAGCTAAACAATTCATTTGTAAATCAAAATCATAAGGTTAGTGAATATTATGATTAAGCAACCCTCCAGTTATTTAATTAGTGGCCTTAGTGAGAAAGCTTAGTATTGAGATGGTCTCATCTTTTAATACCCACCTTGTACATTGTAATCAGGATCTGGCCACACTAGATAGAGAAATAGAGATTAGGTCTTGCTGGTCCCAGCTAGATGATTATTGCTTTTGTTCCATAATTTGGTTGTATAGTTACTTACAAATAACCACAGACAGGCCTAAATACCCACGCCTTTGGAGAAGACTGTTAAACAGGATACTATGGTTTAGGCCAGCTAGATGTAGAAAGAAGATAATATTCTGTCTCTCAATTATATTGCTGCTTGTAAATATAGACTTGTAATTCTATTTCTCTTTATGGACAAATAAAGCAATGTTCCGTTTGAGTCCATTAGAGTAAACCCAAGCTTTCCTTTACAACTGGGATTTTCTTCCCTTGTTAGCTCCTCTCAGAATTGACAAGTATGATGTAGCCCAGTTTTGTATAACTTTTATTTCACTACTGCTTATCTTATACGGATATATGCACATCTACATCTACATCTCTCTTGGTCCAAATTGTATGGCCAATTTGTTGAAGAAAGAACAAGAAGCATCAGTCAGGATCAAAGGCAATACAGTTAAGTTGCTTGGCCTGGTTATACAAGCGAAATAAAATAAAAAGTAGGTAACCTTTTTTCCATTGGTTTGAATTGCTTCCATTTCATTTCAAATTCCCAGAGGTTGTGGGAGGAGCTGCTGGCTGCTTGTGAAGGAAGCAGAGGGTGAGTAGAAAGATAGCGGCCCTAACAGCGCACGAATCACATAACTATAAACCAAGAATGCCAGTAAGACATTTAGGGTAAGTGCACTTGAGATTGTGATTTTACTTTATTTCAAAATGACCGGCTTAGTTCAGTGTAATACTGGTTTTACAGCTATCTTTTGCGGTACTCTTTTCAAACTTGGATAATGTCCTCTTTGTAAAAAAAAACAAACTACCAGTCTACATGGACAGATTACTGATCTAGAATCTCTAATCTGTCCTCTCCAAACAGAAATTAGGTGCCCAAACCAGCCATCTATTGAGCTGCTGTGCTACCAGCCCCCACTACCACAAAGATCCTACAGGAAAAGGGCAGTATGGACAACCGTGGGATCTGGCAGAGAGAGCTGTGGACTATAAACACAAAGCTTTTGCTGTGTCCCAGTATAACAGATATAGTGCCCTTGCTGACCTTAAGGACACTAAAGTGACAGATCAAGGTAGTTGTGATAATGATAACTCAAGTAAGCCTGGGATCATGGTCCTAGAAGAACTTACTTTGGAAAGGAGAAAGTGTGAATCAGGTATTACGCACCAGTCAACACAAGAATAGCAAGGCATCCAAAAAGAGAAGCCACCTTCTGGTTGTGAACTAATGTGTAAGGGATGTAAATCTAGGAAAGAATACTGAGGTTTTGAAAGAGGTCAGGTGTCTACTAGGTGCTACTGCCAGCAGAGACAAGAAGTGTATTCTTAAAGATAGTCAAGAATACCAGCAAGGACTGTGATGTTGATGCTATTATACATCTTGGTACAAATGATCTATCCCAGAAGGATGTACTTTCTGTTCAGAAAGACTTCCAGAGCTTGGGGTATGACCTTAGTAATATGGGCTGTAGGCTTATCTTTTCAGAGGTTCTACCAGTATATAAGGAACAAAAAGAGAAAGGGCAGCGTATAGCAGAATTTAATGTGTGGCTAAAGGAGTGGTATAAAAGGGAAGACTTTGGTTTTATTAGTCATGATGTCTGCAGCTGGTCCAATGAAAAACTGTACAAAAGAGATGGTTTGCATCCATCAAAGAAAGGGACTTAGTTACTTGGCATTAAATTCACAGATTTCCTGGATAAACATTTAAACTAAACAGTGGGGACAGAGAATTAATGGATTCAGAACATTTCTGTCCCCAGCAACCTAAAACTAATAACTATTCAAAAAAAACAGACCCCATAAAAGAGGAGGTGGAGTTGCACTGTATGTAAAGGACCACTATATTGATACAGAAATGCATGAAACCAAAGATGAAAACCACCTAGAATGCATATGGGTCAATATAAAGGAAAAAAAGAATGGCATGGCCACAGGTGTATATTATAGACTACCCAATCAAGCAGAAAAAATAGATGTCCTTTTTGCCAGCCAACTATAACAAACACATGCAGGAAACACAATAGTAATGGGAGACTTCAATTATCCTGATATCAATTGGAAAACTAATTCTGCATCAAGTGAGAAATCAAATAAGTTCCTAACCAACCTAGCTAACTTTGTTGTCCAAAAGGTAGAGGGTGAAACTAGATGGACAGCCATTCTGGACTTAATTCTTACAAACAGAGAAGTGATAGAGGGAGTTAAAACTGCAGGAACCTTGGGTGAGAGTGACCATGTCATGCTAGAATTCAACATAACACAAACAAGTCACAGAACATAATGACACCAGAGTCTTGGATTTTAAAAGAGCTGATTTCAATAAACTCAGAACTTGGGAAAGATTCCATGGATGAAAATCCTAAAGGGGAAAACAAGTCAAGAATCTTGGGAAACTCTAAAAAGTATGATCATAGAAGCCCAGAGCAGCACAATACCACTGAGAAAGAAAAATAAGAAATCCAAGAAGCAGCCAGCATGGCTGCACAAAGATCTCTCTGGCAAATTGAAAGCAAAAAAGGACAAGTACCAAAAATGGAAAGAAAGACATACAACTAAGGCAGAATATCAGCAGATATCCAGAATCTGCAAAGATGAAGTCAGGATAGCAAAGGCTCAGAACGAACAAAGACTTGCAACAAAAGTCAAAAATAATAATAATAAAAAAAAGTTTCTTTCAAAATATAAATAACAAGAAAAAAATCAAGGAAACAGTCGGTCCACTAAAGACAAGATGGCAAGGAAGTAACAGGCAACACAGAGAAAGCAGAACTGCTTAACTCATTCTTTGCATCCATCTTCACGCAAAAAGAAACTATAGTTCAACCCACCAAAAACAACTCTAAAAGACAGACTAGAAATAAAAGTTAAAATAAGCAAAAAAAAAATAGTAAGAGAACACCTGTCTGATCTTGATGAAAACAAATCACCAGAACCTGATGGATTACATCCCAGAGTTTTAAAGAAACTGGCAGAGGTCATCTCAGTACCACTGCGCCATATCTTTCAAAAATCTTGGAGCACCGGGAACTACCAGAGGACTGGAAAAGAGCTGATGTGGTTCCCATCTTTAAAAAGGGGGGGGGGAACAGACCCAGGAAACTATAGACCAATTAGCCTAACATCAATATTCAGGAAGATACTGGAAAAAATAATTAAAAAACCAGATCTGCCAACATCTAGAAACAAGTAAAGTAATAACTAGCAGTCAGCATGGGTTTGTTAAAAACAGATCATGCCAAACCAATCTTACTTCATACTTCAACACACTGACTAAATTAGTAGACCAGCAAAATACTGTGGACATAATATATTTAGATTTCAGCAAGGCATTCGACAAACTACAACCTACTTCTTAGCAAGCTAGAAAAAAGTGGAATAGATAGCACCATCACTAGATGGACTCGCAACTGGCTGGCAAACCATACTCAGCGAGTAATCCTTAATGGGTCTAAATCTACATGGAGAGAAGTAAGCAGTGGGGTGCCACAAGGTTCTGTCTTAGGCCCAGTACTCTTCAATATCTTCATTAACAACTTAGATGAGGGAATAGAAGGGGAACTTTCCAGATTTGCAGATGCTACTAAGCTTGCAGGAATAGCTAACACCCAAGAAGATAGGCTCAAGATCCAGATGGATCTTAACAGACTTAGAATACTGGGCCATATCTAACAAAATGAAATTCAATGTAGAGAAAAGTAAAGTACTACACTTCAGCAAAAAAATAAAATAAACCAAAAGTACACATATAAACTGGGTGAAACCAGGCTCAATAGAAATAGCTGTGAGAGGGATCTTGGAGTCTTAGTGGACAACCAGCTAAATATGAGCCAGCAGTGCGCAGCAGCAGCCAAAAAAGCTTATGCAACCCTAAATTGTATTAACAGAGGGATACAATCAAGATCAAGTGAAGTACTAATACCACTCTATAAAGCTTTAGTAAGACCACACCTAGAGTACTGGATCCAGTTTTGTTCACCACATTATAAAAAAGATATTGAGACTCTAGAAAAAGTACAGAGAAGAGAAACCAGGATGATTAGGGGGCTGGAGACTAAAACATACGAAGAACGATTATAGGAACTGGGTATGGTTAGTCTAGTGAAGAGAAGGACCAGGGAAGACAAGATAGCAGTCTTGCAATATTTGAGGGGCTGCCATAGAGAGGAAGGAGTCAATCTATTTTCTAAAGCATCTGTGGCCAGACAAGGAATAATAGATGGAAACTGAACAAGGAGATATTTAACCTGGAAATAAGGAGAAACTTTCTGACAGTGAGAACAATCAACCAATGGAACAGCTTGTCCTCGGAAGTTGTGGGAGTGCCATCACGTGAGACTTTCAAGAAGAGATTGGACTGCTATTTGTCAGAAATGGTATAGGGTCTCCTGCTTGGGTGGGGGGTTGGACTAGATGACCTACAAGGTCCCTTCCAACTCTAATTATCTGTTAAATCTGAATACTTATTTAAAAAGTGAGTTTTCATTTATTACAATACGTTAAATCAACAGAAAGAATAAATCTAGATAATGGGTTTAAAAACTTATGAACAACAGTATTAATAACCAGGAAGGAAAACCCGTTGTTATTAGTCTCAGTCATTGTTTTCTAAGCATTCTTATTCACATCTATACAAATGTACATTTTTCTTCAACCGTGTCAATGTATAGCCATGCACAGTAGGGGAAAAAAGCTTGAGAGCTTTACCACTCAGTACTGACATGAGCTTCATTAAGGAAATTCTGTTCTTGTTTAAGACGTTTCTCCATATTATGATTATAGATGATGTCATTTCACTAGGAATGGTGTTTCAATAACTTTCCCTTTGTAAATGGTTTTTCAAGAATGAAAGCCTATGAATAACAAGGGTTGAATAAAATTGTCTAATTACGTTTAAGATGTTACATTCTCACACTTACTTAAGGAGTAAAAATGTTATGCAATATTCCAAATTCTGAGGTCTTAACCATTTTCAACTGTTCCTCCATGATGAAATGTTTTAAATGACTAGTAGTAGGCACCATTTCTAACAATAATGAAATTTTAAAATAACTTACTTACTGGTTTCCAATTCCAATTTGATAATCAAAAATTTGGTGGCCACTTCAAATCTACGGATAGAAGTGTTCAAGATAGGATTTAAGATGCAGTACATAATTTCATGTTAATGAACATTTAATGCTTTATTGTATCATGCAGATTCTCTTTGGGAAGTCAGTGCAGTGCTTCATTTTATTCTCCTTATATTGAGCCAAATTATCAATGTTTATCTTAGTGCTGACATGCATATCAGCAGTCACCTCTTCAAGATATCAAATATAAATAAAGTATTTTCCACTCCTATTAAGAAATACTGCTTTACTAGAGATGTTGGAATTGAGATTTTAATTATGTGAAATATGGGTACTATTGTTGAGCCTTAATTGGTTTTATTTAAGGGGAATGAGATGTTTTCCCCTTTCTCCATGTATTAAAGTTACTGAACTTGCTGTTCAGATAAAAAGTCTTTACATTCATTTTACTATATATAGCTATTTGATTATTAAATGTCTGTTTATATTTTGTTTCTTAAGTGAAGCTCATTTTGCTTGACTTAATTTTTTATGGGCTTAGGTAATGATAATTTAAAACAAATAGAAATACTTTTACTCTGAAGTACAATATTTGTTAATACTTTTTAAACATGCAAGGAAATTTTGCTTTGAGATAGGAATGATTATGCATCACAGAAGGAAGGCAAGGGTCTCTTTCCACCAAGAGGTTTCTCAAAAGCATTGGGGTTTTATTAAATGAAAAAGTGGGCAATTTTGTACATGTTTAATGTTTTTAATTAAACTGGTCAAATGCCTCCGTATGAAATTATACATAGGTGTATTTTTTTTTTTAGCATGATATGTACATATAGTTTAATGGTGGATGAAAACCTTGACAGCATTATCATTTTAAAAAAATACATAGTTGAATTTAACTATTTCTAAAGATAGAGCTATATTTCCTGTCTTTAAGGGTAAAAAGAAATAATAGGCAAAACTTTGTCATGTATTCTATGTGTAAAGAAGACTGCACGAAAATTTATTACATGCTTAACTGATATGTGCTAATCTGGCTCTGTTGTGGGAGAACATAATAGTTTAACTTTGTTATGAAGAGCACTCCATTGTGCATATCGAAAGAGGCAGGAAGATTTCATGAAGCTCTGCTGATTTCACATACAGTAGTGCTAATGCTTAGGAGGTGTGCTATTTTTAGCCTTGTTGCCAGGCAGATATTTTCCTGCTTCCTGCTGATTCTCTCAGCCTCTAGTACTGCTAGGCTTGTTCAAACCAGTCTTTAGTTGCCAACCAATGGAATTGCATTAATATTCAGTAATTTGTCTGACATCAGACTTGTTATGTCTTGTTTATGTATAATTTCTCTTATTAGGCTTGCTGATAATATGGTAGCATGGCTTCAGGGGCTTCTTGTTAGGACATGTTTCTATATACTCAGAAAAGGTATTGTCATTTTTAAATGACAAGTAAATGCCAAAGGTAAATCTTTAGGTTAATTTGGTTCATGATAAGTGGAGATAAATTTGTATTATAACAAAATTTTCATTTGTGAAGTCTCCCAAAATTGAAGTGCATCTATTTGATCCGCATTTATTATTTTCAAAGTACAGGGTTTGGTATAAGCCAATAGTGTTTGTGGTTGTGCACACACAAGCAGATATATTTCGTTTCTGTCGATGAAATCTTCTCAAAAAACAGTCAACAATTTTCTGGAAAATCTGTAGAAACCGTTTAAGTTTAATGTGTCTTGTAAGAGAATTATCATTTGCTTTCTGAAGGTTTATAAATGCTACTTTTTAATACTGAAATTTTGAATTTTGATGTATTTCTATGTAATTTCCCTTGTGTTTCCAGAGGGTGACACTTGGTGGCATAAAAAGGTAAGAAATCGAATCTAATTATAAAGTTACAAATAAAGGAGCTGAAATGTAAATATATATAGTTTTGCATTTTGCTTTTGCTAGGCTTATTGTTGCATAGTGTTAAATGCTATGTAACTTTTTGTACCAAATATTTATTTGCTGCTTTAAAATAGGTTTCTTAATGGAGAACACAGTAAGAGAGCATTGTCAAAATTTCCTGTTATGCTTGGGCAAGCCTTCAACAGCAGCAAGCTTTTAGAGATGTCTAAATCATTCACATTCTATTCTGGCTTTATTTATGAGACAGGTTGCATGTAGTCATGTATCATTTTAGGAAATTGTATTACAAATTTAAGAACTCACCCTTTGTTTACTGTATTAACATATGTTCCCATTATATTACCCTGAAGGCTATTTATCATCTTTATAAAACCAAAGGAATGTTTTTGCAACCTAGCAAATGTCCTGCTGAGATTACAATTTATTTAAAATCCAAATATAAGAAATCCAACTATAGGAAATAATGCAAAGATGGTTAGCAAAATAAAAGTATAAGTTTAAAAAGTATTTGAGAGAATATGCCAATAACAACAACAGCAAATCACAACCAATTAGCACAGTTGATTTGCATAGGCTTTATAGTAGCTTGTAATTTGTATATTAGCACTTTATCAATTATCTTAACAATTTTATGGTTTTATGATAGTTGCTCAGAAACTAACACAGAATGCAATTAGTTGATTTTTATGTTGGTTGAAGAAAATGTATACTATTTGATACTGAAATTGAAAAATTCAGAACTAGGTTAAGCTCTCAATTTCACAACCTGTTATATGGAAACTTCAACAATTTCCAATCTTACTGCTACAGTTACCCTTAACATTATATTGAAGAAGGATATTTTAAAATACTGTAAAGGATTGTACATTTTCTAAATATTTTAGCAATTTTTTCTTACGAGCTATGTCTAAATGTTCAGTTTTATTTCATTTTCTTGTTGCTGGGCAGAACTGAGATTTCATGTTCTTAACTGGTGAGTCAGGATTAGCATTCTTGAGCCAATAGGATAAGATAAAACTTTCACAGGAAGCAGCTTGGTAACAATAAAGCACAGCTGCCAATTTTTTCCTGTCTCACAAATTTGTGAGTACAGCTAACTCCATCTTGAGTATGCTTCTGATACTGCAAGAGCTAAAAAAAATAGAAGAAATACTATTGCTGTTGTTAACTACCATTCTTCCTGATTTATGCTCAATCTAAGTGGCAACAATTATGCAAACTGTAATTCTTGGGGTCTTAATTCAAGACTTAAAGTTCTTATTTTTTCTTAATAAAATGGGAAACCAAAACAAACAATGTAAGCACTGCCTTTTAATACATATATAATTCAGCTTGTGTGGAAGGTAATACAGTTCTTTTAAGTGTAGAATTTTTGTTAATTTGCTAATGGCATAAATGGATACATAATTTGGGAAATATTTATAAAGACACCTAAGCACTCCAGCAAATACTTTAAAGAAGAAAAATAATCTTAACAAGTAAGATTATGAAAATGTATGGAATTTCAAAACATCACTGCATTTCTTCATGTGTATTCTTGGCATAGCAAAGTGGAATTTATTATACAAGTGTGCATTTCCATTTTGATGGACTGTCTGAGCTATGTTTTAGAACAGGCGTCTATAATCCATCTAGAACATGATACCAAGGCCAAAGATTTCCTAATTACCGTGCAGGCAACATTTATGCATACCCACTTAATAGTAAAACATTATTTGCTAATATAATTTTTTTCTAAACTGGGTTATGTTTGTTGGAGAAACACTGCTTTTGAAACTAACAGAAATGCCCTTCTGGAATGCTTGTAACATATGGAACTGTCTTGAGTCTCATACAATATGTTGTCTTTCTGTGATCTTGGCCTCTGTTGCCTGGTAAAATACACTTGAGTTAGAAAGTGATTGGTTAACCCTTTAAAGTACTAATATGACTTCTTGAGTATGGGTTAATTCATAGCAGCACCTATTCTAATATCTGTCTTCGTTGACATGTAGCAATGAACTTGCTTTTAAAAAAAAAATAGGGAAGAGAAAGAAAAGTTCCTAATTATGAAGGCAAGGACACTTTGGAATATCGCTTTAGAAACTACTCCTACACAGATGAACACTGAAAGCTACATCAGTATTGACAAAATGTTTCACCAAACAAAAGTGACAAGTGATTTAAATAATTTTTCTGGTAGATGAAATAACATTTAATATTTATGAAATGAATTGTATTATGCATATGCAAATACTATATATAAGTGTTTGCAAAACTAAGCAAGATATACTTACATAGTCCTATCTCCTAATTTATCGTATGGTTCTGAACTGTAGAACTTCAAAAAGCAAAAATAAGACCATTGAATTTCAGAAATTGTTTCTTCTTGGTAAGACATATCTCTTTAAGATTTGTGAGTGTTTATGAATCCACTGAATTAAGTTATGCAAGCTTTTCTGCATTCTGTGGAGCCATTTGTATGAGAAGAAATCAAGATTTACTAAAGTGTCCAATTTTATAGTTTTAAATCCCCCTGATGTAAATTACAGATACACTTTCTGGAGTAAAAAGAAGAAATACTGAATCTATTTTAAATTCCTCATGTATGATTTTAACTTAACTATTACCAGTTCTACATGCATATGAGCTTTATTTGAAGAATGGAACATGTTTTTACAGCAATTTTATTCTAAAAAATAGAGAATGACTGATTGGTTTGCACAGATATCACCAAATTATTTAAAGTGCTTAGTTATGATCCAATTGCATACTGCTTTGGTTTTTCTTGACACTGTACCTTCTCTAACAACAAATCTATGAAGTGACTAACTACTGCACCCTTGTGGATATTTTGTGATGTTTGCGCAGTAGGGATTAAAATACTGTGTTAAATCAGTTTAAATGTCTTAGGATATTTCAAAAATAAATTTAGCAGAGTTTATAGTGAAAGTTTCTTGAGTGGTTTTCTTCATTTTTTTTTTTAAAAAATTCTACTGAAAAGATTCCCAGTTAGACATTAGTCCTGGAGAAGGCACAGGTAGACCTCATTTAACAGCTGCCCTAGTTAGCAACCATTTGAAGTTATGACAGCACTGAAAAAGTAACTTTACAACCAGTCCTTACGTGTATTACTATGCAATCATGTGGTTCCATTTGCATGATTCACAGCTGGCTTCCAACAAGCAGAATCAATGGAGAATCTAGCAGTAAAATCACAAATCATATAACCACCATGGGTAATTTGCTTAACAATTGCAGCGGAAGTGAAGTTGTAAATCCATCACAGTCATGTGATGTCTCACTTAACTGCATTGCTTATCGACATAGTTGCTGATCCTAATTGTGGTTGTTAAGCAAGGACTACCAATCTCTACCAATTTTTAAAGACTTGCTATCTCAATTGAACTAGAAAGATGACAATTTATAGAATGTGATTTCAATATGGTGCCATCCATACTTTACTTCCATGATCAAGTTTTAATAACTTCCTGAAATAAAAAGAGATTCTGTGCCACAAAAGGTCCAATGAGAGTCATTGTTAAATCATCTTCCCAATGATTTTACAAAAAAATAAATAACAAACCTGTTGTATTTAATGTTAGATTTTTACTGATGGATTTTTCTTGTTTTTCTTTTTTATCCTAAAACTACTTTTAAGAATCAAGATGGAAAACAGTGAAGAACCTCAAAAAAAAGTGTTTAAGGCCCGTAAAACCATGCGAGCAAGTGACAGACAACAGCTTGAAAGTGTATATAAAGTAAAAGAAGATCTTTTGAAGACCGCTGATCTGAAACTGTTAAATGGAAAACATGAAAATGGGGATTCAGATATCAGTTCTCCTTTATTAAATTCTGACTGCATTGAGGAAAGAGAGGTGAATGGCCTAGATGATGCATGTCTTGGTCCTGAAGACAATAAAATAGAATCTGATGAAATCACTGATGTCAAAAGTCCAGATAACAAGGACAACCAGCATAGTGACTTAGCAGCAAAATTTGAAACACTATCTCCTGAAAACATTGTTTCTGAGCAACATCATGAAAATAGTAGCCCACTTTTGAGTCCTGGATCTGAAAGTCAAGTACTTGATTGTAATAAAGATAATGACATCCAGGAAGAGATCACTATAAAAGAGGACCTAAATTATAAAGATCTTTGTGTAGCTGATATTTCGGATCAGAAATCCTCATCAAGTCATACTGAAGAAGAAAGTAACATTAATGACCAAATGGTAGAACCAGCAGAAACAAATGAGTTGGCTATTACTCCTGAGCTGTCTATAGAGGAAAAAAATAATGCAGAGGAAGCTGTTGTAAAAGAGAACGTTGATGAGGAAGCAATATCTAGTAGTTTGAATACAGCTGAAGGTTCAAATAATGAAATCAAATCTGCAGATGTTGTAGAGACTATAGCTCAAAAAACTGTAGAAGAACCACCAACTGAGAATATGTTGGGAAATGCAGCTAGAATGGAAACAGATGAAATCATTCCGATTTTAGAAAAGCTGGCCCCAGCAAATGCATTAGATTGTTTCTCTCAACCCATCTTGCTTCCTGTAGAGACTCCTAGCTTATGTTCAGAAGAAAAGGTAGCAAATTCTTTAAATTCTCCATCTAAACATGAAAGCAATGAAAGTTTGCCCAAAGAAGCTTTCTTGGTTCTTTCTGATGAAGAAGAAATTTGTTGTGACAAAGACGCTGTAGTATTAATGCCAAGCCATGAAAACCCTCCAGGTGAGTGGCATCTCCCCCCCCCCCCATTTTAAATGATCATTTGAAACAACTTAATATTGGAACTTAAATGCAGTAAAATAATTGCCTTATCTGTGAAATAATAAATTTAGTTATATTAAATGTAGAACAAACATTAATTGTATCCAGTGTTTTTAAGTCACAATATCAATATCATTTTGCTGTTTAAAAATTAAAACATAAAAATAATACTGTACAGTAACCATAAAATAGTAAACTACTCAAGCTTTCAAAGCCTACTTTTCATTAATAACAACAACCATCAAACAACAACATCTGCCTATCCCAAGTCCTTGGGAAGAACTCAATAGGTGGATAAAAATGCCAAATTGAATGTAAATATCTTGCTGATTGCGACCAACTATATTTTTTTAAATTCATGTGCCACCCAACTCCCAGCAACTGTAGAATACCAAATCAAATCAAATAGACCATATCTACAACAAATGCAGTAAAAACTATTTTAGAGGCATTTCATGCTGTTGATACCTACTTGTGGTTAATTGAATTTTATTTTTTACATTTATAATATATTCAGACTAAATTTAATTTGGTTGCTGTGTAAAAGTTCAAACTTCATTAGTAGAATATTTGAATCAGTTGATATTAAGTGGCTTAATTTTTACTTGTTTTTCTACTTCGCTTATGAATCTTTTGATATTGAAATTTGATTTTCAGGGTTGATTCTCAGCAGTGATATTCTGTTTGTAATAAAAATATTAATGTTTGATTTTATTTCAAAAACAGTTTGGTTCGTGAGAGTTGGAATAACAATTGAAAATAAAATATCAGGATTGAAAACTTCCTCACAAATACCTTTGTTACGCTGTAACATGTAACTTCGTTACATGTCATTTGTAAGCATTAACTTCTGTTGAGTAGGATTGAATTCTGAAGAAAATTTTGTAAAAAAATAAAATTTGTAAAAATAAAGTGTTACCTTCTGGAGCTATGTGAATAATACTCAAACCACTACAAAATAATTTCCAAAATTCTTAAAGGCAACAGAAAAGAATTAGTTGATCAGTATTTCAAATATGTCTGAAAGATTTAGAAACTAATTTTTGTGTAATTTTAAAATAAAAAATTAATCAAATTGATAATTCTATTTTACTTGACATTTACTTGTATATAGTGCCTTTGTCCCTATTTGAGATGTGCATTGTATTATTTAAAATTTAAATTATGGAACAATAGAATAAATAAATATCAAACCTTAACTCTGAAAAGCCATATTAGATTAAAACAAACTGTGGTCCAAAATATAAATGAAAATACATTTTTAAATCAAAAATTTACTTTAATAATGTTCACCACTGTTTCTTTAAATATTGTTTCCTATTAAGATTATCTACTTGAATAATTTATATTCTGATTCTTAGATGTAAGGTTCTTAGAGTAGATACACAGTGCATATGCCCTTTCTGACATTAATGTGGAGTTCGCAGCAGATGTTACATCTTTGTACCGTAAGGAAGAAATATCTGCCACCATCTAGGATTGAACTCTCAATCTTCTGAGTGGGAGGCGAGCATCTTCACCACTATGTTACCATGCTGCTCACACTGCTGTGTATTCTATATATTCAGCCTATACATAGAATACATATTGAAGGAAGTTGGATTAGAAAATAATTAGCTGGGTTTTAAAATTGGAAGAAGAAATGTAACCTGCACTATGCTAATGACAGTAGAAATGCAAATCTCTAAACTCTAGTGATGAAAGTAAAAAGAGCAGAATGAAAAAAAATGGGGTAGGATGAAATATAAAGACCAAACTAATGGCAATAGGTACAGCAAGAAAATCTAAGCAATCTTAAAATTGATAATAAAGATACTGAAGCAGATAGTGTGCATAGTACAGTCACACAGGCGAATGTATATTGGGTGTCTAAAGAAAGGCGTAAATAATTTATTCATTGAACTGCATTGGGTGCCAGTTTGCTTCCAGATCTAATTCTAGGATACATTTTGTGGATACCTTGATGTAGAGCATGTTACAATAATCCAATCAGGAGGAGAACTTCCGGTTTGAAGGGCTTCGGCGACAGACAGAAATCCGCGATCGTGCGTGGTTTCTGTCTGGGCTCGCCACTGGAGCACCCCGAGCCAGCTAGTTTCGGGGCTAAGCCACCCCGTAGAGGTGGTGAAGAGGGGGGAAACCGCCAGCAGGGTCGAGGAGAGCTGCATCTCTCCTCCTCAGCTGGCCATTACTCCCTTTCCCAAAGGCGGTTGTAGCAGTGGTCAGCAATGGCCACCACAAAGAAGAACTCGACCGGAAAAGAATGTGCGAGAGGAAGATAAGAAGTGAAAGTTTTGGCTGACTGGGTTAAATTGTAAAAGCAACAACTAAGGTACCCTGGAATTTAAACTTACAAAAAATAACATCACTCCCAAAGAAGTGTCGGAAGCAGCGAAGGAAAGTGAAAAGGGAAAGGTTTGGCTTTTTTTTCTTCTCCTTCCCTGTACTGACAACTAAGAGACTTAAATAAGAAATCGGAAAAATCCGTTTTGACATCAATAGGCAATTAAGCTAAAAATAAAACAAAATGCCAAAGGGATAATAAAGATTTCTGGACATTAAAATTTTTCTTTTTCATAAGCAGGAAGGGAGAGAAAAAGAATAAGGCCAGGATCTGGAAGAGGGAGGAGACTGCCTGGAATTAAAAAGAATCTACAGTAAAACTTCAACAAGACTTCTAAAAGATACATTTTAATTGAAACTTTGCAACTAAATAGTAACCCCAGGAAGAGAAAATGAAAAAAAAAAGAGCAAAAAAGAAACAGTTTGTGTGTATTTGGATTATTTGGTGATCTTTGGATTCTTGGTTATTATATTTGAATGACTAAAATCAATTGGGTGGTTGTTTTAAAATTTATACAATGGCACCACTTCTGGATGAATTGAAAATGGAACTTAAAAAGCACAAAGAAGATGCACAAGAAGGGAAGGGTTCTTTTGGCTTCGTTTTTTAATTCTTAGAAATGGAGATTTGGAACTATGAGAAACAACAAGAAATGACTGCAAAACAAGAAGACTGGGACAAAGAAGAAGCCATCTTTAATGTATAAGCAATTTTATGTGGGGAAGAAAAAGGAAAGGGGGAAAAAAGAATGGAGAATTTAAGACTTAAAAAAACAACCAAAGAAAAAAAAATAATTCGAAAAATAAGTATAATACCTGGAAAGCAACAGAAGAGGGGAATACAGAAGAGAGAAATAGAGGTAGAGAGACGATTATTAGAGAGTATTATATTGAATGTTACAACTTTAGGGAAAAGATATAAAGGCGTCATACTCCAATCAGTAACTATAGAAGAAATTTTGTTTAATGAGAAAAGATAATAGATAATTGAAACAGGACAGAAAAAAAATATATAAATACAATGATTTGAATTGAGATGAGATAATTAAAATAAAATTGAGAAAATTAAAAGAGGGGAGAAGCTATGTAGAAAATGTAAAATAGTAATAAGATATGGAATAGAATATAAAAATGAGCATGAACCTGAATTTGTGTCTGTACGAAGAAATGTAACCCGGGATTATGCTGCTTTCAAAAAAGATGTTTTATTTGTATTTTTTTTCTCTCTGTGAAAACTCAAAATTTACAAAAAAAAAAAAAAAAAAATCCAATCAGATCACCAAGGCATAAGTAACTGAGCAGAGAGCCTTCCTTTCTGGGAAAGGATATAACTGGTGCACAATGGGAGTTGGGCAAAGGTACTCCTGACCACACCCGCAACCTGCTTTTCAATCAGGTCCTGTGAGTCTAAGGTCCTTCACCAGGTTTGTAAGCAGTAGTGCAACCGCATCCAAGACCCAAGATGCAAACTGGATACAGGGCACCCACCCACAGCCACTCCGTGTTATCAAGGTTCAGTTGTTGTCTTTTGCTCCCCATTCAGATCCCTGTAGCCTCTAGGCACCGCGAAAGGACAACCACTGCATCACTCACTTCACCTAGGACAGAGATAATATCACCACTCCATTGGTGATACCTCATCCTATGGCAATGGATGATCTCACCCAGAGGTTTCATGTAGCTATTAAAAAGGAGTGGAGGGAGCCCTGAGCCCTGCTGTACCCAACAAAGGAAGGGCCATGAACTGGATCTCTCACTCTATTAACGCCAATTGGAATTGGCTTCTGAAGAAAGAGGAGAACCAGCCCCACCCCAAGATCACCCCTAAAGGATGCCATAGTCAAGCAAGGAGAGCAAAGATGGACGCACAACTTCCCTTTCACTCCTACCAGATATCATCCATGAGTGCAACCAATGCAGTTTCGGCACCATATCAGAGCCTGAAATCTGATGAGTCCAGATAATGCTTTTTCTCCAGGGCCCTCTTGAGGTCATATCACCTTCTCAAGTGCTTTCCCTAAAAAGTAAACGTTGAAGATTACACGAAAATTGTCCAGCACAGTCGAGTTCAGTAACGGCTTCTTGATCTAGGGGGCACAGCAGTGACACCTTAAAAGGGGCTGGAAACACTCCCTCCAACAAGGATTAAGTCACCCACCCACATGACACTCACTGGATAGCCTTAACCAGCCAGAAGGGTCATGGATCTAATATGCAGGTGGTGGTTGTTGCACCCTACAGGACCCTACCCACTTCCTCAAGTTGAACAGTTCCCATAAAGCTGGGTATGTGTTCCTTTGTCATCTACATAGGACTTAAACCACTCTTGGATCCAACTATGAACAAATCCAAGTGATTTTATCCACTAATGCCTCAGAAATTCCTCCGCATGCCTCTGAAGATGGATTTCTGAGGCACCCTATCCAAGGAGGACTCTGGTGACCCTAAGCATGGCTGCTGGGCAGCATTTTGTGGATGCAGTAAGAGCAGAGAGGTATCAATGCTTTGCAGCTCTTATTGGTATTAGGTAAACCTTAATAGCAATTTTAGCTCCTGTTTGGTCAAGTTCGTTCTTTGTTTTCCTCCAGCAGTGCTTCAGGAATCTCTTTTGGGCATCTTTTTGACTCTCTTAGCTCCTTTGTGAAGCATAGGGAGGAACATGAGTGATTGGACCAGAGAGACTATATAAGAGCAATCCTGTCTAGGGCTCCAGCAGACTCCCTATTCTAGGCAACTGCTAGGACCTCAACAGGACCATGTAGCAGCAGTTATTTCTCTCAGCTCCCTTTGAAATCCATTTGGGACTATGATTTGCCAGGCATGGACTAATGTGTTCACTGGGTATGAATGGGTTCAGCCTCCTTGCAGAAAGGAATAGTACAAGAGAACCTTAGTCATGGGGTGTGATATGAACATGAGGGAGTGGTTAAACAAGCTCTTCCCTTACATCACATTGTCATTGCTCTGACAAGAAAACAAAATCCTGAGTCAGGCCAAGAATGACTGGGACAAGTCTAAGGCTATCGTGGAGAACATGAACACCTGAGCCGCTTTGGAGGCCTGAGCCAGGGATGGCAAAGTGGGGTCCCCCAGAAATATAAGGGGTGTGCGATGAGAGGAGTCAATGGCCCAGTGATTAAGATGTTGGACTCATTGGCTGGAAAGTTGTCAGCCAGGTTCAAGAACCAAGCGCCATCGCCGGGATGAGTTCCCATTACTTATCCTAGCTCCTGCCACTTAGCAGTTCAAAAGAATGTGAATGCAAATAGATAAATAGTTATCACTTTGATGGGAAGGTAATGTTATGTATATATAGACATGCATATAGACATGCTGGCCACATTACCACAAAAGTGTCTTCAGATAACGCTGACTCCCTCAACTAAGAAAGGGAGATGAGCACTACTCTCTAGAGTCAGATACAACTAGATAGGGGAAACCTTTACCTAAAATCATAAGTTGGGAATTCTACAGACAGCCCTGAAATAGCCTTCAGTAGCTCAGGCAGGGAAGTTGCTGGGTAGCAGAGAAGCTGGTACCATAGTGACAATCCCAATTGCTCCCATAAACTAATTTCAGGAACAGGATCTTGCAACTAATAACTTGTGCAAATTAGCAATTTCTGTATAGTATCTGTTTTGCTGTGGGGATCTTGGCTGGAAGTCACTAAACCATGTCAATGAAGTGAGAGTTTTTAACTTTACATGAATGAGAATCGAAAACAGCATTTTATTTTGTCAGTTACTTCTTACTGCAGCACACTTATTTTTATTACAAACTCATCCAAGTCAGTTCCTGCATGATCAAGTTTCTTTTTAAAACTAAGACAGAACTGCCAGAGAAGAGGAGACCTGAAATCTTTGATAGCCTCACATTTCAATGAATGAAGACATGCATTCAATTTCACAGCTACTAAAATTGTTGGCTGAGTAGGGACAAAAATAGCCTGGGAAATGATTGAATCTGGGGAAAGGGTCCCTTGTCAGTCAACAGGAGTACAGATTTACCAACTTATTCATTACTTGGTGCTAAGGGCACAGCATCACAAGGAAACAACCAATTACTTAATAGCCAGGCATCAACACTCTAATTGACAACTGAAAGCCACATACAACCAGGCACCACCACATAAATTCTATGCATAGTGCACATATTCTGGAGAGAGAAATTCCCTCAGGATGGGCTGCAGCACAAGTCCGAAAGCCTGGAAGGCTAAACCTCTGATCCTGATGACCAACTCAGATTGGATCCTGTATATAGTAGACAATTGCACTGAGGATAACAATGAAGATTGTCTAGGTGGATCAATCTGGAATAAATTCCATTTGTTTAGAATTATGACACACATACCAAGAGAAATGGAACTGCTAAGCAATTTTGCCTATTTTGCTTAGTTTAATTATAATGTAATGCCATCTGTGTTTTCTTCAAACATGAGAATTGAGAAACCCATCTGAAAGTTGTAACGAGAAAAGATGGCCTTTAAGGATTGGGGAAGTATAGTATAGTGGTTAAAGTGTTGGACTTTAACCCAGATTCTAATCCACCCTTAGTCACAAAGGTTCATGAGTGACCTTGTACCTATCACTCAGCCCAAACTCTGTCAAAGAGCTGCTGTTGTAGACAGTATTATCTCTACCAGCGGTCACCCACCATGGGCCGTGAGAAAATTTTGGTGGGTCGCAGAGAAATCTCACCCCCAGAGCACCCCCCCCAAAGCAATTAATCCAGGCTGCACAGAAAGATAAGGCTGCACTGCTCACCTGGCCCACAGTAACACTCCCCGCCCACTTCTTACCCAGCAAATTTGCATGTTAAATTTCTATTTTTCCTTTTTCCAACCATCATCTGTTCTGCTGTGCCGGGAGATTTAGATTTACTAGGAAGCAGGAAATGGCTGGATTTCTTGCTTTCTAGCTAAGCACAGCCCAACCTCCCTTAGGACTGAAGGTTTGCTTGCAAGCAAATTCAGTGCAGACTTACGACAAGCAAATTTGAGAGTCTGAGTTAGCCAATGGCAGATAGATAGATCACTGAATGATTCTGTGAACAACTCAATCTGCCTGCTTTGCCTGATTTTGGGTAAAAATTGCTCTTTTTTTTATAAAAAATGCAATATTTACATGCATGGTGTGATATGAGTTAATTTTGTGAGTTTGCTTGCTAGCAAATTTTATGAGTTTGCTTGCAAGCAAATTTTATGTGACAGACTGAGCTAGCCAATGGCAGATAGATCACTGAATGAATCTGATTCTGTGAGCAACTCAATCTGCCTGCCTGCTTTGCCTGATTTGGGGTAAAAGTTGCTCTTTTTTTTAAATAAAAAATCAATATTTATATAAATATAATATTTACATGCCCGGCCAGTCACATGACCACCAAGCCACACCCACAAATTAGGCCACACCCACAGAACTAGTTAGTGGTCCCTGGGATCTAAAATTATGAGTTTGGTGGTCCCCGAGGTCCAAAAAGTTGGCGACCCCGATCTGTACCACCTTGAACTACTAAATGAAAGGTGAAATATAAATCTAGCAAATAATGATCTAAGATTCTCCCTCATGTTTAGACATGCTCTTTTTGATATTTATTTTGCCATCCAATTTGTTTTGATTTTTTAAAATATTGAAATTATTTATATTTGCTTAATCTAACTACTGCTACTTTTAGCTGAACTTTAAAACAATATTATAATACTTTATATTGTCCATATAGATACTAGCTGATCTTGTTTGAGAGATTGGTAATATAGTAACTAATAATATGAAATAGCTTAACTTGATTTTATGATACTATCAATTATTGTGGTGACTTCTTTGTTTTCTAGGTAAAACTATAGATAAAATTCCAGCCTGAAGTAAGTATCAGGACCTCGGTTATACTGCCATCTTTTTAGAAGCTGCACCAAATTTGATTCTATTCAGTGATACATTTGGTGCAATATTACCTTGCATATATGGATTCTTGTTAGGTGTGACTTGTTTATTGGTCAATTTCTTCAGTGTAAATATTCATAGAGCAGTTTGTACAGGTAGTCCTTGACTTACAACTTTCATTGAGCTTAAATTTATGGCTGCATGTTGAGTTATCATGTAACCAGACTCAATTTTAAGGTCGTTTTTACAATGGTTGCTGTGAGAATTGTAGTGTTTAAAGTGAATTGCATAGTTATACGTCTGAATCAGGATTATTTAATGTGTGTTTTTGCCAGAAAATGACAAAAAACAGCAAAATATAATCACTTGACTAGGATGCTGTAGCCTGGCATTAATGTGAGTTGGTTGCCAAGTACCTGAAATAAGTTTGCATGAGGTGGGTCTAATGTGGCAGTCGTAACTTTGAGGATGGGTCACAAGTAACTTTTCAGTTTGTCCTAAATTTTGTTGGTAAATGACCAGTTGTACTACTTGTAATAAAAATATAATGAAAAGCCAAACAAACTTATATTTTAAAGGACTGGCTTAAAAAACAGTTACAGAATCCACTCTCTGAGGAGATGCATTTAGCTTCCACTCTTATTAAAAAACTTATTAAAAAAATAAATACCTTTTGCTAAGTTTTTAATTATAATTGGTTATGATTGTATTCATTTCCCTCAAGTATTAGACTAAACAGAAATACATAGTGTAAATTGAAACAAAAATTTTTAAAAAACCCACAGCAATTAAAAAAGTCCCTAGTGAGAATTTTCTCTAGACAGGATATTTTAGAACAGTGGTTCACAATCTTGGTCGCGACCCCTTTGGGGGTCGAACGACCCTTTCACAGGGGTCACCTAAAACCATCAGAAAACACATATTTTTGATGGTCTTATGAACTGAGCCATAATTTTATGGTTGGGGGTCACCACAACATGAGGAACTGTATTAAAGGGTCGCGACATTAGGAAGGTTGAGAAACACTGTTTTAGAAGATATTCTTTCCCAAATCATTTACCTTTTAAGTTTTGGTTGAAAAGCTCTGTAGAGGAAGGTTTCTGATTTTCTTAGTGTGCAGCTAAATTGGCTCTACAATTGTCACGGTGATCATGAAAAACACTATTGTTCTTGTTAAGATTGTCTTAATTTGAGTGTTTTAGTCTTCCAGGACCATATTCTTCAGCCTATCTCTGTCAACTTAGGTAAGAAGGTAAAAAGACTGTTAAACTATATGGTACTTAATTTGCCAAGAATGCCCAAATTAAAAGCTCAAATGTTGCAACATTGAAATTGGAGACTATGAATGAGTTAATTCCACCTCTTCTAAATATAGTAGTATGAGGGGGCAGTGTCTTCCATGAATTCCAGTTGGATAGCTGAAGAAAAAGAATTAAGCAGCAAGCAAAAGTGACTCATTTCTGCAACTGTGTGGCTTCCTTGCAAAATAAATAAGACCAAAGAACACACCTAGGCCACGGATGTAACAGCTTGATTTGCTGTTCACAAGGGTTAGACCAAGCATAAAATGACAGACTCCATATAAGACTTAGCAAAGTAACAATGAGGAAATCCAGCAACAAGTCTGTGTGTAATATATTAGGACTGAGGACCACTTGGAACAGTTTTTCCTGCATCAGACAAGGCATGGTACCAACAAGAGTAATTATCAATGACTGTCTAACAACCAGTCAGTGTATTAGCACAAACAATGGGCATCCAGATCCAGCAAAGAGAGTACAGTAACAACCAACATCTCCAGGCCACAAACAGCACGGATTACCTTTTGTTGCCAGAATGGCAGCAGAAATCTGAAATTCTGCCCCAACAGTCATGGAAGCTCCAGCAAATACACCTCTTAATAAGAAAATTTCCAGAACAAATTTACATGCAAGTTTGAGTAGGCTGCTCCAGACAATCAGGAAGAGAGGGCAGAAAACCACTCTTTCCCATCCTCCACTTTGACATCCTCCACCAGAGCAAAAGGTTTCAAAGGATACAAGAAAAGATACTTGGAAAAGAAGGTAACTATCCTGAAAGTGCTACAAATAGAAAGAGGGTTCTTAACCCTAAATATCTACAGTTATGAAGATATTTCAGTATTTGGGATACTGAAAAGAGTCATGAGATACACAGACAGAGTCCACTTCCTCTTTGAGTTTAGATGGGGAGTGGACCAGTTTTTGGATGAAAACATGCAAGCCTTGCCTCTCTTTAAGCGTTAAATGCTAACACATTCTGAGATATGCTTTGTAAGTCAACAAATACTTGGAATTGTATCCTAGCAACCCAATGGCTATTGTCTGAAAGAATTACAAGGATGCTTCCTACAGGGTGTGCCATGTGTCTTTGTTCCCTTCTGAATGTCTTAATTGTAATAATTGAGCAGATGGAGCTGGACAAAGTTAAAACGTCCCTCACATTAACGAACACTAATGTACTCTCCACTCAGAGAGATCAAGTATATACTTGCAGTATTAATGAAATAAGAACAGCCGTGATGTCCAAATTAACGGCCTTTAAAGGAGAAGAGATAGAAGTATTGAAGGAAGAACGGACAGTGTGTTCAAATGAGCACATGAAATATTATTGGTAGCTGGACTACAACTGTTTCTTCATGATTGCTACAGCTTCAGCTTTTTCTAGACAAAAACCTAAGGCAACAGATAAGCAGATTTGTTGGAGTGTTTGCAGTTTGTAAGCATATTCATGGCTTCATGAGTAGTGGAACTGTAGGTTCTGTATTCAAAAATCAGAAGATCTGTTTTTGTTGATTTTGCATCCCAGCTATTCAGGTATAACTGCAGTTCTGCTGTACATTAGTCGGTTTGTTTCTTGTAGTGGGCTGGTTCTTATATTTGATATTACTATATTGGCATCTTTTAATGCTTGTGCTAGCTATTTCTTTGGAATAAATTTCAATGTGGACAATCTTATTCAACCTATTCCCTGAATGAAATGTGGTAGCCTGTGCTTCTACAGATCTGATACTTTTTTATGCTGCATTTGTAACTGAACAGTCACTAAATGAATATAAGTCAAGCACTACCTGTAAATACCCTTTCAAATTCCTCTTAAGTGCAAGTGTACTTTGTGGTTTACAGCACCATTCTGCCATCAGCTTTGAATATCATTTTGTGTGAAGTTTGCAATCCTGGTTAATAGAAGTAAAAGCATTGTTCCTCCTCGGAATGGAACATTTAGACACAGACCTTTGACTGCCCCTCCTTCGCCCTTAGCTACCTACCTAAGCCCATTAACAGACAGCTTTCCATCTCCGCTGGCCCTCCCCCAGCCATTCTTCACAACCAATGGGCCCCTGGTCGTCTGCCCTTCATCCCTACCAATTTGCCCAGATACTGTTTGACCTGAGCCTTTGACTGCATGGGACAAATAGCCCCAGCCAATCGGGTAGCAGGCAGAAGTGCAGCTTCTGCAATTGCCTTTCGTCTAGGGGACCCACACAAAAGGCAAGGCTGGTGCGGTTTCTGTGATTGCAAGGGGCACACGGCTTTGGGATAGCCAAACTGTTCTTGTGTTATTTGTCTTAGCTTTTGCAATGTAGCCCTCTGTACTTTCTTTGGCCCTCCCTTTTTTTTTTTTTTTACCCTTTATTGTATCTAGCACTTACCAAAGCTGCCTCCCATACAGTAGCTCTAAATGGCTGAATTCAATGATTGGGGTGCATGTAAACTTCAAATATGAAAGCAAATATCCTAGTACTTGAGATTTTGAAACTTATTTCTTCAGCATTTTAGTATCTGGTTGAGCCAATTTGTCTGAGGATGATTGGGATTGGTCCTCCTCTGCTACCAAGTTACGCCAGAGATTTGAAATGGACAAATTTAGATTTATTGATGTCCAGCTGCTTGGCTCCTTTTCTAGAGCAGGGTGAAAACTTGATGGTGAAAAATAATTTGAGTTGGGATCATAGCTAAGTCCAGTTGGCACTCTGTATTTGATGTGCATTGTTCAATGACTGCTTTGGCCTGATCATATTTCATGCATGACTTGGAGAGAGGCCTAGGGGTGAGATTGTAGTTGCCATTGCCTGTTTCCATGTGGATTGAAAAATCATTGTTTATAGTTAATGTGACAAAGTCAAAGGGAAACAAATAGTCTGAGCCCACAGTTGAGTATGGTCACCTACACTCTAGCCTCCATTTTGATGAAGCCTGCTGTAGTAGCAGGATGACAATTTGTGACTTGAATGGCTCATCATAGAAATTTGGATTGTACAAGTTCTAATGTCACAAAATTGGAAAAGGGTCAGAAGCAGTGGTGGGATTCAGATGGTTCGAACTGGTTAACTTTTTGTGCAATTCAGCAAACCGGCTTTTTCTACCACTGGCTGGTCTGGCTCCTTCCCTCTCAGTCATGCCCCACATGGCCTGAGAAGGTAAGGCAGGGGAGGGAGACTCACTTGGGGGGGGGAATGGAAATCTCCACCATAGAGTAGGGCAGCTGAAGCGGCTTTGGCCAGAGCCTTAGTGTGAGAGCAAAGCACCCTGTACTTGCCTTTGCACAGCAACAGCATTACGCCTTCATTGTGGTGCATTTGCGCTCAAGGCAGCCTTTGCCTATTGCCGTTTTGAGTTTGGAGCTGTAAGCTGTGTATGGGCAGCATTGCATTGGAGAGAAGTGGATGGGTCTGATTCTCCAGTGCCTCATCTTTTGCTGGGTCTCGCTGCCCAATAGTCGGGTTTTTAAAAAGATTTTTGCAGCAGGAAACAGCGGGCAACTACTTCTAGCCTTTCTTGGTACACCTGGGCATGCCTCGGTTGCTCAGGGAGATATGCGATCTCCTGCTCAAGACACTGGCCTGCCATGTTCGCTGCCACTGCCTCATGGACTGCTCACTGACCCAGCCCAGCTGCCACCTCATGGCCTGCCCATTGACCCAATCTGTGCCATTATCACTGCTGCTGTTCCCGCCTTATGACCAAAGTGGCCTGCCCACTGTTCTCAGCGCCTTGTGCAGCACCGTGAAATTTAGCATGCTTCACAATGGGGGGAGACAGGGTCCCCTCCTCCTCCTGGAGCCCATTATGACATGAAGTCACAATGCGACCCTGGCCCGCTTACCCCTGGCAACAGCGGTGGCATCAGCCACAACCAGGTCAGCAGGCAGACTATGAGGCGGTGGCAGTGAACATGGCAGGCCAGTGTCTTGGGGCGGTGAGCAGGTTGCACATCTTCCTGAGTGACTGAAGCATGCCTAGCTGCACCAACAAATGCCGGAAGTAGCTGCCCACCATTACCTACTGAAAAAATCTTTTTAAAAACTCTGTCAGGCAGTGAGACCCAGCAAGAGATGAGGTGCCAGAGAATCAGACTTGTCCACCTCTTTCTGCCGCGGTGCTTTCCGGATGTGGCTTACAGCTCCGAGCTTGAAGTGGCAGGAGATGAGGGCTGCCTTGAGAGCAAATGTAACACGACGAAAGTGGAATGCTGTTGCTGCGCAAAGGCAAATACAGGGCACTTTACTCTCGCACCAAGGCTACAGCCATCACTACTTTGGCCACCTGCACCAGAGTGATGTTGAGTTGGCCATGCCCATTTAGCCATATGACAACCCCCCCCCCCAGCCATGCCTACCCAGCTGGTAATAAGGGAGAACCAGTTTGAATTACTTGAATCACATCATTGGTCAGAAGGTACTATTGGCTTGCCTTCTAATAATTGTATAGGTAAACAGCATTAGAAGATGTGGTATTTTAAATGTGCATTAAGGTATTTTATCTTAAGATTTTCTGAGATTCCATTTATTGTATATATGTTTATAAATAATAATCTGGAGTACAGTGACTTTGCCTATAAATATAAAAAACAATTGGTTTTTCTCACAGAAGACAGAGAAGAAGAAAAAGAACTGAATCACATAGAAGAAAAGGAGCCCAACAAGGAGGAGAAACCTCCAGAAAAATGTACGTATAGTAAAAATAAGAAATTCATACTGCTTGCAGGAATTATGTTGCTGTATTTTTGTATGTTGGCTATACTTCAAAATGGTTTTTGTTTGTGTGTACTCTATTAACAATGACTAAATGAATTCACTTGTTTCTTCCTCATTTCCTTCCCCTGTGTTACCTTCAAATCATGTTTTATAATTCTATATGTTTTGAAGCATTAGGATTCTATGTTAAAATCGCGACTTCATTTTTGGGTAGTCCTATTTTTTATTTTTTCTATTGGTAGCCATCCTGTCACTTGAATTATCTACTATGTGAAATTTCATGGTTGCATACAATATGCTTAAAATGCAGAAAAATACATCATCAATGTGTTAAAAGTTTTTCATAGGATTGAGCTGCCATTCATTGTGTCAAATATTAAAATTATTAGAAAGGCACATTTATTTTCAAGTTCACTTTAGTTCTCAAATTATTTAGCTGCCTTACCACTACTGAATCCCTAGATCATGCTAAATCTTATACCAGAGTACTGTACATGCATGTATATGATTCAGGATTGGCAAGAAATATTTAGCATATATCATATGTGGATTACCAATATATATTAATATATTAATATTTCATCTAGATTAACAAAACACAATAAATATAACAATTTAAAAAGATCTATGTTCAATTAGCATCTAACCATTGAAGTGCATTATTGTTTATTTTTAAAAAAGTCAGATACTGGACCAGTGTATGTCCTCAGCTTACAGTTGGTCACAGTGTGATCTACAGTTGTGATGTGGGGCCCCACAGTCACAATGAGGGGAGGATACTATGCTCCAGGTATTCAGAGAGTCCTGGCAGACGCCATGTGTGATGCAAATCCTATTCAGGATTGTTGTTAGTTATTGACATGGTAGTTCATGGCACCTACTGTGGGGTCATTTATATGCATTCTTAAATCTGGGTGTTCAGCAACCCATTTGGCTTCCCATTGGGAATTGTTATGCAAGTGCCAGTGGAGGCTTCTTGGATTTGAGTCTTACAGCTGATAAATGAGGAAGATAAATGAAGGTCAGAATGCACCGGTAGGAATGAGTTATTCATACTTTTTTCTGTATTCTTTCACTCGTGCATTTTGCCTACATAAAGCTGGCAGTGCTATATGTATGGCTCAGAGCAAATGGAACTACATATGCAACAAATAACAAAATGAATAAATTGGGGTCATAATGAAATGCATGAAATGAAATACATACATGCAGATAAACACTTAAATGAGAGAATTGTTCCAGGAGGTTTTCCAGTCCTATTTGGAAACTTTCCTAGATGCAAAATGGGTGTTCTGCCACTGACTTATTTCATCTGCAAGATGCTACCAGATTTTCTTGCTATGATATTAGCTTTTTAAGAAGCCTGGTAACATCATGCCTGATTCATATTCACATTGTTCCTTGTGAACCAAAGAGGTCCCATCTTGCCACCAGTTTGCTCAATGTGATGGAATAATTGCGACTATTTTCAAAATTGCTATCTTAATTTTTGTAAGCATATATTTTAAAAATTAATCTCATACATTGCACACTCATGGTTGAGAATTATTGATTTTTTAAAATTTATTATGAACAGAGAAAAATATACATCATTTCCCATTGAGTTTTTAATGGAGCATCGCACCCTTTTTAAAATTCCTTTTTCTCAAATTTTGATGAAGCTGAATTTCTTGAGGGTTTTTTGTTGTTGAGAGAATCATGGTCTTGAAAAGGTCAACTAAGAATATAAAAAAATCAAAATAAATTTTAGGTGAGGCATCGAGAAGAAAGCGTTCTAAATCAGAGGATATGGATAGTATTCATTCTAAACGCCGAAGATATCTGGGAGATTTTGAAGCAGAATTTGAAGTAAAAATTACAACCAAAGGAGATGTTCATCAGAAACTTGAAAAGGTAAATATGACGTTCTTGATTTGTGCATTGTAGGTAATTTGCCTTTTAATTTAAAATATTTTCTGTTTGCTCCAACTATATTAAAATTTTAAGATCCTTAATCTTGAAAATAAATGTTTGGCAGGATTATGCTTTTATAAAGAAGAAAACTATTTAGGAAATGCTTACTTTCCATTGTTCTTGCCTAAGCTGTATTTCTTTAACTTATTGGCTGAATAACAAACCCATTATTTCCTTTTTACCCATGAGATCTGAGCTTTTTGTTGTTGTTGTTGTTGTTTTTGTTGTTGTCCCTTTTCAGCCTGTGGCAGTGGTGTGAAGGGCTGTGGCAAAGGTTGAGTGGCCATCCACAACCGTCCCAATTTTTCAGGTGTCCCTTGGGAAAATAAATAGCAATAGCACTTAGACTTATATACCACTCCATAATGCTTTTCGACACCATCTGAGTAGTTTACAATGTCAACATATTCCCCACAACAGTTTGGGTCTTCATTTTAGCGACTTTAAAACAATGGAATGTTGAGTCAACCTCAAGCACATCAGGATCAAACTTCAGATTGTGGTCAGAGTTAGTCTGCAATACTGTATTCTAACCACTATGCCATCAGGATATACCTAATTGATTAATAAAAATTAATTACCCATCCCTAATTGAGATTAAAGAAGGTATAGTTATGAGTGGGCTAACCAAAGCTTGTTTATTAAGGTATTAAGAGTAAATTTCATGTATTCTAGAAAACCAAAACCAGGCCTCATTTAATCACCAGCACTCTCCATTGTATTGTTGAAATTTAGTCCAGAGCAAGCACTTTTCCACACTGTTGCTGTTGTTAGCTGAGCAAGGAATTCTGAATTGCTGCTACTACCATGTTACCAAAGAGTGTACAAGAGAGGTGGTGCTTCAGAGACAGAACCACACCATCAAAAAGATGATCAACATCAGTAGTATAAATTCTTATGTGCTGTTGTCCCTGTTGCTGCATTAGCAGCCATGACCTACAGCCACATATATGGCCTGACTAGATTCCATTCATTTGCAGGCCACCAGGCAACTCCACTTTCCTGGTCTTTCAGAAGGTTATTCTCAAGATTTTGTGCTGTACCAGTTCTGAGAACAGCTGTTGCCACCCTCCATCTCCAAGTAAACCTAATGATCTCCTAATTCAAGAACAAACCTCCACAACCCACACTGACCCAACAAATTCTGCAAGCCCTAAATTAACATATTCATATAGAGAACCACATACCATGTTTCTTAGAAAATAAGGAAAGGGACATATTTTCTTTTTATCCCTTAAAAAACAGCTCGCCAGACCCCCAGGCTTCTTCTTTCATGGCCAAAAAGAGTGCCGCGCCTGGCTCCTCTCCAATCAGGCACTGAAGCTCCATCACTGCCACTGGGAGGGGGGAGAGAAAGAGAGATCTGATATAACCTCGGAGGGCTGGCGGTGATGCACTCTTTCTCCATACACAAAGACACACGAACAGGTCCTTCACACATCCCCAACTCCTCCAAGGCTACATTCCTTCACTATGAGAGAGACGGGGGGGGGGGGAAGAGAGAGAGAAAGAGATGGTATCCTGCAATCTCAAATAAAGATTGATCAGTAGGAAAATGTGGGTGGGGGATTTTCCTGCAGATTGTTTTGGGATTTTCCCAGGGTATCTATTACATCTGCTTTTGGCTGCACAGAAGGAAAGCAGTAGAAGACTTTCCCTCCCCCAAAGTCTGTGCAAGAAATGAGTCCTTGGGATCCTGCAATTCATCCTGCTCCATGCGGCTGCACTGGTGCAACAAGTCTCACAAAGACTCATTTCTGGCAGAAATCTTTGGGGTGGGTCGTGTTTTATGAGAAACCTGGTAGTTGACCTTGGAGAAGAAATATAAAGACTTTTAGCAAAATAGCAGAATAAAGATTAAGATTGTCCATTTTGACTCCCTTTGGTATAGGACTTGGGTCAGCAACCTGCGGCTCTGGAGCCATATGTGGCTCTTTCATCCCTCTACTGTGCCTCCATCGCTGGTTGGCTCCACAATTGGTAGGGCTTTTGGAAAGGTAGAGGAAAAAGGACACCATGCTAGGAGACACCATGGTGGGGGAACCGGACTTCCAGTCGGCTCCAGAATTGAATGGGGGGCTTCTTTCTGGTTAGGACCTTTGTGGCTCTTTGAGTATTTAAAGTTGCCAACATTGAAAAGAAATTACAGTCTATCAAAACAGATTCCTTTTAAATTAGAATATAAGAGATTTGCTAGAATTGATTGCAAGGGAATTAGAAATGGACATGGATAAAAATAAGAATTTTGAAAGAAGAACGAGGGCCATAGAAGAAAACAAAAGTAAGAATTTTAGGTATGGAACATAAGGTTTTCTGGGAGAAGGAAGAAAAAATGCAAAAATTATCTTACTTGATTATGATTAATAATGGGCTACTGTCTCTGGTGATTTTTAATAGTTATTTTGACGACAGTTTTCTTCAGGGAAATGTTCAATTTGGTATAATGGATTGGTTTGCAATAGCTGTTATTACTTTAACATAAAATAAGGGGACACTACCTCTAATAATGCTTCATAATTCTGAAATTTTTTGGTAATGTTTACTTGTTAATTGGAATTAGATTTTGATTATTAAAGATAGGGATTTGGGAATTAGGTTTTAAATAGTGGAATTATATATTTATGTTATGTATTTCTGTTAACTTTTACTGGATCTCTATTGATTAATTAGATTAGCTGAGGATTTAGAAAGGTTTACAGGTAATACAACAATTCGTTTAGTGAATGTTCAAAGTTATAATAGCACTGAAAAAAGTGACATGACAATTTTTCACATGATCATTGCAGTATCCCTGTAGCCACATGATCAAAATTTAGATGCTTGCCTACTGGCATACATTTATGATGGTTGCTGTATTTTGGATCATGACATCACCTTTTGCACCCTTCTGACAAAGTCAGTGGGAAAGCCATTCACTTAATCATGTTACTAACTTAAGAACTGCAGTGATTCACTTAACAATTGGGGCAAGAAATGTTGTAAAATGAAGCAAAGCTCACTTAGTTGTCTTTGTTTAGCAACAGAAATTTTGGGCTCAATTGTAGTTGAAAGAAAATGGTATGTGGTAGAGAAAGAAGTTGTTTTTGTTTGGTTATATTTTAAGAAACAGTGAAAAGTTAATGTTGAATGTAATTGCTGGCCATAAAGCAGCCATGAAGAAGTTTCTTTTTTTTTCTTTTCTTTCTTTTTTTGTTCCACAATTTTTTTTCTGCACTTTTAAGTATTTTCTTTTTTATGTATTTTGTGTTTGGCTTTTATAGCTATTTTATCTGTTTAATATAATCCTTAATAAATTATTGAAAAATATGTGTATATAAATTAAAAATAACAGCATAATCTTGTTTTATTAGTACATGTGTGAAATTAACATATTATATGATGAAAAGTTCACACAACCTTTTTCGTGTCTAATTGACAGCTGCAGAGAGCAAAAAAGGAAAGCATTTAGATTTTTAGAAGATACATTTATATCTTTATATGAATATATATATTCAAATGGTTTTTGGAAACAGATATGAATGGTTCAATTTCAGTTATTTGTTTCATTGATTTCAGGGACATGTTTTTCAGTTAGATGTGTATTTCAATTTTATTAAAGACAATGGAAAATACCACCATGTGGTTGGCTATTTTTAAATAACTAGTCTTTAGTAAGCAGAACTTGCAATCCAAATTCTTCCATTAAGAGTAATTTTATCTAGGCCTGGATAGTACCATGAAAAAAGTCACTCAAAGAAATATTTTAAACATTTGCTGATCTTCACTTAAGACGTGCTAATAAGTGAGGGTGTGAATTGAAAATAGAATTCACTAAATCAATGCAAATGTATTCAAGATTTGTTTTTCATAGATAACTGTATAAATTGCTTCAAAAAAATAAAAGGAAAACAAAAATCAGACATCCTAGATCTGAATGAATGAAATATTCTTATTAAATACTTTGTTCATTACATAGTTGCATGCGCTGACAACAAAATCACACAAAAATTATCAATGGAAATCAAATTTAGCAACCCATGGAAGTCTGGATTTGGAGTTACACTCAAAATTAAAGTGATAAAAAAACACTACAAGCTGATGTAAAGTCCTTAAAACAAGTCAAAATGAGGCTCAGTAGTGTGTGTAGCCTCCACGTGCCTGTATGACCTCCCTACAATGCCTTGGCATGCTCCTGATGAGGTGGTGGATGGTCTCCTGAGGGATGTCCTCCCAGACCTGAACTAAAACATCCCCCAACTCCTGGATAGTCTGGTGCAACGTGGCGTTGGTGGATGGAGCGAGACATGATGTCCCAGATGTGCTCAATTGGATTCAGGTCTGGGGAACGGGCGGGCCAGTCCAAAGCATCAATGCCTTCGTCTTGCAGAAACTGCTGACACACTCCAGCCACATGAGGTCTAGCATTGTTGTGCATTAGGAGGAACCCAGGGCCAACCGCACCAGCATATGGTCTCACAAGGGGTCGGAGGATCTCATCTCAGTACCTAATGGCAGTCAGGCTACCTCTGGCGAGCACATGGAGGGCTATGCGTCCCCCTAAAGAAATGCCACCCCACACCATTACTGACCCACTGTCAAACTGGTCATGCTGGAGGATGTTGCAGACAGCAAAATGTTTTCCACGGCGTCTCCACATCCTGTCATATCTGTCACGTGCTCCGTGTGAACCTGCCTTCATCTGTGAAGAGCACAGGGCACCAGTGGCGAATTTACCAATCTTGGTGTTCTCTGGCAAATGCCTAACGTCCTGCACAGTGTTGGGCTGTAAGCACAACACCCACCTGTGGACGTCGGGCCCTCATACCACCCTCATGGAGTCACTTTCTGACAGTTTGAGCAGCCACATGCACATTTGTGGCCCGCTGGAGGTCATTTTGCAGGGCTCTGGCAGTGCTCCTCCTGTCTCCTTGCACAAAGGTGGAGGTAGCGGTCCTGATGCTGGGTTGTTGCACTCCTACGGCCTCCTCCATGTCTCCTGATGTACTAGCTTGTCTCCTGGTAGAGCCTCCATGCTCTGGACACTACGCTCATGCTACCACTAGAGTTGACAGCATCACCAGCATTCAAAAGCGACCAAACCATCAGCCAGAAAGCATAGGAACTGAGAAGTGGTCTGTGATCACCACCTGCAGAACTACTCCTTTATTGGGGATGTCTTGCTACCTGCCTCTGCTTTCCACCTGTTGTCTATTCCATTTGCACAACAGCATGTGAAATTGATTGTCAATCAGTGTTTCCACCTAAGCGGACAGTTTGATTTCACAGAAGTGTGATTGACTTGGAGTTACATTGTATTGTTTAAGTGTTCCCTTTATTTTTTTGAGCAGTGTATAATCACTAAATAAAAGTGTAAATTAATTTTATTTCATTTTTTCATAAATGTTAATATGAAACACATTTTAATGATAACATTTAAAACAAAATGTAATCTTAATTAGCTACTTTTTCATTTATATTTTTACAGGTCATCCATCGTTTTCTAGAAGAGAAATTTAGTGCCATCGAATGTGCTTTGTTTGATAAAACTCTAGAAAATTTGAAAAGTAGAGTAGATAAAATTGAATGCAATAAGAGACACAAAACCATCATTACAGAATTACAGGTATCTATGCTTATATGACTGAGATTTAATAGAGTTATTTTTCTTCCAATATTAAAATGCAAGACTCCTGTTAATTAAAGAATATTTTCCTCAGAGAAATATCCCCATTTGTATTTGCAGGGTTTTTGTTCCTTGTTTCAAAATTAAACCTACTGTTCATTTTATGCTAGTTGATTGTATAAGAAAAAATAATATCACATCCACTATTTACTTTGTTAACATAAAACTAGAATAGCTGAATAGGTTTAAGGACATTTTTCAGTTTACCCTCTTTCATTCAGCTCTCAAATGTGATTTGGATGATGGGTTAGCTATTCAGAAGAGATACAGGGAAGATAGAAGAGATACAGCTGGAAGGCTCCTTTTCTATTCAACAAATAGAAACCTCTCATTCAAATGCCTTGCACTAAATGGAACCATAGATGATTGTGAAGAACAATGTATCACAAGAAACACTTTACTATTTAGACAGAGGTAGGAAGCGGAGCATGAGATATCTCGGTAGGTGGGGGGAGGGAGGTCTTGGGTGGCCAGAGGCAGGTGGTCTTGTTCCTACATAGTCTTCCCCACTCTTGAGGCACTCAATGAGCACTTAAAACAACCCATGCATTTGATTAATAAATACTTTGGGGAGAGCAGGGATGGGACTCATTTATTGAATATAATTCACTTAACATTAAGGCTGTAATGGGCAGGCTCCATTGCGGTTGTAACTTGAGGACTACCTGTATTTGTTCATCCAGAGAAATTAGTCTCCTTTTCCATTCAGGTTAATAAAATTGCTGTGCAGGGAATAGTTAGATGGAACAGTGTTATGACTAATGCCTCTAATCGTAGCATGACTTTCTTCTGAAGTAGATAGAAGTAAAACCACATAAAAAAAAAACCTTTCTAGTTTTTCTTGATGAAACCAATACTATAAAACTGAACTATATTATTAATTTATTGAGACTGTTTCATTTTTGTTTTCCTTTTGAGGCTAAAATTGCAAGATTGACAAAACGTTTTGGAGCAGCTAGAGAAGACTCAAAGAAAAAACCAGAAGTAAGAACAGAAGTTTTTATTATATTGTTGATTGACTATTAAACTCAAAACTATTATTAGTAACAATGCAATTTTTAGTATACCAGTACCTTATTCATGTGTGATCTTAGCTAAGATACTACAATGGAATGAGATGCATTCTTTTGTATAATTACAAATGTATGTGTTAACTTGGAGAAGTTAATGGATACACATAAATTTGTGGACTTGTATTTCTAAATTGAAATGAGATAAAAAAATCTTTTGGAGTTTCCCAGTTAGAGTAAGATGAATGCCCTATGAAGTTTTCATTGAATGTTTAGCTGTAACTGACAGATTAGTGTGTGTGGTCACTTGTTAATATCTATAGTATTTAACTAGTACACTATAACTCCTCTTATCTACTGAGTTTTCTAGAGGGAAATTAAAGGATTAAATATTCTAACCCAAAATTTATTCTTGATTAAAATTAAGCTCTGGCTGCAAAATTACTTTCAAACATGTTAATTTAATTTGATTTTAGTTTTTAAACCATTAAACTAGGCATATCCAACCTGTGGCCTGTGGTCCAAATGCAGCCCTGGACAGCAAGTAATGTGGCCTTATTTACACATTCATTTATTTATTTGTTTGATTGGTTTTCTACCTGTCTAATTTCAAAGAAATTCTCAGCAGTTTACATCATTAAAAGCAATAAAAAACATAAAAGATAAAATATTTATAAAACAATAAGAATGGAATTAGAAAGATAAAATTATAGTACAAAGATGGGAAGAAAGGGAGGACTGCACTTAGAGTCAAACAACCTACTCTCCAAAAAACAATTTGGTTTCAGGAAAAAATTGTCCTGCAATCTTCAACTCCTACACTGCAAAAACATATGGACTACTCTACTTGACCAGGGTAAAGCTATAAACACAATTTACATAGACTTCTGCAAAGCCTTTGATTCAATGGTACATGACAAACTACTGTTAAAATTAAACTCTTATCATAAGTGGATTACTGCGTTCCTGTCAAACAGGCAACAAATAGTAAAAATAGGGAGCGCTATATCAAACCCTGCTCCAGTTAACAGCGGTGTCCCCCAAGGCAGCATTCTAGAAGACCCACACTCTTTATACTCTATATAAATGACCTTTGCGATCACCTTATTTGCAGATGACGTAAAACTATTCAATACCACCGACAATGCTACTGTCTTTCAAAGCGACCTTGATTATGTGTCTGAATGGTCAAACAATTGGCAATTCCAAATCTTGACCAACAAATGCTCTGTTCTACACATTGGTAAAAAAAATCAGTACATCAAATACAAACTAGGTGGATATGACCTCGCTGATGACCCTCACTCTGTCAAGGACCTTGGAGTTCTCATATCAAATGACCTAAGCGCCAAAGCTCACTGTAACAGCATTGCCAAAAAGGCGTTAAAAGTTGTAAATCTAATCTTACAAAGCTTCTCCGGAAATATTGAGTTGCTAACTAGAACACGCAAAACTTTTGCAAGATCAATACTCAAAAACAGCTTATCAGTCTGGAATCCGCACTGTATATTGGACATTAATACAATTATATGTCCAGAAGTATTTTGCTAGAAGATTATTACATTCATCTGCTTGCAACATAATACCCTATATCACCAGGCTTGAGATTTGGGGCTTGGACAATCTTGAACTATGCCACCTACAGTTAAACATAAGCATAGCGCACAAAATTATCTGCTACAATTTCCTACCAGTCAATGACTACTTCAACCACAACAATACAAGAGCACACAACAGATACAAGCTCAATGTAAACCACTTCAACCTCAATTGCAGAAAATATAACTGCAGCAACCCAGTGGTCAATGTCTGGAATGCACTACCTGACTCTGTTGTTACATCCTGTAACCCCCACTCCTTTAACCTCAAGCTATCCACTATTGACCTCACCCCATTCCTAAGAGGTCTGTAAGGGCGTGCATAAGTGCAACATCATGCCTACCGTCCCGGTCCTATTGTCCCCATTCATACCTATTTCCTATATTCTTACTCATGTTTATACTTACACCTATTATCTTGTAAGCGATTGACAAATCAAATCAAATAAATAAATAGATAAATAAATAGGATGCACAGGGGGGAGATGGGATTGCCTCTTAATTCATCAATCACCTCCAATGTGATGTTCCCCTGTTGGGGCCCCAAGCCATCTAATAGAGCCAGGTCCTCAGATCCTTACAGAAGGTCAGGAGGAGGAGAGCCAATGTCACCTTAGGGGTATAATGTTCCAAAAAGCAGGAGCCACAACAGAGAAAGTCCTTTTCCTGAAGCTTGCCAACTGAAATTGTTTGACTGTCGGGGTCTGCAGCATGCCAGAGTGAGTGAATGGGCCAGTCGATAGATAGAGATATTGATATTTTCTTAAGTTTTCGCGGGTACTTACATGTATGGCATTCAGCTTTGTTCAGGTATTTTCCCATGTCATAGTAGTGGTACTTTTAAAGTTGTAGCAACGTTTCAGCAGAATCTCATCTGCCATCATCAGCTTCTGTATAGTGTTCGTCTGTAAGTCAGACTTTTACAGTGGTTTCGGTTTTTTCTTCATCCTGATTGGTTGAGAGTCTTGGTCTGTGTTTATTATATCAATATCAAACCTCTACGGGGAGGGAATAAACAACCAGATCAAAACCTACGAGAAACTGGAATTTAAAAGAGCAGGAATACTATGTGACCTCCAATTCCTACGCAGCTGCAGAGACAACAATACTACACCAACCTGCTTCAAATTAACATTTCATCAAAGCACAGCAGCCAGTAAACATATCCTGAAAAGAACTGAAATGGCTCTACTAAGGAATGAGCTCCACAGTAAGAGATTCCATTTAGATCAGTTAAACAAAGATTTGCTAGCACTACACCTGGAATTGAGCAGCAAAATCCACCCTCAACTTTGGGACAAGATAAAAAAAACTTACAACTTGGAGAGCTGAATCTGCAAGCATTTACAAACAGGAAAAGCTCTTGAAAAAATTAAAGAAATTAGAACATGACAAGAAAACCCCCAACAACTCACAACAACACCTGAAACAATTAGTGTACAATGTTTCCAACAGAGAACTCACCAAAACAGAAACAGAAGTCCTAACCAAAGGATTCAATTATGCTATAGCACCCCAAAAAATCCCCACAGAATCCATCATATGTGCAGTAGAATCCAGCCTAATTAAATTAAATACAGATGAAGCTGATAAAATAAGACACCAAGTTACCAACATCCTATGCACAAGCAAACCACCCAAAAGCAACTTGCAGCAAAATGAAATTAAAGCGCTACAAACCCTGAAAAGAGACAGCAGCACAATCATCCTCCCAGCAGATAAAGGGAATGCCACTGTAGTAATGGACAGAAAAGACTATGAAACTAAATTGACAGACCTACTCCAAGACTCCACATACAAACCCGTAAACACAGACCCAACCACGTATCTGGAAAAATTAACCAAGAAGAAAATTATAACCAGCCACATAAGCAAAGAGATCCAACACACGATCATACCTAGAGAGAAATCTTCCAGATGCCCCAAACTATACGGCCTCCCAAAAATACACAAAGAAGGCATACCTCTCAGACCCATAGTCAGCTCCAGAGGAGCACCACTACAAAACCTAGCTAAACACCTAGCAAAAGAGCTACAGCCCCATGCTGAAACAGCAGCTTCTCGTGTACAAAACTCATACCACTTCTTGGAAATGATCAAAGATCTACACGTGGAGCAAGAAGATCTGCTTGTAAGTTTTGACGTGGTTTCACTATTCACTCAAGTCCAGATAAAAGAGACCCTTGAAATCATCAAAAATAAATACCAACCAGCTAAACACCTCATGGAACTAACAGAACACTGCTTAACCAACACATATTTCATATACAAAGGACAAAGATACAAACAAATTGAAGGAGTGCCCATGGGATCACCACTGTCACCTGTCATTGCAAACCTGTTCATGGAAGAATTTGAATCCAGAGCCCTGGCCAATGCCATCCTCAAACCCAAACTATGGTTAAGAGATATCGATGACACATTCGTGATTTGGCCCATGGACAAGAAAACCTAAACAATTTCCTAACACACCTAAACAGCGCACACCCCAAAATCAAGTTCACCATGGAAACAGAAACAAACAAACAACTACCATTCCTAGATGTACTAATCTACAAAAAAAACAGATGGCACACTAGGACACACCATATACCAGAAGAAAACACACACCAATCGCTACCTCAACGCCCAATCCCACCACCACCCAGCACAGATAAACTCCGTGGCTAAAACATTAATTACTAGAACCAAATGCCTGGCAGACAAGACACACATTAAGACTGAACTATGCACCCTGACTAAAGTACTGACAGCCAACGGCTTCCATAAAAGCAAAATCACCAACTTGATCCACAAAAACACACCGAGACATAATAGAGACCCAGAAGATGAACAGACCCATGGAACAGCTGTCCTGCCCTACATAAGAGACACTACAGACAAAATTAATAAGATTCTATACAGACACCACATCAAGACTGCCTTCAAAACAGACAGAAAAATAGCAGCCATCCTCAGGAACCCCAAAGACAAAATTGACCTGGAAAACCAAGGCATATATGAAGTCCCCTGTGCATCATGCCCGGCCACATACATTGGACAGACCAATAGAAGAATAAGCACCCGCCTGGATGAACACAAAAATGCAGTCAAAAAGCTGGAACACATTTCCTCAGTAGTCCAACACATGGAAGCCACAGGTCATAACATCAACTTCAATGGCACCAAAACCCTAGCCACTATAGAAAATCCCAGCCACAGAATCATCAGAGAAGCCATAGAGATTGAAAAAAGACCCAGAAAGCATGAACAAAAGAGATGATTCCACCAGGCTGTCAATCATTTGGAAGCCTGCACTCACAAACAAAAAAATCTCCACACCACAAGCCAGGCAAACACCTGGGCACAAACAGATCCCCCCTGATACCTCCATCTCAAACACATCCCAACCAGGCACCCAGATGAAACCCAGCTTCCTAACTAATGATAGCCGTCCATTTACCCGAAGCCAAGCTGCACTAAAGGCCTCCAATAAAGTAACACAATGTTGCCAGCCAATCAAGATACAAAAAGAGCCCCCCCCCAAAAAAAAATCCAGACAGAAGATATTAGAAGCAGAACACAGCAAACTCCAAGACCAATAAACACAGACCAAGACTCTCAACCAATCAGGATGAAGAAAAAACCATTCTGTCACAGCAATAGGCTACCCCAAATTTAAATCTGAAACCACTGTAAAAGTCTGACTCACAGACGAACACTATACAGAAGCCTGATGATGGCAGATGAGATTCTGCTGAAACGTTGCTACAACTTTAAAAGCACTACTACAATGACATGGGAAAATACCTGAACAAAGCTGAATGCCATACATGTAAGTACCCGCGAAAACTTAAGAAAACATATATATATATATCCACCCACCCACTCAGGCATGCTGCATTAGACCATATATATATCTGCATTAGACCATAGAAGACAATTTGATAATTTCTATGTTTCTATATATCTTTCAGAATTAATTGTACTACAAAGTTATTTGAAGAAAACAGAGCATTCATAGTTCTAACATATCTTCATTAGGAGCTAGGGAAAATTATTTCCAAAAATATGTTTAAATGTCTTAACTTTAAAATAAGAATGGAAACTCTAAACACCTTATCTTGATACTCCCTGATAGATCTTTACTATTGCTACATTAATACATTATCAAGCAGCAGAATTGTTTTGATAGTTTAGATATATCACTTCATTTGGTATGTCAGAGGCTTCAAGGGAGAAAATATATTTATCTTGTATCATGAAATATAATACAGTACTTATTAAGCAGAACTTGAGATTTTCTGAAAGAGAAGTGTCCCTAAAATAGAATGATCATTTATGAAGTACAAAATTTAAGTTGCAAATCTCACATTGGTTTATGTCACTTTGTAGACTCTACAAAACACACCACATTCCCCAGGAAAAGCAGTGAGTGATACAGGCAGTGTCAATAGCGTGACATTTCGGTAAGCTCTAACTCCCTAGTTATTATACTTTTTTCCTTTGGAAACTTCATCAGAAAGATAACCTATGCAGAAAAGTACAATATATTTTGATGGCAACTATATTTCACATTTTATTTATAAATGTGGCCTTTTTTTCTGTTACCCAAATATATGTTAATCCATTCTAGTAGTGAAAAGGATGACTAGGTATGGGGAATTCTAAGGGCAAAAGTGAGCAGCCTGTAGTTTTCAACTGCTGTATGCCTTAGTTGTTGACAAATAACGTTAGCATCACACAAAATATGAAGGTCAGAGATTGCTTGTTTTAAACTTAGAAATACGTTGATTTTTTAACAATTTTTGTTAAGGCTTTGTATTGCATATACATTAGGTATGCAGAATTCAATGATATTATGAATGATTTAGAAAAATTGAGTAATACTTAATTATTTAAATACAAAAATAATTTTATTTTGGACTTCCTGCTATACCTACTCTACTTGATACAGCTAACATAAATCTTTTTTCTGTAGAAATGCTGGCACAGTAAGGCAAATGTTGGAGTCCAAGAGAAATGTGGGAGACACTTCATCAACTACTTTTCAGTCCCCTGTGAATGCAGGTAAAACTTCTCTCAATTGTGTGTATTATTACTTTTATGGCACATTTCTTAAAATCAAATAAGTAGAACTGATTTGATATAATTCAGGCAAACAGAAATGATTTAGATGAAAATAACAGGTGCTGTCTTGTTTAAACCCAGTGGTAGCCTGAGTCTTAAAATGAACTATGTTAGAGTCCTGTCCTTAAACTTAATATACAATTTTATCCTTGCACTTTCATAGAACCAGTTTGAACACCATATAAAATAAGCCAAGCTGCAGCACTGTATGCAACCCGAATTCCATATCAGCTCTAAAACTAGAATAAATCAAACACAAGTTTGACAAAGATGCTTTGTTTAGAAAAAGAAGGCTGTATTTAAAAGAAAAGCATGCTTCCATATGTAGTTTTTCAGAAGTGTATAACTTTTGGGGGGGGAGTCCTAATGATCACAGTTGGCCGTTGAATTGCATGTTGGGTACTACATTTCAGCAAGTAGGAAGGACTAGGATAAAATGACTGGATAGTAATATAAATTTAAGCTTTTATGATATTTCCATTTACCTAATAATAACTATAAAATAAATATTATAATTTGATGCTAACTTTGGGAGACACTTTGGATATATCCAAAGTTTCGGTGGGGCATCATGAGCTCTTGAGGATTTAAGTTGACATTTACTAATTGATATTTTCTACCTATAAAGTAATAGCTTCTCTTTACAAATCAATCATTGATTTATAATAATAAACTGATAGATTACTATTGATGTCCTTGATCTCATGATTAATCAGTATGAACATGTTACTAATGTTGCTGCTGTAGGTCAAAATAAAAACAGTAATTATAGTTTTTTCATGTTAAATGCAATATTTAGTGGGGTAGATCCTGAACTCCTTAACTTTTTCAAACTTTGGTCAGACAAAAGCATTCTCTGACCTAATTAATCCTCAGACAATTTGAAACACAAATTAGAATTGAATAAGGTCTAGAAATTAATTAGTAGACAATGCTCATACTTTAAATAGATGACAAAAGATAGTTTTGTATTGTTTGACTTGATATATAAGGAAAACGCAATGGCAGTGAGAAAGAAACTTACATACATATTCTTACATTTTAATTCTTTACCATAATCATCTGGGATAAAAAAAAAAGTAGATAGGCTGATAGTGGATGATTATTGAAATCTAATGAAATAGCTCTGCTATTTTTCTGTTAATGTATTCTGCCTGATATGGATCAGATAATAGTTTATGAAAGCCAAATGAGTACCATGCAAAGCTTGAGAATTTCAACAGCTAAATATTGCCAGTCTACTTTAGCTGAAGTTTCTACATTATTCAGTATTCAGACAAAAACTTGCATTATAAAAGTATTTCGGATTCAACTTTTTGTTGAGAAAGAGCTTTCATAGCAAATTAAAATTTCAAAGCATTTCAAAGCAAAGAATTTCCACAGATGCACTGAATTAGGTTTGTATATAATGGTGGCTAAGATATTTTATGTTTCCCATTGGAAATTAGATTCAATTCTTTCAAAAAGTTCCTTCAAAAAGACTGGCAAACTATGCTCTGGAATGAAAAATAAGCTCATATTTTTAAAAATGTACTTACTAACTTCGAAACCATTTATGATTTATAATTCTGCACATAGACAACTGAAGTTTGGCTTGTCTTAAAATGTTGAAACAGCAAATTCTGATTGATAATAAAAGAATTGTTTAAGCTAGGAATTCTTGTCATTTTTTATTATTTTGACATACTGTTTGTAATTTTTTACTTGATTTGTTCTAGAGTTTCAAATTGATTTTACTTGTTTGAATGTATTGTTTTTATTTACTATCAATAAATAAAATAATACAGGGACATTTTTATATTATTCATCTAATTTCTATACTCTTCATTTTGCTTATGTATCTCTCCATGATTCTGCATGATAATTTTTCTTAACATCCTGCAAATTCCACAGGACAACAAAAATTTTGCTTCCTGGACATATTTGGGTGTATCTTTATGTACTGTATTGTTGGTTGTGTCAGCTGGTGCTCCATTCAAAATCCAAGAAGGAAATACTTAGACTCCATTAATCAGAGAAAAGATATCTTACTGGAAATCAAGTAGTAGCAACAAAAGAATTTTGAATCTGAGAAAATGGGCGCATAAATCACATATACAAAGTAATGGCAACATTCCCACCCCCAATAGTTCAGTTGGCTCATCCAATTAAAAGTTGTGTATATCATCATGTGGGCATCTCCAGGTGGTGCTCAGGCCTCTGTCCGTTGACCTTGACATAGTTTGATAAAGAGTTGCAGCTGCACATAGCATAGGTTAAAAGCCTAAGCAAAAATCTACCCCGTCCCCCAGCTTATACAGTTCTGGTTTGTAAACACCTCCAGCTCACTTCCCATAACCATTCCCCCCTCCTCCCCCCGTTACTTATGACAGCCGAAAGATGCAAAGCAACTTTTATAAAAGTGATATCAAAGAAGGTGACGTTTTTGTTATTTCAGACAGATGTCTTCAAGAATAACTGAGAGCAAGTTTAAGGAAGACATTTTGCTTGATTCACAGATCAGAATCATCATCAATGACAAACAGTTCAAAGATCTGTTAGTGGGGCCTGAGAAAATCACATGAAAAGCATTTAAGGGTGTCATTTATAATTTTCTTGGCAGCTACCAGCCCACTGGTTGTCAACCAGTGTTATAGTGTAACATGCCACTGAAGATTCATTTCCAGCATTCACATTGAGATTTCTTTCCTAAAAATCTAGGTACAGTGAGTGACAAATATGTTGAAAAGTTCCCCAGGATATTCCCACAATTGAAAATGGTATAAAGTAACTGGAATCCATCCAGGCAGAGTATTGTTAGATACTGCAGCAAAATGCATCAGACACTGAGTACAAATGGAAGTCAACAGCAAAATATTTTTAGCCCTGTTGAACTCATGTTGGAAATATTATGCAATTAAATATATCATTAAAAGTTAATTTCATATTTCTCAAGATTCCTATATGACAGCGTTATTCTGAAATTCTATTTATGTCCAGTTTGACAGGATCTGTCATAATCAGAAAAAAAAATCAGGAAGTAAAACTTTTGGGGAAAAAATATTGTCCAGTGGCTTTTTCAGTTTGCAAATCTAATATTTATTCATAAGTATCTTTAAAACTAAATTAAAAATAAATTTTCATTAAATACCTTTTGCTTTCTTTGCCACCTTTTTACAATATGTCAAGCCTGAAATAAGTTTTCAACAATACTTCCCGAAAGTGTCTTTTTATTATAATAATGGTTTATGGGTTTTTTTTGATGATATCAAATAGTAATAAAACCTGTGCTTTTATATGAATACAAATATAATAAAGATGTTGATTGCCATGATGAAATTGTAATTTAAATTCATTTTGCTTTATTATAAAATAGTTAATTTGAGACAAAATTTTCAGGTTTTTTCTTTCTTTCTCTTTATAGTGCCTGCTGCTTCTCTTACTACTCCACAGACACCAGTCAGTGGACATTCGAAGCCCCAAATACCAGTTACTTCTGCATCCCTCACATCTGGCTCTTTGACAACACCTGTTCTTCCCACAGCTAACACTGCAACAGTAGTTGGTACCAGCCAGGGGCCTGGTGGGAATACACAGCCAATGTCTGTTTCACTTCAGTCTTTGCCAGTAATCCTGCATGTACCTGTTGCAATGTCCTCTCAGCCTCAGCTCCTGCAAGGTCACACAGGAACCTTGGTTACTAATCAGCAGTCTGGCAGTGTTGAATTTATACCTGTCCAAAGCCAATCAAATGTTGGCAATCTAACCAAAACTCCTTTGTCTCTATCATCAACTAATTCAGCAAAACCAAACAATAACCCTTCAGTATCCAGTTCAAGCATTCAAAGGAACTCTCCAGCTAGTGTTGGCTGCTCAATAGGGACAACCCTTGCAGTGCAAGCTGTTACAACAGCACATCCTGTTGCACAAGCCACAAGGACTACTTTGGCTACTGTGAGTACTTCAGGAATTTATACTCCTCCCCTCAATAGGAACTCCATACAGATGAAGATTCCTATATCAGCCTTCAATAATTCAGCTGCTTCTGAAATGAATACTACACCAAGAATTGGTGAGTTTTTGTTTGTTTATTTATTTACACATCACATTTAGAAATTGTCCAGCTTCCTCTTCAAATGACTCTTAAGCTTTGCACAAATAGACATTTATTTCACATATCTATACTGCCCATCTCCCCCACAGAGAAATTACAATAAAAAGTGAAAAATATAAAAATACACTGCTCAAAAAAATAAAGGGAACACAAAAATAATACATTCTTGATCTGAATGAATGAAATATTCTTATTAAATACTTTGTTCATTACATAGTTGAATGTGCTGACAACAAAATCACATAAAAATTATCAATGGAAATCAAATTTAGCAACCCATAGAGGACTGGATTTGGAGTTACACTCAAAATTAAAGTGGAAAAAAACACTACAGGTTGATCCAACTTTGATGTAATGTCCTTAAAACAAGTTAAAATGAGGCTCAGTAGTGTGTGTGGCCTCCATGTGCCTGTATGACCTCCCTACAACGTCTTGGCATGCTCCTGATGAGGTGGCGGATGGTCTCCTGAAGAATGTCTTCCCACACCTGGACTAAAGCATCCCCCAACTCCTGGACAGTCTTGTGCAACGTGGCGTTGGTGGATGGAGCGAGACATGATGTCCCAGATGTGCTCAATTGGATTCAGGTCTGGGGAACGGGCGGGCCAGTCCATAGCATCAATGCCTTCGTCTTGCAGAAACTGCTGACACACTCCAGCCACATGAGGTCTAGCATTGTTGTGCATTAGGAGGAACCCAGGGCCAACCGCACCAGCATATGGTCTCACAAGGGGTCGGAGGATCTCATCTCAGTACCTAATGGCAGTCAGGCTACCTCTGGCGAGCACATGGAGGGCTGTGCGTCCCCCTAAAGAAATGCCACCCCACACCATTACTGACCCACTGCCAAACCAGTCATGCTGGAGGATGTTGCTGGCAGCAGAACATTCACGGCGTCTCCGGACCCTGTCATGTCTGTCACATGTGCTCAGTGTGAACTTGCTTTCATCTGTGAAGAGCACAGGGCGCCAGTGGCGAATTTACCAATTTTGGTGTTCTCTGGCAAATGCTAAACGTCCTGCACAGTGTTGGGCTGTAAACACAACACCCACCTGTGGACGTCAGGCCCTCATACCACCCTCATGGAGTCGGTTTCTGACAGTTTGAGCAGCCACATGCACATTTGTGGCCCGCTGGAAGTAATTTTGCAAGGCTCTGGCAGTGCTCCTCCTGTCTCCTTGCACAAAGACGGAGGTAGCGGTCCTGATGCTGGTTTATTGCCCTCCTACGGCCTCCTCCACGTCTCCTGATGTACTGGCCTGTCTCCTGGTGGTGCCTCCATGCTCTGGACACTATGCTGACAGACACAGCAAACCTTCTTGCCACAGCCCACATTGATGTGCCATCCTGGATGAGCTGCACTACCTGAGCCACTTGTGTGGATTGTAGACTCCGTCTCATGCTTCCACTAGAGTGACAGCACCACCAGCATTCAAAAGTGACCAAACCATCAGCCAGAAAGCATAGGAACTGAGAAGTGGTCTGTGGTCACCACCTGCAGAACCACTCCTTTATTGGGGATGTCTTGCTAACTGCCTATGCTTTCCACCTGTTGTCTATTCCATTTGCACAACAGCATGTGAAATTGATTGTCAATCAGTGTTGCTACCTAAGTGGACAGTTTGATGTCACAGAAGTGTGATTGACTTGGAGTTACATTGTGTTGTTTTTGTGTTCCCTTTATTTTTTTGAGCAGTGTATATATGTATGTATATTAAAGACTTAATTAAAAAAAAAATTCAAGAGGGAAATTGATTAAAATTAATTAAAAGATGAAGGAAGGGCTTTCAAGGGCTATGGTTCCTCAGGTAAGGGTGCGCAGCCATGTTTTTTCAGAAGACCAGGAGAGTGCCAACCAGTCTTACCTCCAGGGGAAGAATGTTCCATGGAGTGGGGGCAGTGGCAGAGAAAACTCATTACCTAGGCCCTTACCAGTCAGAATTCTTTGACAGGTTCTATACCTTGTCCAACTGGGTGGGACAGTTTGATGTTATGGGACAAAGAAGGTTCCATAGGTAGCCTGGTCTTTTGTTATATAGGGCTTTATAGATAACAGATAATCAGAGTTGGAAGAGACCTAGTAGGTCATCTAGTCCAACCCCCCGCCCAAGCGGGAGACCCTACACCATTTCTGACAAATGGCAGTTCAATCTCTTCTTGATCACAACCAACACCTTGAATTGAATCCAGAAGCAAACTAGCACTCAGTGCAGTTTGTGGAGCAAAAATCTCACATGTGCCTTTCTTTGGGTGCCTAAAATTGCCTGTGCAACTGCATTTGTATTACCTGAAACTTCCAGATACTTTTCAAGGATACCCCATCTAGAGCTGCTTTCAGTAGTCCAAATAGCAGGGCATGAGTGACTGACTGGAAAGCCTCCGTATCCAGGAAAGTGTGTAACTGGCACACAAAATAATGCTGAATAAAGGCTCTCCTAGCCACATCTGCAACCTATTTTTCAAACAACAGCTGTGAGTCCAGGAACACCGCCAAGTGTGTCTTGGGTGATGAAATCCCATTCAAGACCAAAGATAAACTCCTGAATACAGATGGCCTATCCAGAGCCATTCTGCTTTATCAGGGTTCAGTTGAAATCTATTGTTCTCTGTCCATGCCCCCACAGCCTCCAGACACTATGAAAGAATGTCCATTGCATCATGTATTTAACCTGCAACAGATAAAGTAGATACAAAAAATTCATACATCCCTTTTAAAATGCCAGGTTTTTGAGATGTAAAAAAAATCAAAATAAATCACTTCAGAATTTTTTCCACCTTTAATATAATATATAAACTGTAAAATTCAATTGAAACTGAAACTAAAATCTTTTAGGGGATAAAAAATAAAATGTTTTTGCTGCATTTTGCTATTAAAATAGCTACATGTCTTAAAAGTGTATTTGTTGGACAATGCAATGAAATTGTTCCTTGATCTCCTTAGAGAATCAGACATCCAGATTGTTACCACCTCCAGCAGCAGCAGCAGATAATATAGCAAATAAGAAAGCTGAAGTGCCATCACAGGTATGATGGTTTGTTTGTTTAATAGAGACTACTTTATTTTCCTTCCCTTCAACAAATCGGGTCGGGTGTTGTCGTTATTTATTGGTCACATAATTTACTTTTTATTTTAGGATATTAATAAAAAGTAAAAGTTACTTATTCCTTATTTATTTATATGACATAATTTTTCAACAACAAAATCTGCCAATTCTAGAGCAGTTAGCAGTTCTTTTATATAAATGACAGATAATAGTAACAATAGAACCTCTGATCATGAATGCTTCTGATCACGACTAAATCAGGTTCTGATAAAAAAAATTCACAAAATTTTTGAATCTGGTCACAAACACATATTCTGCTGGTGATCAAACATGACCCCTGACCCAGAAATTCCTGAAGACGAAGCATTATTATTACAAATTATAGTTGTGACCAGAGGTTCTACTGTATAGAGTTGTTCAAATATTACAAAGTGTTTTGTTTCACATTGAACAAAGATCACACATTTCTTTGATTTCCCATCTATGTGTTAGCTAAGGTGGGGTTGGAGGACTCCCAGTTGCTCCAGCAACAGCTACATCTGATACAGGGATCATCAGTTGGTAAATTCCATCCAAAATGCTAGGCTAGCTTGTTGATTCAATATTCGGGTTAACTGGTCCATATGGGACGCTGGTAGATTCAGATATGTGAGTAGGAATTGGCAACTTGGATGATGATCTTAAGAAATTGTGAAAGATTCTGCAGCTATAGTTGATCCTTCAATTATAGATTAAATGTTAATCTTTATGTAGGTACAGCTGAAAAATGTAGATCTCTCCTGGCTTGTATTATCATAGATAATATGGCTAGATTTTACTTTGTTGCACTTAACAGTGAGAAAGTTCACATGCTCAGAAGGTGCTGCCTACTGGTGTACACAGGAATCAAAGCCTGTGGCAAGAGAAGAGAAAAGGGCATAGAACTCAAATGCAGGGACAGGCTTTGCACAGCCAAACACAGGCTTTGATTCCTGTGTTTGGCTGTGCAAAGCCTGTCCCTGCATTTGAGTTCTATGCCCTTTTCTCTTGCCAAGTCAACCAGAAGGCTGTTCCCTTGAAAAGCACCTTTGATGTAATTGTTCTCTAGCAAAGATACTGTTGGTTTCTGCCTCATCAGTTTCATTCCTTACAGATGATCCTTGTCACTAGCTCAAACATGTCCCAGCACAATAGTACCATATCTTTACAGTAAACAATATGTTGTGCTTAAAAAAAAGTTGGTAATGATTAAACCAGGGTTGTGGTTTGGGTAAATTGTTTAAAATTCTGAGCAAATGCAAACCACAAATATAACTTACCCCACTAGATAACATCAATGAATAGGTGGATAAGAGATATAGGAAAAAATGATTAGGCCATTTGGAGTCCCAAAATGAATGGTTTATTGTTTGATTTCTTCTGTAAAAATTACACCTATATTCCAAATACGTGGTTTGAGCAAAAATGTATTCATGTGTACACATACTGAAGAAATGACTCCAAAAAGTTCTTTTGTTTACAGTGAAAATTTGTGATTACAAAAGTAATTGATGAATGTTGATAACTAATTTTTGGTATAGTCAAAAGTAAATCTTGGGGGGAAAAGATTTAGAGCAGGGGTGTCAAACTCAATTGCATTGAGGGCTGCATCAGGGTTGTGTTTGACCTCTGGCTGGAGTGGGCTTGGCCAGGGTGAGCATGGTCAGCTTAAAGTCACTCATGTCGGGTGCCTCTGTAGGCCCGAGTGCTCTGCCAGAGAAAACGGGCTCCCGAGTTCCATTTTTGGCTGCAACGACCTGCAATTCTCTGCCAGCAAAAACGGAGCTCAAGAGGGCTGTTCAGTCCTCCCGACGTCCGTTTTCACTGGCAGAGTCACCGCATGCCAGTCCTTCACTTTTCAGGGCAGCCCTGCGGACCAGATCTAAGCATCTCACGGGTCGGATCCAGCCCCCAGGCCTTGAGTTTGACACTCCTGATTTAGAGGAAAATGAAATAAAATTTAGTGAAAGTAAAATGACTGCAGGAAGAGTGCAAAAGTGTTAAGAATTATGTGTTCTGACCAAGTCTTCAGAGTGTAATTAAAACAAGTCTTAAAACAATTTTAAAAACAAGTCTTATTTTATTGCAATGCTGGGAATTATTTTCATTCCCAGCCAGTAATGTATCTCAAACAGTCCTTGAGATAAGCACTCACCATTTGTTCCTGTGAAGTGCTGCCAATAACAGAAGTGTCAAATAAACTAGAACAAAAACCAACCAAAGTACAAAGCTTCAAGAATGAATCTCAACCAAACGAACAACTTTGCTTCCTGCAAAGGTTTCGTCATCTTTGTCTGTCCTTTATAACTTATGGGAGGGGCAATCACTCCCAGCTTTACTTCTGAGTCGCCCCTTTTGTTTCAGCTGCTTTCACCTTCTAGTAGCTCTGTGCGCACGCACACTGGGAACAGACTCCTCTGGGTCCTCTGCCTTGCTGCTGCTAGGCACCGGAAGCATCGCCCCACTCCCAGATGGTCCTGGTCCCATCTCTGCATCGGACCCTTGTCCAAGTCCTCTCCAGACTCCCAGACTGATTCCCTTTCTTCCCTACTGTTCGATTCCGCTGCCATCTGCACAGACTGTCGATGAATCACAACATTTATTATAAAGTACCTCAGGTTGATGGAGTGACAATAGTTGGAAATATGAAAAACATGCTTAATGGGAAGATGAAGGGGCTGTGGATGAGGGAAAAAAGAGAATGATTGTTGAAAAAAATGACAATAATGTGTAAAAGTGTGCTTAACAAGTTGTTACAAGGATTAAAATGTATGTTGCTATTTCAATAGAAAGCAAGGAATAGTTCAAACAGACAAAGGAATTGTACAGCAATTTTGACTCAAATTATTTTTGAAAATTGAATGAAGAGAGCTAAACAAACCATCCCATTAGAATTAATGGAATGAAAAATAAACATAAAATGACATCATATGAAACTGAGACAAAGAAGACCTAAATAGTATTTTAGAGATTTTTTATGGGAATAATAATAATGATACATTAAAATGTTATGCGTAAAAATGGAGAAAATGTGATTATACAATATTTTGAAGAATCTTAAAATGATTTTTTTAAAGGCTACATGTATAGGAAAGATAATTGGAGGAATGTTTAAAATATGGATGTCATTTGCTTATGGAGTAGCCCCTGAAAATTCATGAAGAATCAGGATGGCCTACATATCCATCCTAATTCTACAAAAAGTCATCAATAAGTACAGCTGATGTTTGTTTACTAGATGTTATAAGAATAGTATATAATAGAAGTAAAGCATGTATGAAAATAGATAGATTAATTACTGGTTTGCACTAAGCAGGGAAGATGATCAGAATGTCTCCTTGGTTGTTTAATATATCTATGGATAAACACATGAAGGATGCTTTTGATAACATATCAAATATGTTGATTGGAAATATAAATGTTCATGTAAGTGTTCATGTCTTTGACAAAGCATTTCAATGAAAGTAATTACATGCCATTCTGTGATTGCATGCTGTGTTGAGCAGTATAGGCCTGAAAATTAATGCATCAAAGACCAAGGTTTGACCAGGAAAATAAGTGAATTCTAAATTATACATATATAATAAAAGGAGCAAGTACATTAATTAATGTAACCTAAGGATATGGAGAAATATTAAAGTATGCAAACTCAAGAAGGAAGGTAGTGGGTAACCTATAATCTATTGCAATGGTGGTGAACCTATGGCACCCTCTGGGCACGTGCGTTGTAACCTCAGCTTCACCACGCATGTGTACGCCTCTTACCAGCCAGCTGGTCTTCAGGTCTCTGCCACACATTTTGGGCATGTGGTTTGGGCACTTGGTGCCAAAAAGGTTCACCATCACTGATTTATTGTGAGGTAGGAATACAAAAGAAGGAAGAGTGCTTGTAAAAAGTATTCTTCCTCACTTTTTTTATATGGTTGTAAGGATTGGGTATGTCAGAAGGAATGTAGATATAAATTAAATGTAGTGGAGTACTGAGTAATTTAAGAAACATGTATGGAAAAACTACAGAAGAGTTATCACAGGCAGTGAATGAATGTGGATTGAATATAAAAGTGAATAGTCAATACAATAGGATTTTGTCACAGAGTAATGAATGAAGACCAAATTACAAAATGATTACATGGAGGAAGATGATATGCATTGATGGAAGAACTCATGGTTGGGTGTAGTTAATTACAATTCAAAAAAAGTGAACATTTTGAAGAACAAATCAATGCATGAGTAATTCTCTGAATATGTAATAAAAGTAAGGATGCTCTGCAGGGAAACATATTAGTTTTATTTTCTCTTGCCATATGTACGTATGTATTTTTCTTGCTACTTATTGTTTTTCTGCATTTTGCATGATGTTACCCACTTTAGAAAAATAGCATATATGTATTTGTGTGTGTGTGTGTGTATATATACATACAACAGTTGCAGTATTGAATTTGGAATCATTTTGACGGTGGTTGGAGGTATTTAAACTAGATAATTCTTTAGATTAGCTCACTATATAACAACTGAATGTTTAGATTGCTAAGAATAAAAACAAATGTGCAGTTTCCTCTAGCTAAAATCATTTTCATTATTATAAGTATGTGTACTTTTTTTCAAAGTGTAATTGTAGAAAAGTATTTTCATTTTAAATTTTCATTGGCAAGTTGCTGTTTTATGTATTAAAGTGTGTAGAATATTTTAGCATTCTTTCTAAAACAACTTCTCACAGTATTATGAATATTTATTACTTTTTCTTGGTCTTTTAATTTTGAACTCACACACCAAATTGTGTTGTAATTGTAACAAACCAGGTACAGCATTTTAGAATTGTATGGTCATCCAAAAACTTTTAATCCAAACTATTATGTACAAGAAAAATTAAGGTGGAGTAATCTGGAGTATAAAAATTAAATTGACTACTCTTTTCTATGTTTCAACTGTTTAGAAATATGTGACTATTAATAAGGCTTTTGCAAGGCTTTCTAGTTCTTAATAAGCATTTCTTTAAAGCATTCTAGTTCTTACTATTGCAGGTGTTCAGTGTTCTTAATCTAGTTTTTAAATTTATTTTATTATGTTACATTAAAATTAGTTGTATTAGAGTTGGCTCCACTGAAACTAATTGTATATTTCAGTAGAGTAATTAAAATACCTTGGATCTCTGTGGGAATAGTTTATGTCATTTTTAGCACTCTTAAAAGGAAATTTAAAACCTATTACAAATAATGGGTATGGGTAATTTTTTGGTTTTTTTGCTTGCTTTTTTCATTTTCCAGACTGGAAAGGTTACAGGAAATATTGCAGCTGGAGTAATTGATCTCACATTAGACGATGAAGATGATGGTTCTTCTCAAGGTAACTGAAAAGATATAGCTGACCAAAATAGGATTTTGGTAATGGAAGTAAGAATAAACTATGTTTCAACATATTAATTTCAGAAATTATTAAAATCAAAAATAAACATTTATTAAAATGACTTACTATAAAACATTATTCAAAACTGAAGAGTTTTAAAACTTCAAAGTGCATCTGATTTCTGCACCCCATGAATGTATATGCCTTCATAAAATTCTGGTCTTTGCATATATTTGATAAACACCAGTTTGCATACAGAAGAAATAAATCTACAGAGGATGTTACAGCCATCACTCTTCACGCTGCTCTGACTCATTTGGAACAACAGGGGGGCTATGTGAAGATGCTTTTTGTAGATTTTAGCTCTGCATTTTACACAATACTTCCACAGAGACCAGTGTCTAAACTTACGGATCTTGGACTTTCTTATTCAATTTGCCTTTGAATTATGGATTTCCTGTCTGGTTGCTCTCAGAGGGTCAGATTAGGTAATCATATCTCTTCAGTCTTTATTCTTAACACTGGTACACCACAGGGTTGCGTGTTGAGTCCTTTACTCTGTACTCTTTATGTGCATGACTGCATTCCCATTCACGCTAGTAATACTGTTACTAAATTTGCAGATGATACAGCAGTGGTGGGACTTATCTCTGAGGGGAATGAGTCTGCCTATTGAGATGAGATGGACTGGTTGCTTTCGTGGTGTGGAGACAATAACTTGATTCTTAACACCAAGGAGCTTATAATGGACTATAGAAGGAATAGATCATCCAGCCCTTGCTTATCAATGGAGACAGAGTGGAGCAAGTGGCCAGTTTTATGTTTCTGGGTGTTATCATAAAAAAGGACCTGACCTAGGGTGCTCACATTGTAGCACTGGTCAAAAGGGCCCAGCAGAGATTATACTACCTGAGACTTCTCAGGAAACAACTGAATGAAAAATAGCTGGTGACCTTCTACCGCTGCGCCATAGAGAGTATTTTAACTTACTGCAGCTGTGTATGGTCTGCCAGTTGCACAGTGGCAGATAGGACAGCACTCTAGAGGGTTAATGTCATTGCCCAGAGGATCATTGGTTGCCCTTTCCCCTCCTTGGAAGAGTTTTATAGCTCCCACTGCCTTAAGAAAGTTCAAAACCTTCTCAAAGATCCATCTCATTCTGGGCACCCTTTTTTTGAACTATTAGTATCTGGCAGACAGTACAAGATAATAAAAACAAGGACAAATAGGCTGAAAAACAGCTTCTCTCCCAGGGCAATAACTACATTGAATTCTACTATATAGTGCAATATTAATGCAATATCGAATATTAATGCAGTATTGAATATTTCAATTCAATTGTGTAGAATGTGAAGGATGTATGTTTATGTTTTATTTTTGTAGTTATAATGTACACTGAAGATGGTATTTAATTTCGTTGTACAAGGTGCAATGACAATAAAGTAAGCTAAACTAAAAAAACACACCCTAAACTAAATTTTTTTGCCCCAGATATTGTCAGTGCTTTAGCTGTCCATTGGAGTTATCTTTGTAAAAAAAAATATGATTTTTTAAAAAAATATGGATCAATGTAAGATGTGAATTCCATTTTAATTATTTAGTGTAATTCTGTAAAATGAACTGGACAGATCCATTAATATTTTTTTACTGTTGCAGTATTCTTATATGAGTTTACTCTTGAAAAATGACAGAAGTTGCAGTTAATGCAACATTTACTCGCCAGACTTTTGAGCAGTTGTGAGGTATGGGGATGATATAATGTCCCTGCAAAGTCCAGCCACTACTTGCTTACTAGACACAATTTAAGATTCAGATGCTGACTTTTAAAATACTAAACAGACTTGATTAGCTGCCATTATCTGCCTGTTTGCTATGAATTGGCCAGTAGACAAAAGGAAGGAATAGCAACCCATGATAAGGAAGAGAGAAGGTAGGGAGCACCTGGCTAAAATGAACAAACTTAAAGAATCCAAAACCAAGTTGAATCCAAGAGTTGTGACGAAGCTTGTGGAAATCTTATCTGTTAACTTTGAAAAATCATGGAGAACAAATATAGTAAATATGAAGCACCAATATGTTCATAAATATCTTGTATGAATGCTTAGCAATATTTCGCAAACAGCGCAGGTAAGGAAAATAACATAATTTAATGACGTTTTCAGTGTTAGGAAGAATCTTGATGAAGTAGAACAGAAGATGGAAACTTAGATGAATTTTAATAGAAAACTGCAAAGTCCTACATTTGCACAGGAAAAATCAAAGCTGTAAAAAGGAAAGGGGCACTTGAGTTCCAATAGATGCAAGAAGAATTTGATTGGTGAGGATGGAGCCAATATTGTGATGTAGCTACAAAAAAAGTCAATGTTTTGGCATAAAAGATTGAAGACAAACTATGCAGAATAATCAGAAAGAGCATATGTCTTTATTTAGTTTTTTAAAAACAAAAATAAAAAAATTGAAGGTGAATAGCAAATATTCTCCAAAAAACTATTTGCGTTTGAACAGTACTAGACATTTTTCTAGGTACTTTTTCTGTATTGGCTTTATATTTCTAACAGATGGCAAGAAGCAGAACCAGAACCAACCTAACAACCCTGGAATGGGCCTATCAGCCCCAGCCCCATCTATTGCTCGCCCCTTACATCCAGTACAGACAACTCCTCTCCAACAAGCTGGTGTGCCAACAAGTGGCCTGTCACAAGCCACCATACATGTTCTCCCCACAGGTAATATTTTTTTTAAAATGCACTGAAAATTTTCCATTAAGCCCTTTGTTGAAGGGAGGGGGGGAAGAATGGTCATATTTGATTTGTTAAGAATTCACTAATCCTGACAGGTGAGACTTTATTAATTTCCCTTGGTGCAGTGTGAGTAGCTTCTCTTTACATTCAGAACCTTTATTCTTTATAGCTATCAGTAGATGCCTGCATTGATTTTAAATGACTAATAGTTCATTTTAAAAAATATAAATTTCAAAACAGTAAATTCTTCTAGTTCTTTTAGTTAATAGTGTTTCTGGGTTATTTACATGCACGTATATATCTTCACATAAATGTAAAACTTTACTAACTGTAGACAGTCTGTACCCATATCTCTACTGAAAACTCAATTATAACTTGGAGAGGGAAGCAGCTGTTCACGCCTGTTTGTATATTCAGTTTTTTGTCCAGATATATTAGCTGAACAGGATTTAGGGATATGTAATCTTATGTAAGCAACAGCAATAGCACTTAAACTTATATCCCACTTCACAGCCCTCTCTAAGCAGTTTACAGAGTCAGCATTTTGTCCCCAACAATCTGGGTCTTCATTTTACCGGCCTCGGAAAGATGGAAGGCTGAATCAACCTGAAGCCAGTGAGACCCAAACTGCTGGCAGCTAGTGATCTGCAGAAGTAGCCTGCAGTACTGCATTCTAAGCACTGCATCACAGTGCTCTTAGGAATCTAGGTATAGAGGATGCTTCATTGTGGTCTCTATATGGCTCACATATGGGGTTTCTACCTGCGTAGAAATTCATTAGAATGTTTGGAAGCAGAGGCATTGGTCCCATTGAATATGTCTAGAAGTTTAAGTGCATTTTGTCTTAAACCTTTAAAGTGCTTTCGTAAGCAGTTGTATATTTGGAAACAGCTCATCTGTTCCGTTATGCTTCAAACTTTGTAGCTTATTTCTTCATCTTCCTTTTTTTAAAAAATGTACATGCCAGTTCATTCTGGAGGTCCAGCAAGCTGTTACGTTGCTTTCCCTGCCGTAGCTGTTGCCTGTCATTTCCAAAGCCCTACTTACGAAAAGTGTACATTCTTTTTGTTTTTTCTGTCTTAGAAATGGTAATGCTGTAAAAACATCTATACACTATCAGGCTTTAGGACAGGCAGAGGTTACCTGGCAAATTTGTCTCGTCTAGTTCTGACTTGTTTTACAGAAATTAGGATGATCACCCTTCTCAATTTTCCTGCTTGCCATTGTTCCAGGATATTGTTATATGTTGTTCCAGGATTGCATTCATTCATTCTGTGCATCCATCCTTCTCTGGATGATAGGCAAAAGAAAGGCAAACCTGGACTTCCATATTTTGGACCAGTGCCTGCCAGAACGGGGCTGTGAACTGAACTTATGATCAGTTATGACTCAGGTAACCCATGTAACTGAAATATATGTTGGATGAACAGTTGCATGGTTTCCTGTGTTGTCAGAAGTCTGACATGGGATGGGCTATTTTGGTCAGTATATTGATTAAGATCAAGATCATGGTGGCTCTCTTGGAAACCAGAAAATCTGTAATATAATCCAGCAAAACAGCACCCCAAAACCTCTAAGGAGGTGGGCAAAGAGTGCAACAGTCCAGGAGTGGCACCAGTACAGTTTTTGGCTCGTGGACACTCTACACAAAAAACCATATACCTTCCACATTATGGCACATCCAGAGTCACCAAAAGAGATCCACAAAACTAAATGAAAGGTCTTAAAGAAAATGAAGTAGCTGTCTGCTGGGTTGTCATGACCTTGACGTGGAATGAGCCCCTGTAAGGACAGAAGACATTTGCAGAAGTAGAGTGTGTTGTCCTCCCCATGACCAAGGGTTAGGCTGTCCCCCAGTGTCCTGGTTTAACTTCCTTCACTATGTCCTCATGAAAGGGCCTCACTGTTGCTCATCCTGAATGTATGCCCTCAGGTCCACAGGCTCTTGCAAATTTTTCAGTAGGAATGACAGAACTGAGGCAAGAGCTTACCAAGTTAAAATGGATGAAGAACAGTAACTATTAGATCTGTTATTGCTTAAGCTTCTGTGCTATATTTAAATGTTCCAGGTTTCTATGCTCCCTTCTGGACTTCAATCTGATGCTGAGTTCCTTTGAGGAACTTTAAAGGCTAACTTAATTGTCAAAAGCTCTTTATCTCAGACGGTGTAGTGTTCCTCTATTGACTTTAATTTATGGGAGTAACAGACACAAGGAAATAAAGTTCTATATAGTGCAGCGGTTTCCGCAATACTGCCCCCACTACAACATCTGATGCATCAGTCTCAACAACAAAAGCTACATGGGGTCAGGGTGTCTGAGGATAGGTTCTGACACAAATGCAACCTTTAGGCTGTCAAAATGTGTCCTATTCAGCCCCACATAGCTTTGGTCCTTTTTTTGGGGGGGGTGGATGGGGCAAAGTGAGCATTGCATTGCAAATTGTGGAATTAAGGCTTGGTAGTAATTGACTAAGCTCAGGAGGCATTGAATGTCTTTGACTTGATGCGGGGGTTGCCAGGCATGTAGAATCTTGACTTCATCAGGAACCATGTCAACGCTCTCAGGAGAGATCTGGTGACACAGAAAGTCAATCGTGGTTAGTGTGCACTGGCCACCTGGTCTTTTGGTTTCTAATGCACATGTGTGCATAAAGACAAACTGGAAGAGCAATGGGCAATAGCTGGCATGCCTGGAGAGATAGCAAAGGCACTGCTATTTCATGTTGGGGAATATCCCATTTGGCCACAAAGGCTGCATCAATAAAGTTTGCAGTTGCCCCTGAGTGCACCAGACCCATGTCATCATCTCTCTAAGGGATGGACAGGACAACAGACACTATGAATTGCCTGGATGGAGTGGTTTGGGATTACTGAGACTGGCCCACTGCCAATGAACTTGACCTATTGAGTCCTCTAGGCTGGGTTCTTGACATTTCCCACTGGCAGCTTCTTCACCTTGGCAGCCATATGATCCCGTCCTCTACAATAAAGACAAAGGCCTTCCTGTCACTGACACTTTTTCCACCTGTGACAAACTTGGGTGGTCTGAGCTTCTTGACGTAATGCTGGGCCTGGGAATTGTCATGCGTCTTTTAGCCCTATGCATCTGCAGACAATCAGTGCAAAAGCACAGGTGCATGAGTTCCTGAAGGGTTGAAGGACATTTGATGAGGCCAATTTATCCAGAATTCCAAAGAGAGCATCTCAATGTGACCTTCATTCCATTTCAGGTCCTAGCCTGAAGAGGCGAAAGTCAGTTAAATGGTCCACAACTTACCTTTGCCCCTGTTTCAACTCTCACAAATGATGATTGGTGGTTTGGGCCTTCACCAGGTCCTCATATAATACTGTGGGGAAAAAATTAGGCTGTTTGGCAAAGATGCTGTAAATTAAAAGTGCTTTCAGAAACAGAAGTGTTAATAGTTTATTTTTAGCAATTAACAAAATGGAAAGTAAAGTAAAGATTTTGTTTGAAAACTTTCCCAAAAATTGTGTCTTATTCCCCCAAATCATAAACATCTGTTTTCAATCCATTTTCCCAGAAAACTCTAGGCCAAATTGTTTTCCAATTGGATGTGGTAAATCCACTTCCCATCAGTTTTCTTAAGAAAGTCCAATTCATCGCTCAGCAATCTTGTTGACTCCAAATCTGTAGAATCTATATCCCCCTTTAACCTTCTTCAGCAAACCTCCAGTTTCCAAACTAAGTTCTTTCTTTAAATCTACCAAGAACAATTTACATTCCAGTCAATGCAGTTGTGAGTTTGGGTTGGCTACAGATGCTTCAGTCTGATTCAAGCTTGATTTAAAATCTTTGTTATTTATGAAACATTTTACAAAAATTTTCAATATCTTGTAGTTTAAATAACATTGTTTTTTCAAAGACTTTCCAGGGGGATTTATTTTTTAAGTTGATAAATTGTTCGCATTTTAATATAATCCTGTAACTGACATTCACAACTAAACATTCTTTTCGAGGACAAGGGAATTTAAATGTACTGTAACAAAGTAGCCACAGAGAATGTTCAAATAATATTTCTTACGATAAAGTATGATGAGACAAAAAAGAAAAAAATTCCATGAAGCATTCAAAAATTATGATCCGAGCTTTTTAAAAGCTAAGAAAATACAAGATCCTTGTCGTGAAAATCTTATGAAAATAAAAATCCAAACAGGTCACTTTCACTACCCAGGAAATCTATGTTGATTTCTATACGGAGAAAGTGGAAGTAACAGAGTTGGTAAGAGTGAAAAAACATTGAAGAATTCATATTAAAATACAAGCAAGGCATTAAGGTAAAACAGCCTTCAACCAACTTTTAAAAGGAAAATCAAGATAAAAAAAATTCAAACCACACAATTAAAACCCAGGTGTGCTTAAATAAACCAAACAGCTGAACAGAAAAATGAAGACTATCCGACTGCTTCTACTAGGAAACGTAATCCTCAAGTCCTTCCCAGGAGGATCTATAGTTGTCCAAGGGTCACCTTAGATCATTCCTAGCTATTCCCATTCAGATCTAGAGAACTAGCTGCCAAAAGACCCACTTTGGTGGCAAAATCAGCTGTTTGTCTTGTATTTTTCTGAATCTTATGTGCTTTCATAAATTCATAATTGACTATCATCTAGGCCTTCTGTTGTGTATAAATAGATTTCAGTTCTTGTATTTAAAGCATCCAAAGTCCCTCTCCCAATTCTCATTATCAAAGCTTTCTTTTACATCTAAAAAAATTAATACAGCCTATTTGTCATTGCATTGTTTAAATATTTAATTATACCCAAAATTATTCTTATATTATCCTTTAGATGTCCTTTAGGTAAAAGACAAAATATTTAGATTCATTCTTTCTTCAATAATAATTTATTTAAAAACACAAAATCCATTAGGTAAACCTTCAAAACCTTTACCTTTACCTATTTTAGTTTTTTTAATTGCTTATGTAATATCAACAGTCATTGAACTATTCATAATTTTGTTTTGCTCTTCTGATAAGGAATAAATGTATTTGTACATAATATCATTTGCTCTACTGAAACTATTTGTTTCTCATATAAATTAGAGTAAAAGTCCCAAAAGGACTTTTTTGAACTAATAAAATATTTTCTGATTAATTAACTTCATTTCAAAATCACGTGTGTATTTTATGTTTGTTAAAATGTGAGCCTATTGATTTTCCAAGATTGGGTATTTCAGTTCTTTATTCCAGAGATTATTTGTGTTATTGATAACCTTTGTCATATTCTTTACAGTTATATAAAATTGAATGACAATATTGCAAATATAGTGTATCCTAAACATCTTAAGTATTGAGATGCCACTGAAGCTGAAAAAGCATCTGGATCACACATGTTTCAATTGAATATATTGTTAAGCAGACTCTTAGTTAAATTATACACAATACATGACCTCTTAAAATCCTTAAAAATACTTATTGGTAACCATTTGGTTTAAGATATTACTCATTTAGTCCAAAACGTAAATAAAAGCACATCATATTCAGATATGAATTATTCTGTAATATAGTTTTTTTTTATGTGAATCTAGTTAGAATTCAATGCCTTACTATTCATAAAGTCCTCCAAAAGTTAAACTTGGACACTGTATACATTACTACAAGTGTTGCCCAAGTCATCCTGGTTCACAGTTTTTCTGCAGATATGTAGGGAAATGGTGTTGCAACTCCCACACTGAAAAGATCTGCTGTCCCAGGAAATTAAGACAACATCCATGTCAAAGAACATTGAAAAACTATTCCAGTAGTACTTCTTCCCTGCAAGAAAATCCTTTGCAAAGATTGTGTCTTATTTCTTTACCTTCACCTGCTCAATACTTAATAAGGATTCCTACCTAATCTACATTGTACTTAAATTGTTTTTCTCCCTAGCATTCCTTCTCTTCTTTCCTGTGCTTCTCTTGTATTAAAATATATATGACAACAATCTTAGTGGACCATAGCTTTTAATGAATCATCATTCCATGCACCCTTTGATGCCTGGACAATACATGAAAGTTCCCATAATCTACCACATTCTCTTTGTATAACAGATCACACAGCATTACAAATTGAAAATTCACACATAAGTAGGTATTTCCTTTGAGAGAAACATATTGTCTTTGGTTTTCTCCTAAAGACCATCACTCGCCAACTTAAAATAAGCTTGTACCCTGTTTCTCCAACAATACAGCCTCCCCCAATAAGGAAGTCCCAGCGTGTTTTATAGGCATGAAAAGAAATTAAGCCCCTCCCCCCAAATTAAGGCCTATATTAAAACAAGCGAAATGGGGAGGAATGGTGGGTGGGCTTGCCGTTAGGAAGTAGTTTTGTTGCACACCCGGATATGGTGCTGCCTTCATTGAGCCCAATATGAAGTGCCCCACCAACGCTGAGGTCAACATCCAAGCTGTCGCCACCCGCCCAAAGATGCAAGGGGGGGGAATTAAGTCACCCCCGAAAAGACGGCTTAGCCATTTTTTCGGGGCTCAAAAAAAATATAAGACCCAGCCTTATTATATGAGAAACACGGTACTTGGTACATAGTTAACAATGATTTTATTCACAGAGATTACGATGAAGATGAACAAATAACTTGTCTCTTAAGTGGTTCATTGAATGATCAGTTGTACATTTACACAATTCATCAACTTTCTGCCATGCTGCACTTGTTTCTTACAAATGTTTTACCTCCAGGGCTGCTTCATTGAACTGATAATTGAAGTAGAAGGTATACCTCTAGCCATATATGAAAAGGCAGACTTTCTATCAAAACCAGCTGGAAGCAGAAGGTTGCAACAAAAACTACATTTGCCTGTAGAGTTGACAACTCAGTTGTTGATTTCCCCCCCCTCCCCAATTGTAATAAATTAATTTATTTCTAATGCTACAATTTTTTCCTTAAAAGACAACAAAATAACATTGGAGTTAAGATTGTTAGAAACTTGTGAATCTCCAGCATTTTTTATAATTACATTGACTACAGATTGCTGTAGAAATAATCACACCAACAAATCCTGTCCTAAAATACCACTGTGATTGGGCTATTAAACTTGTTTAAGTCAGTATGTTTTCTATGTTATTGTTAGGTTGGTCAGCCAGATGTTTAGACCTATAGTAGGCACATGTTGCTTGATGGGGCTTAATCTGATCAATTATCAGATATTATTTACACAACAATATGAAGTCACAGCTGCCATTTCTTTAACTGGTCTTCATAAGCATAAGGTTTTTTTTACTATTATTTTGCCTATCTCAGCCCAGACAACTGTGAATGTAACACATCGCCCAGTGACTCAGGCTACAGCTAGACTCCCAATACCAAGAGCTCCTGCTAACCATCAAGTAGTCTATACTACTCTTCCTGCACCATCAGGACAGAATCCTGTGCGAACCACTGTTATGCAGAATTCTGGTTTAAGGCAAATCAACCCACAAAATTCAGGTAAGAAGCTTTTTCAAAAGTACATTTGTAAGCTGTGAACTGAAACTTATAATTATCAGTTGCTAATAAAAACATGATAGTCATAATATGTTCAAAATATAAATCTCAATTTTTAAAGCAGTAATTTTTTAAACTTAATTTGATTTCTGATGCAATAGTTTACTAAGAAATATGTATGATTAAATTTTATTTCATAAATGTTTGACATGAAAAATCATTCAACAAAAATATTTAAAATGTTTATAATGTAAATATTCAATATATTTTTGTGTTAGCATGCCACTTTGCAACTTTATTCTTTAGATGGTGAAATGGGTAGAATATAAATTTAATAAATAAATAAAAATAAACTCAACTTGATTTTTAATTGATTTTTTTTTCTGTTCTCCTATCTAATTTCTTTAAAAATAATTAGGGAATTCCTAAGTCACTTAACGACCACAACCAGTCGTTTTGTTCAATGACCAAATTCTAATTGTAGTCATAAGTCAAGGACTATCTGAGTTATTAAAATAGCATGGTTCATAATAGCTTTCCAAAAAGTAAGGCATAAATACATTGATACTAATGTCTTTTATAGGTGTAACCGTGCGAGTGCCTCAAACAACAGCTTATGTTGTAAATAGTGGGTTAACTTTAGGATCTGGTACACCTCAACTCACAGTACATCATCGGCCTCCTCCAGTACATTCAGTAAGTACATCTATCTATTAAAATGAACATTTAGAAAAGATGATACAACCACACAGAAGATCAAATGTATTTATGCAGGGATCACTTATATTTAAAAACTAATTGGGGATAGTTATGATGGAGAAGAAATAGTAAGGTGATGGTATCATTGAGCTGGACAGTGTTAGAGCCTGTTTAGGGTTTGAGAGGGAAATTTAAGGACATGCACACATGCAAAGAGGAAAATGGTTATTTCTGAGATCATAAAAGAAGATCTAGAGGCTACACGTGGACCACATTCTGTAGAAGTTTCTGACAAATGTAGGAACTCATTACTATTTTGCTTCCAGTACAATTAAAAATGCTGATTTTAATCTTTAAAGCCTTGAATTACATAGACTAGAATAGCCTGCTTTTGCAATGATCAGTTTGGTTTTGTAAGAACCCTCCCAAGTTCTCATTCCTTCTGAAGCTAGTGTTATTGGTGACTGCTCCCATTTTCTGGAATTCCTTATCACGTGACAAAGTGCATGATTTTTTAACTATTGAGCAATCAATTCATGTAGTCTCTGAAATGATGGAGCAACTTCTTTGCCACTTTCACAACACCATTTTTCTTTCCCTTAGGAGCCATTGCGGCCTGTGCATCCAGCTCCTCTGCCAGAAGCCCAGCAGCCCTCCCGACTGCCTCCTGAAGCTGCCAACCATTCTTTGCCTCAGAAGCCACACCTGAAGTTAGCCCGAGTGCAAAGTCAAAATGGCATTGTGCTTTCTTGGAGTGTTTTGGAAGTGGACCGGAGTTGTGCTAGTGTGGATAGCTATCACCTATATGCATACCATGAGGACCCAAGTGCCACTGTACCCTCTCAGTGGAAAAAGATTGGGGAAGTAAAAGCCCTTCCTCTGCCTATGGCATGCACACTTACTCAGTTTGTGTCTGGCAGCAAATATTACTTTGCTGTGCGTGCTAAAGACATCTATGGACGTTTTGGACTCTTCTGTGACCCCCAGTCAACAGATGTGATTGCTTCCCAAAGCAGTTAAATTTAAGACATTGAAACCTTCCATTCTTGTCCCATGACTGTGGCTTGCTCTAGTTTTGAGTTTGTTCTCATGCATGAAACTCATTGTAAAATCTTCTCCTCAGAATTATTTTGGAGAGCTCTTTCATACACTACAAAACTTACAACCAAAACTGAAATAAATTCTTAATCTCCAGCAAAAGATCTTGAATTTCTGATGAAATAGTCTCCTCCCCTTTGCTTACAAGCCACTGTATCTAGTAAATAGTGTGTTACAAAGTTTTGGGGATATGGTTGACATGTATCATGTGGCCCACCAGTAATGTCAAACATTGGCACAAGCGCAGAGTATAACAGCCAGGTTAAGGTGGAAAGTCTGGATTCAGGGTTGTGCTTAGTCCTAGAAGAGTGATCCATTGTACTTTACAAGATATCTAACCTACTTCCGAAAGGGCAACGGAACTTATCCACAATCAGGTTTTGAATTCTTATACATGGATCTGCTTATTGGAATCAAAAAGTTCCAGGCAGGCTTGCACTCTCTTTGTCACCAGAACTTGGAGTATTTTGAAACCCACCACCAAAACCAGGTTTCTAGAAAACTTCATTTGCATTTTCAATAGCTTGATTCTTTTATGATCCTTCTCTTTTTAAAAAAATAATTTAATTTGTGCCTTAAACAATAATTTCAAAATAAATGCAGTCACACTTTTCTGTGTTCCTCTTTCTTTGCCATCCTTTCAATATTCCGCTCTTTTGCCAACCCTAAGATGTCATAATCTCTCATTGCAGATTCACTTGACAAGTAATACCCAGGTTTTCTAATAATTCATGCTAACGTTTACATTACTTAATCTGAAGATTTATCACTCTCACACCGTTAAGCTGCATCATGCTGTTCTTAAGAAGATGGTAGGGAGCCAAAAGATAAAATTTCATTTTCTTAACAAACACCTAGAATTCTGTGCAACAAATTTATGAACATTCTATACCGACTGAATCAAAACAACAATAGGTTCTCCACTTTTTCCAATTTAGCAAACTCATGGCCACTAAAAATAAATAAGCTACACCTTGCATGGAAATCAAAGAAAACTACTATACTGTATTCTAGAGAAAAATAGGACATATATCTTCTTGGTTGATCATTCCTATTAAATAGTGAGTGGTAACTCTTCACTGCATTGCTTGGCACTTTCTATTACGTCCTGTTCTTAAATTGATAGGATTGGAATAGAAATGCAAAGTTCCAAAGGTACAGTCAGAAGCTAGCTTAGGAAGACAGGGTCTTAAATGCTGCTTATGTGGGAAGATGTATTTCAGTAAAGAAAAACCAGTCTTGTGGCATTTTGTGTCTTATTTTTCTCAGAATTATGTGGAAACTTTTGCTTGTCTCTACGTGTTGTAAAACTTTTTGAGTAGGTAAATTTCAATCTGCTTATTATGAATTCTTCAAATCACAATCAGCGGGTAATTGGCATAAAATCAATTTATCACATTTTCTTACTACCTTCAAAAATTATCTGGAAATAAAACAACTGGTGAGCTAGAAACTCATCTCTGAAATAGTCACAAATAAGATTTGTGTTATATACTGAAGGAGGGGCATATTTAGTCCACCTCTATTAATTTGCTGAAAAATGCAAAGGGCAGCCAACAAAAAAATCAATGGAAGGAACATTTAATTTAAAAAAAAAATTTTTTTTTAAAAAAGCATTGGATTCCACTGTTTAATTTGGCAGTTCCTATTGTTTATAGCCAATCTATTGTTACTTGCCTTTTCTCTTAGATTTTTTTTGTACCTGGATAATAAAGTGTCAGGCCTGAGAACATCTGGGAGAAAAGCATACTTTCATAAGGTGTGCAACTTTCTTTTTGAGTTTAGGGTACTAGGTCCTACAACTTCAACATGTGGCATAAGAAGTAATTCAAAAGAATTTTCAGTTCCAGTTTCCAGTATCAGATTTCATTCCATGTTCAAGTAAGTGTGCGGCAATGTTAATTTCAGCACTTTTTAAATTAGTATTTTGGAGAACAGTTATTAGCCTTCAGATTTATGAACTGCAACTGATAGGGTAGGGTGCTATATTTTCCAAAACAGAATGAGCAAGCCTCACAAGTTATAAAGCAATACAGAGTTAGGCAGAAACAAATTCTTATGTGTAAGTAATGGCAAACCACATTATATTTTATATTCTGTGCTTAATTCTCTGCCTTTGTCCCAAAAAGACATCTGAATCTGTAGATATTAATATGTCCTTGCAACAGATTATGGGGAGTTTATTCTGTTTCTATCAAATTACTATAAACAGGATTGCATGACAGCAAAGTGGACTGATGCTGGATTTTTATTATTCTGTGCTCATTGGGAAACTGCATCCCACTCAGCATGTGAGCTTGTTATAGTATAGATCAGGGGTCTCCAACCTTGGCCCCTGGAAGCCTGGCGGACTTCAACTCCCAGAATTCCACAGCCTGTGGAACTCTGGGAGTTGAAGTCCGCCAGGCTTCCAGGAGCCAAGTTTGGAGACCCCTGGTATAGATAGAAGAGGTATTTTTTGAAAGACCTTGAAAATTTTGCTGTCTACATTGTACTATGTTGGTATTTATTTTCTCACCACACTTACTTTACTGCATTGTATTGCTGGCCCAACTTAGACATTTTTTTTCTACAATAATTTCACTGAAACTATATATTTCAATAATGTTCTGTCTTTAATGCTGAGAATGCAGCTATTAGTAGTATTCAAGTTCCATTTCAGAAGAAATGATATAAATTCTGAAAGTGAGCTAGATGATCGTTATCTGGGTCTGGAGCTCTTGTTAGTTTATTTCTGTTTTCAATTTTTTCCCCAAATTACAATTTACACCCAAAAAAATGGTTAAGTGTAGATAGTGGAGAGCAAGAGAAGCAACACATGCTTTTCATATTAACACTGTATTGATAGAGGATAATATGTTCAGTGATACTGACAAATGCCCTAAGAACTCTGAGTAAAAATGCTATGTTTAATGTTTATTGAAACACCCTGATTAATCTGTATTATCAGCATGTTAGGCAATTTCTGTGCCTCTTTATATATGAAAAGAGAGTAGGTCTGTCAAACTCCTGGCCCACGGGCCAGATACATCACGTGCTGGCTATGTCTATGCCCAGTTTAGTGAAGTGGGAGAAAGTCCCGATATTTCATGTGATGCTGTGACAACATGAGTTTGACACCCCTGCACTAGAATTAGAAAATGGGTTGTACTACAATAAATTAAATTGGACCATTTATTCAATGATAGACTGATCCAATCAATTACTACTACTTATCCAAGAGTTCTGTGGCTCTAGAATCCATATTATATGTAATATTAGTGCTTCAGTTTTATATTTGTTCCTTGACTTGCAATATCACAGTATTGGCTAAAAGCATTGCAACCAGAATATAAAACTATATTATGTTGATGCCATCTTACACTTTCTTTAGTATTCTCATTCATTCAATGGCAAAGTTACTCATTTTGCATATGAAATCTTGCTGTTTTTAAGATCTTTGTATTTGGGATGTATGAAAATTGGATAACAATATTTTCAGCAGTATAGAAGTTATGTTGAGAGTAATGTACAAATGTGCAAGAATGCAAATCAAAAGTTGTTCTACAGTATTATCCTTGGATCTTACCTATATTTTAAAACAGAATGCTTGGTTTCTTACCTTCATGTGCTAGGTTGAAAATATATTTTAAGACTAAGTTTAAATTTTAACTGTAAATCAACTGGACAGCCAAACCTGAGGTACTCTTCAGAGTAATTTATAAGCACTGATGAATAAACTACAAAACTCCTTATAGAAATTTGCACTCTGATTTTTTTTTCTTCAACAGATGAACATGTAAATAATGTAGGCTGTACCAAAAAGTCCAGTTTAAACAGGACGGTGGCAAGTTCTCCTAACTTTTATATGCATTGTAGATTAGTGTCTGTATGTGTTAATTGTAGTGGGGTTTTGTCTTGATACATCTGAAATTTATACTTTGAAATAAACTACTAGGTTTTTAAAGTTTTGAGTTTTGTGTGATTAGTTTGGAAAGACAAAAGAGCTTTTGGTTTAAGGAATGGAAATAACAGTCCAGAATACTTCCTTTCAGAACATAAAGTAATATTTATTAAATTTATATCCACCATAACTGACAGAATCTCAATGGTTTAGTACACTGAAGAGCAAAATGAGAATATAAAATAAAACATCCATGGTAAGTCTAAAATAATTGTAACATAAAAATAACTTAAAGCAGCTAACCAGACATACTGTCACTCATCATAGATCTTCAAGAATAAATGATTTCAAACACTGAAAAATGAGATGGACAGTGTACAGGTTTACTAAATAAAAAGTTCCCCAGAAGGCTAAAACATGGGCAAATAAAATTTCAGAGGATTGTTCATAATAGAAGCACTGCTTTGGGAAAAAAATGCCCACAAGGCTCTACAACCTGTGCTTTGCAGATAAGGAGTATCACAGTTCTTCCTGGGCTGACTACTTGGAGAAGGTGGTTCTGCAAGAACTTCTATGCCAAACCATGTGATGTTGTAAAGCTAACAATATAATTATAAGGGATGGAAGGGATATTGGAGGTCTTCTAGTCCAACCCTGTCCTCAAGGCAGGAGACTTATACCAGTCAAATGGTGGTTCAGTTTATTTTTGAAAAACAGTGATGGGGCACCCTCAATCCTAGAAGGCAAGCTATTCCACTGATTAATTGTTCTGTTAGAAAATTTCTCCTTACTTCCATGTTGGATCTCCCTAAAAACTTCCAACCAATTTTGTCCTGCCCTCTGGTTCCTTAGAGAATAAGTCAATCTCCTGGAAAACAGTTATCTCCCCCTATCCAATCCTTTTTGATGGGCCAGTCACAACTTTTAGTTCTTGATCATTTGTCATCTAGAGCAGAACAGAACAGAATATTTGATCAAGTGTGATTAGATATACAAGGAATGTCTTGTCAGTGTCTCGTACTTTGAATTGCCAACACCATCTCCTTCCAAATTCCACTCCTTTCTTTTTGATTGAAGTATCTCGTTAAATTTTGTGTCCCTCTTTTGTCTAATAACCCAAAGACCATATATTCAAACCTATGTCACTTCTCAAAAAAATCAATATTCTTAGTTCTTTGTATCCCAGACTTGATCAACTTTTTCCTCTAGATCAGTGGTCGCCAACCAGTGGGCCATGAGAAAATTTTGGTGGGCCACAGAGAAATCTCACCCCCAGAGCACTCCCCCAAAGCAATTAATCCAGGCTGCGCAGAAATTTGTATAAAAGAGGAGATTGATCTCTTAAAAATAGATGAATACCTTTTAAAACAACAGTTACCTAAATTATCACAAACTCAGAGACAACTCATAAATGACCAGATAACAGCTTTTGCGTTATCAGAAGCTATAAAAAAATGAGGCCAGGTAAAGCCCCAGGCTCAGATAGTCTTGCAAGTCAATATTATACGTCTTTTGAGAATGAACTTCTTCAAACACTGAAAGATACAATGAATAGTATATTACAGGGGGAAATGCACCCCAGACGTGGAAAGAAGCTGATATTGTGTTGCTCCCAAAGGAGGGTCAAGATGCTACAAAGACAAGGAATTATACACTGATTTCATTATTAAACAATGACTAAAATTTTTGCCGCTATTTTGGCAGAAATTTTCACTATTTTCACACTCCCTTTTCCCCATCCCCTTTCCCGCCCTTAATTTCCTATTTTCTTTTTTCTTTTTTGTATTTTTTATAATTTATATAATAAAATAAAAATGATATTAAAAAAGAACGATCGTGGGGGAGAAATGTAGCCTTAGGAACAATAAGATCAATGGAGACCAGACTATCCTGGCATTACAAGGATTAGTGTTAGCCTTCCCAGGCAGAATAGATAGATAGATGATTGATAGATGATAGGTAAGTAGGTGGGTAGGTAGATGATAGAAGATATACTCTTCCCAGGTAGAGTAGATAGACAGAAGAGAGAGAGAGAGAGGCAGGCAGGCAGGCAGGCAAAGATGATAAATGATAGAATAAGCAATGAATTCTACAACTAGGAACTATCTGTGAGAACTGGAAATCTCTAAGCATCTGCCAGAATTCATCTAGAATAAGTGGTGGGATTCAAAAAGGTCTACTACCAGTTTGGTGGGCATGGCTATGTGGTCATGTGACTGGGTGGGTCAAAAGACAGAAACTCCCTTTAACAATGCTCTTGCTTAGCAACCAAAATTTTGGTCTCAATTGTCATAAGTCGAGGACTATGCCTTCCTCTGCATGGCAGCCTTGCTTAGTAAACTCCTTCCCTTTTCTGGGAATTTCTCCTCTGCATTAGAGGCATCAAAATAACTAAGATGATATAAGGTGGTCTGCTGGAGCACGGAGTTGGACTAGATAGTGACTCTGAGGTCCCTTCCAGCCCTGTATTGCTGTGCTGTTTCAAAGCATCCCTGTACCTTACCCCCCCTCCCCCATGCCCCGTTTTGGGCCTAGGAGGTTTCCCTGCAGCCTCAGGAGAGCCAAAACAGGGCGTGGTTGGGAAGCCGTACCTCCCGCACCCCATAGGAGGCCCCCCCTGAACTTACCTGGGAGCCAGAACCAGGTGTGTGGGGATGGTGGGGCAGGGTCAGTTGATCTTTGGAACCATCAATTCGCCAAACTGGATGTTAAATTAAGCTGAACCAGCCCGAAATGGCTGAATCCCAGTCCTGTCTAGAATCAACAGTCACCTGCAATAAGTCATCCTAATCAAGGTATTTGCTCCACAGAGATCATTTATCTAAAATGAACAAAATCCAAGAGCTATATATGCTGTTATGCCCATATATACTTGCATATGTCAGGCTTTCTCTTTCTCATAAGAAGCCAAGAATAGTCAAGGTATATCCAAGTCTGTTTATTTGATATGGCAGAAAAAATTGTAAACACAATTTTCCTGCACATGCTAAAATGCTCAGATACAGACTTACAGCACTGGTTTCATAGTAACAAAATCAAAGTTGTATGACTCTGGCAGGCCCTGGTGCATTGTCTTGTTGAAATGAACCCAACTGAAAATAGGCAGGCCTTTCTCCACGGGTGGGCCATTGATGGCATAGGCTGTAAACTTTGCAGCCATTTTGATATCTGCTACCTATACAAAATTATAAAAAGAGATCATGTAAGAGAAGAAAAGAAGGGGTGGATGGATATTTCACAAATATAGCATGCACAAATTATTTCTAAAACTCTATTCAAATATAAATGGGTCATTTTAATTCATGCTTTTCTTTCTTTCTTTTTTTGCTTTCTATGGAACATTAAAAGAAAGCAAAATTATTCAGAAATGACCTGGGACAATCCAAACCATGTTAACTGAATCACATATGCCCCAAACCAGCCCCCTTTATTCAGCAAGGTGAATTGAAGATCAGAATGGAGATACTGAATCATACATTTGATACTGGTGAGATATGATTTTGTGTATTTTAATTCTGCATAAAGCACAGAAAGAGAACTGAATAATTTCCTGTCTCTAAATAAAAAGCGAGGAGACATGACAACAAATTTGGATTTATCCAGATTTTGTTAAGCTGATTTTATGAACAGGTTATCTATCAAATATTAAGCCACACTTCCTAGCAATGAAAGCATGCTGAGATTTCTACTACCAACCTCAGTGAGATAATCTTAACAATTATCTTGTGCTGTTTCTTCTCCGACCCAAAGATATCCAGTCTTGTAATGTGCTGCACATACAACTATCTTTGAAAACTATCCAGAACCTACAATTGGTCCTGAATGTGGTGGTGTAATAAGAATGGGAATCTCTTGTGACACCCACATGGCACTATTGCTCTATGAGCTGCACTGACGCTTCTGGGTATAATTCAAGTTTATTTTATTTTGTTTATTTTATTTTATTATTTATTTTATTATTTTATTTATTTATTTATTTGATTTGTCAATTGCTTACAAGATAAAAGGTCTAAGTATAAACATGAGAAAGAATACAGAAAATAGGTATGATTAAATGGGGACATTAGGACAGGGACGGGAGGGACGATGGTGAACTTATGCACGCCCCTTACAGAACTCTTAGGAATGGGGTGAGGTTCAGTAGTGAATAGTTTGAGGTTAAAGGAGTGGGGGTTTGAGGATGTAACTACAGAGTCAGGTAGTGCATTCCAGGCATTTACCAGTCTGTTGCTGAAGTTGTACTTTCTGCAATCAAGTTTGGAGCAGTTAACATTGAGTTTGTATCTGTTGTGTGCTCTTGTATTGTTGTTGTTGAAGCTGAAGTAGTCATTGACTGGTAGGACATTGTAGCAGATAATTTTGTGTGCTACGCTTATGTTTAACTGTAGGTGGCATAGTTCAAGATTGTCCAAGCCCCAAATCTCAAGCCTGGTGATATAGGGTATTATGTTGCAAGCAGAGGAATGTAACAATCTTCTAACAAAATACTTCTGGACATGTAATTGTATTAATGTCCAATATACAGTGCGGATTCCAGACTGATAAGCTGTATTTGAGTATTGATCTAGCAAAAGTTTTGCATGTTCTAGTTAGCAACTCAATATTTCCGGAGGAGAAGCTTTGTAAGATTAGATTTACAACTTTTAATGCCTTTTTGGCAATGCTGTTACAGTGAGCTCTGGTACTTAGATCATTAGATATGAGTACTCCTAGGTCCTTGACAGAGTGAGGGTCATCAACGAGGTCATATCCACTTAGTTTGTATTTGGTGTACTGATTTTTTTTACCAATGTGAAGAACTGAGCATTTGTTGGTTAAGATTTGGAGTTGCCAAATATTTGACCATTCAGACACATAATCAAGGTCACTTTGAAGAACAGTAGCATTATCGGCAGTGTTGAATAGTTTTACATCATCCACAAAGAGGACGCAGTTGCTTATAAGGTGATCACAAAGGTCATTTATATAGAATATAAAGAGTGTGATGGGTCCTAGAATGCTGCCTTGGGTGACATGGCTGTTAACTGGAGCAGGGTTTGATATAGTGCTCCCTATTTTTACTATTTGTTGCTTGACAGGAATGCAGTAATCCACTTATGAAGGGATCTGGAAATTGTTTAGTTTTAACAGTAGTTTGTCATGTACCACTGAATCAAAGGCTTTGCAGAAGTCTATGTAAACTGCGTCTATTGCTTTACCCTGGTCAAGTAGAGTAGTCCATATGTTTTTGCAGTGTAGGAGTTGTAGGTTGCAGGACAATTTTTTCCTGAAACCAAATTGTTTTTTGGAGAGTAGGTTGTTTGACTCTAAGTGGAGGGTGATGAATTGGTTAATCATTGATTCCATGACTTTCCACGTGACACAACATGGTAAGATTGGTCTGTAGTTTTCAACCAGACTGGGTTCATCTTTTTTGAAAATAGGGATGACTGTAGCTAAGGACCATAGGTTTGGTAAGGAGCTGGTTCTGAATGATATATCATATATAATGTTTAGGGGTTCCACTATGGCAAAGGAACGTTTTTTTAAGAAGTATTCACATAATCCATCGGGGCCAATATATAGGGATGGTTTTACAGTACTTAGTGCCTTTTCTATGTTATCTTCTGTAAAATCAATATGTAGTAGATCATTGCAATTAGTTGTGGTATGACTAGGAAATATGGGGCATGAGCCATTGCTGTTTACAAAGACTGAACTGAAGAATGTGTTGAAGTGGTTGGCCTTAACAGCTTCATCGTTGCAGTCTTTCCCATTTGGTCCCTTTAGAGGTGGGATGATTCTTGAATCTTTAAGTTTGGTGTTTACAAAATTGTAGAAGGTGCAGGTAGATTTTGTATGTAGGAAGTTTTCCTCCTGTTTGCAGTAATAATTTGTGTATTCTGCCTTTATCTGTCGGCATAAGGTGTTGTCTCAGTTTTTAAAGTTTGCTACATAGCTAGTTTTGTTTTTACGCCATAGTGATTTTTTTTAATTGGAGTTTTCTTATTGTTATGGGTAATTTGTTTTTTTGTTTTTTGTTTTTAGGTGTTACTAATGGTACATATAGTTTAATGACTCTTTCAAGTTCAAGTAAGAATGCATTATAATGGTCATCTGTAGTATTACAGTTAGAGAACATAATGTGCCAATCAAGAGATGATAGATCGGCATCTAAGAGATTATAATTGGCTTTTTTGAAATTTTATTTTGGAAATCCATCATTATGATCTTCTTTGTGAGGGCGTAAATTGAGACAAAAGTCAATCATACTGTGGTCACTGTTTGAAAAGGGTTCTTGTATTTGTAGGCCATAAATTGAGTTTGAGCTCTTGCAGAAGATGAGGTCAAGGCAGTTGTTGAATCTAGTGTTGTTAGTTACTAATTGATCCAGTCCCAGTGTAGTAACAGCATTGTACAGGGTTGCATGTATGGGTTCGGGTGTACATTTGTTTAAAGGTAGCCCACGTCAGCAGTGAAGTTTGTTTACATGAACTATGTCATAATCAGGGGCACTGTAACATAGTAAGAAGCGGATAGTGGTATTTAAGGACAGATCACAAACGATGGTCTCTGGAAGAGCAATTTGTAATTTGAATCTTTCTTAGATTTGGGGATTTTTTAATAGAAGTTAGCAACTCCACCTCTTCTACGGATTTCGCGATCTGACCAATACACATGATATTCTCTTACTGTGGTAATGGAGTCTAAAAAAGTTGTATTCAACCGTGTCTCACAGACAAATATACTATTGAATGTGGCTGTGCTTAGTAAGATGAGGAATTCATACATTTTGTTTGCGAGGCTTCTTGTGTTGAGTAGTTTGCATTTTAGATATGTAGTAGTGGGTCTGGAGGAAGTAAGGGGTGTGCATGCCTAATGTTGGATGTTGAGGTGATGGTTATTGGGATGTAAGTTGAAGGTCTTGCTTTTGATACATTCTGTGTGGTAGTCAATGTATAGGTTAATATTTCCTAGTTCTTGTAGTCTTCTGAGTTCAGAGTGTAGTTCACGTTGCTGTAAGGTGAGGTCAGGGCGAGAACGGAGATTCTTATGGTTGATGCTGCTCTTGGCAAGTGAGTTTATAGTGTAAATGAATTTTCTTTTGCTTAATTCATTTTTGCAAACGACCCTGCAGAAGCGTGGGGCCAACGAGCCATCACTGTTTTTGAACTCTGGGCCGATTCGGGAAATGTCAAGTATTTCATAAGGGGAGATGCTTGATGCTTAATAGCCACTGATGATGTTGTGGACATTTGTGATGTCATCATTGTCATTGTTGTCTTCTAGACCAAATAAGATGGCATTGGGATGTTTCCGTTCGCGCTCGACGCCTTCTTTGATGAGGATTGGGATATCATTATTTGTTGAATTTGTGGTTTTCTGTGGATTGGGTTGTGGTTGTGGTTGTTGTGTAAAGATGTGGTTTGCAGTTATTGGATGTTCATTTTTTTGTGTTGTGTCTTTTTTTTCAGGATTAGTTAATCTTGTTTTTATAGTGTCCAGGGATTCCACTATGGTGTCAAGGGATGTTATTCGTGTTTCTAAGGTATCAACTCTTTCGAACAGGGCAATATATATGTCCAGTTTGGGTCTGCATGATGAACAGAAATATGGAAACCCATGGTTGGGTGATTCTAGGAACTGAGCCATTTGCTTGGGTAATCCCAAGCAGTTGTGGTGAGTGTAGTTGTCACACAGGGAACATTTGATGGAATTTTCATTCTCCTGTAAAGTTTCTTTATATGTAAGGCATGTGTTTATATGTAAGGCATCTTGTGGTTCATTGGTGGGGATTTCTTTCTTTTGGAGTTGCATTGGATTTTTTTACTGGCATGGTGGGTTTGTTGAGATGGTTTGTTGAATTAAATTGTTCAATCAAACAAGATCAATAAAAATATTGCACCAATTAATTAATTACAGTAATCATGCTAGTCAAGTAATTACACTAATTAGCAAACCCTAATCAATTAATTACACTAATCACTAATCAAACTGGTCAATTAATTTCACTAATAATTAAATTTTACTAATCAATTAAATTATACTGATATGTAATCACATTATTTGCACTAGACACTCTAATCACACTAATCAATCAATCAATTGATAAATTATTTTAGAGATTATTATAGATAAATTATTTTATAGATATCATTATCTAATCATTGATATATGTCTTGAGTTAATAAAGTTATAAGTTTTGAGGTAATGAAGTAATCGGTTATAAGTATTGAAGTAATGAAATAGTAAGTCAGTAAGTAAAGAGTTACTGTTCTACTGGCTGTCTACTGGCTGTTGCTGACTGCTGTTATCTGATCTGGTGTTTATTGCTGGTTATCACCTATAAAAGCCCTCCTAGCATAGCACCAGGGTATTTGCAAGATGGTCTGCTCCTAACAATATCTCGCTATCCCACACATTGCAATTGGAGGGGCATATCCCTTCCCTGAAACCACATCATCTTATGAGACCCTGGAGATGTACCTTCTCAATGATGGCCCTTTTGGTGTAATCTTCCCTTCAGCATAAGTTGGCTGGAGCCTGCAAACCATTACAAACCTAATAATACAGGTTGAGTTTTTTCTATTTATTGGTTTTGACTTTTTTTTTAAAATGCCATCAGAGTCATATTATCTAAGTTGGTTGGTCATATAAATGCTTCAAATAAACCAACTGACCAACCAACCTTTCTGTTCATATTTTGTCCATATTTCAATTACCTCCTTTAACTATTTTCCCTCACAATTCTTGGTATCTGTCTTTTTGACATCCTGAAGTAAAATGTGAGTGATTACAAATATCTCAATGTTCTGCCCCTGTATGAATCTTCTATACCAGGGGTCTCCAACCTTGGCAACTTTAAGACTTGTAGACTTCAACTCTCAGAATTCTGGGAGTTGAAAACCACAAGTCTTAAAGTTACTGAGGTTGGAGACCCCTGTTCTATACCATTGCAAAATAGATGGATAAAAATGGCAGGTCAGTGTTCAGAATTTCTGAATCTTCCTTCCAGAAAATCAAGACAGCCTACACATACGAATGAAGGTAAGTATACATGTCCCAGGATAACGTTGCAGGATCCAATCTGAGTTGGTCACCAGGACCAAAGGTTTATTCTCCAAGTTTTCAGGCTTGTGCTGTTTCCCTGATGATGGACTCCAGCATAAGGATAATAAATCTTTTCTCCTGGTGACTGACTCAGATTGAATAATGCAGCCTACACACAAGTTAAGAATGGATATTATGATATTCCTTAAATAATCAATATTAATTTCTCAAGGACAGGAGTGACCATGGCTCTTCCAAGGGTTGCTAAACTATAATACTGAAGGTCCATAGTCAGGCCGGTTAAGGCTACTTGAGACCCCTTGCCTCAATTTTAAAAGGGATTGAGATTTAATTGAGATTAAATCTTAAAGAATTAAACATTTTACTCTGTACTGGTCTATAGCATGAAACAGGAATAGTTCTCAAACTGCCTCTGAAATAGCTATACTTTACAATCCTAACACAAAAACAAGTATTTACATTGAATTCTCATTTTATTTTTAACAGTTAATTAGATGAAAGCTGCTATCAATGGAAGCATGATAAAAATAATATCAATGATTGTCAAAGTAGCTGGGTTTGCTCAGCTACTGGCACCTGCATTTGAATGCACAAGTAATTACAGGCATATATAATGATGTGCAGGGGGAAAGTATTGTATATGCAGAATAACGTGAATCAATTAATGTGTTCTCCACTTCACATGTATCTATAGTGGGGCAATTCCTTTAGGAATGTGTACCTTAGAATCATAGCATCCAGCTGGAACTGGAGTCATGGAGTACAAGTCTTGTCGACAGCAAATGGTTTTGCAGGGATTGTGTTTTGTGTATGGATCTTTCTTATAATCTGGAAATAAAGGGGAGAGGATGAGTAAATTTTTGCTCTCTTGCTTAACCATCATTTAACCTTGTATCTGTATAGTCATGTCATTTGATTTCTGCCTCTTCTTCAAAGAACTTGGAGCCATTTTCTTTCCACCCCAGTTGGATTTTATATATGAAGCAGGTTAGAATAAGAGAGTAGAAAAGAGGGTCTCCTCTGAGAAGTTGTTTAAAGATAACTAATTGAAATTTGGCTCCTGTCACTCACGGGCTTGGAAAACTGTATTTAAAACTATGGTGTATTTAAAATTAACATTTCTTTCTTTATTTTAACTAGATTCAACAGATAATGGCCAAGAGCTACATAGTTTAACATTGTGAAAGGTGAGCAGATACTGTTATTATAAAACAAATGTTTAAAAGTGTTTTTTTTAATTATGGAAGAGAAAACAATAGAAAAAATCAATAGAAAAATTTAAAATGACATACTATTATATCTCATGATGCGCTTCATGGACTCTATATCAATTACTTTTCCTTGGTCCCGTCGGAAGATTTTTGCTCTTGGGGCCATTTCATAAGAAAAGTCCAAACCATACTTTTGAACATATTCTCTATATCCACTCATATTGTAAATTACTTTATGGAAAGGAATGTTGTAGGAAGGCCAGTATCCTGCAAAACAAGGCTTTACCAGTGAATGTACATTGCTTGAATTCAGTTGCAAGAAATATTAACCAAGTTCTAAAACACTGAGTCTCAAAGGAATGTGAGCCAAACTAGCATGGTAGAAAATTTTCATAAAAGGAAGTTTCATTTGGCAAAGCTGGAGTATTTAAAGAATTTCAAATTCAGCAAAAAAAATATATGTGAATTTACATCATCTACCATCTGTAGCACAAAGGAAATTTTTACTTAGTGTTAAAGTGTTTCTCACACGCACAATTATTTCTATAAATACAAATGTTGAATTCCTGATAAGTTGCACTTACTAATGTTAAGATTATTTGCAATTTCTACTAGGTAGTTTTAGCTGAGGTTCTTTACGTTTGGCCCTCTCCCGTATTCCATTATTCAAAAATCCCTTATATAAACATTTACCTTTACGGAGAATAGTTGTTTGATCAGAATATTCTACAAGATTGGGAACCTGTTCAATGATATAAAGAGTCCCATCTTCAATGCTTCTTCGCAATTTGATCTTTTTTGTATCAAGTATCATATATTGGTTATTGTAAGTACCTAGAGAGCAGTGAGAAAATAGTTAAATCTTTACTGTGCTTCCCCCCACAAAATAACAAGTGAAAAGATTCCCATTCAAATATACCAACCAGAATTTTGTTTTTTAAAGGTTTGGGCCCAGGTCTTTCCAGAATCTGCCATCATATTGGCAATACGGACTCTCTCCCATGCAAAGAGGCTCTCAGGAACCACTTGTTGAAGAAGAGAAATATTGAATACACTGTTTGTGGTCTGCAACATAATCAATCCACTGCCAAGTATGTAAAAGTCATCTAGGGAAGCCAAAAGGCCTGAAACAAGAATTTTCAAAAAGTTTGTTATTCAAAAAGAAATCCTTCATATTTTTATTCTAATGCTTGATTTCCACAAATAAATTAAATTAAAAACAAAGAATCTACAATAACAGCAGCACAAGAATCAACTGATTATAAATAAAAGGAAATAAAATTCAGCTAAATTATATATGGTATTCAACAATGAGACTCTGGAAGTGGTGAACTGGATCTATTTGTGAAGAGATTACATTTCATCTGTCATGCATTCCACAATTGATTATAGAAATGCGGATTGGACAGGACTGGACAACTCCAAAGAGGCTTTTCGTTCAGTGTCTCCAACAAAAAACAATCCGGTGTTACTTCCGGTTTTGCGTGGCTTTGGCGGCAGCAGGAATTCGCTTATCTGCGATTCCTGCTGCGCTTGCTGCCAAGGTGCCCCCAATCCAAATGGGTCTGGGGGATATGGCTGCCCTGTAGAGGCAGCCAAAGAGAGAGGGGATCCGGACAGGGGTTTGGGGGTGTCGCAGACCCCCTCCCCAGCCGGAAAAACTCCTTTTTCCCAAGGTGGTGGAGCGGCGGTCAGTGATGGCTGTCACAAAGAAGCCTGCAGCCGGGTAAGATTTGTGCTGGAGGATGCAGGAGAATGTGAAAGCCTGGCTGAGCCAAGTCAATAACAACTCTTAATTACCCTGGAAACTGAACTGTTTGAATTGCCTGAGGATACATTGTTTCCCAAAGAAGACTGGAAAGCTGCAGTTAAAGATGTTAAGGGGAAAAAATTTTTTTTCTTAACTCTCCCTCCCCATAGAAATAGCAGACGGAGATCTGGAAAATCTACTTGGGCAGAGACGGTAACTCAATTTGAAATTTAAAGCCAAGGGATAAAGGATTTCTGGACATTGGATTTAAAAAAAAACTTAAAATTCTTTTTATTTTTTACAAGGGGAAGGGAAGAGATAAAGACTTATTATAAGATTGTACTGAAGGAGATTGCTTTGAGCCTATAAGAACAGGATTAAAAAACATTAAGACTTCTAGAAGATCATCTTGGAAGTGTGTATTTGAATTCTACCCTAGGAGGTGAAAATATAGAAAGAAGAAAGTGCTAAATGAAATTGTTTGTTTTGATTTGGTTTGCTTTGTGACTTTGAGATTTCTGTGAAATTTTGTTTTTTTAAAAAAGGGACTAAAGACATTAGGGTTGCGTTAAAAAAGAAAGAAAGAAAGAAAAAATGGCATTATCTTTTGAAGGACTACAAATGGAATTTCAAAAACTGAAAAAAGAAGATAAGGGCTCTTTTGGATCTATCTTTCGCTTTTTGGAAATGGAAATTTCTACCTATCAAGAAATACAACAGGAAGGCTGGGATGAAGGAGAAGAAGTCATCTTTAATGGACAAACACACTTAGTGGAAGAAGAAGAAAAATGGAAGGGGGGCAAGGAAAAGATGAACTTAGAACTTAAAAAAGCAACCAAGAAAAAGAAAAAGGAGATGAAAAAGTGATATTGTTATGTCCGGCGCGGCAAGGAGACCAGGACTCAGTGACTTGGTTCAGCTCATTTATTGGTCCTGAGAACGGCTCGGGTTCCGGGGGAAAAACTGCGGCTTTTTATTCCCAAGCCGCAGCGGCCACGGGCAATGGCACCACTTTGAATCTCCTGCAATTAGATCCGCAGCGGGCCAATCAGAGCAGCTCACTCGACCAATCAGATCCCTGTGCGCTTTGACCAATCACAGCGCAGCGTCTACAAGAATGTAAATGACCATACAGAACACCCCTCCCCTCTTGGTTTGGTCCTATGTGACGTAGTCCCGTAAGTAGGTGGGGCTCCGTACATGCCTACTGGACCTGCGCAGGTCAGTTGTTGCTTGGCTCCCGGCTGGTTCGGTCAGGTTCTCTGTTGCTCTCGGCCTCATCGATGGAACCACCTGGAAGGTCTCGCCGGGCCTCTTGTCGCAGCTCCCTCCCGGTCTACCCGGGCTGGTTGAGCTGCGGTTTCCGCCGCTCCCGCCTAGTCTTTCTGGGCTGGTTGAGCTGGCCTGGCTGCTTCTTCCTGGTGAGGCTTCGAACTGGCTGTCCGTTGGTAAGTGTTGCTGGTTTCTTTCTATTGGGTTCTGGTTCCCGGGGTATTCCCTCCCCTCTTGGCTTGTATTAGGGGGGTTGTCTGTGTTTGGTTGTGTGTCGGTTGTGTTTCCTGTGATTGTTCTTGATCTTAGTTGATCGATGTGGCGTTTCCAGGCTCGTCCGTCAGTTGTTTTCAACCAGTACGAGCGGCGGCCTGTCAGTTGGGTTATGGTTGCTGGTACCCATAGTGGGTATTCGGTTAGGTTCTTTGCGTAGACGGCGTCGCCTGGTGCAAAGGACCAGTGCTTGCTAGAGGAGTTGGGGGATTTCTCCGGGTTGTATGTGGGGTGCAGCCTGTCTAGTGGGGACCTTATTTTCCTCCCCATTAGTAGCTCTGCCGGGCTTTTGTTCATTTTTGTGTTCGGGGTTATATGTTGTATGAAGAGCATTTTATTTATTTTTTCTTGGATTTCCCCGTGTTCGATTTTTTGGATGGTTTTTTTCATAAATTGAACCATCCGTTCCATCCTTCCGTTTGCCGCCGTATGTGCCGGAGCTGTCAATGCGTGTCGTATGCCCCGTTCCACTAGGAATTTTTCAAATTCTAGCGAGGTGAATTGGGGCCCGTTGTCCGACATGATGATGTCTGGGAGGCCGTGGGTTGCGAATAGCTTGCTAAGTTCCTTGGTCACGGCCTCCGTGGTGGTGGTTTTCATGTTGCTTACCTCCAACTGGTTGGACTAAGCATCTACCGTTACAAGGAATGTATGTCCCTTAGTGGGCCCAGCAAAATCTATGTGGATCCTGGACCATGGTCCCCTGGGGGTTTCCCATTCCAGGATCGGTGCCGCGGGAGGGCTTGGTCTGGTTTCTTGGTAGCGTTCACATCTTGCCACCCAGGCCTCGATTTGCTTGTCCATCCCTGGCAATCAAGCGTAACTTCTGGCCAGGGCTTTCGTTCTAACTATGCCCGGGTGCCCCTCGTGTAACAACCGCAATACCTTCCCTTGTAGTTTTTCCGAAATAACAACCCTATCCCCCCACAGTACACACCCTTTTTGTAGCAAGAGTTCTGTTTGCCGGTTCCGGAATGTCTTGAATGCTTCGTCGTCTTTTTCCGGCCACCCTTTTTCTACCCAATGTAACACCCGTGCCAGACATTTGTCTTTATTAGTTTCTCGGGCAATGCCTGACGCAGTTATGGGTAGATTGGGCAGAGTCTCTATGCTGAGGGTGCTCGTCGTAGGTGCTGGGTTGGTGTCTAGGTCGGGTAACGGCGAGCGGCTCAAGGCGTCTACGTGGGTGATAGTCTTACCGGGTAGGTGTGTGAGCCGATAGCTGTAGGCGGCAAGGAATTCAGACCACCTTGTCATTCTGGGAGATAGGATGTTTGGGGTGGCCCGGTTCCCTGGAGCGGCTTGTGATCTGTGATAATGGTGAACGTGTGGCCGTAGAGGTACTCGTGGAACCTCTTCACTGCTGCGATGATGGCTAGGGCCTCCTTGTCCAGCTGGCTATAGTTCCTCTCTGGTTTGGTGAGTGTCCTCGAGAAGAAAGCGATGGGTGCTTCTCTTCCATCCGGGAGTATGTGGCTGAGGACGGCGCCGACGCCGAAGGGTGAGGCGTCGCATGTGACGGCAAGTGGTAGGGTCTCATTGTATTGGATGAGGACGGCATCCAAGGTGAGCAGGTCCTTGGTTTTCCTGAAGGCGGCTTCCTCGCGTTTCCCCCAAGTCCAGGTGGCCGCCTTGTCCAAAAGCCTATGCAAAGGCTCCGCCGCGGTCGCCTTTTGGGGCAGGAAAACATTGTAAAAATCAAGCAGTCCCAGAAATGCCTGCAGTTCCATTTAATTCCTGGGTGTGGGGGCCTCCTTAATGGCTCTGATTTTGTTTGCGGTTGGGTGGATGCCGTGCCGGTCTAGGAGGTACCCCAGGAACTCAACCCGCTTTGTGTAAAGCTGGCATTTTTCTCTCTTCACTTTTAGCCCGGTTTCCTTGAATTTCATTAGCACCTCCCTTAGCCGACCCTCTAGTTCTAGCTGGTTGGTTGCCGACATCAGCACGTCGTCGAAGTAGGGCACCACCCCCTTAATTCCTTGCAAAAGCCTCTCCATGAGGCTCTGGAAAATTCCAGGCACCACGCTGACTCCAAACTGGAGTCAGTTACAGCGAAACGCTTCCCGGTGGGTGACTATGATTTGCACCTCAGCGGTTTCTGCGTCAACCGGCAGCTCTTGGTATGCTTGTGCCAGGTCGAGCTTCGCAAAAACCTTTCCTCCCCCCAGTGAGTGTAGAAGGTGCTGCACTACTGGGACGGGGTAGGCGCTTTGTTGTAAGGCGCAATTTAGGGTGGCCTTATAGTCCCCGCAGATTCTTACCGACCCATCGGGCTTGACTGGGGTGACTATTGGGGTCTCCCACCGGGCGTGGTCAATTGGTTGTAGGACCCCTTGCTTGACAAGCTTGTCAATTTGCTCGTCTATTTTTGGCCTGAGTGCAAAGGGTACCCGCCTTGGTTTTAGGCGTATCGGGGGAATGCTGGGGTCTAGGCTGAAGGAGATGGGGGGCCCTCGGTACTTGCCTAGGGTGCCGTCAAACACTTCCTGGAAGTCCCATGCCGGTTGCTGTTCCCAATCGGTCTCGGCAGTGTGGTTGATGCCTGTGACTTCGATGCCAAGCAGTGCGAACCATTGCAGTCCCAAAAGGCTGGGTCGGTCTCGGTCCACAATCATCAGGGGAAGAGTGAAATTGGAGAGATGGGGGGGGTCAAAAAGTTAGAATGGAGAAGAAAGAAAGGGGGAAAGGAAAGAGAAGTCATAAAGGCTTTAAACATGCCTTGGCCATGTGGCCAAGATGCAAAAAAATGTTTTTTTTTTCAGAGATAAAGGGTGAGATAATTTTTTTTAAAAATGACTCCGCAAAGGTACATAAGAATGTATTGTAGACATTTGTATTTGAAGTTGAGTTAGAAAATTAGAATATTATATGATTTAAAAATGTATTAAAGCGAAGTCATGATTTAATTATAGAGTTTAATTTCTTATGAAATAGTATCTTTATTGTTCATGAATTAATAATAGAATTTAATTTCCTATGAAACATTGTTTTTACTATATTATAAATTTAATATTTCTTTTTTACTTGTTTTTAGTTTTATTATTACTTATTGAACTCAATATTATTTGTTTGTTTTACTATTTTGAAATGTAATACTTTGAATGTACGGAGCAGAATCAGCATGGAAAATATGTATTATTTTAAGTGTTATTTAGGGGAAAGATAAAAAGTTGTCATACTTCAATCTGGGTTTACAGGAGAAATATTGTATTAGATAGAAAGGATAAATAGGTGATTGAAAGAAAACAGACCAAAGATGCAAATATCATTATTTAATTGAGATGGAGTAAATAAAATAGAATTAAAAGAATGAGTAGGAGAGACAAAATATATGGAAAATAGAGAATGCCAAATAAGATGTGAGATAGTATATTAAGTGAGTATAAATTTTGATTGATGTCTGTATAAAAAGAGTTAACTCGGGATAAGCCACCTTCCAAAAAGAAGTTTTATGTATTTATGTTTTGTGTAATGTTTGTTTAAGTCTGACAAGATGTGGAAGAATACTAATGAAAATATATTCAATGAGTATATATTTTTAAGGCAGAAGAAATATGATTAAATAGAAGGAAAGGGAGTAATAAAGAAAAGTTTTGAAAAGATATGAAGTTGATTAGATAAGATAAATATATATATAGAAGTGTGATAATTTGGAATTATCTTCTTTTTAAATGAGATGGTTTATTTGTTTCTTCTAGAAAAGATATTTTATGTTACTACATCCTATGTTTTGTGTGTGTTAAAAAAAATGAATAAAGTTTGTTAAAAAAAAAAAAATCCGATGTTTAGCACAATCCTATCAGCCCCAGGCACATTAAAATCCTATGATTCTGTATTTATTTTAGCAAAACGCATGAAGAATTATTTACAAGACCAGGAAAAAATTGTATTCTCTTTCAGTCCATGTCATGGTTTGAAGAATGATTGCCACATATGAACTATGGGGTGAAGAAGAACTAAAGATGGATCTAGCTATACTTGTTTGGAGATACATGCAGTCCTAGTTTTTGGGATGGGAACACAATACATAAAGGACTTCAATGCTGCATATACATATATATCCCTGATTTCAACTCGTCTTTGGAAAAGCTTTCCTTGCTTTTCACCTCACAAAAGGCACCACAAGAAAAAAAATATTTTATTACTTATGATTTTAGACATCCGTACAACTGATCTGTAACTTTTGTGCTGTGTCAAAGTACTTTCATATTACATTATAACACTCCACAACATTCTTCTAAATGCAGCACTGTTGAGCTATGTTAGATTATCTTCAGCTAGCCTAGTCAATGGAAGATGGTACTTGTACTCTAAATATGAGCGGGGAGAAATGTTTTTGGTTTATGTGTAAATGACTTTTGGAAAAAGTTATAGCTTACAGACAAACTAAGAAACATATATGGCATGTTTCATTCATCTAAATTACCTGGATAACTGCTGAAAGAGGCATGCCCTGTTTTTGTCTGTGGGTCAATTATTCTGAAGTCCCAGTGTTTATATATTCTCAAAGTGGCAGCATATGTGAACCAACTAGAATGAGCAAAGTAAATATTCTCATATCCAGGGAGGACCTGAGAAAAAGAATGAATTTGTTATCTAAAAATAACAGACAAATCACTTTTGTTTTTCTTTTATGGAATTTAACATTTTTAAAAATTCTTTTATTAATTGTTGGTTAATATTTTAATAGCCTGTATACAATTAGTAAAGTGAATTAAAACATTAATAGAATAACTGGCCTTACAGAACTTTGAAGATGTTGCAAGAATTAAGGATTTAGAAGGACACAAAAAAGACTACAAGCTGGAGAAAGAGCATGTTAAAGAGACAATGGTGGCATGGCCCAAAAATTTTGGACATAACATTGAATTGACTAGATGGCAAAATCTCTGGAGGGAAAATAGGAAATTAACATCAGCTACATCGTATAAGGAAAATGTATACAAAATGTTCTACAGGTGGCATCTTCCTCCAGCAAGGCTTGCTAAAATGTTTAGAAACTTATCACCAAATGCTGGAAGTGTAAAGATTTACCAGGTACATACTACCACATGTGGTAGACATGTAATCAACCAAGGAAATATTGGCAACAGATTTAGACATGGGTAGAGCAAATGGTGGGAGAACAGATCCAATTGAAGCCAGAACTATTCCTCTAAGGAATAATGACAGAAGGTCACAGCAAAGGCATAACACATTTAATAATACACGTACTGACAGCGGCAAGAATGGTCTATGCACAATATTGGAAAAATGAAAATATACCACCAGAAACAGAGATAATAAGAATAATACTGGCTTGTGGAGAACTGAATAGACTAACTCTAGAACTGAAAAATAAGGGAGAATCAGAATATTATAATACTTGGAATAAGTTTTATCAATGGTTGCAGAAGAGAAGGGAAGATCAGAACAAAAATAGTTAGGACGAATAGACCTAGATTGTGAATATTGTATTAATAATATGAATGTTAATGGTTCAGTCATATCTTTGTATGGCAGAATGATGCCAGAACAGCCACACTGTGTTTGATATTTATAGCTGTAAACAATAAAAATATATTTTTTAAAAAGTGAGTATTTTCCCCCCTGCCGTTATCCATTGGATAGGAATAAAAAAGAAAGAATGGAGGGAGGACCCCCACTGTATTCAGCAGACCTATGGAGCTGAAAGTCATGAAAACTTTTCAAGTTAGCTTTCTTAACATGCCTTGCACAGAGGAAAACAGGACACAATCACTGGTGTGCATGTGTGTTAAAATTGACAAGATGGCAGGTGCAATGATACAAACAAAGCCCACTACTTTGTACATGTGTGGTCTTATCTAACCTTAGGTGGAAATATGTTCAAAGGAAAAGAGTAGCAGTTGAAAAAGGATGTCTACATGGTCCCTGAGGATCATACATTTTCTGTATTCTGCACAGTGGTGGATTTGTATGCTGTGCAGATGCAGATAGATAAATTCAACAAGACGTCCATAACAAATTACATTTATTAGTTCATCAGGTATCCTCATAACTCACATTTGTGATGAAGTCCTTCTTTAATGACCAATCCTTTGTACATCTGCCTTGTAGGTAAAAGATGGTCATCTCGTAGTGATAGAAAGAGCTGTCATGAGTTAGAGAATTCAGGCAAAAGTGAGGAAAACTTCCCCAACCCATCGAGGGTCAAAACAGTGACCAATCAGGATTACAGATGTGGCCATGTGGCATGAACTACATTTCCCAGGATACCTTTAACTACATTTACCATGACGCATTCCCTTAAGGGAGCAGTTCATAATTCCTAAGAAACTACCAATTCCCATAGACTGGCTGGGACAGCACATTCCCTGTCTGGAATTGTAAATTCCACTATTAAAAGAAGAAAGAAAAATAATTAACTATAAACTAAGATAAGCAGTAGACAGTAATACTAACTGAATAGCAGATAACTATATAACTAAGATAAACAGTTAGCTATATAACTAAGAGAAACAGCTATATAACTAAGAGAAACAGCTATATAACTAAGAGAAACATTAATAAAGTGTCAAACAAAGCAAAACATGCAAAGCTTGAGGTTCAATCTTTAAGTTCGGCCTCTTGGTGCAAGTCTGCTGGTCACCTCTGGCAGCCTTTTAGGGTGTACAGGTACTCTTGGTGCCAAAGGTAAAAGTCTGATGGTCGCTTTTGGTGGCCTTTTAGGGTTGACAGGTACTCTTGGTGCCAATTGTGAAAGTCTGGTGGTCACCTCTGGTGGCCTTTTAGGGTTGGAACGGTACTCTTGCTTCCACGGTGTCAAAGGACATTGGGAAGCTGTTGGAAAGGGTGTTGCGGAGGCATATGCCCATGTAGAGCATCTCAGTGGACATCTGGTGGTTGTCGGTGACCGTTTACAGTGTCCTAGCGAAAGTGATCACAGGTGGCCTTTTATTCTGAAACAGCATTCTTGTTTTTGAAGGTGCTAAAAGGCGTCGGAAGGCTGTTGGAATGGATGGTGCTAAGGCTGCATCCAATCAACATTGGAGGTTGGGGTCTGCTTCCAATCGACATTGACAATTCCTACAATCCCCCATCCTAGTGGAGGTTTGGTGGCCATTGGGCCATCTACATGACCACCAACTGACTCGGAGAAGAGAAAGGCGTGTGGGGCATTATTTCCCAGCAAGAGTAGGATCTCAGCCTTTGGATCTAGAGCGGGGAAGTGATGAGTCAAACATTGTAGGTGAGGCATGCTACTTATGACCTCAGATGTTGCGATCTGACTGCGGTCATTCGGTACCCGATCGCATTTAAATATGGGTGGCAGTGGGAACTGGGAACTTCCATCCAATGGCTCTATGCAGAGTCCAGTAGCTCTCCTCCCCGCCATGCTTCTTGGTCCATGGCACATTGATACAGTGAAGGGAAGTTTGTTTTGTTGCACCTCAAAGAGGTCAAAGAACGCGGGTCTGGCCAGGGTGCAGGTGCTTTGAGTGTCTATCCACACATACATTTTCACGGCATCTTCAGGGCGTCCTTCAGGGTACACTTTGGCTAAACAGATGGGAAGACACGAATGAGGGCATGGTGAGTAGGCGCACAGTGCTGTGCAGTTGAAATTCATCCTTGGTTTTAGTTGCGGTTTGGCAATCTGCCGAGGAGCCCTGCCTGCTTTTGTGTTACATTGAGGCTCCTTGTCCGAAGGAGGGCTATGTGATATATGTGCAGTGGCAGCTCGGAGTCTGGATGCAGCATGGTCGGGTGCTGGTCACTATGGCATAAGTCGCATTGCACCTTGGCTGTGAAGTACTTGGACGAGTGTTTGGATTAGCAACACTTGTAGCAGTATTGGTACTCCCTTAACAGCCCTTTTTGTTGGGTCAGTGATTTTGCTGCAAACCCAGTGCATCTGTTCAGCGAGTGACGAGTGTGGTCCATAGGACAAAACTGTATTCTCCTTGTGTTCGGAGATCTAACTTGGGTTGTATCTGATGAGTCCTCTCCCCAACTGTGTGTGGATGAGGAGTCGATCTTGGTTTTATGGACAACCATGGAGGGTCTTTCCCTAGTAGTGTGCATAGGGCCTGAGGGCGATACATGATTGCTGTTGTATCTTCTGTCATTAGGAAGACTAACAGCTCTGAGTCCATGGGCCCAATGTGTGTTGCACAGTTGCCTGGTGGGACATGAATTCTTCAAGAAGTGTGAAGGGTATAAAGTGGTGGCGACCCTTGGCCATGAAGGTGTCAGACAACTGTACCACCTGCAGAAGTTTTTGAACAATTTTGTTCTGTGTGTCAATGTGATCGAGACAGGTGAGTCCCTGTAAGTTGGGATCCCATTGCGCCATTCTCAGTGGACAAGTGTGTTAGCGAGGTCTATGATCCGGTGAGGCTTGTTGAAAGGAATTTTAGGAAAATTGTTGAGGTTATCCAAGAGTATTGCTTCTACGTCTTCGGAAGCGCCATATAGTTCGTCAAGCCTTTTCCATGATAACCATAGGGCAGTGGCCGGGTGATCTAAGTGGATTGCATAAAGTGCCCTTGGTATGTCGGCAGACTGTGGCCCTAGCCATGCTATCAAGTGTCCGATTATTTCATCAGGGTTCAGGCATGCTGCCTGAATGGGGCACAGGAAAAGTTGCTTCCATACTAGATACTCACTGCCTGGCTTGTCAGAGAATTTGTGAACTCCGTTGGCATGCAAATTTAGCTTTCCACTCTGTACAGCCAAGTTTCTCCAGTAATCTTCAGTATTTGCTGAATTGGGGAGAGGTATTGACATAGAGGGTTCTTCCCCTGTATTCTCATAGGGTGGGTTTGGGTTGTAAGTCAATGACGGGTTATAGTCTTCCTCCCAGTACTTATGGAGGATGTTGTTCTCCCATACTGCGGACAATGGTCGAGCATCACGCTGCTTTGTAGACTGGGTGCGGTTACCTTGTGGTGCCTGGGAGCCGGACTGGTATTGAGATTGTGACAGGAATGCTGCTGCCTGTGGATTGAGTGTGGCAGTTGTCGTTGATGGCATGTCGATTCGTTGAGAAGTTGTTGTAAGCACTGGTGGGCTAAGTTGCTTGGCCAGCAGGGCATGAGATGTTGTGGTAGGGTTGCTGGTGCTCAGAAGAGAATCTCAGACCTTAGTACGTACAACATCAGTTGAGGAAGGTTTGCTGTTGGTAGGAAGTGAATCTCATATTTAGGGTCTTGCCACGTCAGTTGCGGAACTGACATGTAGAATCTGTGGTTGAGATTCATCCCTGTTCTCCCTTGGTAGTGGAAGACTTCTAGGCATCTAAGGTGATTGTACCTGCTCGTTTCGAAGCTAGTGCTGCTCATTCATGTAGGCTTTGACCCGTATATCTGGGCTCTCTTCTCCCAACTCTTTGAGGTTGAATTGGAGGGAGGTGTTGTCGGCCATCTTCTGCAATGCTGCGGCCCATGCCATCTTTGTTGTTGCATCACTTTGTTGTTCAGCCAACTCCAATTGGGCCTGAACTCTGGCCAAATCTGCCTGTTGGTTAGCCTGGGCTTTGGCCATTTCTGCCTGTTGGTTGGCCTGGGATTTGGCCATTTCTGCTTGATGAGCCGCTACTGCCGCCTTCTACTGTGCTACCTCCTCTGTGGCGCGTAGCTCTGCATCTGCTACTGCAGCTTCTACTTCAGCTTCTGCAGCCCGTTCGGAGTAACTTGCTGCTTTGGAGGCCTTAGATGCGCCGCTATGATAGGAGGATACTCTGGAAGGATGGTGAGAGCCGGCAGCAAAGAATTGGCATGAGACACTGGAACCTGCCTGCAGTCTAGCCAATTTGGGATGGAGGGAGGAGGCTTTCTTAGAATGGTGGGAAGAAGCTGCTTGTGATTGAAGACTTATGTTGGAGGTGGACTTCTGCCTCGGTATTTGCTCCTCCTGTAGCGCATCAAGGAGGGCAGCCTGGAGGGAGTGTTTCTCTTCCTGGATGCAGTCTTCATGTTCTTTGTTTGCCTCCTCGAAGCATTGAATGTGTTCTTGGAGTTCTGGGTCTTCCAGGTTCGACTGTATGTACTTGAGATTACTTTCACTGTCTCTCCACCATGCGAGATGCTCTTCTAACTCCTTCTGCATTAGGAAGAAGCTCTTGAGGGGCAACTTTGTTTTGGGGGTGTCACAGATCTTGACCAGCTCCATCCATGCATTTGCATGATGGAGAAACTGCCTTTCCCGATCGTCTCTGAAGCGTGTCACCGTGGGTAAGGTAAGCTTCTTATGCTGTCTGAGGTTGCAAGTCTTCTGAGGTATCGTGGCTTCTCCAGAGGGTTGGACATCTAAAGGCAGTTGTTGGGAACCAGGTTCCACATTTACGACAAGGTGGGTGGAGGATTCGGGTCTTCTGGTACATCAGAGACATGTGTCATGGCTGAGGAAGTTGCCATGCTTCAAATTGGCAAAGGGAGAATTTTGAAAAATGTAGTGATTTTCCGTGTAATTCCTTTTTTTGTACTAGGGTGCACCACAAGAAGGTAGCAGGAAGTAGAATTGCTGCTGGATTAATACTTGAGCACGTAGGTGGCCCTTCAGAATCTGGGCGATGCAAGTACAGCACACAGTATGGCTGTTTCTGGGGTGCATTGTGAGCTTACAACACAAGGGGGCACTAGAGGTTGCATAGCGAAGTCTGAAGACTAGAGGGCTGAACACAGAAATATGCCTATTAGTGTTGCTTGCTCCACAAGGTGGCAGTAGAGGGTCTGGAAGACGCTGTTGCTACGCCCATGTTAGGTTGCAGTTAATTTTGGATCCTTGAATTAAATTGATTAAATTGTCCACAATAGTTGTAAAAAGGGATTGTCATTGGATAAACATGTATTGGAAAAATATTGGAAATTTCTCCTTGACCACCAGCTGGTGCTGTGGGCTGCTTTGCTTGAGTCTGGTAGGTTGCAATTAATCTTGGAACATTTGAATTAAATTGTTTAAATTGTCCACAATAATTGCAAAAAGGGATTATCATTGCAAGCACGTAGTGGTAAACTCTGGGAAATTGCTCCTTGAGCACCAGAAGTTGCTGTGGGCTGCTTTAAGCTTCAGAAAATCTTACAGAGCCCTGCTAAATTCCCTTTCTGCAGTGTAAGCATTAACAAGTCAGTAGGGATAACGTAGAAATCAAGAAAGAAAGGATCTCTCTCTGTAATCCAAACAGACTGTATAACTTTAAATGGAGCAAGGCTTCCTGAGCCTCTGTGGTTGGATAGAGAAAGAGGGGGGGGGAATTCCTCCCAGAAGCCAAGCTGGCTTTTCAAAGTTGTACAGGGAGGGAGGGAGGGAAATCAGCATTTGTAAAGAGCTTTGAGACAAAGGGCTTCTATCTCGTGGGCAGTCCGTTTCTATGGCGATGAGGTATTTTAACTACTGACTTCCTGTGGAAGCTTTTGGTTGGAAGGGCCAGTAAGATGCAGTCCTTGTCTCAGAAGGAGGAAGGAAGGGGGGGGAAAGGAGCAAATTCTCTTCAGCTGCTGTGAATACATACAATTTCTAGCTTTTAGTCCACAAAGGGAGATAGTACTCTTGTAACTGAAGGGATTCAGAGATAAATGGAATGCTTGGCCCTTCCCCCTGCTTGTAGATGAATTCCTCTTTAGATAACAGCGATGTAATATGAGACATAGCACGTCTTTCGCTGAAGAGAGAAAGAGGGGGAATTTGCTCCTTCCTGGCTTGATACAAAGACAAAGGAATCCTGCCTCAGGAGAGGAAGAAAAAAAAAAGGACTGAAGGAGGCAAATTTGATAGCCTTTGAAAGCCAGAATGCAGGATATTTGAAAAGTCTCTTGCATAAAAGGGGAAGGGGGGATTCTTGCCCCTCCATGCAATTCAAACGGAGGCACAGAGCTTAGCATACTACATTCACTCCTGGCTTCAACATTACTTGCTTTATCACAATTCCAAATTAATAGCTTTTGTACTGATGGGCTTCAGGATTTCAAATTAAACCATCTTTTACTTGTCTGTATTCTACACAGTGGTGGATTTGTAGGCTGTGCAGATGCAGATAGATAAACTCAACAAGACGTCCATAACAAAGTACATTTATTAGTTCACCAGGTATCCTCATAACTCACATTTGTGATGAAGTTCTTCTTTAATGATCAATCCTTTGTATATCTGCCTTGTAGGTAAAAGATGGTTATCTCCGAACCCATCTTGTAGCAATAGAAAGCAGCTGCCGTGAGTTAGAGAATTCAGGCAAAAGTTAGGAAAACTTCCCCAACCCATCGAGGGTCAAAACAGTGACCAATCGGGATTACAGATGTGTCCATGTGACATGAACCCAGGATACCTTTAACTACATTTACCATGATGCATTCCCTGAAGGAGACAGCTCATAATTCCTAAGTAACTATCCAATTCCTATAGACTGGCTGGGACAGCACAATACACTTTTAAAGACAGGACTTGATGTTTGCTTACATCAAAATATGTTATTGTACAGAGACTGTAATGCAGAGGTTGTATTCAGCAGGTTCTGACCAGTTCTGGAGAACTGGTAGTGGAAATTTTGAGTAGTTCGAAGAATTGGCAAATACCACTTCTGACTGGCCCCACCCCCATCTATTCTCTGCCTCCCGAGTCCCAGCTGATTGGCTTGGTCTTCTTTTGTTGCCCTGCAAAGGAGAACGGAGCTGGAAAGCAGATTAGTGGGGTGGGGAGGAAATGGGATTTTGCACTAACTGTTATGTCCGGTACGGCAAGGAGACCAGGACTCAGTGACTTGGTTCAGCTCATTTATTGGTCCCGAGAATGGCTTGGGTTCCGGGGGAAAAACTGCGGCTTTTTATTCCCAAGCCGCCGCGGCCGCAGCCAATAACACCACTTTGAATCTCCCGCAATTAGTTTCCACCAATCACAGTAGATCCACAGCGGGCCAATCAGAGCGGCTCACTCGACCAATTGGATCCCTGCGCGCTTTGACCAATAACAGCGCGGCATTTACAAGAATGTAAATGACCGTACAGAACACGCCTTCCTTCTTGGTTCGGTCCTACGTGACATAGTCCCGTAAGTAGGCGGGGCTCCGTACATGCCTACTGGACCTGCGCAGGTCAGTTGTTTGGCTCCCGGCCGGTTCGGTCGGGTTCTCTGTTGCTCTCGGCCTCGTCGATGGAACCGCCTGGAAGGTGTCGCCGGGCCTCTTGTCGCAGCTCCCTCCCGGTCTACCCGGGCTGGTTGAGCTGTGGTTTCCGTCGCTCCCGCCTAGTCTTTCTGGGCTGGTTGAGCTGGCCTGGCTGCTTCTTCCTGGTGAGGCTTCGAGCTGGGTGTCAGTCGGTAAGTGTTGCTGGTTTCTTTCTATTGGGTTTTGGTTCCCGGGGTATTCCCTCCCCTCTTGGCTTGTATTAAGGGGGTTGTCTGTGTTTGGTTGTGTGTCGGTTGTGTTTCCTGTGATTGTTCTCGATCTTAGTTGATCGATGTGGTGTTTCCAGGCTCGTCCATCAGTTGTTTTCAATTGGTACGAGCGGGGGCCTATCAGTTGGGTTATGGTTGCTGGTACCCACAGTGGGTATCCGGTTAGGTTCTTTGCGTAGACGGCGTTGCCTGGTGCAAAGGACCGGTGCTTGCTAGAGGAGTTGGGGGGTTTCTCCGGGTTGTATGTAGGGTGCAGCCTGTCTAGTGGGGACCTTATTTTCCTCCCCATTAGTAGCTCTGCCGGGCTTTTGTTTGTTGTTGTGTTCGGGGTTATATGTTGTATGAAGAGCATTTTATTTATTTTTTCTTGGATTTCCCCGTGTTCGATTTTTTGGATGGTTTTTTTTCATAAATTGAACCATCCGTTCCGCCCTTCCGTTCGCCGCCGGATGTGCCGGAGCTGTCAATGCGTGTCATATGCCCCATTCCGCTAGGAATTTTTCAAATTCTAGCGAGGTGAATTGGGGCCCGTTGTCTGACACGATGACGTCTGGGAGGCCGTGGGTTGCGAATAGCTTGCTAAGTTCCTTGGTTACGGCCTCCGTGGTGGTGGTTTTCGTGTTGCTTACCTCCAACCAGTTGGAGTAAGCATCTACCATTATAAGGAATGTATGTCCCTTAGTGGGCCCGGCAAAATATATGTGGATCCTGGACCATGGTCCCCTGGGGGTTTCCCATTCCAGGATCGGTGCCGCGGGAGGGCTCGGTCTGGTTTCTTGGCAGCGTTCACATCTTGCCACCCAGGCCTCGATTTGCTTATCCATCCCTGGCCATCAAGCGTAACTTCTGGCCAGGGCTTTCGTTCTAACTATGCCCGGGTGCCCCTCGTGTAACAACCGCAATACCTTCCCTTGTAGTTTTTCCGGAATAACAACCCTAACCCCCCACAGTACACACCCTTTTTGTAGCGAGGGTTCTGTTTGCCGGTTCCGGAATGTCTTGAATGCTTCGTCATCGTCTTTTTCCGGCCACCCTTTTTCTACCCAATGTAACTCCCGCACCAGACATTTGTCTTTATTAGTTTCTCGGGCAATGTCTGACGCGGTTATGGATAGATCGGGAAGAGTCTCTATGCTGATGGTGCTCGTCGTGGGTGCTGGGTCGGTGTCTAGGTCGGGTAACGGCGAGCGGCTCAAGGCGTCTGTGTGGGTGATAGTCTTACCGGGTCGGTGTGTGAGCCGGTAGCTGTAGGGGGCAAGGAATTCGGACCACCTTGTCATTCTGGGAGATAGGATGTTCGGGGTGGCCCGGTTCCCTGCCAGGATGCCCAGCAGCGGCTTGTGGTCTGTGATAATGGTGAACGTGCGGCCGTAGAGGTACTCGTGGAACCTCTTCACTGCTGCGATGATGGCTAGGGCCTCCTTGTCCAGCTGGCTATAGTTCCTCTCTGGTTTGGTGAGTGTCCTCGAGAAGAAAGCGATGGGTGCTTCTCTTCCATCCGGGAGTGTGCGGCTGAGGACAGCGCCGACGCCGAAGGGTGAGGTGTCGCATGTGATGGCAAGGGGTAGGGTCTTATTGCATTGGATGAGGATGGCATCCGAGGTGAGCAGGTCCTTGGTTTTCCTGAAGGCGGCTTCCTCGCATTTTCCCCAAGTCCAGGTGGCCGTCTTGTCCAAAAGCCTATGCAAAGGCTCCGCCGCGGTCACTTTTTGGGGCAGGAAAACATTGTAAAAATTAAGCAGTCCCAGAAATGCTTGCAGTTCCATTTTATTCCTGGGTGTGGGGGCCTCCTTAATGGCTCTGATTTTGTTTGCGGTTGGGTGGATGCCGTGCCGGTCTAGGAGGTACCCCAGGAACTCGACCCGCTTTGTGTAAAGCTGGCATTTTTCTCTCTTCACTTTTAGCCCGGTTTCCTTGAATTTTGTTAGCACTTCCCTTAGCCGACCCTCTAGTTCTAGTTGGTTGGTTGCCGACACCAGCACGTCATCGAAGTAGGGCACCACCCCCTTAATTCCTTGCAAAAGCCTCTCCATGAGGCTCTGGAAAATTCCAGGCGCCACGCTGACTCCAAACTGGAGTCGGTTACAGCAAAACGCTTCCCGGTGGGTGACTATGGTTTACGCCTCAGCGGTTTCTGTGTTGACCGGCAGCTCTTGGTATGCTTGTGCCAGGTCGAGCTTCGCAAAAACCTTTCCTCCCCCCAGTGAGTGTAGAAGGTGCTGCACTACTGGGACGGGGTAGGCGCTTTGTTGTAAGGCGCAATTTAGGGTGGCCTTATAGTCCCCGCAGATTCTTACCGACCCATCGGGCTTGACTGGGGTGACTATTGGGGTCTCCCACTGGGCGTGGTCAATTGGTTGTAGGACCCCTTGCTTGACGAGCTTGTCAATTTGCTCGTCTATTTTTGGCCTGAATGCAAAGGGTACCCGCCTTGGTTTTAGGCATATCGGAGGAATGTTGGGGTCTAGGCTGAAGGAGATGGGCCCTCGGTACTTGCCTAGGGTGCCGTCGAACACTTCCTGGAAGTCCCGTGCCAGTTGCTGTTTCCAATAGGTCTCGGCAGTGTGGTTGATGCCCGTGACTTCAATGCTGAGCGATGCGAATGATTGCAGTCCCAAAAGGCTGGGTCGGTCTCGGTGCACAATCGTCAGGGGAAGCTTTGCAGTGCGGCCCTTGAATGTTACCTTGAATTGTCCGGATCCGACTACCGGGATGCGGTTTCCCTGGTAGTCCTTGATTATTAGTCTCTGGTTCTCCAGTCCCTTCTTGTGGATGGTTTCTTGCCAGGCGACCATGGAGAGGTAGGATCCGGAGTCCACCTCCATTTTGCATGGCTTGCCTTCGATGCCTACCTCCACGTAGACCTTTCGGGCGTCGGTGGTTGATGCGAGGCCGATGATGATCGTCTGGTGGGTTTCCTCCTTCCGCCGGGTTTCGCCACCTCGTCGGTTCCGTCTGCTCCAGTCCCATCGGCTGTCGGCTTGGCGATCTCTGGCTCTGGGGGGTGTGCTGTCCCATCTCCACTCGCTGTGGTCCCGCCGTCTGGGGCTGTAGGCCTTCCTCAATCGGCAGATTCGAACGATGTGACCCTTTTTTTCGCAGTGCCGGCAGACTGCATTGAAGAAACGGCACTCTGCTCAAGGGTGGTCACCTCCGCACCCGGCACATGTGGTCCCCGACTTACGACCCCGCCGATTTCGCTGGTCCCGTCCCGTCTGGAGCCGATGAATCTCCTCCTCGTCGTCCGTGGTGTCGGAGGCGGAGTGGAATTCGCCATGATGGGTGGTGGTCTCATGGTGACTTGATTCCAGTTGGGTCTCGGTTGCCCGTCCTGGGTCGGCGGTCACGGTGCAGTCTCCGGTGTCTGGTCTCCACATGCGGCTCGCCGATTTCTGGGTTGCCTCGGCTGCAGTGGCTTCAGCGATGGCATCGGCGAGGGCGATGTCTCCTTTGGCCATCAGTCGGCTCTTTAGGACTGGGTCTCGGAATCCAAGTACGACATGGTCCCGTAAGGCCTCATCCATGTCCGAGAACCCGCACATGTCCCCTAGGCTTCGTAGCTCAGCCACAAAATCGCTGATGCTCTCACCCGCTCTCTGGTCCCGCCGGTAGAAATCATGCCACCTGATGAGGGTGGGCAAGGCGGGGGCATAGTGGTTCCGGAGCAATGGTTCGAGGTTGGCCCAGTCCATCTCCTTGACATCCGTGGGTTTCGCTAGTGCTTTTGCCATCTTGAACACTGCGGGCCCGCAGTGTGTCAGGAAGACAGCTCTTTTCTTTGGTCCAGCGGCATCTTTCATGTTGCTACATTCGAGGAACATGAGGAATCTGTCTGTGTATGATTCCCAGTCCTTGGTAGCGGGATTGAAGGGTGCGGGCGGTGCGATGCTGGCCATCTCGTCAGTCTCGCTTCCTCCGGACACGTGTTGGTGGGGGATTAGCCTTGGAATCCCACCTTCGTCGCCAGTGTTATGTCCAGCGCGGCAAGGAGACCAGGACTCAGTGACTTGGTTCAGCTCATTTATTGGTCCCGAGAACGGCTCGGGTTCCAGGGGAAAAACTGCGGCTTTTTATTCCCAAGCTGCGGTGGCCGCGGCCAATGGCACCGCTTTGAATCTCCCGTGATTAGTTTCCACCAATCATGGTAGATCCGCAGGGGGCCAATCAGAGCGGCTCGCTTGACCAATCGGATCCCTGCGCGCTTTGACCAATCACAGCGCAGCGTTTACAAGAATGTAAATGACCGTACAGAACAGTAACCTTCCCCTGACATGCCTACCAAGCCACACCTATAGAACTGGTAGTAAAAAAATCTGTAATGGTTTGTAAAAATGACTTTTTAGAGGGAAGAAACACAGCCCAGGGAACCAAGCAGATAAGAGGCAGGTTAGCCTGCAGCAGGAGTGTGGGTGTGGCAAACATCTGAAACCCTCCCTAGTTTCTTGGACTGTGAAGGCAACAGGGAATCAGGGGAGAAGTGTATTTTCAGACTTGCAAGATTTGGTTGATGTAATCTTACAGTAAAGAAGAATTAGTTCATCTGAACTTGCTTCCTGTCTGAACAATCTTGCAAGGCTGTCAGAGACCCCTGGGAGCAGGTAATCTCAAAGATATCCAGATCATTAGATATATAGGGTTTTAAAATGCCAAACAAAACCTTGAATTAAACTTGAAAACCAATGAGTAACTAGTACAGCTCTTGCAGTGATGGTATTATCTGAATAAAATAAGAAACATCAATCAAACTCAAGCCAATACATTCTGCTGTAACTTTCAAGTACTTTTCAAAAACAATCCCATGTAAATTGCATTACAATTATTCAGTCAAGAACTGCATCTCCTGCTCTGGGAATGTCCAGAATTGACACATACGATGGAATTATGTCACAGATTCCACCTGCCAGCCAAAATTTTAAATTCAAATGGACCCTCAATTTATGAACCTGTCCATCCAGAGGAATGCAACCAGAATTATTTATTTACGTTTTTAAGGCCACCTATCTCATCATAATGGCTCTGGGTAGGCAACAGCAATTAAAAATAATACAACCTAAATAGCATAACAACCAGTGCATATTCAGCAAACAGGAGAAAACTAGAAGCAAACATCAAAAACCATCATTAAAATAACCATTTTATGGGCTTTGCCTGACATCTGAACCCCAAGGACTTAAAAGAAATAATAGAATCATAGAGCTGAAAGAACCAGTGCAGGAATCTAGCTCCAAAACATTTGAAAAACATGTATGTTTTAATTTCTTAGGTATATTCTACTGCATGCCTGCCACTTAATTCCAATCTGTTAAAAATGGATCCAAATTTTATGGATTCTCATGCTACTTAATGTATCCCTAATTTCATGTTGGATTCACATTCTGCATTGAATTGAAAGGCCTCTGATTAAATAGAATTAGGCTACTTTTAAGCTGTTGAAAGAGATGAATCAATGTTTGTGGGTTGGTGCTAATTCAATAGGTCATAGCAGTGCTCCTGAAAACCCAGGTAATGAGAATAATGGAGAATAAGCAGGTTGTGTTGACAATGCATTAATATTTGTAGACTGCTTGGGTTGTGCTGTGATCAGTTTTATCAGTCCTTGTAATGCTAAAATAAAAGTAAAAAATTGTTACTGCTCTCACCTTGATTAAAGCTGAGCAATGACCCATATCCCATTCGTACATCTTAGAAACTTCTGACATAGAAAGAAAATCATTGTTTCTTGACTCTGGGGATAAGGCAGGAATGAGGTCAAGCAGATCTCCAATTGCATTTAGGAAACTAATTTCAAATTTAGTGAGAGGCTGAAATGAAAAAAGATAACAATATACCTAAGATTCAGGTTTATCTAAATGAGTGTTACACATGACAGGCAGAAATAATCCATGCCTAACCAGTCTGTCTTCAAATCGGGGATCTGAAAACCTAAAGTGTGACAGCAGTGAAGTTTTAGTTCAAACATTCATATTAAAATTAAGAAATAGTAGTTCATAAAGAAAGTTCATGAAGGAAATTAGATCTAAAACTACTGATTTATCCAACATGCTTTATTCAGACACAACTTTACTGATTAGGATCCCATTTAGAGATAACCAGATACAGGAAAAAATAATTTTCTAAAGCGCCTGTAGGCCAGACAAGGAATAATGGATGGAAACTGAACAAGAAGAGATTCAACCTGGAAATAAGGAGAAATTTTCTGACAGTGAGAACAATCAACCAAAGGAACAGCTTGCCCTCGGAAGTTCTGAGAGCACCATCACATGTGACTTTCAAGAAGAGATTGGACTACCATCTGCCAGAAATGGTGTAGGATCTCCAGCTTGGGCAGGGGGTTGGACTAGATGACCTACAAGGTCCCTTCCAACTCTGATTATCTGTTATCTGTTAATATTTGTTCCTTGAGCCATACAAAGAATGAGCAAGGGGATTTTTTTGGTTCAGCTCCTGCAGATATGAGGCTTCAGAGGAAAGAGTCAGAGAGTTCTTGTCAGCAGATTCTGGTAGCTCAAAGTGCCCCATAGAGGTAATCCTCAAGCTCCTGAGTCTCTGCCACACAGGAGAGGGACAAACTCCCCTGTTTTGTTGCCTTAACAAGATTGCACAGTGCTGCAGAAACAGAGCCTGTTCATTACAGTCACATGTCGCAATGGTCATTTAGTGAATATCTCACTTAACAATCCCCCATCATTGTTCTCCCCAATGCAATTGTTAAAAGAATGTGCAGGTCATTCAATGGACCACGGGGTGCCATTGGAGGCCTAGCACAGGCGGTCTGCCTGCTTTGGCCCTCTCAAGGCCTCCCCCATGCCCTCAAGATAACCCTTACAGGCCTTTCTCCATCTTCACCAGGTTCCCCCAAGACTTAGTGAAGGTCCCTGAAGCCTTCCAGAGCACTGGAACAGATTGCTTCATTGTGCGGCCATGTGACATGATTCCGGAAGCAGAGCTTTCAGAGTCTGAGAGGTTTTCAAAATCCTACATGGACTGTAGTGAAGCAGAGTGGGTTGTCTTGTCCCTCAGCCATATGGCATGGTTCTAGGAGCAGTTGCCATTTTTTCAGCCACCGAATTGCATTCTGATATTGCCACTACTTCTGGAATTGCACCATGCAGATGCAAGACAAACCACTCTGTCTTGCTGCTTTCAGGTGGTTTGCACAGTGAGGCAGAAGCTTTCTGCAGCTACCTACAGCACTGTGCGACCTTAAGGCAGCAAAACAGAGTGGTTTGTCTCAAAGCCACCATTTTGGTGGTTGCTTCCACACAGGCAAGGGATAGCCCTGTTTTGTTGCCTTAATAAAATTGCACAGTGTTGCAGAAAGTTTCTGCAGGGCTGTGAAAATTGTGTTAAAGCAGCAAAACAGAGTGGTTTGTCTCTCTCCCCTGCGGCACAATTCTAGAATCAAGCCATGTGGCCAAGTGACAAAGTGACCCATTCCAATACTATAGAAGGTAAGTGAGGAGAGGTGTCTGGATCCTAGTGGATGGGAATCAGGCTTAAGGATAGCAGAGAGCCATTGGGAGAGGGAAATTCTTGCAGAGACCCGATGGGCAGGATGGGGGAGAAGATAGGCAGGGTGGTACTGCAGCATCCATGTAGTTGTTGTAGTAATGGCACATGAATATGGGGGCATTGCACCAACCATAACTACAGGACTGAGTCATAAAGTAGCTTTTGGGGTTCCACCATAATTTCGAACAACTGTTAAGCCACTGAGAGTAAGTCAAGGACTACCTCTATTCCCTGATAAAGGAGTTTCCATCATAGAAGAGCCAGAGAATAGGATCATGTAAGTGGTGAAGAGTGCAGCATAATATAAACTATTTCAATATTTTTATCCTTTTTATTTTCTCTTTTTTATTTCATTTCCATAAAATCCTAACAGAAAATGCAAACTGTCAATTCATTTATAAATATTGCAAAATATAATAAATCCACCATAAAATATATATTTCCTAATCAAAATCACTGCACTATGCAGCATAGCGGAACAAATGACACAAGCCATATTTAAAAAATGGGTTTTTATGTACAGTATTAATAAATAATGTTTTATGTACAGTATTTTTTTGTTCTATGTACAGCAGGGGTCCCCAACCACCAGGCCCCGGACCGTAGCGGTCCGTGGATCATTTTGTACAGGGCCGCCTACTTTGCTTGGGCGCTGCCATCTTGTTTCGACAGCACTTGAGAAAGTGCTTCCAGGTGGCATTTGGGTGCTGAAGGAATCCTCGCACCTTAGTTTCATCAAAGGGGGGGGCGGCTTCAAACGAAGAGCCGTCCTGATGACGGTGGAGTCTCGCGTTACTCAGGAGGAGATTAAGAAAGAGCCCGAAAAGCCCATCGACCACAAGAAGGTACAAAGGAGGAGTTGAAGATGGCGGGGAGAAGCGGGGGACGGCTGGCTGACCGGTCACTCAGCTCGCCTTGCCTTGGTCATGCGTGCTGATGCCGGTACCAGTCCGTGGATCATTTTGTACTGGGCCGTGGTACAAAAAAGGTTGGGGACCACTGATGTACAGTATTTTTATGTTTTATGTACAGTATTAATAAATAAGGTGCAGAGGGTGTGCATTTGTTGGGGAAAGACTGCCAGTATTTAGCACTGAACAATATTTCTTCCAGTGGCATCATTGGCAAATCATTCTTGGTTTTGGTATAAATAAGGCTAAATTAAGGCTGAGGGTGGCAGAGGGGGATAGATGCCAATAAACACAGTGAGGGCCAAAAGGATGGCTATTTTCTTCTTTTGAATATTGACTATCAACTCAACTGCTCATCTTAATTGAAAAATACAGGCAATTATTTGGGTTTACTTTTTGAACTGAAAACTAGAGGCCAATAGTTTTCAACAGTTATGTTACATTTACTTCATAAAAATGTTTTTATTAACATTATGGATAGAATCAATAAATGTTTTTCCTTCTCAGTTTCTGTAAATTGTTTTCAGAGAAATTAATTCAAAGAGGATAAATGCTATTTTCACTTCAAATGGTATTGACCCTGATTCCATTAGCCCCAGGCTCTGTATTTTCTTGCAGTGTTGCTGAGTCAAAGAAAAACAATTTGTTTGGTTAATCACATCTTTACTGTCATGCTGTGCCTGAGGATGGAACTAAAGGTGAAAGCTTTTTGTATCCAGTGAATTCTCCTCCTGCTAATTCACAATGGCAACATCCTGTTGACTCTCAGGTCACCCAGCCCATTCCAAAATTAGGGCTATAATGGCAGCATTTTCCCTGAGTGGTATAGCAACTGCAGACAGACGTTCATCTTGTCTCTAAGCTTTATAAATGGTTAGAGAATTATTGTGTAATGCTCCACTCTGGGGCTGTACCAAGTTCTTTATCAAATGGAACAACTGTAACATAAAGGATGCTTTACATATTCTGTATAGAAACCAGAAAGACTTGGTCTTAACTTAAATCTTGAAGTAAATCATATTTCCCTTTCTGAAAGTGAAAGACAACATATTGCTTCTTACTGTCCTTTTCTGCCGTTTAGCCCATTCCAAGTTTCCCATGTACAGCCCATCCAGCTGAGCAATAATGTAGCCTGCATTTCTCCAGAATGGGTCATCCTTGTTATTTTTAATCTGTTGCCTGGTCCACTCATCCTGTTTCCTATGTAGGAACAAATCTGAGTTTAGGATATATATTTTATCAGAACTACTGAGATTTATACTTAGATTTATACTTAGTTATATATTGCTGGAACAAGTGGAATTAGCTTAGTAAAACATTCAATAACTCTGGCGATTCTTAAAGCCGTATTATAACACTTGTTTCATTGTTACTTATGAATTTTACAATAGAATACATACTGCATAAAATCTTTTACTTTTTGTTCAGTGATGACATTCTTAATCAGCTGATGATACAGATTTGCAACATGGTCAGTCATACGCCTGAAAGAAATACACAGGAAATATTATTTTAGTCCACTTGTCTTGCCTTGTCAATATGAACACAACTTGATAAATTTTATGTCTTAACTTACCTTTAGTACAGCAGTAGTTGTTACATTCCAATAGAAATAATAAGAAAGACTGCACATAATTTAATTCCTTATGCAAAATAACAATAAGTATGCTTCCCACTCTACTCACAGTAACCCTAATTAAAAGTATATATTTCAAGTTATTTTTATAAGATTTTCTTAAATTACCTTGAATCTTCTTTCATTTGGTACCACGAGCAACATGCTAATTCTGCTCAATAATCTTGGTTTGCCTGCTCAAAACTATAGGCAAAATATCAAACCATAGAAATAAAAAAAAAAGAAACATAACTAGAATTAGAATTCAATTAGAACTGAAGAAGCTTCTTGAATGAGAAGCAAAACATTTCAAGAAGGTCCAATTGTCTTTTTGGAAAAAGCACCTTTGGGTCCTCCAACATACTGCTCTTCAAACTTTGGACCTCAAATTCTCAACCTGTAAATCTAGATAACCTAAGTTTCTGGAAGTTTAGTGAAGACATCACTTGCCTTAATGCCTTGTTAAGTTATAATTCACATGAGGAAGGCAAGCATAATCAAATTTGCAAGATTCTGTTTCGTAGCATATCTTAACAATGGTAGTTTTAGGCTTCAATGGAATCTGTTTCTGGATTGGTCCACCTATAGACAAAAGTTTTCCATTGTTCCAGGAGATGAATCTTTCCTCAATATGTACTGTATTAAAAGTACACATTATAGGTAACTAAGCTACTTCTTTCACATGCACAGTCCCCTGTCCTATTTCCTACTGTTGTAATCATGGCTTGCCACCATATCTAAATTGTTTACAATTAATGTGGTCTGTCTACCATTTTTCTCCAAAGCAAAATAAGAAACCATGACTCAAAATGGATTTATGTCTCTGTTTTGGAGGCACATTTGGTCATTTAGGATATTTTGGAACTTGTGATTACAGCTAGCCAAAATAACAAGGAAGTGAATATTTTTCAAAAATTCAAAAAATCCAACCCACATTTTAGATCATCAATTAAGCAATGCCAATTTAGATTACCAAACTACTTACGAAGCAGTGAGGTAGCCTTCCAAGAAACCTGCAGCATACATGAGTATTTCATTGCTTACGAGCTGGCTACCATAGCCTGCTTTGATTTCAAGTATCCCCCATCCAGTTGATTGTACAGTGTCATTGTAATAGCCATAAGCATCGCCATTCTTGTCTAATAGATCCTTAACTTGGAAATATTTTTCAGCTTCCAACCAATATACAGTAGCGTAATGAAGATCTATAAGGATACAAAGAAGAACATTGAAAAATCAAAATATAGTATCAAAACTCTAATTCCTTGACTGTGAAAAATTATAGGCTCTAATTCCTCAATTATGAAAAAATTATAAAGAGGAAGATGGGTGGAAGAGATACTTTTATTAGTCATTCTTTGTAGTTAGAAATCTGTTTCCTTTCATGCAATATTCTTGTCTTTTGTCTTGAATTTGGCAGCTTGAAAGAGGATGGTTGTATCCTTAAAATGATTGTATCCTTAAAATCCTTATATGAGTGAATCTTAAAATCACTCATATAAGCAATACAGGATTCATTTCAGTCAGTTGGAAAGTCACCATTATAATCTGCCTACATAAAAAGGGTGACAAAGATGAACTAAAAAACTATAGACAAATAGGTCTTATTGGAATTGTGGCTAAAATGTGAGATTTTTTGATTACTACAATGCACTCTACATGGGGCTGCCCTTGAAGACCACCCAGAAACTTCAACTTGTCCAAAACACAGCAGTGGGCACTGTGATGGGTACTCCTAGTTTTGCCCATGTAACTCTTTGGGCCCCCAGCTACATTGGCTTTCAGTGCGGTTCAAGGATTGCTTATCATCTTTAAAGCCCTATATGTCACAGGGCCAGATTTTCCTAAGGACAGCTTTCTATCCTATCTGGACAGATAAAGCAATCCATTCTCTTAAATATTGTTATCTTATGGGAGCTAGGAAATGTGAGTTTCCCAGGTCAGTCACTGTCCTTTGGAACCCCTGCCCCTTGAAGTTCATCCTTTATCCTTCTAGTTTTCAAAAAGCATTGAAGATTTGGCTTTCCCCCAAGTGCTTGGATGAAGTAACTTCATATTGGAAGCTTGACGTATCCCGATGTTTAGGTTTTAATGTGTTTGGATTTTATACTTTAATATGGTTTTATATTACTTTAATTTTTGATTGAGAGACAGTCAGGGTGCATTATAAGATGGGTGGCTACATAAATGTTTAAATAATATAAAGTAAACAAAATAAAATATAAAATCTTCCTGTTATTTTGGGCAAATACTAACTTTTCATAATTTAAAGGTTTAGCATTAATTAGGCTTTATTTACTGTACAGCTCTTCAATCTATGATTGCAAGTTTATAACTATTAATTTGTTAAGTCAATATTTATTATTAATTATAACAGTGATAATAATTATAACTATTGTCATTAATATGGTTCACTACCTTGTGCTAAGGCAATTCCCTCTTCAGGAAAAGACCAACAAAAATCCCAAAAATACAAATAAAAACTTTCAATAGCAATTCCAGAAATGCTTACATGATAATAAAAATCTAGTTCTGAGAAACTTTGTTGTTGAATTTAATATGAAACAATCAGTTTTACCAAATAAATAAAAATATTGTGAAAAACCACACCTATCAGCTTTCTGTTTAAATATTACAATTCGTTAATAAGATAGGGGAAATATCCTATTCAAAGAATGGACAAGAAAGACAACTAAGGTTCTTAAACAAGATGCCTACCACAATGTTATCTATCTTGCCTACTGTTTGACTTTGCACGTTTACAAAGAGCACATCCAATCCCTTCCAACTCTATTATTCTGTTATCCTCCACATCATAGCTAGGGCTGATCAAATCTCTTGAAGAAGAAACTTCTAACTGCATCATCAACATTGGCTACACTTGCCAGCACTGGTGCGTTATCTTTTTAATGCCCTTTTAAAAGAAGTATTGAACAACTTCCGGTTTGCGTGGCTTCGGGGCAGCAGGAATTCGCGACAGCTCGCGATTCCTGCTGGCTAGCTGTCGAGGTACCCCCGATCCAGATGGGTCAGGGGGTTAAGGCTGCCCTGTAGGGACAGCTGAAGATAGAGGGGAGCCGGTTAGGGAGGTGGGGGCATCGCAGACCCCCCCCTTCTCCGGAAAAACCCCTTTTTCCCAAGGCGGTGGAGCGGCGGTCAGCAATGGCCGCCACGAAGAAGCCAGCAACCGGGTAAGAACTGTGCTGGAGGAAGTGTGAAAAGTGAAAGTTTTGTCTGAGCCGGGTCAAGTAACAACTTTTAAATTGCCTGGAATTGAGCTGCTTGTTGCTGGAGGATACATTGTTTCCCTAAGAAGATCGAAAGCGGCGGAGAAGCTGTCAAAGGGAACTTTCTTTTTTTTATTTTTGTTTACTCTCCCATCCCACGGAAAAAGCAGAAATATTTGGATATATTAGACATTGAAAGTGGATTGCTTTGAAAGCTAAGCTAAGAGACAAAGGGATTTTTGGACATTGAAAAATTTAAGAAATTGGAAAATTTTTGCTGGAGGTATGGACTTTTGATTATTTAAAATTGTTATTGCAAGTGGGAAGGGAGAAAAAAAAAAATTGGAGCAGAAACTGAAAAAGGAGGAGACTGTCTAGAATGTCTTGGTGGATCCCAAAAGAAGATATATGGTAATTGGACCTCTTTGATTAAAAATTAATTTAGAAAGAGAAAGAGAAGAAGGAAGAAAAGTATTAACTTTTGGAACTTTTTTCTTTTTTTTAATTGCTTTTGATTGTCCTGGATTAAAAATACTTGTGGTTGTTTTGGAAAAAGTTTTCCCTTTTCATAATGGCATTGTCTGTGGATGAACTAGAGATTGACTATCAAAAATATAAAAAAGAAGATACTTTGGGCGCTTTGTTCCAATTCTTAGAAATGGCGTTATGTTCTGTTGAAAAGTTGATTATGCAGCAGAAGGACTGGGACAAGGAAGAAGAGGAAGAAGAAGCCATCTTTGATGAACAATGGGTTCCTTCCGGAGAGGAGGAGAAAAAGGATAAGAAAAAGGGGTTTTTAAGAATTATAAAAACAACCAAAAGAGAGAAAAATGAGCGAAAAGATGGAGGCAAGGTTAGAAAGCAAAGGAAAAGGAGCAAGAAAAGCGAAGAGAAAAAGCAAAGGGGTAGAAAGGGCAAGGAGAAGAATAAGCAAGAGAGAAAAGGGGGGAGGAGAAGCCTTAATGGGGGGAAGCAAGATTTAAAAAAAAAAAGTTTATTTAGAGACAATGGGTGAATTTAATTTAGATTAAAAGAGGGATTCTGGAGGGTATATAAGAGTGTGTTTTTATATGTATATTTAGAATAAAAAATTTATTATGTAATTTTAGAATCTTTTAAACAGAATCCCAAGAAAGATTTATATGTAGTATTTTTAAGTTAGGTAATGAGTTATAGATGTAACTCCAATTGTTGTACAGGAGAAGTATAGTAAAAGAAAAAAGATGAATGGATGTTTGGAAATAGAACAGACAAAGAATGTTGTTGAAAATGGTAATAATGGAAGGATATATATGCTTTTCTTTTGATTTTGTATATTGATAAAAGGCAATAAAATTTTAATTGATAAATAATTTGGATGGAAAAGAGAAGTAGGGACAAGATATGAAGTTAATATTATATGAAATATTAATATTATAATCTTGAAATGTTATGTTTTATTGGTCTATCATTATTATTATTTTTTAGAAAAGAATTTATAAGCTGTTATGCCTTGATTTTGTGTGCATTGTTTTTAGAAAACTGATAAAAATGGTTTTTATATACATATATAAAAAAAAAATGATAATAAGATATGGAAGGAGATTTAGGTTGAATATGATGTTTGAATTTGTGTCTGTGTAAAGAGTTTTAACCCGGGAACAGACAACCTTCAGAAAAGATCTTTTAGTTTTGTCTATGTTTTATGTTTTGTGTTTGTATGTTTGTGTATTATGCTTATGATAAAACTAACAAAATTTGTTTTTTATTTAAAAAAAAAAAGGAAAAAAGAATTAATAAAACCTTGGAGGAATGTTAGATGAGAATAATTTAAACAAGCCAGAAAGAAAAGAATATGATGACTATAAAATGGATAAATATGGAAGAGAAATGAAATTGAATAGGAGTAAAGAGAAATAATGAGAAATTTGATGAAAGATATTTGTGTGTCCATATGGGGATGGGATAAATTGGAATTATGCTGTATAAAAATATTGTTTTGTTTGACTTGTAAGGACTTACAATATTAAGAGGTTTTATGTGTTTATGTATTTACTGGTTAATGATGTGTTGTTTTATCTTTAAAATTAATAAAAATTTGTTTCAAAAAAAAAAAAAGAAGTATTGAATGGAGCATTCTATGGAAATATTTTTCATTTCAAATGTAAGGTGTCTGAATGCGCATAGGCACTTTTCTTCTGCCTTGTTTTTTTGTATCCTACCTTTGTTGTTTTCTGTTATCAATTACGCTTTCTACTTGAACCCCATGTGTTAAACAATATCAGACCTCAATACATTTAGTTGCTTAGGAATACAACTTTAATGGAGGCTTTGCTTCAAAGTCAAGATAAACATAATTTTGAGCAGTGCTGTCATCTTGCAAAAAACTAATACAACAGGTCATATCTTGATACATTGGAATGGAGAAAACACTTCTTTAGAAAAAAAAAGATGTCCTTTAAATTCCAAGTTTGTCCCAGTAAACTTCTATTGCAATTTATGGATGGAACAAGAAACTGGTGGAGAACAGAAAGTATTGTACAAGAACAATACCAAATTAATCCATTATAATCAGGGGTGGGCTGCTGGGGGTTCGCAGGGGTTTGGGAGATCCTCTAACTAAGATTCTGCACAGTTTGGAGAACCGCCAAATCCCACTCCTGGCTGGCCCCACCCACCCTACCCCGCTCTCCTAGGAGTCCCCACACGGCCCGTTTTGGGTATAGTGCAGGGTGTGTGGAGGCTCAGGGAAGGCAAAAATAGGCCTCCCGGAAGTTTGGGAAGGTTGGAAACGGGCACATTTCCAGCTTCCAGAGAGCCTCCAGAGCTTGGGGACGGCAAAAATGCCCCGTCTCCCTCTGCTGTGGTGCAGGAGGCTGACTTGGTCAAGTCCATTCAGCAACTTAGCAGAGAACCTCTTACTAAAGTTTTTGAAGCCCACCCCTGATTATAATTACTGTATTACCCATTATAATTAGTCTACTACCCATTATAATTAGTGTATCCTTGAAAAATATTGAAAAGCACTCTTACCCGAATAGCTTGGGATAATTCTTATAGCAGGCAACTGACAATTTAAAACCAGTATAATAAATTTCACAGAATAGGTTTTAAAAATCATTCCTACTGATCTCAGAACAACAAAAAGATTAGAACATCTACCACATTTTTTTTTCTTCATCACTGTCAATCATTTGGGCAAATCTGACTGGCCAAGGAGGTCCATGTGTTTTCCACCTCGATTGCCAAATGAAGCAAATGGAAAAATCTTCCTTTAGCTTCAACAGTGGGTCTTTCCAAGATTTAAATGTCAGAAGAAGAATTATTTTTCTGGGTCATAACTGCAACAAGATAGGAGATAGGGAAATAAGCTTCATCTTTCTCATTTCATTGAATCCAACTCTGAAAATCTGTCAAGTGTACAAAATTAACTAAGCTCCCTCATAGGGCTTCTGTAAGCTTCTTCCCCTCCCTATTACCTAGGACTGGAAACAAGCCTGTCAACCAACTTTATTTGGGTTCAAATCAACTTTTTCTTTGCCCCATTGGCTTTTGACTTCAGTAAGACTACCCCCGCCACATCAAAACGCAATCCTCATGATGATATACACTTCCCTTGTCATAATTAGTAGCTAATTGAATTATTACTTCAATTATTATTACTTCAGTCAAACACTTGGTATAGGTGAATGAATGAACAAATAGGAGGGGAAAATAAAAAAATAAACTTAAGATATACAATGCTTTTGATGAATTGAATACCTTCAGAATACCTTCATTTATTTTTTTAAAACATTCAACCAAATTTTAAAAAATTGTATTTCCATTTGCAGTGGAAAAAGGAAAGTTTTACTGTAAATTGCATCACTACATGCAAGTTACACAAGCACTTCAATCTAGCAAAATATTAATTCTTATTCTATTCTTGTGAAAGCCAAATTATTTGCCTGAACATTTACTAGTACCCTCAGTTTAAAAATAGAAAGTATATGATACACTGATTTTTAAAAATTCATATTAAGAGGATTTTGCATCCCCAACCTCAAAAAAAAAGTTACTCCAATAATAAAATGTTTATAATAAACAATACATATGTGAATTTAGTTCAACATTTAATATTGAAGCTAAATGTAGCTATATACAATTAATGTATTCTAGGTAACTCAAAATCATCCACATTTTTTATAGCATTTAGGTTAGTTCTAGTAATAGCACCGCCATGGATTTTGAATTATTTTACTCAATTATTTTATTACCCTTTATTTGTACAGCATTGGATCCTTATTTTGCTTTTTTGAAACTTTTGTGTCCAAGATATCAATTTTCTTGGGCCAAGAATGCCAGCAGGAAACCCCCAGAGAAAAGGCAATTTCTAAAATAATTTAACCGAAGAAGCTATGGAACTCTTTCATTCCATCTCTGATAGACAGTTAAAAGGAAGGGCCACAGAGACCCTTGCAATCAGCATAAGTTATATACATTATAATCAAAACATCACCTTCCTGCTCAGTTACTTGTTCCCCATCTCAGGATGATTCCACACGAGACTGCCTTGCTTGCTTGCCGGGGCCTCTAACTTTTCTGAAAGTACATTTATCTAAGAAGAAACTATCCTTGGAAGGTACATCTTATCTCACCTCTATGGCTAAACTATCTTCAAGGCCTATATACAGTGAAGAGTACGATAATAGACAAAATCTTACAAAAACAAAATGAGATAGGGTTCCAGAGCCGTAATAGAAGTATGAATGCTCTAATAAAATGTTTTAATATTTTATTGTACAAAATATTCTAATATCAAAGAGATTATAATTTTAAAACTCAGTTAATTGTGTGTGGGGAAAACCTGTGGTTTATTAGAAAAGATCCTTCCACCTTTTGGAATATTATCTTTAGAAAACAATTGTAGTTGGTTGTGTAGCATTCTGAAAGAAAACATTTGATTATTATTTTTTTGCTAGAAAAAACATCCTCGAAAATAATTTCCTCACAAACAAGCAAATGAAGAAGAAAATACAACTACTAATCTCACATTTAGAAAATAGAAAAATAACAGATTCCTTTTTTTTCAAGTGCAACTATGATTTCTAAAAAAGATTTTCAGCAACTAGTTCTGCCTAACACTTTTGCTTCTATAATTAATTATTGATTCTTTCAAATAGAAGAACTAAATAATTTTGCTTCCCCTATCATGATTGCAAAAGCATTTTAAATCAGTCTAAAACCACAGATAGAAAATATGAACAAATGAAATTACTAGTTTCATTTCTGCTACAAAATTAACAGTCAAAATACAAAAGACCAAAGATACTATTTTAAGTTTGTTGAAAAATGTGCAGTTCTTTCTTTTTTAAATGCATCTTTATACATTTTATACATCTCAAAAAAGTTTTCAAAACTTTGAATCTCAGACACACAAATAAGTGTATCTAAAATGCAACATTGGCTTCAAGTTATTTTGCTTGCTATCCAATAATTTGTCATTGTTGCCTCTGACTGCCTTTGCTGAATTCAGTAAATCTAGGCAGTCAGGGATACCCAGCATATTTTGGACTCAAAATTTTCCATAGCTTCAGTGAACTTTATATATATATATTTGTACCCACTAGTGTTGCAGTGTAGCACTATTCTTATTCTGGTTAAACAGGTTTAAGGTTGAAATAATCCCTTGGTATTACAGGTGTGAGTGCCATTGCATTCAATACCTTGGTGTTACAGGTGTGAGTGCCATTGCATTCATATCTAGTTTGTGACTTAAAGGCATCCTGCTGATACTATATAAGTATAAGGAATTTGGCAGATTTTCAGCCTTGTTTACATTCTCCTTTCTGTCTTTTCTGTTGCAATTGTCCTCCATAATATATTCGCTTTTGTGGGATTTCCACAAACCTCAGCAGCCCTAATATAGACAGTCCATGATAACAAATGGAAAGATGGAGTTTCTCCAGTCAAGCTGATTTTTAATATACAGAAATGAAAAGAAGGATTTCCAAGAATCACATTTCGGTTCTTACTATGTTACAGAGCCCTGATTATGACATTGAACATGTTACAAGCTAAATACACTACTAACATGGACAGCATCCTGCCCACATGCTTTTATCTTTCTTGGGGACTTCAATCTACCTCATATTAACTGGACCCTAAACGAATGTACAACTGAATCCATACATGCAACCTTCTACAATGCTGTAACAAATCTGGGACTGGAACAACTAGTAACCAACCATACTAGGTTTAACAACTGCCTCGATCTCATCTTCTGCAATAGTTTGAATTCAATTTACGGAATACAAATTAAAGAACCCTTTGCCAACAGTGACCACAACATGATTGATTTTTGTCTCAACATACGTCCACACAAAAATCATCACAATGACAAAATTCCCAATTATAACTTCAAAAAAGGCAACAATGAACTTATAATCAATAATCTCTCTTCCCTTGATTGGCAATTTCTTTCTTTTTTTTTTTTTTGATAAAAGTTTTATTGATTTTAACGACAAACAAGAACATATAAAACATAAAACATAACATAAAAAATATCATTCTTCATAAATTTATTTACAGTGTATCGGTTGGTTTACCACTCCCTTTTGTGCATCCATTTCATAGTCATCAGAATAATTATATTACATAATAACTCACATTATCAATCATCAGTTAAATATCCTAATATCATTATTGAACAATCATTTGACTATAATTTTACTAATTCATACTTAAGCGAGATAACTATAATTGAGTTAAATTATTTTATAAAAAATCATAGAATCATACCAAATCTATCTTAATAAAGTATTCTAAAAAATTATCAAAACCAAGAAAAATTATATATTCGTTATTTCCTAAATTTCTAAATATTCTATTATTATATTGTATTATCTAACCATTGGTAAAAAAGATCCCAAACTTCATAAAATTATTTATCTTCTAGTTCTCTAATTTCAAATGTCAATCTACTCATTTCAGCACATTCCAATATTTTCTTAATAATTTCTTCCTCTAATGGTATTCTCTCACTCTTCCAATGTTTATCAAATACAATCCTAGCCGCTGTTAGTACATTTACAATCAAATACTTTAAGTTTTTATTATATATATCAGGTAAGATTCCCAATAAAAAAATTTCTGGTTTCAAATCTATGTGTTTCTTTGTCATTTTTTCCAGCCATATGCAAATTCTAGTCCAGTATTTCCTGGCCTCCTCACAAGTCCACCACATATGGTAATATGAGCCAGGTATCTGATGGGAAGAAGGCGGAGCTTCGTCGCTGCGATACAGCTGTGATCTCAGGGCTCTGAGATCACAGCTGATATCTTCGCCCCTGGTCAGTCCTAACGGACCTAAACCGTCTCGTAGTGACGGGGACAGTAAGGAGCGTGTTCTGTAGATTCCAGGGACATCGCAAGTCCCTGGTCAATCCAGAAGCCCTTTTGCCAATGGCAGAAAGGCAGCCATTAGGCTGCTGAAGCTGGGACAGCTCCGGAAGAACGAGACAGAAAGAAGTGTATCGGCTGGTGAGGATCTTTTTTTTTTGCTTAGGACTTAAGAACACTCTAATGTGAGAAGAAATCTGTAAACTTATTGACAAAATTTGATTTAGCAGCGATTTTTTTTTAAGTAATGTCAAAGTGAGGCTTGGCTTTTTATTTTTACTTTTTTTTTTATTAATGAATTTCTATTGCAATCTAGTTAATCAGACTGGTTTTTTTCTTGTATACTTTTATATTTACTTGCTCTCTCTTCTCCTTTAGGACTGTTTATATTTTTTAAAATAGAGGCCCCCTTTAATATTTTTTTTTAATATACATAAATATGCATATATACTTTTTTTTCTCTTTTTAGGCTTTTTTCAGGGAGGAAGAAGGGGGAGTGGATTGAAGAAACTTTGTAACACTGCCAACTAGAGGCTTGAAAATATTCTGTTTGAAGTTGAAAAACTCTTGTTTGAAAAACTTTTCTCAAGACTACTGGAAATGATAAGATAGAGGGAAGAGTACTGGAGGATGTTTATACAGGTGCTCTTTGGAACTTCTATTATTAACTGAATATTTGAAGTTTGGCTTTGAAATTTGTGGAGAAGCCAAATAAGAGCCTTGGATAAATAAAAGGCAGTGTGCGGTGGGTTTTTTTTTCAATTCCTTAGTAATTGTTTTATCCCTCCCCTCCAACCCCACAGCATTTTGTAATATTGATATTTTTATTTTTTATTTTTTATGATATCTCATTTTTATTTTTTTAAAGGGGAAGTCTCAGAATATTCTTTTTTTGCTTTTTTCTTTCTTTCATAGGGATGTCTGCCTCTTGATCTCTATTTTTGACTTATCTTTATGGCTATTTTTCATTTTCTGAGGTCTTTCAATTGGATTAAGGCGGAAAGAACCTGAAGAACTCTTTTTTTTTTCTTTTTCCTTTTTCTTTGCTTATTACTTTTTGATATTATTGGGCTTTATTTTGTTTCTTTTTTCCTCTTCATTTTTAATTTTTACTTTTGAATTATAATTGCGTATTTCACAATTGCATTAAGGTCTTGAAGAACCTGAATAATTTTTCCTTTTTAATTTTGGGCTTTTTACTTATTATTGGTTTTGTTTTTTTGTTTTTTATGGTGTTTTCCTTTTTCTTAATTGGATTATAATTGGCTACCTCACTAATTGGATTAAAAGACCCGGAAGACCCTGAGTTATCGAAATGAGTAAGAAAATTTTTATCTTCGGGCATCTCAACTTCTGCTCGTGTTTCCCCGTCATCTGGAGGACGACTCTCAACAATGGTGAAGCAAGGTAAAGCGCAAGTGGATTTAACGATGGTTATGCAAGGAATACAAGAACTTAAAATGAGTATTGAGCAAAGAATGGAGAGTATTGACCAAAGAATTGGAAAGATGGATGAGAAATTTGAAAATTTTCAACAAATGATGGTGAAACACGATGAGAGAATCCAAAAAATAGAAGAGAAAGACAAGCAAAGAGATGATACAATTGGAAATATCGATAACAGATTAACAATGGTCGAACAAGAAAAAAGTGGGATGTTGAAGTGGGAGATGGACAGGTCAGAATTTTATCTTAGATTTCAAAATATCGAGGAAGAAAAAGGACAAAACTTGGCGGCAGTAATGATTGAAATTCTGGCTGGAGTCTTGGAAATAACAAAGGAAAAGATGATAGATGGAATAGATGAGATATATCGAGTCTTCACAAGATATGCGACGAGGAACCAATTATCAAGAGAGGTCCATGTTAGATTCACCAAAAAAACTATTAAAAACCAAATATTACAAGTGGTAAGAGAGAAGGGGTTGAAATACAAAGGCAAAGAGATCCTGGTCTTAAAACAAGTACCTAGAAAAGTGAGACAGATTAGAAGAGAATATCGATTTTTGACCAAAATGCTATTGAAAAAAGAGGTGAACTATAGATGGCTGATTCCAGAAGGATTAATGTTTACATGGCAAGAACAGAAACACAGAATTGATTCAATTGTGAAAACAGAAATATTCTATAAGGAATTTTTCGAAAGAAGAGAAATGGAGATAGAAAAAGAGAATATTTTAATTGAATCTGAAGAGGATCAAATGGAGATGGAAAAAGAAGGCGCAATAGGTGGACAAATGGAGATCAAAGAACAACGTGAAATAAGATCCACGAGAGCTATTAGACCTAAATATAAAGCATAAACATGGGGGGGAAAAATTGATTTCCACGAATATAAATGGACTGAATTCAGCTACCAAAAGAAGGAAAACTTTTTACAAATTAGAGAAGCTAAAATTTGATATAATTTGCTTACAAGAAGTACACATTAAAAAACAACATGAACAATTATTGATATGACCAAAGTTAGGGAAAATATTTACTTCTCTGACTCATTGTAAGAAAAGAGGAGTGGCTTTGTACATCAAAGAAATCACTCCAGCCAAACTGATTTATACTGATGAAGATGGAAGAATATTAATAGTTGAAATAGTGGATAATAATATAAAAACACTCTTGGTTGCAATTTATGCCCCGAATGATAAACAAGAAGAATTTTATAAAAAATTACATATGAAAATAATTGAACTGGACTGTATTAATATACTTATGATGGGGGACATCAATGGAATTGTAGACAATAAACTGGACTATACAGTAAAAACAACACGACAAAATAGGAAAACTCTCCCTAAATCCTTTTTCAAAATGACAGATGAATTAAATTTAAAAGATATATGGAGAGAAAGAAATGCTAAAATTCAACAATATACTTTTTATTCAAACAGACATTTATCGTGGTCCAGAATAGATATGATTTGGACATCAACAGAATTATTATCTAATATTCAAGAAATAAATATTGAAACAAGTACATGGGCAGACCATAATTAAATGGAAAGGACAAAAAAGAAGATCTAGATGGACATTAAACAATACTATTCTAAAGGAAAAAGACTTTACACAATGGATGGAAAAAGAATTGGCCTTCTTTAATGAAAACAAAAAAAGAAGATACTTCAATACAGAATGTTTGGGATACAATGAAGGCATATGCAAGAGGATTAATAATTGACTATACAAAGAAAAAGAACATTAGGAAGAGGCAAATGATTAAAGCTTTAGAAGATGATCATAAAAAACTGGAAAAAGAATTACAGAAGACACCACAGAAAAAAGATATCAAACTTAAAATGGACATAATTAAACATAAAATGGATCAAGCAGAGAAAGAAGAACTTCCACAAAAAATTAGAAGTGCTAAACAGAACTATTTTGAAGATGCAAATAGGCCAGGTAGATGGTTAGCATATAAGTTGAGAAAAGAGAAAGAATCAAGGAAAATATCACAGTTAATAGATGAGCATGGTCAAATTTGTTCTGGTAATAAGGAGAAAAAGGCAATCATTCGAGATTTTTATGGACAATTGTATAAACAGGAGGATCTTGATGCGGAAAAAATTATTTACAAAATGCTAACCTACCTAAGATACCTGATGAAACTCAGAAAATGTTAGAAAGTGCTATAACAATGATGGAATTAACCGAAGCATATAACGGATAGAACAATGGAAAAGCACCAGGACCAGATGGTTTCCTGGCAGAATTTTATAAAACATTACAAGAATCGTTGAGCATTCCACTGTTAGAAGTCATGAATGAAGTTATGATAAATTAGAAAATACCTAAAACATGATCAGAAGCTTATATTACACTTATTCCAAAAGAAGGGCTTGACCCATTACAAATTAAGAACTATAGACCTATTTCCTTATTGAATGCAGACTATAAAATCTTTGCTTCAATCTTGGCAGAAAGGCTTAAAAAATATCTAAATAACTTTATTCACTCTGATCAGAATGGATTTTTACCAAAAAGACAGATTAAAGACAATATGAGGGTAATCCTGGACACATTGGAATATTATGAGGTGCACCTTGAAAAACAAATGGCTTTGATATTCCTAGATGCCCAAAAGGCATTTGATAATGTGAACTGGAGATTTATGTTATTACTATTGGAACAGATGGGCTTTTCTAGAAAATTTATCCAAGCAATAGAAGACGTATATTATAAACAAACGGCAAAAGTAATGATAGATGGATAATTCACAGACTCTATCAATATTAAAAAAAGGTACAAGACAAGGATGCCCATTATCTCCTTTGTTATTTGTATTGACCTTGGAAGTCTTAAATAGAAATATTAGAGAGGATATAAACATAAAAGGAATGAAAGTCGAAAAGGAGGAATTTAAATAGCAAGCCTTTGCGGATGACTTGCTCTTTATTTTGGAAGACCCTTTAGAGACAGCTTTAAAACTATTGGAAAAGATAGAGGTGTATGGTAAGATGGCTGGCTTGAAAATAAATAAAGACAAAACAAAGATTCTGACAAAGAACATGTTATTAAGACAAAGAGAAGAGCTGGCAGATTTATTGAAAATTCAAGTTACGAACAAAGTTAAATATTTGGGGATATATCTGACGTCAAGATGTACTACACTGAAAGAGAATAATTATATTAAGCTTAAACAGCAGATAGCATCCGACCTGAAAAAATGGGAAAACCTACAATTGTCATTGATAGGTAGAATTTCAACAATTAAGATGAATATTTTACCCAGAATTTTATATTTGTTCCAAGCAAAACCAATTAGGTTAAGTAAGGATTACTTTGAAGAATTAAATAAAATTGTGTTGAAGTATATATGGCAAGGCAAGAAAGCGAGAATAAAATTAAAACTTTTACAGGATGCTAGAATTAGAGGAGGATTTGGCCTTCCTAATTGGGACTTGATTAGCAATTTCTATTCACTGGACGCAATACTGTTGAAGACTATTACAACATATTCTTACTAGAAATCAAAAGAGCCATCAAACTATATGTACCAATAATAACTCCCAAAATCAGGAAAAACAGATTATCCATAACAATAAGGAAGCTTCAATCCCAAAAGATATCACTTTGGCAAAAAAACAAATCTGGTCACATTGCCAACTTCAAAAGCTGATACAAAAATTTATGCCACCAGATAAAAACTGAATGCACTAATTATCACATTAAACAAGAGGAAAACCTTCTACGCAAAAATTCCACCCATGCTTTCTACAGTTTTATAAACAACAAACTAAAAGACTCAAGGTCCATCCCACCCCTGAAAGGACCTAATGGCAAAGACTGCAACTATGACACCATCAAAGCCAACCTCTTTAACACATTCTTTGGCTCAGTATTTGTAAACAGCAATGGATCAAGCCCAGTACTTCCTAGCCAAACCACAGACAACTACAATGATCTAATACATATCAATTTTACAGAATACATTGAAAAAGCACTGTGCAATCTAAAACCATCCCTATCTATTGGACCGGACAGAATATGTGCCAACTTCTTAAAACAACTATCCACTGCCATAGCCGAACTTCTAAGCATAATCTTTGAAAAATCTTTCAGGACCAGCTCCTTGCCAAAACTATGGTCACAAGCCACGGTCATCCCCATCTTCAAAAAAGGAGACCCCTAATTGAAAATTACAGACCAATCTCCTTATGTTGCATCACCTGTAAAGTCATGGAATCAATTATTAACCAATCCATTATTCTCCACTTAGAGACAAACAACCTACTCTCTAATAAACAATTTGGTTTCAGAAAAAAAACTATCCTGTAATCTGCAACTCTTACATTGTAAAAACATATGACTACACAACTCGATCAAGGAAAAACAATAGGCGCAATCTACATAGACTTCTGTAAAGCCTTTGATTCAGTGGTACACGACAAACTACTACTAAAACTAAAATCTTATGGTTTCTCTGGACACCTACATAACTGGATAGAAGCATTCCTGTCAAACAGACAACATATGGTCAAAATTGGGAGTGTCCTATCAAATTCTGTACCTGTCAATAGTGGGGTCCCCCAAAACAATATTTTAGGACCAACTCTCTTCATACTCTACATAAATGACCTCTGTGATCATATTAAGAGCAACTGCGTTCTCTTCGCTGATGATGTAAAACTATTCAACACCACAGACAATACTACTACCCTTCAAAAAGACCTTGACTATGTATCAGAGTGGTCAATCAACTGGCAAGTTCAAATCTCAACAAATAAATGCTCTGTCTTACACATTGGCAGAAAAATCAGAAAATAAAATATAAGCTAAATAGTCAAGACTTGTTGAGGATCCAAACTTTGTCAAGGACCTTGGAGTACTTATCACAAATGATCTAAGTGCTAGAGCCCACTGTAACTACACAACCAAAAAGAGTTGTTAATCTAATCCCACATAGCTTCTTCTCTGGTAATATCACACTACTAACTAGAGCATACAAAACATTTGCTAGACCTATACTTGAATACAGCTCTTCAATCTGGAACCCATATCATGTATCTGATATTACCACAATTGTAAAAGTCCAGAAATATTTCACAAGAAGAGCTCTCCACTCCTCTACTCATTGCAGAATACCTTATGCCATCAGACTTGAAACTCTAAACCTAGAAAACCTAGAACTATGCCGCCTCCGGTCCGATCTAAATATAGTATATAAAATCGGATTTCCGGTTTGCAAGGCTTCGGCAGTGGCAGGAATCTGCGATCGTGCGCAGTTCCTGCTGTGCTCGCTGTTGAAGTGCCTCTGATCCAGCTGGATCTGGAGGATATGGTTGCCCCGTAGAGGCAACTGAAGAGAGAGGAGATCCGGACAGGGGTTTGGGGGTATCGCAAACCCCCTCCTCAGCCGGCTAAACTCCTTTTTCCCAAGGGGGTGGAGCGGCGGTCAGCAATGGCCGCCACAAAGAAGCCTGCAGCCGGGTAAGATTGTGCAGGAGGAAGCTGGAGAAAGTGAAAGTTTTTGGCTGAACCGGGACAACAAGGAACTTTTAAATACCCTGGAATCTAAATTGTTTGAATGATACATTGTTTCCTAAGAAGACTGGAAAGCGGCGGAAGAAAAGTGAAAGGGAAAGTTATTTTCTCTCACTCTCCCTCCCCATGGAAATAGCTGATGGAAATCGGAAAAACCTGCTTGGGCACAGAAGGTAACTAAACTTGAAATTTAAAGCCAAGGGGATAAAAGATTTCTGAACATTGGAATTAAAAACTAAAATCTTCTTTGCTATAAGTGGGAGGGAAGAGGTGAAGAACTTACTTTAAGATTGTATTGAAGTAGACTGCTTGGAGTTTATAAGACCAGAAATAAAAGGCAATAAGGCTTCTAAAAAATTACTTTGGAACTGTGTAATTGAACTCTACCCCAGGAAGAGAAAATATAAAAAGAAGAAAGTGCTAAATGAAACAATTTATTTTGATTTGGATTGCTTTGTGACTTTGGGATTTTTGGGAACTAATTCTTGAGAGATTAAAAACATTTGGGTTGTTTTTAAGAAAAAAAAATTGCATTATCTGTTGAGGAATTGCAAATGGAATTTCAAAAGCTAAAAGGAACAAGAAGGCAAGGGTCTTCTGGATCTATTTTTCACTTTTTAGAAATGCCGATTTCTACCTACCAAGAAATACAACAACAAGAAGGCTGGGATGAAGGAGAAAAAGCCATCTTTAATGGACAGACAACCTTACTTGAGGAAGATAAGAGAAAGGGGGGAAAGAAAATGGAGAATTCAGAACTTAAAAAAGCAACCAAGAAAGGGAAAAATAAGATGAAAAACGATACAATGTCAGAAAGCAACAGAAAAGAGAAATACAACAGAGAGGGAAGATTAAGAGAAGGGAGTTTGAGAGATGGGGGGGCAAAAAGGCGAGAATTGATAAGAAAGAAAGGGAAAAGGGAAAAAGAAGTCATAAAGGTTTAAAACAAGATGTTAAAAAACAGGGTTTTTTTCAGAGACAAAGGGTAAATTATAATTTAAAAAATGATTCTGCAAAAGTACATAAGATTGTATTGTAGATTTTAGTATTTGAAATTGAATGAGAAAACTGAAATATTATATGAGTTAATAATGCATTAAAGGGAATGTATAAAAATGTTTAAGATTTAATAATAGAGTTTAACTTTCTATGGAATATTGTTTTTACTATTTTATAAACTTAATCCTCTTTTTTTTGTTTCATTATTCTAAAATGTAATATTTAGAATGTACTAAGCAGAATCAGTATGGAAAGTATGTATTATTTTAAGTGTTAAATTTAGGGAAAAAATAACAAAGTTGTCATACTTCAACCAGTGATTACAGGAGAAATACTGTATTACAAAGAAAAGATAAATAGATAATTGAAAGAGAACAGACAAAAGATGTAAGTATAATTATCTAAACTGAGATGAAATAAATAAAATAGAATTAAGAGAGTGAATGAAGAGAAAAAATATATAGAAAATAAAGAATGTTAAATAAGATATGAAATAGTATATTAACTGAGCATGAATTTGATTTATGTCTGTACAAAAAGATGAAACCCGGGGTAAGCCGCTTTCCAAAAAGAAGTTTTATGTATTTATGTTTTGTGTTTTGTTTGCTTATGTTTGAATTAATAAAACGTTAGAAGAATGTTGGAAGAGAATAACGAAATTGTATAAGACAGATGGATACAATGAATATATACAATTAAAGGCAAAAGAAATATAACTGAATAGAAGGAAAGGGAAAAATAAAGAGAAGTTGGGAAAAGATATGAAGTTGAACAGATAAGATAAATATACATATTAAGCTGTGTTTGTATGGGAATGTGATAATTTGGAATTATCCTGTCTTTAAATAAGATGTTTTATTTGTTTTTCAGAAAAGATGTCTTATATTATTATATTCTATGTTTTGTTTGTTTGTGTATTGTTTTTAAAAATTAATAAAATGTGTTTAAAAAATAAATAAATATAGTATATAAAATCATACATTGCAATGTCCTACCTGCAAATCAGAAAATAAAATACAAGCTGAATAGTCAAGGCCTTGTTGGTGATCCAAACTCTGTAAAGGACCTTGGAATACTCATCTCTAACGATCTAAGTGCTAGAGCCCACTGTAACTACATAACTAAAAAGGCATTAAGAGTTGTTAACCTAATCCTACATAGCTTTTTCTCTGGTAATATCACACTACTAACTAGAGCATACAAAACATTTGCTAGACCAATACTCGAATACAGCTCATCAGTCTGGAACCCATATTACATATCTGATATTAACACAGTTGAGAAAGTCCAGAAATATTTCACAAGAAGAGTTCTTCACTCCTCTGCTTGTTGCAGAATACCTTATGCCACCAGACTTGAAATTCTCGACCTAGAAAACCTAGAACTACACCGCCTTCGGTCCGATCTAAGTATAGTATATAAAATCATACATTGCAATGTCCTGCCTCTCAGTACTTCAGCTTCAACCATAACAATACAAGGGCAAACAATAGATACAAACTCAAGGTTAACCGCACCAAACTTGACTGCAGAAAATACGACTTCAGCAACAGAATGGTCAATGTCTGGAATACTCTCCCTGACTCTGTGGTTTCTTGCCCAAACCCCAAAAACTTTAACCTTAGACTATCTACTATTGACTTCACCCCCTTCCTAAGAGGCCTGTAGGGGGCGTGCATAAGCACACCAATTCTGCCTACTGTCCCTGTCCTATTGTTCATTATTTTTCTTATAAGTATCTATCTCATGTCTTCAAAACTATATTTATTCTTATACCTGTATCTTGTAAGCGATTGACAATCAAATAAATAATAAAAAATAAATACTAAAAGATCCCCAATTCCAGATAGAAAGTGGCAATTGCCTCTCAGAGTTATTTGCTAAACAGTGAAGAAACAAGAAGTATTGGAATAAAGGTGAATTCTGGTGCTTGTCGTTCAACTTCTAAAGACAGCACAATTAGCAATCCTATTCAGAACTCTCCCAGGACATTTCCCTGCTTACACTAAATCTCAACAGGAACATGCCCCTGTAACTTTTCTGCTGTTTTTCATTATATTGCCTTCAACTTATCCTCAAATACCTGAGGCTAGCTTAAAGTTGTTCTTAGCTGTTCTGATGTTAAAGTAATGCTTTATCTTTAAACAAGAAGCAGTTTGTGGGTACAATCTGACTCATATTACCATTTTATTGTCGGTAGTCCTTAGCAAGCAAAAACTGCTTGGCAACCTAGTAATTGTATGCTGATAAGCACATGCTCCTTTCCATCTAATCCCATAGTTCTCTGGGGTTATTCTGCTTAGGCAGCCACAGAATCCATTTTCTTCCCCAAATCAGGTTTTGGACTGACCTCTGCTTCGGTCCAGAATTTCAGTTTAGACACCTGAATCAGCTGGAAGAGCAACCAACAATTGGCAGCGATCACAGAGAAGTTTTCAAAGTTTAGAGTAGCGTAAGCATGTGTGTAGAACTGAAAATGCCACTACTACTATTGCTGTATATTTCTATATATATGACAGAAAATAATACTGCTACATGAGAATATGAAAGTGACAATATCTAGCAACTCATCATACATAAAATTCCTAGTTACTAAGTGGTAAATTCAGGGACTAAGGTTATACATAATAGATGTTGCTATAGTGAATATTTATTATAAATGGCCTATCTAAGTGAATATTTATTGTACACATTTACTTAAAACAAACTAAAAAAATCTAGGAATTCTCTGCCTTAGGAAGGAACTAATGGCAAATCACCCCCCAAATCTTGCCAATAAAGCTGCATGCTCCAGGCACATTCAAAAATCCTTAATATACTGTGTATTTCAGTTTATTTCATAGTGTTAAGTATTTATATGCGTATTTAGCAGTTTTCAAGCATTAAACCAACTGGCCTATTCTGCTGCGCTTGTTCTTTTGTAATGTCCATAAAATATTTTTACCAGAAAAATTTCCAACAAATTTTTGTTTTTTTTCTGAAAAAAATCAAAGAAAATGGCTGAAAGATAGTGAACATTGAAATTATTTGATCCATCCTTTTAGAATAAGTGTCTATTTCTTGGTGAAAATGTTTAAAGCATTCAAATACTGCCCTTTAGAGTTTGTTCTGGTAATGTAAGACCAGCATGTTTACAATTTTTCCTGGCATTCTTCTTCAACATTTTATTCTTTTTCATTGTTAATTTCTTCATAGTTTCTGAGTTCTCAACTTCCAGGAACAAATTTCAAGCCTTGGGCTTGCACTATACATTGTTCAAGGTTGATTCCAGCTGTTTGTAAATATTGTTGTATCTAATTAAGGTAAAGGTTCCCCGCACATGTGTGTTAGTCATTTCCAGCTCTAGGGGACGGTGCTCATCTCCATTTCACAACCAAAAAGCCAGTGCTGTCCGAAGACATCTCCGTGGTCATGTGGCCAGCATAACTAAATTCCAAAGGCGCATGGAGCGCTCTTACCTTCCCACCAAAGTGGTCCCTATTTTTCTACTTACATTTTTAACATGCTTTTGAACTGCTAGGTTGGCAGAAGCTGGAACAAGTAATGGGAGCTCACTCCATTATGCGGAGTTAGGGATTCAAACCACCAAACTGCTGACCTTTCTGATCCACAAGCTCAGCGTCTTAGCCACGAGCTACTATGTCCCTTGTATCTAATTAATCTCATCTGAAACTTCATATCAGGAACATAGGATAATTCAGGAAAGAAAATCACATATTGCAGGGAGCAAAGTCTAAGCCGTTGACTCTCTTTTGTTTGGGGGATGGGTGGGAAATCCCACAGCATTTCAAAGGTTGATATTAAGGCTTCAGTGTTTATCTTTACTACAGGCATAGTTTCATAATGAGCAATCCATCTTGTCTGAGAAAGTCTTTTCACATTCAGCTGCATTTTCCAATGATGAGGTGAGAGTAAAAAGAACGAATTGATTTTTCTCCTACGTTCCCAAAAGTCGCAAAGAAATGCTTCCAAAAGAGTGAATACCACAAAAATTTGCCAACAGCAGCAACCCAAGTCCAGCTCCATTGTTGTACTTACATGGTACCATTGACCACTATACAAGTTGCTGCACCAAGTTGTTGGTACAGCAACAACTTCACCTCTTTGGCATCAGCCATATGGTGTGAGAAAAATGACAAGAGAATGGGGCATAAAACTCCTCATCACCTTTGGCCTACATTATTGCCTACATGCAGGATGGACTAACATCTTTTAAAGAGTATTTTAATGCAGGATTATTCATTTCTAACACTTCATGCAGTTTTAGAAAGTTGTGGTGTTTTGAAGCTGCTTACAAATACTTTTTTAAAATTAGGAGATATGGGGAATATATTCATACTCCCCTTTCTATCTATCATTCATAATTCTTAAACCCATCTTTCTTGTCTTAAATTCATTATATTTTTCTCAATAGATTTCACAGAATATCTGTACAAACCCAGAACAGTTTTCTTTAATTAAAATGAAAACATACCAAGAAAATCAGCTTTTGCAACACTGTCCCAAATCCACAGAGAACAATGAGTAGTCTAAAAGACCAAGGGAATGTGTTGACACAGAGATTAAGTTTACTCAAATGCAGTATGTGAGCCAGCAGAACATGCTGACTGATTACATGCCATGGAAGCTAAGGTCAGCATCTTAACTTACAATTTCCATAATAAAGGCTTTAACATTACAATAACATTACTCTAACATAATATAATTAACATTGCAAAGATTAAACAATATTTTATAACTCTGTTAATATTGTGTTATGGAATTTACAGTGGTAAGCATTTATTTGTGACAGATGAAAAACAGATTTAGTACATTGCACTAAGCATTCTATTTTCTTTCCTCACTGTAAAGGGTTGTTTTGTGTGTGTATATGTCTTTGACTCAGCTTTGACTCCTAGCAACTGCCTGGACAATCCCTGAGGTTTTCTTGGCAAGATTTTTCAAAAGTGGTTTGCCATTGCCTCCTTCTTAAGATTGAGAGAGAGTGACTGACCCAAGATCACCAGCCTTTATTGTGTATAAACTGAGACAAGAACTCAAAACCTCCAGCCAGATGCCTCGACCACAATATAAAAGTAGCTTTCGGTAAGGGGATCATACCCATCTCTATTTTTTTCCAATCTATCACTCAAACTAACAATATAACTTAAGAATACTAAGGTATAAAGTATAACTGATCATTTCTTGAAAATAAACTCAGGAATTTTAATCATGAAAATTTCAACTGATTTCAACTACTTTGGGTGTTTGAAACAATGGGAAAATATGTGGTGGAAAATATTGAAATTAATATTACTGTATGTTATGATCTTAAGAATTTTTTATAAATTCTTAAGAATTTTTTATATGTTTTGGTGTACATCACCAGAAAATTTCCCTAAAATGTATAAAGACATTACAAATTTATGTTGGAAAACAAGAAATGTTTTACTATGCTTGATGGACTTGTAAAAAAAGTCATAAAGTTTGTATTCAAATACAAACACTAAATCAGAGTGATAAATACAAGTAGTCCTCAACTTAAAATCATATTTGACCCCAAAATGTATGTTGCTAAGTTGAAATTTGTTGAGTCATCTAGTCCAACTCCCCGCCCAAACAGGAGACCCTACATCATTTCTGACAAATGGCAGTCCAATCTCTTCTTGAAAGCCTCAAGTGATGACACTCCCACAACTTCCGAGGACAAGCTGTTCCATTGGTTGATTGTTCTCACTGTCAGAAAGTTTCTCCTTATTTCCAGGTTAAATCTCTCCTTGTTCTGTTTCCATCCATTATTCCTTGTCTGGCCTACAGGTGCTTTAGAAAATACTTGACCCCAAGAAGGCGGAGCTTCGTCACGGCGATACAGCTGCAATCTCGGGGTTCCGAGATCGCAGCTGATATTTTCGCCCCTGGTCGGTCCCAACAGACCTAAACTGTCCTGTAGAGACGGTGACCGTGAAGGGCACACTCTGTGGATCCCAGGGACATCGCAAAGTCCCTGGTTGATCCAGGAGAAGTCCTTTTGCCAGTGGCGGAGAGGCAGCCTCCATAGCGGCTGAAGTCGGGACAGCTCCGGAAAGGAAGAGGCTGAAAGTGAAAGTGTGTCGGCTGGGTGAGAAGTTTCTTTTTTTTTTTGCTAACTTGCTGAGATTTGAAAGAACACTCTGAATATGAGAAGAAACCTGTGAGATTTTTTGACAAAACTGTATGAGCGGCGTTTTTTAAAGGGACGTCAAATTGAGGCTTGGATTTTTTTTTTCTTTCTCTTACTTTTTTTTTTTACTGGACTTTAGCGTGATTTTGTAGTTAACCGGACTGAATTTTCTCTTGTATATATATATATATATTTACTTCTTATGCTCCTTTTTGATTTTTTAATTTTCTTTTAGGACAGAGGCTCCCTTTGGTTATTTTCTCTTCTTTATATATATATATATATATATATATATATATATATATATATATATATATATATATATATATATATATATATATATATATATATATATATATATATACACATATATATATATACATATATATATATATATATATATATATATATATATATACATGTAAATATCTTCTCTTTTTTCTCAACTTAAACTATGTTTTTCTGGCTGGCGGGGGGAAGTGTATTAAGAAATTTTGTAACACTGCCAACTAGAGGCTTGAAAATATTTTATTTGAATTGGAGAGAACTGTGAAAAGATTCCTTCTCAAGGACATTTTAATTTGATAAGATAGAGGGAAGAGCGCAGCAGAATATATTACAGGTGCTTTCCTGGACTCTTATCAACATTTTAACACTTGAGGCTTGGTTTTGAAGCTTCTGGAGAAGAGAGTCATAATAAGAGCCTTGGACAACTAAACAAAGTGCAGTGTGTTTTCTTATCTTTTTTCAGTTGTGGTACCCCTCCTTACCAGCTTCTCTGTAAATTTTAATTTTACTAATATTCTTATTTTTGCTTTTTATTTTAAAGGGAAAGCCTCAGAATTTTTTCTTTACCTTTCTTTTCTTTTCCTTTTTTTACTGGGATTTTTTGCTTTTTCCATCCATGTTTTTGGACCATTCTGCCTCTTCCTTTTTATTATTGAGATTTCCTAATTGGATTAAGGTGTGAAGAACCTGAAGGATTTTTTTCTTTTTTTCCTTACTTTTTTTCTATTATTATTATTATTATTATTATCATCATCATCATCATCATCATCATCATCATCATCATCATCATCTTTGGGCTTTTTTCTTCTTTCTATTTTTCATTTTTTATTGTGGACTACTTCATAATTGGATTAGGGTCTAGAAGAACCTGAAGATTTTTCTTCTTCTCTTACTCCTTTTTCCTTTTTGCCATCGGGCTTTTTACTGTTGGATTTTTCCATTTTGGATTATAATTGGCTATTCTACCAGTTGGATTAAAATTTAAAAAGAATTTGAAGATTTTGAAGTGTCTAAAATGAGCAGGAAACCCATTCCTTCTGGCATTTCTACCTCTACCTCTGCCTCCCCACCAGCTGGAGGACAACATTTAATTCAGACAATATTGAAGCAAGATAAAGAACAAAAAAAGTGACCTTACAGATGATTATGCAAGGAATCCAAGATCTCAAGATAAAAACAGATACTACTGAACAAAGAACAGAGAAGACTGATGAAAAAGTGGAAAATATTCAACAAATGATGGTGAAGTATGATGAGAGATTCCAAAAAAATTGAAGAAGAAGGTAAACAAAGAGAGGAGAAGATTGGAAATATTGACAGTAGATTAACAGTGGTTGAACAAGATAAAAGTGGGATGTTGAGGTGGGGAGAGGTCAGAATTCTATCTCAGATTTCAAAATATAGAAGAAGAAAAAGGACAAAACTTGGCTGCGATAATGATAGAAATTTTGGCGGATGCTTTGGAAATCACAGAGGAAAAGATGATGGATGGAATAGATGAGGTATACCGAGTTTTTACAAGATATGCGATGAGAAATAACTTACCAAGGGAAGTCCATATCAGATTTACCAAAAAATCCATCAAAACACAAATATTACAAGCTGTAAGAGAGAAGACATTGAAATACAAAGGCAAAGAGATTGTGGTTTTAAAACAAATACCCAGAAGAGTGAGAGAGATGAGAAGAGAATATTGATTCCTGATCAAAATGTTATTGAAAAAGGAAGTGAATTATAGATGGCTGATTCCAGAAGGATTAATGTTTATGTGGCAAGAACAGAGACATAGAATTGATTCAATTGAGAAAGCAGAACTATTCCACGCAGAATTTTTTGGAAGGAGAGAAGAAGAGGCAGAGAAAGAGGTCTCATTAATTGAGCTTCAAGAGGAACAACTGGAGACTGAGAAAGAGGAAGGCGCAGTAGGTGGACAGGTGAATAGTAAAGAACAGCGTGAAGTAAGATCCATGAGAGCTGTTAGACCTAAATACAAAGCATAATCATGGAAGAAAAAAATTGATTACAATGAATATAAATGGACTCAATTCAGCTGTTAAAAGAAGGAAAACCTTTCATAAATTGGAGAAATTTAAATTTGATATAATTTGTCTACAATAAGTACATATTAAAAAACAAAATGAACAATTGTTAGTACAGCCAAAATTAGGGAAAATATTTACTTCTTTGACTCAATGTAAGAAAAGAGGAGTGGTTCTATACATTAAAGAGGCCATCCCAGCAAAATTGATTTATACTGATGAAGATGGAAGAGTATTAATGGTGGAAATAATGGACAACAATATAAAAATACTCTTGATTGCAATTTATGCTCCGAATGATAAACAAGAAGAATTCTATAAAAAATTACACATGAAAATAACTGGATTGGACTATGTTAATATAATTATGATGGGAGACTTTAATGGAATTGTGGACAATAAACTGGACTATATAGCAACAACAACAAAGCAAAATAAAAAGACTCTCCCTAAATCCTTTTTTTAAATGACAGACGAATTAACCTTAAAAGACATTTGGAGAGAAAGAAATGTTAAAACTAAACAATATACTTTCTATTCAAATAGACATTTATCATGGTCCAGATTGGATATGATTTGGATCTCAACAGAATTAATATCTAATATTCAAGAAACAAATATTGAAACAAGTACTTGGGCAGATCATAGCCCAATTACAATTAAATGGAAGGGACAAAAAAAAAAGATCGAGATGGACATTAAACAATACTATCTTAAAGGAAAAAGATTTTATGCAATGGATGGAGAAAGAATTGGCTTTTTTCTTTCGAGAAAATAAAAAAGAAGATACTTCAGTGCAGAATGTTTTGGATACAATGAAGGCATATGCTAGAGGTTTGATAATAGATTATATAAGAAAAAAGAATATTTGGAAAAAGCAAGCCACTAAGGCCTTGGAAGATGAGTATAAAAGACTTGAAAAAGAATTACAGAAAACGCCACAGAAAAAGGATATTAAATTGAAGTTGGACATAACTAAACATAAAATGGAATTAATAGAGAAAGAAGAATTGGCACAGAAAATTAGAAATGCTAAACAGAATTATTTTGAAGATGCAAATAAACCAGGTAGATTGCTAGCATATAAATTGAGAAAGGAGAAAGAATCAAGAAAAATATTGAAGTTAATAGATGACCAAGGCCAAGTTTGTTATGGTAATAAGGAGAAAAAGGAAATTATTCGAGATTTTTATGGGCAACTATATAAACAAGAGAATATTGATGAGGAAAAAATCAAACAGTATCTACAGAATGCTAATCTACCTAAGATATCTAAAGAGACTGAAGAAATGCTAAAAAGCAACATAACAATGATGGAACTAACTGAAGCACTTAAAAAACAAAATAATGGGAAAGCACCAGGTCCAGATGGGCTTCCGGCAGAATTCTATAAAACATTACAAGAATCATTGAGCATTCCATTGCTAGAAGTTATGAATTAAGCTATGTCAAAGAAGATGATACCCAAAATATGGTCAGAGGCTTATATTACACTTATTCCAAAAGAAGTGGCTGATCCACTGCAAATTAAGAACTATAGACCTATTTCTTTATTAAATGCAGACTATAAAATCTTTGCTTCAATTTTAGCAGAAAGACTTAAAAAATACTTAAATAATTTCATTCATCCAGATCAAAATGGATTTCTGCCAAAGAGACAAATTAGAGACAATATGAGAGTAATCCTGGATACTTTGGAATACTATGAGGCACATCCTGAAAAGCAAATGGCTTTGATATTCCTAGATGCTCAAAAGGCATTTGATAATGTGAACTGGAGATTTATGTTATTACTATTGGAACAGATGGGTTTTGCCAGAAAATTTATTCAAGCAATAGAAGCCATATGCAATAAGCAGACAGCAAAGGTAATGATGGAGGGAGAACTTACAGACTTTATTAATATAAGAAAAGGCACAAGACAAGGATGTCCCCTATCTTCTTTGCTATTTGTATTGACTTTGGAAGTGTTGAATAGAAATATTAGAGATGATAAAAGCATAAAAGGAATGAAAATTCAAAAGGAAGAATTTAAACTGCAAGCCTTTGCTGATGACTTAGCCTTTATTTTGGAAGATCCATTAGAAACAGCTCCAAAGTTATTGGAAAAGATAGAGATATATGGTGAGGTGGCTGGTTTGAAAATAAATAAAGACAGAACAAAGATTTTGACAAAGAACATGCTACTAAGACAAAGAGAAGAACTGGCAGACCTGCTGAAAATCCAAGTTACGAATAAGGTCAAGTATCTGGGGATATATTTGACAGCAAGATGTAGCACATTAAAAGAGAATAATTATATTAAACTTAAACAACAGATAGTTTTGGATTTGAAGAAATGGGAAAATTTACAACTGTCATTTATAGGGAGAATTTCAATAATCAAGATGAATATTTTACCCAGAATCCTATCTTTTTTTCAAACAATACCAATTAGGCTCGGAAAAGACTATGTTGAAGATTTAAATAAAATTATGCTGAAGTATATATGGCAAGGTAAGAAAGCGAGAATAAAGCTAAAGCTTTTGCAAGACGCTAGAATTAGAGGAGGTTTTGGCCTGCCCAATTGGGAATTGTACTACCAAGCTGCAAATTTGATGTGGGTAAAGGAATAGATAACATTAAGAAAGACTAGATTGTTGACACTAGAAAGTCATGATTTGCTGTTGGGTTGGACGCTTTTTTATGGTATAAGGGAATTAAAACACAGGGTTATTTTAGAAGACATTATATACGGGAGTCTTTGTGGTTAAACTGGGAGAAGATAAAAAGACAATGTTATTTGAAAATTCCAGTTTGGTTATCGACTATTGAAGCATTTTCCTATCCTATAATTTATAAGAAGGAACAGTTAGATATGGGGAACTATTGGATGAAAAGGGTGAACTTAAATCGATCCAAAACTTAGAGGAACAAGGTATAAAGATGAATTGGTTTTCATATGTGCAAATACATTCAAGGTATGATGAAGATTTTAAAACAGAGGGATTTTATGATAAACAGACTGATCTAGATAAGATCTTGACGGGTACTGATAAGAAGATGATTAAAAAATTATATGGTTATTTACTGGGAATTAAGTTAGAGGAAGAACAAGTCAAAGAAACTATGATTGTTTAGGGGAAGAATTTTGGACATGGGATTGATCTAGAGAAATGGCAAAAATTGTGGTCTCAAAATTATAAAATGACAATGTCAATAGCATATAAAGAAAACTTGTATAAGATGTTTTACAGGTGGCACTTTCCCCCAACAAGAATAGCAAGAATGTTCAAGAATAAATCTGAAAAATGCTGGAAATGTCATCAGATACCTGGCTCATATTACTATATGTGGTGGACTTATGAGGACGCTAGAAAATATTGGACTAAAATTCGCATGTGGTTGGAAAAAATGACAAAGAAACATATAGATTTGAAACCGGAGTTCTTTTTATTGGGAATCTTACCAGATACATAGAGTAAAGACTTGAAATATCTGATTGTAAATGTATTAACAGCGGCTAGGATTGTATTTGCTAAAAATTGGAAGAATGAGAAAATACCATCGCAGGAAGAAATTATTAAGAAAATATTGGAATGTGCTGAGATGAATAGATTGACATTTGAGATTAGAGAGCAAGAGGATAAACAATTTTATGAAATTTGGGATCTTTTCTATCAATGGTTGGATGACAAAATACAATAATCGAATATTTAGAATGTTAGACAGCAAGGAATATCTTTGTTTTTTCTTTCTCTTTTGTTATTTGACATCATATCTATAAAGTGTTTTTAGGATAGATCTGGTATGATTATATGATTTGTTATAGAATAAACTGTTTAAAGTATTGTTATCTCATAAAGTATGAATGATTAAAGGTATAGTCAAATGATTTTCTAATAGCGATATTAGGATATATAAGTTTGGATTGACAATATGAGCTATTATGTAATATAACTGTCATTGAGACTACGAAATGAATGCACAAAACTGATGAACCAACCAACACACTGTAGGTATATAAGAGAGTTGATGTTTTATGTTTTGTTTGTTTTGTTTGTTTGTAGAAAATCAATAAAATTGTTTTCAAAAAAAAGAAAAGAAAATACTTGACTCCTTCCTCTCTGTGGCAGCCCCTCAAATATTGCAAGACTGCTGTCATGTCTCCCCTGGTCCTTCTCTTCACTAGACTAACCATACCCAGTTCCTGTAACCGTTCTTCATATGTTTTAGTCTCCAGTCCCCTAATCACCCTGGTTGCTCTTCTCTGTACTTTTTCTGAAGTCTCAACATCTTTTTTATAATGTGGTGACCAAAACTGGATGCAGTACTCTAGGTGTGGTCTTCCTAAGGCTTTAGAGAGTGATATTAGTACCTCCCTTGATCTTGATTGTATCCCTCTGTTAATACAACTTAGGATTGCATTAGCTTTTTTGGCTGCTGCTGCACACTGCTGGCTTATATTTAATTGGTTGTCCACTAAGATTCCAAGATCCCTCTCACAATTACTGATATTGAGCCTGTTTTCACTCAGTCTACATGTGCACTTTTGATTTTTCTTGCCTAAGTGTAAGACTTTACTTTTCTCTGCATTGAATTTCATTTTGTTAGATACGGCCCAGTATTCTAGTCTGTCAAGATCCATCTGGATCTTGAGCCTATCTTCTGGGGTGCTAACTATTCCTGCCAGCTTAATATCATGCTGCAACAATCATAAGTGAAAAATGGTCAGAAGTCACTTTTTCAGTGCTATTGTAACTTTGAACTGTCATTAACTGAACTATTTTAAGTCGAGAACTACCTATCAGTTGGGGAAAAGTCATGAAACTTTGTTTTTAAACATGACAACTTTACCAAAATTATTATATGTGTAAAGGCGGAAATATTTGGCTGGTGTTGTGGTTAGCCGGCAGCAGGTGTGGATGGCTGAGGAGAGCAAGAACTCAGATGAGAGGCCAGGACCATTAGGGAGTAGATTGCTGCCTTCAGAGATTGTGGGGGCTGGCAGCAGTGATGAGGAGGTTCCCAAGGAGCCTGTGCCAAGTGCACATGCACGCAGGATTGCTCGTAGGAAAGAACAATTACAATGGCATGGGCGACTCGAGAGTAAGGCTGCAAGATAATGGCTCCTCCTTCAAGAAGATAAAAGCCAGCTGTGAAGCTAACCTTCTTTGCAGAAGGCAAAGACTTTTTGAACTCAGCCTTGTGGACATTACAGTTGGTAATGACTCTTATAGACTCTTGTATTGTAAACTATTTCTTCTCTGTTGTGTTTTGGCAGACTTGTGAAAACTTGGCAAGGTTCTTTCTTGTCGGAGCTAATTAGTTGGAAACAGCCTTTTATCTGTGAAGCAACATAATTCTTAGCTGAAACATAAAAAGATTGTACTGCTGTCTTTGTCTTGTGTTTGCTCTCTTGGAACCAGGTTTGGGTCAGAACAGCTGGTGAAGACAATGGAACTTGCAGAAACAGCCAAATTGACTTATTAATTAGAGAAAGCATAGTGTCTAGATTTATTGCTAACTAGAAACTCCTTATAGACTTTTTGTGAGAAACAGAAAAAATGAATTTGTGATTTATAGTTTTGATGGCGAGTAAGGATGGTTTATGAGGAAAAATAAGATATTTTGCAACAAAGTAATTTATAATTGTACTTATAACTGATATGAAGAAACCCAGAGGCACCTTCTTTGTACTTTCTTTGCTTTTGCATTTTAGTTCTTTCTTTGATCTCAACTTCTCTTTTTATATTAGTTTCTATTTGTTTTTTTAAATCTTCTTTCTGAAAAGTTTTAATAAAATTATATGGATAAAAGTAAATTTAGTTATTTTTTAAAATAATTTCTGATTGAGAAAATTAGAATTTTGAACACTAGATAAAAAGGAAGATGTCACATATTGATTATCATATAATTCTTGACACTCATTGATAAGACTAATTTTTTCTAAACTACTTCAATTGAGAAATTATCTGATTTTAGAACTTTTAAATAAATCAGATGAAAATTGTAAATCAGCTTATGACATGGTCAAGGAGTGGAGAAAAATCAATAAATTAAAACAGTTTATAAAACATGTCAGTAGATTGTAATTCATCAAAAGAAGGAGCTGTTCCCCAAGTCTTACAATCCCTCTTGAAGAAAAGGTTCATAATTTATACTGATATCACCAAATTATTTTAAAAGATATAATAGACTATTAGGAGTAAGTAATGCTGCTGTCGTAGGGGCAGAGGGTGGGAGTTGGGGGTGATTATTTATTTATTTCCAGATTTTGTTCCATTGTATTTTATTAATTTTTTTGATTCTTTTTGTTAGTTTTTATTGTTTTTTATTTTAAATATGGTTTTAATTCTGTAAGCCTCCTTGAGTCACCATGGGTGTTTAGGAGGCAATATAAATTCAATAAATAAATATAAATAACAAATAAATAAATATTAAACCATTCTTCTCTGGGCATTCCCTACATCAGTGTTGGCAACTTTAAGATATATGAACTTTAATTCCCAGAAATAGTTGGTCCACATATTTTAAAGTTGTCAAGGTTGAGAAACACTGCCTTAGGTCCAAACCCCAGCCCAAATTCAAATACTTAATGATTCTAATTTTAAATATCCTTCACTCCATTAAGCCAGGATGCTTAAAAGTCTGTATTATGTATCTATCCATCAGTATCCTTATCAGAGGGTCTTCTTTGCCTTTTGGATCAACTTAATAATAGTTGGCCTTCTTAGTGGTTGCTCCTCTTAGAGAATTCACTTGACACCTTCCTATTTAATCCTTCTCTGCCAGGCAATGGTCTTACAACCATATTTGAGCCCCAAATTTCCATTGCAAGGCAGTTATAGTGAGTCATGCTCCATTTTAGGAACTTTTTTGCCACAGCTGTTAAGCAAATCATTGCAATTGTTAAGTGAATCATTCTGTAGTTAAGCGATTTGGCTTCCCCTATTCTTTTCTTTTTGGAAGCTGGCTGGAAAGTTTACAAATGATCACTTAACTCTGGGACAGTTCAACTGTCACAAATACAGATAAAAAGTTTTATGTTACTTATGATCATCCTCATTTGTAAGTTTTCCAAGTATACTAATAGCAAATTCTATGAATTTAAGGAAATAGATTCAATGCTGCTTGCTCACAAATAGCTGCTTATGGATCATATCCAGAGATAAAAACATGTATTAAAACAGATACAATAAGTGTACGAGTAAAGTAATGACACTCAGGTACACCATTGTAAATAAATATACAGTAAATATACTTAACCCTAAGAATCAGCAATTCATGGGGAAAGAAATTCTTTATTCTAGTAGCCAATGTATCCAAGCTAGTGAATGCAGATGTGCTGGCTAAGTATGCAAATAAAATTACAAAATATTTTCCCATGGTAATTTATTTTATCTCTTATGTATTTCAGCACTCATTAAAATGGAGGTTTATACACTATCTTAATCCATGGTGCCAACATATCTGTACATATTATATTTCAGCCTATGAAGCACTTATTTGCTAAAACTTGCTGAAACTAAAGGTTACATGATATATCACAAAACATCTTCACTTCTAATATTGCAGTAATCATTCTTAGGATCAACAAGTTTTCCTTTTCTAATTTGCAATATTTTTTTTTTTTAAAAAAGAATAATAATCAAATTAGAGGGCACTAGTCCTACCTTTTGTTTACAAATTTAATTGTATTTTTCAAAGTTTATTTGGAATCACACTATATATTGTATATATACTGTAAGCAGTTTTACCAATAATGGAACAGGAATATATTTGCCTCTTGGAACTAAATAAGGGATGGAAGACTTATTGAAAGTTGTATGATTTTTGTTTGTAAAAAGTGTCCCCAAACCCTAAATAATTTCTGCTTATTATTGATTTCAGTTCAGTTCAGGATTTAATCCTAGGAAACATGGCTTTATAATATATGCAGCAAAGAATTACTCCTCAAAAAAGGAGAATGCCCCCCAAAAAAGTGTTGCTCCTTGTTGCTTCTACTTATTTTTCCTCATTAGGCAAAAGAACCCAACAGACCTAAAAGTCGAATTCGAAACAGCTCCATTCCACGTACTGTCTATTCTGGTTGTTTCAAAAATACGTTTCTTTTTAAATTTAGAATAGGAATTCTGGACTTATTTGCGTTGTGCGCCATTTCCAAACGGAGGGCTTTTTTTAAAAAAGGCAGAGGAGACCCGCGAGGAAGCGACGGAGCCAGCCCTCTTCCTCCACAGTGCAGAAGCAGAGGAAAAGCAAAAGCGAGGCTTCCTGGCTGCACGGCAACGCAGGGATTGCCGAGCGCCCGGCTCACGCTCTTTTGGCGGGACCCTGCGGAGGGGTCCCAGGAAGCCGTGTCTTCCCGCGGCAGCCTCACCCTTCCCGGGCCAGCGGCGAAGTGACCGGGAGAAGGGCTTTTTCTTTGCCTGTCCTATCAAGAGGCTGCCTTCTCACCTGCTCGAGTTTCTGCCACGGCCCAGAGAAGTAAAAGTCCCCCCCAGTACCAGCTCCAGCAGCGCTGGCGGCGATTGTCCGAGGAGGCGGCGCTGCCGAAGTGGACCATACCGAGTCCTCCGAGGCGATCCGAGAGTGGGAGAAGATTACTCGCCTGGCACTTCCCGGGCCGCTGCCCCGGGCAGCATGAGAGGTCCGCCCTCTCTTAGGCGGGGTGGATTAGAAAGCGAAAAAGATCTCCATCTGGGCATCGAGCCATTATCATTATTATTGTTTTGCGGTTGTTACACTGTCTTCACTTATTTTTAATGTCCCCAGACTCTTAAGGCGAAGTCATTAACCCGGAATGACCTTTAAGCAAATCTCAACACCTGGCCGATCCTGTCAGTGGGGTTTGGAAGGGAAGGAGCGTCAGGTCTGCTTCGTATTTCAGCGGGAGATTTTTGGGCACGGGGTGGCATCCTTCTACACACCTCAGAAGTTGAACTCAGCAAGGAGTGTTGTAATCTGACACTGAGGTATACATTTTTGACTGGAGTCTCTGCACCTGAGGGTAATGGATGCTAGCTAATTGGTGTTTTCCTCCCTCCGCTAAATTTCTCTTCATAGATACCGGTATTTTTGAGTAAAAAACAGCAACAGGGAAATATGTGCAACATAGAAAACAGACAACAGAAAAAAACCTAGTGGTCCATCAAATCTGTCCTTTGAGTTCTTTATTTTTTGTTTTCTTTTTAATTTATTTATTTTTTTTAATTACAATATGTTTGTGGCACAGTCAGCCAGATATTCAGACTGGATTTAGCATTTATATCCACCTATGGAGTCCTTTCCAAGGACCTGGGATAGACAGATGTGAATGATGATGTTAAAGGTATTGTGCCAATATGTAAGCTGTTCTATAAATAAAGCTTCCTTTTGCAATTTTTTATTTTTGTTGAATGATGTGTTTATCTCAAGAATATTTAAACCAGTTACTGATGATGTGCCTTTCAATATTAAAGACAGCTTACAAAAACATAACAGAAAAGTACAACAAAGTGTGAAAAGGAAAAGCATTTTCCAGGTGTGATTAAAAAAATGGTGCCAAACGTGATTACATTATCCTGGACACTGCAACTGTCGTAAATATGAACCAGTTGCCAACCATCCAAATTTTGATCACGTGACCATAGGGATGCTGTAATGCAATGGTTGTAAGAATGAAAAATGGTCATAAGTCCCTTTTTTCGGTGGCATTGTAACTTCAAACAGTTATTAAATTAACTGTTGTAAGTCAAGGACTATCTATAATATAGCTAATGCAAATGAAATTCCTGTATTAATCATGGAGTCTGATTTCTTATGAGGCCTACTTTGAATGGCTGTCACCAATTTTGAAAGCCTAATAGCTTGTTTCCTTCCATCTGTTTTACACTGAAGACAGAGTTTAAATTTCTTTCATGTGCTATTGTTTCCCCATGTCTAGACAGTGTTTTGCTAACATCCTTTGCATATCTTCTCCAAAATAATCTGCAATTTTCTATATAAGTTTATTGATTGAATTATCTGGATTACTCAGTTTTAAATATCTGAATAATACAGAGTTGGCATTTTCTCAAGAGTTTTGTTATCTTGGGTTATATAAAAAGAATCATTCTGTAATTTTTCCGTCATTAGCTTAGGCTGGTCTGAAGAAGTCAAGCAGTTCTATCATTTTTTTGAAAGGCAAAGTCAAGTTACTTTTTTATGATCTAAAGTTTACCTTAAATGTTTGCTTATTTAACAGTCTCCTCCGTGATCTTAATCATGAACAAAGAAACCACAACAAGCCGTTGCCAAGGGCAGGAAGATACAAATTTCATTGTACAACAAACTAAGGATACCATTTTATTTTTCCCGTGCTAAGTAAATCAGTAATAACTAATGTTAACTATGGCTTATCTGTTTTATCAGTGACATCATCAAAATAAATCCCCATCGGATGCAGATTCTACCAGGTCATGACCCTAACCAGATATGATATGCATACCCTCTACCTGATGCTGGAATCCGAAGATCATGACTCCTATTGGACATGACATCCCATCAAGAAAAAAGCAACAGTTAACCCCAGATTATGTGATTACACAGACTTCATCCTGTATGGATTTGAACCAAAATTAAGTAAAGTGAATAATTAACAAAACTCAGGGCTCTAGTGTATTTGGGAAGCAAACCCTATTTATGTATTGATAAATACATAATAATAGTTTTCTCTCATTTTTGCTTTTATGTGCTCTTCCCTTTATATTTAAACTATTCTATCAGATTCTAAAGTTTATTTTTCCCTGCTATATTGTTTGATAACTTGAGCAAAAATATATTGTAAAGTATGTTTTATAATGGCACCATATAAATAAGATACCTAATAAAGAAAGTACATCCATATTCTGATATGTATACAGTATTTGGCTTTAACTAACACTGATGTCATACATTTTGAAGAATATGGCAATACTTGGTGGATTTCACAATTATTTCCAGGTGGGATGGTAGCAGCTATTTTATTTTATCTATTTGACATAAGATAATCTAATTGTCAGGATTCTGGCAGTTACCCAGAAATGTGCTGGGCCCATAACCCAGAGGTCAATAGATCAAAACCATCCTCTGCTACCACAGAAAGGGAGAGGGGAAAGGCTGTCAGGATTCCAGCATACCCCAATTAAATCATGAGTCTCGAGCCAAACTTCCAAAACTTCAAAAGGACTTATTGGGAGTTAACATGTCTGGCACTGCCTGGGTATAGCCGATTCTGAGACACATAATTTATTGTCACCCTTGACCCTGGTTTTCCCCCACCTCCTGGGTGTATCGTAATGCATATTCTCCAATGAGACACATCCATAGCCAAGAGTCATCAATCATGTTATCCAGTTAGAATATTGCGTGGCAGAAATTTCAGTCACCTAGTTACTATCTTTGAAAACTATTTATGGAATGCACTTTTGATTTCCAAGCTGCTGCACTGCTCTTTCAAACCCCTTTCCCCCCTCCCTTTCTGTTGGCAACTCTAAAAAGACCATAGAAATAATTTATGAGTTGACACTAATTATTTGATGTAATAGAAAAATAAACGGCAGTTCCATGAAGCAGCTTTTTAAATGTTTTTGTTGCTAACTTCCCATCCTCAAAACAGCTAGTGGAGACCCAAAAATGGGAAGCTTTTTCTTTCTTGCACCATTTTGAATCTGTTGTCTTGCCACACAAATGATCCTCCAAACAGAGTACAAGTACTCTCAATTGTATATAAATAATAAGTAATCTCAATGTTATAAAATACAAAATAAAATCATGTATGAAAAAAACTACATAGGATAGCAACAAAATGCCAACATCCACATAACTGTCTGCCTGTGAACTTATCTCAACTATGTGGGTGTGGTTATGCAGACAGATATTCAAATTTCATCTGTATCATGTGTCATAAAAATATCCCAATAACGAAATGAGAGACAGCAATATAAATAAAGCAATTCTTACTTTAAGATTCAAATTTCATGAGCAATTTGGAACATGAATAGCCTTCATAACATTACATACATCAATAACCCATTGCAATGAGGTCCAGAGACAATAGCTAAGTCCAGCAAGGAATAGCTACGGCCAATTGCCCTGAACTCATCCCAAGACATTATTTTTATACTTTTCTGCACGGATTTCACAACTTACTTCCTTGTTCTTTCTTACTGACAGTCTCTACATATACTCATGTACGTCTCAAACCTCTATCCACCAGCTACTTCAGTTCCTTATTTCTCATGGTTTTGTCCTTCTATGTCCAATATATATTTATAAAGCTACATACTTTGCAAAATCATGTTTCACAATTACCAATGGAGTACAAATAGTCTGGTACATTTTGAAATCATTGTATCTAAAACTCTGATTCATGTCACTTTATTCTGGGATCTGCTATCATCTGAAGGCCTTATTGAATCTGATAGATCAATAGCCTATATTTTTGTTTCCCACAGTTGCCACTTCTCATTAGTAAGAACAACACAAAAAGCAATATCTACACATAAGCTACCATATATCAATTATGGAAGTAAGTGCAACATCCTTCATTTAAGATGAAAGAGGACAGCTACATTGATTAAAAGACATTTCAGTTAGGCAAGTTATAAGACGGAATAGACAGGCTGAACTATTTGAATGGTGGGACATGCAATTCAGGGCAATGAAGAGGAGCAATGCAGCGATAGTCCAGACTGCAGGCATAAGACCTCTCCTAATGCAGACTATTTCTTGCAGTCCTTGCTGGGCTTCCACGAAGCAGTTCTTTTATCACTTGCAATTGCAAGTCGAGATGAGTTGATTTGATGCTGAGGTCTTGGTTGAAGATTGCACAGGGGGAAGCAGAGGTTACTAGCACTTGCTTCCTTGCTGGGCAAAGCTTCAGTCTTTGCCTTGTAGCAATCAGGTGGCCTGAGCTGAGTGTTTGCCTCATCTAGGGTTGGTACCTTCTTACAGTGCAAAGCATGCACCCAGGAGGCCAGATGTTGACACTTCACAGCAGTATTGGTGGTCAGGAAGAACACACCCTTCCAACGAAGAGTCAGGCAATTTTTCTGTTGGAACACTTGCGCAGAGATGCAATGGTTCAGGCTAGCATGGTCTTATTGGGAAATTCTTGTTTTAATTTTCATCCAGGTCCCAGGTCCCTGACAAAGATTGTGGGCATTCAGCTTGCAAATAAACTAGAAAGCAGTTGAATCTTCTGTGTCTACAAATGTTATACTGAAAGTTCCAAAGGTTTGGCAAAAGTTTGCATGGTGGCATCTAGGATGTCATTACCAAATCATAGATATAAGTATTCTAGACAGGAGCCCCCTATCACCAAGCAAAAACATCTAACAGAAAATGAGCAGGGGAGAAGAGATGAGAAAAAGGCACACACATTAACCATATGAATAATCAATGTAATTCTAGAAAAGGCCTTTCTTATCTATGAAAAAGTGGTCAAGCTCAGTCACTTGTGGTTACGTTGATGTTCAGCATCTCATTTATACACCAGTCACACTCTGCTTGCACCCTAATGGCAACACATTGATGCAAAGAAAACTGAATCTCATTGTATTTCTATTAGTATTTACTTGCTGATCTAAGAGCAGGTACTCCACATTGGATTTCCTTTCTTCTGCTGCTACAGCCAGTGGCCCTGAACTCATCCCAAGACATTATTTTTATACTTTTCTGCATGCATTTTACAACTTACTTCCTTGTTCTTTCTTACGACAGTCTCCACATATACTTCTGCACATTTGTATATTTGTACATCTCAAACCTCTTTCCACCGGTTACTTTTAGTTCCTTATTTCTCGTGGTTTCATCCTTCTATGTTCAAATATATTAAAGCTACATACTTTGCAAAATCATGTTTCACAATTAGCAACAGTTCAGCAGGATTACAAATAATTCTGGTACATTTTGAAATCATACTATCTAAAACTTTGGTTCATGTCACTTTATTCTGGGGCCTGCTATCATCCAAAGGCCTTGTTGAATCTGATAGATTGATAGCCTATATTCTTGTTTTCCACACAGAACTAGTGCTACAAAATACTCTTATCCAAAAGATTTATTGTATTTGCAAATGGACTGGTTACACTCCCAAACATTATATAACAAATAAATCATGTAAAATCAATGCCTTAACAGATTTTAAATTGCAGATAAAATTCTTCCCATATAACCGTAAACAATGTACGGAGTCTAAAAGATGTTACCAGTAGTTGACAGGCTCTTCCTTTGTTCCCTGCGTATCCAAAAAGCATATGCAGAGAACTAATAAGTCAGCAGAAGCTCTAATAATAAAGGCTCTAATAAGTCAGCAGAAGCAGCTTGCCTTAAATTATTTGCATGTTGGAAATGCAGCGAAGGGAATCTTTTCATCTTTTCATTACTTATATAATGATATGCAAGCACAGAAGATATTACACAGAGCCATGTTAGTCTATGGTAGCCAAGCATTTTTGCAAACTAACACATTCTATTAAAAAATAAACTGTAATAACAAAAACTTGCATGTCTTTTAATAATGCTTGCTAGTTTGAAAAGGTGCCATCAGATCCTTACTAATTAACAGTGAGTGGAATGAGCAACATTAGCTTTTAAACCAGGCTTGCTCTCCTCAATCTTGCAAATGAGTGGCAATGGTAGGAAGCTAAAATCATTTTATTCCTAACTTGTTCCAATTTACTTTTACAAATAAGTGGCAGGGTGTTCTGTAGTAGCTAATTGCAGATATTCCAGGGTGCCTTTGCAGTAGCTAGTCATGCACGAAATCTCTTGCATCTTGCAATCTCCCGTGGGTCTTTTTTGTAATGAGTCCTTTATCATCTCAGCAAAATCAGACTGCAAACGCTGCTGATTCTCCCTGGAAATAGCAGTAAATATTTTAAATTATCTATACATTTCTATCTATCAATAATTCTATTCCCATAAATGCTGTTTAAAAGCTAGAAAATAAAGGGAGCTCATATAGCAGTGGCTGTATGAGATAGTAACACCTAGTTGATCTTAATAATAGCAGGTTGAGGTTTGGATGGCACCTGAATGAGCATCAGAATATCCCAGGACTATAGAAATGGTGAAGAACTTGGGAAATAAAACCAAATAATAATAGACAACAGTGGCAAGCCTCTCTTCTGAATACAACATAGATGTGTGTACACATACACACACCAAGAGTCAAGCTTGCCTGGAGTGAGAATGTAGCCTCTATATCTTGCAGGGGGCAAAGTTAGTTTGGAAATGCATGAACATGTCCTCAAAAAGCACCCCACCCTCAGAAAATAACAAATAGAAAGCACATATACTGCAAAAGATGCTTCTCACCTTATCAATAGGAAAACAAGAACTATCAATCAACAATGCAAAAGGCATCCTGATTTGAACACTGGTTAACATCACAGCTTTAAAAAAAAACTTACGCAGAAGGAGGCGATGGAAGATTATATTGCTGATCCTTCACACCTGTCAGCCAATAAGTAATCTCAGGTCCTTTGCCCTAATATGAAATGAGAGGATTATTATTAATTATTAACTATTATAGTTGTTATTACTATATTTAATGTTTTTTTACAAAAGCAAACTATTTAAGCCAGGGGTGGGATTCAAATTTTTGAACAATTGGTTCTGTGGGCGGGGCTTAGCTGCCAGGTGTGGTTTGTGGTCATGTGATTGGGTGGACATGGCTTGGTGGTCATGGTACTGGCTGGGCATGGCCAACTCAACATCACTCACATCGAGGCATGCATCTCCTTGCCTGGCCTCTCGTGACTGTGGGGATGTTGCAACAGTCATAAGTGTGAAAAACAGTCATAAGTCACTTTTTTCAGTGCCATTGTAACTTTGAATGGTCATTCCACACAAGCAAAGTACCAGCAAAGGAGGGAAAAAAACTCCAGAGATGTTCCTGAGACAGGAAGTTTAGTCCTACCAAAAATGTAATAAGGGTTAACAGAGAGGCAGTTTCTGTAAGCAACACCAGAATGTTTCCTTCTTGCCTTTCTTACAGGTTTAGGCCAGTAATTTCTTCTAACAACCAGTTCTCCAAACTGCTTAGAATGTTCACAACCAGTTCTAGCGAATAAGTACGAACTGGTAGAATCACACCCCTGATTTAAGCCCACTGAAAGTATAAATACATAAAATAACACATTATGTTGTGATTAATTCAACCTCAGGATTGGCTAGCATGACAATTCAAAGAAGGAGAAAGACCATATGATATTTTATAAAGTAAGCAATTTCAAAAATTTTCACCATAAAGGGCAACAGGACTATTTTTTTTCCCTGAGGAGGAAGAAGAAGACATCTCACTTCTCATCCAAGAAGTTTAATTAGTCCTAAAAGGATGGTGGGGACGTTCAAAGGACCATGTTTCTTTGGCAGTCATTGTCATTAGCAGTCTCCCTAAGAGCTCTTGAAGCCACTTGGAGGGTTTATCTGTCAAATGGGCAGTGGGAGAGCATGAAGCTGCTGAATGTTCACACAAATGGCCTCTTTTGCCTCTCTTTAAACCCAATGCTGGACCATTATGTTAACACTGAGCAGGGGAGGGATAAGACACCACCTATCTTCTGCTTACAATGCATCCCTTGCAGCAGTTTCAAATAGATTTGCATTCTGGTACAGGTGAGCCTGAGGGCACAGATAAATCCTCCAAGTGCTCCCAGGGAAAGTATTACAATCAGGTGACTGCAAAAGAAATATGATGCTTCCAACCTCCTCCCATCCTGTCAGAACTAAACCTTCCCATCGACCCCATCGACCATCCTGTCAGAACCGATGAAACTTATTGGGTGAGAAACAAAGTGTCTTCTTCCTTAGGGAAAAAAAAACAGTCCAGTTGCCTTTTGAAAAAGCACTTTTGAGGTAACTATGACCTGGATGACTGAGAATCTACACAAATATTCTTCATCACAAATCCCTTATTCCATGGGCAAACTCCACCCCACCCCCAAATAAAAATATATATCACAAATTCAATACTGCAAATCAGGAATGTATGGCCCTAATCCAAGGTCATAAAATAAGATTTATTACAAATAATTCTCATCAAGAGTAACTGGGACCAGCAACTACACCACTAAAGGACATGGTTGTAAGGCCTTTATTTGATAAGGCAACATTCACTTACGATGAATGTTCCAGCAGTATCAGTTGCCATAGTTAGATGAACCCCATGTCATTACAGCATCCCACAATCCCACAATTACAATTTGTGATCTCCTGTCAGTCTCTCCATTGATTTTGCTTGTCAGAAGATGGCAGTGAAGGCTACAAAAGTGACCATGTGATAATGGAATGCTGTGATGTTCTACTTGTGATCTGATCATTGATTACCCAAATTACAATCAAGTGATCACAGGGACTCTGCAATAGGTATAACTATGAGGATCCATCATAAGTACCTCTCATTCCACAGTGTTGTAATTCAAATGGTCACTGAATGAGTGGTTGTTAAGTGAAGCCTACCTATCTTTAAGTAGTCTGGACACAATTGAGCTGTAAGTTATATTTTAAAAGCTACATGGCTCTTAAATAAATATTCACTGTAAACAGATTTTTAAAATTATGAATATGTGGGTATAGATTACCTTCAAATATGTTTCTCCTCGTTCTTCATACTGGAACTGACAGTCTGTCCTCTTCAGAATATCAATAGTGGAACCACTTACATGAATCCGCAGAGCTAAAAGTAAACATAAAAAATACACAAAATTTGTAAGATAGTTTTTTTTTATTTTAATACTTCTGGGTTGTGTCAAATTTATATAGTTGATATTTAGTAATTCTTGATTTTTATGTGTGAAAGCAATAGAATTCAATTATCTGAAAATACTGTTGTTTTCATGAATAATATTTGTAATTAAATATATATGTATATGTTGTGGCCCCGATTCCCAAGCCTATGCTGTCAGAGGAAGAGGACCTGGAAGATGAGGAGGAGGAACTGGGAATGCCTTCCTCCCCAGGACCTTCCGACTGGTTAGCCAAGAAAACCCGAGTGTCCAAAAGCAGATGCCGAGGGGCCCCAGAGTCAACCTTTGCTAATTCAGGCGGGTGTTTGATACATGCCCAGCCTAGGGTTTCTCCCCAGGTTGGGCTTGCCCCATTTCCTGACTGATCACACCGAGATTCAGGCATAGGCTTGAGCACCCCACTTCGCTTTAGAGGAAAAGAAATAGCGAAATGTCCACCACCCCCACAATACAGGCACAAACCCCCTTGGTGTCTGCGTTCGCTCCTGGGCCTTCAGGTGACGTCTGGCTGCTCCCAACTCCATTGGCTCCTCAGCTGCTGCCACAAAACATGGGGTGACCCGGGGCACTATTAGCACAGGGTGCAGCGGTACAGATGCAGATGGCTGCTCCTGGATGGTGCGACAGTTCTTTCACCGTTGGAGACATGCATCGATGCGTAAGCATTGCACCACCAGAGCGTCGAGGGTTGGGGATGCTTCCATTCGAACTAACTCATCCTTTAGCTCATCTGACAGGCCATTCTGGAACGTGTCCATTAACGCTGCGTCAGTCCAGTTAGAGTCCAGGCACAAAAGCCGAAATTCAGAAATAAACTCTTGCAGGGGGCGTCTCCCTTGGCGAAGCTCCTTAAGATGCCTGGCTGCCGTCTGCATTCATATGGGGTCTTCATACATGTAGCGCATGTGTTACCAAAAACCCTGGTAATTGGTTAATAACAGGCTGTTCTTGAGCAACAAAGGTGTGGCCTATCTGGCGACCAAGCCAGAAAGGAAGCTTATCACAAACCCCACCCGAGCACAATCATCTGGGAAATCCTCTGGCCTCATAGCCATAAATAACTGGCACTGTCCCATGAAAGCCGGGAACATCTCAGGCTGCCCAGAAAACTTATCTGGCACAGCCACCGGGCATTTCCGACGGGGAGGGGGAGGAGTAGCTGCATGAGCCTGCAGCAAAGCAAGTTGGGCTGTTAATTGAGCCACTTGCTGTTGTAGAGTTTGATTTTCATCTTGTAGCTATTGTTGAAACTGCTGCTGGTGGTGGTGGTGGTAGTGGAAGGAAGGCATTCCCAGTTCCTCTTCCTCATCTTCCAGGTTTTCTTCCTCTGATAGCATAGGCTCAGGAATCAGGGCCACAACATGTATATGTAATTAAGTATATATGCTGAACATACTAACATAAATTTGGATTAGCTTTGATGATTTTATTTATTTGTTTGGTCATATAACAATTTAGATACTCATCATATCCAAGACTCAAGGTAGTTTACATTAACCACAAAATCCAAATGTACTAAAATAGTACAACAAATCTGCCTAAAACAAATAAACCACATCTTAGTCCTGTTACACGAAGGCAAGTACAACATTACAGCTATTACTGAAACTGGATGGGATGTTCCATGATTGGAACATACTGCTAGAGGGATATAAATTGTTCAATCAGACAGACTTTGTTAGGGATAACATTGTTTACCCTAGCTGGTTTAGGTAAAATAATAAATGTTATCATAGTTTATTAGTTAAAGTGTCTGTAACTTTAACTATAGAATTGTAATTAAGGGAGTGGTTGTGAAAGCACCATAAAAGAAGCATGGAACGTCAGCTTGCTCTCTCTGGCTTTGATGATCCCTAATTACTGCATGGACTCAAGACTGCGTTACTCGAACGGGAGAGAGACAAAGGACTGATTTGTAAGTGAACTGACAATTGGATATTCTACACGGACTTTGCTAACTGAATATCCTTGAATGGACTGACTGATATGATACATGACTAATGGACTGTTATTTTGACTATGCTATAAATGGAATAAACTATATTTTTGATAGCACAAGCGTATCTGTTATTTTTACTGTATGTTAATAAACATACAAACTTATCTCACTCATTTATCTGTGTGCCTATCTGACTAACGCTGCACATTCTATTTAGCTTGTCTCCTTAACCCTGGTTGGGGAACACAGGCTTAACAAAAGAGGAGGAAGAGTGGGAACTACAAGTTCTAGAATTTCTTGCCAGCTTGGAGAGT